>OY728156.1:25671937-26921937 GCA_963277665.1 Viscum album
ATCCATTTGGGTAGATGCTTACTTCGCACAGCACATGGCCAGTTTTTATACACATTTATAATCTTCCCCCATGGTTGTGTATGAAAAAACCTTTCACTTTCATGAGTATACTCATATCTGGTCCTTCTGATCTCGGCATTGATATTGATGTCTACATGAAACCTTTAATAAAAGATTTGAAACTTCTTTGGGATGCGGGTGTGCGCACATACGATGCTTGTTCGAAAGACATATTTCAAATGCATGTTGCGCTTATGTGGATGATCAATGATTTTTCAGCTTATGCAATGATGTCTGGATGGAGCACGAAGGGAAAATTTTCATGTCCAGTTTGTATGAAGAATACACGATCCAGAAGACTGAAACATCATTGTAGTTTCAGTTTTATGGGACATCGATGATTCTTGCCAAAGGATCATCCATATAGAATAAATTGTCGAATATTTGATAACACCATAGAGATCGATGATCCACCTCAGCGTATGTCTGGAACTGACATGCTTAATGAATTGAAAGATTTCAGTTTTTCGTTCAGGAAGGGTCAAATGAAATCTAGAAATAGAAAGAATTTTTCCACTGAAACCTATTACAATTGGAGGAAGAGGAGTATCTTTTTTGATTTTCCTTATTGGTCAACCAATTTGTTACGCCATTTCTTAGACATAATGTATATTGAAAAGAATTTATGTGATTTGTTGCTTTTGGTTCTTCTAAATGTCAAGGGGAAGACAAAAGATGATTTACGATCTCGGCGTGACTTGGTGGATTGGGGCATCAGACCAGAATTACATCCTGTTCGTATCAGTGAAAATAAATGGAAACTTCCATGTGCTTCTTATGTGATGACACCTACGGAAAAAACAATTTCTATAAGTATTAGAGACTATTAGAGTTCCTGATGGCTATTTAAGCAACATATCTAAACGGGTCAACAGAAGAGAGTTGAAGCTGAAATATTTGAAGACTCATGATTATCACATTCTACTGTATGAGTTGCTTCCAATAGAAATCCATAATCTTTTTTCCAATAATGTAAGGGTGGCTATTATTTGGTTTTGCCATTTTTTTAGAGATCTTTGTTCTAAGAAGTTTTCCAAGTCTTTCTTGAAAAAAATGTTGACAGATGCCCCATTAATTTTGTGTGAGTTGGAAAAAATATTTCCTCCATCATTTTTCACATGGATGATGCATCTGACTATCCATATTCCCCCTGAAATACTTTTTGGAGGACCTGTTTCTTTTCATTGGATGTATCCAACTGAATGAAATATGTTCACATTAAAGTCTTATGTCTGAAACAGAAATCATCCGGAAGGTTCTATCATGAATGGTTACTTGGCTCAAGAATGTATGGATTTCTGCTCGATGTATTTGTATGATCTTACTACATGATTGAACAGACCAATGAGAAATGAAGAAGAATGATATGAGAAAATTGAACCCAGTTTTCCATCACTTCCTCAAACAGGATGAATTCCTGGATCATATACATTGAAGACATTAAGCCATGAAGAGCAAGAGATGGCACATCGCACAGTTTTGTTCAACTGTGATTTGTTTGATGACTATATTAGGTAACTAAATTGATTATGTATATCTTACATATATATCTGTTAAACTATTCATATTTTTTATCTACAGGGAACATAAAACAATGATAAATAGGAAGCGTCATTCTTTATCTTTGAGAAGGAGAGAGAATTTTCATAGTAAAGAGTTTTCTACTCGTTTAAAATTGAAGGTATAAAAAAATTAATGTTTAAAATAATTATATCAATATTTAATTAAGTTTAATAGTAATTTATATTGCAGGTATTGAGTTTTTCTTCTGACTCTATCTCTAAGGAAATAAGAGCTTTGGATTTTGGTCTTAATACTGTGGTTCGTGACTGTAAATCAATTTTTATCAATGGGTACAAATTTATTGTCACTGAATGAGCAAAGAACATGAGAACACAACATGATGGTGTTATGGTTACTGCCACAGTAGATTGTTATGCCGGTGCATCAGATAGTAGACCGCAATTTGAAAATGTGGGTTATTATGGAGTTTTTGAGAAAATAATAATATTGGATTATTACTCTCATGGACGAGTCACAATGATGAAATGCCATTGGTTTGATTCGATGACGAGACATGGCACATTTATTGATGATTATGGATTTCAAGTAATTAATATGACTCGCACTCTTGCTACCGAAGAACTATTTGTGTTGGCATCAATGACTAAACAAGTTTTTTATGTCAAAGACCAACTTCGACCTGAATTTGGTGTCATAGTTGAAGTAATTCCAAGACATATTTTTGATGATGGAATTGATATTGTCCCTAGTGCCATTGGAACAAATCCATTTATTTCTTTTGATGACTCAAATAGCTCAATTTTCAGAGATGATTGTGAACCTGAAGTTGTGGTTGAAAATATATAGAATCGTTCATCCATGTTCTCAATTATTTTGGTTTACCTCAAATTGGGTTGTTAATGTTGGTAATATTCAAATTGATTTAGTATTGATCACAAATATGTTTTAGTTGACTTGACCGTTATGTGAATTTTCAATGTTTATTGGTTGTAGTTTTATTTGAATTGCATTTTCTAATTTGGAATTGAACTGTATTCAAACATAGTCAAACAATAATTCAAACTTGGTGAACATTACAACTTGTATGATTTATTAAATCCATTCATGCTCTTCTAAAACAATTGATAGCTGACTTGAACATTATGTGGATTTTCAATGTTTATTGGTTGTAGTTTTATTTGAATTGCATTTTCTAATTTGGAATTGAACTATATTTAAACATAGTCAAACAATATTTCTAACTTGGTGAACATTAAAACTTTTATGATTTATTAAATCCATTCAAGCTCTTCTAAAACAATTGATAGCTGACTTGACCATTATGTGAATTTTCAATGTTTATTGGTTATAGTTTTATTTGAATTGCATTTTCTAATTTGGAATTGAACTGTATTCAAACATAGTCAACCAATGTTTCTAACTTGGTGAACATTACAAATTGTATGATTTATTAAATCCATTAAAGCTCTTCTAAAAAAATTCATAGCTAAATTACCAATGAATCCCCCTATTCCCTCATATATTTAGTTTTTTGGGTTACACATTAGTTTTCTTTTTCTAATTAATTACATATTTGTTTTCAAAAGCATAAAATGAAGCAAATTGAAGAGAGACGAAGGAAAAAAAATGATGGAGAACAATCGTTGAATGACGGAGTTGGGAATTCCATCATTAGTGCCTGTAGTGAGTACTTTATTTCAAATTGATATATTTAAAGAATATATAATGTCATGTGATTAATTTTTCTGTAAAAAATTTTGTACGATCCACCTATACATCGACAGTTATTCGACAAGGAGCCTAGTACTGGTCCTATTACTCAGGCCGGTGGTACGAGGAGGGTTCGTACCAGAGGTGGACGAGCAGCTGCGTGTACCTAACTGACCCTGCCCCTCCCACTGACATGTCATCCTTCCCACATTCTGATCCCGTTGTGTCATTAGGGACACATGGAATATTTAGGCCTCCCATGTTTTTGTTACCTTTTGCATCTTCTGGCCCATCATTTTCACATCCCATGATGATTCCCACTCCCCAGTCAGCATCCAGTCAGACAGTTGTCCCATAATTTTTTCCTTCTACTTCTGTCTCTCTGAGCATCTATATTCTATCCTCTTCGACTCATGTTCCACCACAGGGTGTTCCATCAGTTTCTGTGGATCCAGCGGCGCTCAGCAATCAGACCGGCACAAGTATATTTATAACACCCTAACAAATTTTTATAGCAATATTTATTTTCATTATAACATGTTTTGATAAAATATTTGTTTTTATTTCATGACAGATACATCTACTGATAGGAGGAATGGGTGGGGGCGTATACACATGTGTTTGGTGTGGAACCGCCTCACACAGGTTATGGTGGATTATAATAAAGACAACCAAATGGTTGAGAAAAGAGGGCAGCAATGTCGGAATTTTTTGGCGACGCTTTCCAAATACTCTAACATCATTCCCGTTAGCCCGTTATCATGGAGACATTTTCCACATGAGGTCAAGGATAGAGCTTGGGCAGAGATATGGGTAAAAAAATCTGTTCTATTTAATGTCATGAATTATTTTTGTATTTATATGAATTATTATTTATATTTCAGCTTCGATTTAATTTTCTCGATGGTGAGGGTGCACGACCGGAACGTCTAAAGGATTTAGGTGAGATTTGGAGAGCCTACAAGCATGAGTTATATATTGGCTAGGTTACTAGAGTTGGAACTGAGTTAGAGGCAATACCAGTGGTGGATGATTGTCCTATAGAGCAGTATCGTCAGATGATTACTCATTGGACGAGTACAAGGTATTAATAACATTTAAGGTATTTCAATAATAACTTTCATGTTTTTAATTAATAATATCTGTTGAATTTTCGAATTTTTTTTAGGAATCATCTGGAAAAAATAAAAGGAACATTGATGCAAAAAAATACCTCCACACACTGGGACACACTACGATGCCTGATCATGAGAGGAAGCAGGTATGACAATTGTTTATAAGTTTTTTTTACGACTTACACTTTGTTTTGTTTCCTCAATTATTTAATAGTTTTCTAAAGTTTTCATATAACTTTAGTTTTCAATGTCATTGTAGAGAAAAATACAAAATATTGAAGGATGTGTGCCTCGAGAAAAACTGTTTTGCTCGAGTAGACGGAAAAAGGATGGAAGTGCCGTCAATGAAGCGACTCAGCAGCAGACTGTAAGTTTTAATCTATTGAATTTATATTTTAATATCTATTTTGTAACTTAATGATAAATTTATATTTGTAACAAGCTACTTTAGAGGCCCTTGATGCCCAAGAACCAGACAATTTTGGGCCAACAGATCACTTACATCAGGTGTTGGGAGAGGAGCATTCTGGCAGAGTACGCTGCCGACCTAGGATAGCCCCGACAAGGTATTGGCCCTCCTCAGGTATGATCTGTAGTGCCACCGAGCTGCATCAAGTTAGGCCACAGGAAGAACAGCCTAAGAAAAGGGTCATAGAGACTGCAGAACAGTCTGCTAGGGAAAACAGTGCGTTTATGAAATTTATTGAAGTTATACGTCCCACACTTCCAGCAGAGTCCATCCCATATTTTGATGAGTATATGTCGTTGATACATTCTATATATGGTGCAACAGGTGGCAGTTCTAGTGGTAGTCAGGATGATGTCCATCTTGACGATGATGATGGTGAGGAGTCTGATGCAGAAGAGGAGGGAGAGGAGGAGGGCGAGGCGGGTGGCGAGGGCGAGGAGGAGGGCGAGGGTGAAGAGGACGGTGAGGGCGAGGAGGGAGAGGATGATGATGGGGATCAGGACGAGGGTGATGATTAAGGTGATGATGGTTATGGTGATGTGGGACAAGTTGATCCATTACATTTTTGACTGATATTACTGAGATTTGATATTTAATCTATTCTAGTTGTTGGTTTTATCTAGACTCGTAGTATAGTATTGGAGTTGAGTTATTTTTATATATTATCTATTTTTATGGATGTTTTTTTCTTTTAGTGGTTGTGTGTTTGGGAACCCCCCTCCTTCCTGGACCCTAGACAACCCCCCACCCTCCTCCCTAGACCCCGGACAACCCCGCCGGACAGCCCCCCAGACAGCCCCCTGGACAGCCCCCCCCCCCCCCCCACCCTCTTCCTTGGACCCCGGACAACCCCCTGAACACCCCCCAGACAGCCCCCCAACCTCCTTTGGGCCCCGGATTGCCCCCCGGACATCCCCCCAGATAGACCCCCGAACACCCCCCCCCCCACCCCCACCCTCTTCCTTGGACCCTGGACAACCCCCTGAACACCCTCAGACAGCCCCCGAACAGCCCCCTGAATAGCCCCCCGGACAGCCCCCCCACCCTCCTCCCTGGACACCAGACAACCCCCCTGATAGCCCCCCAGACAGCCCCTCAAACATCCCCCCCCCCACCCTCTTCCTTGTACCCCGGACAACCCCCGAACACCCCCAGACAGCCCCCGGACAGCCCCCTGAACAGCCCCCCAGACAGCCCCCCCACCCTCCTCCCTGGACCCCAAACAGCCCCCCGGCTAGCCCCCCAGACAGCCCCCCCCCCCCCACCCCCACCCTCCCCCTTAGACCCCAGACAACCCCCCGAACACCCCCCAGACAGCCCCCCGGACACCCACCGGACAGCCCCGCCGGACAGCCCCCCCACCCTCCTTGATTTCATTTAATACTAGAAAATCTATAATATATATTTTATTTATTTTCATCATGATAATCAATGTAAATCACATTTACACATCTAATCAATATCATAGATTCTTGTTATGTTATAAAAGAGATGTATTCATTGGGCATGACATTGTTAGCTCCGAAATGTTTCATAGCATTATAAACTAAAATCTAATCCATACTAAGAATGATATAAAAATATTTTATATAAATGTCCACAAGATTTTAAGTAAATACCATTCCACTAATAGACACATGAGGATTCTCATAAAATGGACAACATTTTAAGTACATAAGGAAAACCGACCAAACGCATTTGGTTTCCATTGAAACTTTAGGAGAACGATCCATGGGTCATATGTTGCGTGTAAGAATCAACCCCGCCTCAATCCGAGGCGCGGTGTGGCCGGCACCACTCAAAGTGTCTGCCTTTTGTTTCAAAAGGACATCATTTTAATTGAAAAACATTAACTGACATATGAAAAACTGACCAAATGCATTCGGATTGTGTCGATACTTTATAACAACTATTCATGGGTCATATGTGACGTGTACGAGTCCACCTCGCCTCAATCTGAGGTGCGGTGTGGCCGCAACCACTCAAAGTGTCTGTCTTTTGTTTTAAAAGCACGTCATTTTAAGTGAAAAACATCAACTGACATATAGAAAACTGACCAAACGCAGTCGGATTGTGTCGATACTTTATCACAACTATCCATGGGTCATATGTGACATGTATGAGTCAACCCCGCCTTAATCGGAGGCACAGTGTCACCGGAATCATTCTAAGTGGCTCTCTTTTGTTTAAAATGGACAACATTTTAAGTACATACGGAAAACCGACCAAACGCATTTGGTTTCCATTGAAACTTTAGGAGAACAATCCATGGGTCATATGTGACGTGTACAAATCAACCCCACCTCAATCCAAGGCACGGTGTGGCCAGTACCACTCAAAGTTTCTGCCTTTTGTTTCAAAAGGACGTCATTTTAATTGAAAAATATCAACTGGCATACGGAAAAATGACAAAACGCATTCGGATTGTGTCGATAATTTAGAACAACTATTCATGGGTCATATGTGATGTGTACGAGTCAACTCCGCCTCA
This sequence comes from Viscum album, assembly GCA_963277665.1. Classification (NCBI taxonomy): domain Eukaryota; kingdom Viridiplantae; phylum Streptophyta; class Magnoliopsida; order Santalales; family Viscaceae; genus Viscum; species Viscum album. Next base: position 25,679,307 of record OY728156.1, read on the forward strand.
ATACGAGGGGCGGTGTGGCCGCCACCACTCAAAGTTTCTGTCTTTTGTTTCAAAAGGATGTCATTTTAAGTGAAAAACATCAACTGACATACAGAAAACTGATCAAATGCATTCGGATTGTGTCGATACTTTAGCACAACGATCCATGGGTCATATGTGACGTGTAAGAGTCAACCTCTCCTTAATCTAAGGCACAGTGTGACCGTAATCACTCTAAGTGGCTCTCTCTTGTTTAAAATGGACAACATTTTAAGTACATATGGAAAACCGACCAAACACATTAGGTTTCCATTGAAACTTTATAGGAGAACGATCCATGGGTCATATGTGACGTGTAAAAATCAACCCCGCCACAATCTGAGACGCGGTGTGGCCGGAACCACTCAAAGTGGCCGCCTTTTGTTTCAAAAGGACGTCATTTTAATTGAAAAACATCAACTGGCATACGGAAAAGAGACCAAACGCATTCGGATTGTGTCTATACATTAGAACAACGATCCATGGGTTATATGTTACATGTAAAAGTCAACCCCACCTCAATCTGAGGCACGGTGTGGCCGACACCACTCAAAGTGTCTGCCTTTTGTTTCAAAAGGACATCATTTTAATTGAAAAACATCAACTGGCATACAGAAAACCGACCAAATGCATTTGGATTGTGTTGATACTTTAGCACAATGATCTATGGGTCATATATGATGTGTACGAGTCAACCCCGCCTCAATCTGAGGCGCGGTGTGGTCGGCACCACTCAAAGTGTCTCCCTTTTGTTTCAAAAGGATGTCATTTTAATTGAAAAACATCAACTGGAATACGGAAAATTGACCCAACGCATTCGGATTGTGTTGATACTTTAGAAAAACGATCCATGGGTCATATGTGACATGTACAAGTCAACCCCTTCTTAATCCGAGTCGCGGTGTGGCCGCCACCACTCAAAGTGTCTGTCTTTTGTTTCAAAAGGACGTCATTTTAAGTGAAAACATCAACTAGCATACGGAAAACTGACCAAACACATTCTGATTGTGTCGATACATTATCACAACGATCCATGGGTCATATTTGATGTGTAAGAGTCAACCCCATCTTAATCGGAGGCACGGTTTGGCCAGAATCACTCTAAGTGGGTCTCTTTTGTTTAAAATGGACAACATTTTAAGTACATACAGAAAACCAACCAAACGCATTCAGTTTCCATTGAAACTTTAGGATAATGATTCATGGGTCATATGTGATGTATTCAAATCAACCCCGCATCAATATGAGATGCGGTGTGGCCGGCACCACTCAAAGTGTCTGTCTTTTATTTCAAAAGGGCGTCATTTTAATTGAAAAACATCAACTGGCATACGGAAAACCAACCAAACACATTCTGATTGTGTCGATACTTTAGAACAATCATCCATGGTTCATATGTGATGTGTACGAGTCAACCCTATCTTAATCGGAGGCACGGTGTGGCCAGAATCACTCTAAGTGGCTCTCTTTTGTTTAAAATGGACAACATTTTAAGTACATATGGAAAACCGACCAAACGCATTTGGTTTCCATTGAAACTTTAGGAGAACGATTTATGAGTCATATGTGACATGTATGAATCAACCCCACCTCAATCTGAGACGTGGTGTGGCCGGCACCACTCAAATTTTCTATCTTTTGTTTCAAAAGGGCATCATTTTAATTGAAAAACATCAACCGACATACGGAAAACCGACCAAACGCATTCGGATTGTGTCAATACTTTAGCACAACGATCCATGGGTCATATGTGACGTGTAATAGTCAACCCCACTTCAATCTGAGGTGTGGTGTGGCCGGCACCACTCAAAGTGTCTGTCTTTTGTTTCAAAAGGACGTCATTTTAATTGAAAAACATCAACTGGCATACGGAAAACCGACCAAACACATTTGGATTGTGTCGATACTTTAGCACAACGATCCATGGGTCATATGTGACGTGTACGAGTCAACCCCACCTCAATCTGAGGTGCGGTGTGGCCGCCACCACTCAAAGTGTCTGCCTTTTGTTTCAAAAGGATGTCATTTTAATTGAAAAACATCAACTGGCATACAGAAAACTGACCAAACGCATTCATATTATGTCGATACTTTATCACAACGGTCCATGGGACATATGTGATGTGTATGAGTCAACCCTGTCTTAATAGGAGGCACGATGTGTCCATAATCACTCTAAGTAGCTCTCTTTTGTTTAAAATGGACAACATTTTAAGTACATACGGAAAACCGACCAAACACATTCGGTTTCCATTGAAACTTTAGGAGAACGATTCATGGGTCATATGTGATGTGTACAAATCAACCCAGCCTCAATATGAGATGCAGTGTGGCCGGAAACACTCAAAGTGTCTGCCTTTTATTTCAAAAGGATGTCATTTTAATTGAAAAACATCAACTGGCATATGGAAAACTGACCAAATGCATTCAGATTGTGTTGATACTTTAGAACAACGATCCATGGGTCATATGTGACGTGTATGAGTCAACCCCGCCTCAATCCGAGGCACGGTGTGGCCGCCACCACTCATTGTGTCTGTCTTTTGTTTCAAAAGGACGTTATTTTAATTGAAAAACATCAACTGGCATACGGAAATCCGACCAAAAACATTCTTATTGTGTTGATACTTTAGAAAAATGATCCATGGGTCATATGTGAAGTGTACGAGTCAACCCCGCCTCAATCTGAGGCGCGGTGTTGCCGCCACCATTCAAAGTTTCTGCCTTTTGTTTCAAAAGGATGTCATTTTAATTGAAAAACATCAACTGGCATACGGAAAACTGACCAAACGCATTCGGATTGTGTCGATACTTTATAACAACATTCCATGGGTCATATGTGACATGTACAAGTCAACCCTGTCTTAATCAGAGGCACGGTGTGGCCAGAATCACTCTAAGTGTCTCTCTTTTGTTTAAAATGGACAACATTTTAAGTACATACAGAAAACTAACCAAACGCATTCGGTTTCTGTTGAAAATTTAGGAGAACGATTCATGGGTCATATGTGACATGTAAGAATCAACCCCGCCTCAATCTGAGACGCGGTGTGGCTGGCACCACTCAAAGTGTCTGCCTTTTGTTTCAAAAGGACATCATTTTAATGGAAAAACATCAACTGGCATACGGAAAACCGACCAAACACATTAGGATTGTGTCGATACTTTAGCACAATGATCCATGGGTCATATGTGACATGTACGAGTCAACCCCGCCTCAATCCAAGGTGTGGTGTGGCCACCACCACTCAAAGTGTCTGTCTTTTGTTTCAAAAGGACGTCATTTTAATTGAAAAACATCAACTGGCATACGGAAAACCGACCAAACGCATTCAGATTTTGTCGATACTTTAGCACAAAAATACATGGTTCATATGTGACGTGTACGAGTCAACCCTGCCTCAATCTGAGGCGCGGTGTGGCTGCCACCACTCAAAGTGTCTACCTTTTGTTTCAAAAGGACGTCATTTTAATTGAAAAACATCAACTTGCATATGGAAAACCGACCAAACGCATTTGGATTATGTCGATACATTAGAAAAACGATACATGGGTCATATGAGATGTGTACGAGTCCACCTCGCCTCAATCCAAGGTGTGGTGTGGCTGCCACCACTCAAAGTGTCTGTCTTTTGTTTCAAAAGGACGTCATTTTAAGTGAAAAATATCAACTGGCATACGGAAAAGCAACCAAACGCATTCAGATTGTGTCGATAGTTTAGCACAATGATCCATGGCTCATATTTGATGTGTACGAGTCAACCCCGCCTTAATCTGAGGCACGGTGTGGCCTGAATCAATCTAAGTGGCTCTCTTTTGTTTAAAATGGACAACATTTTAAGTACATACGGAAAACTGACCAAACGCATTCGGTTTCCATTGAAACATTAGGAGGACGATACATGGGTCATATGTGATGTGTACGAGTCAACCCCTCCTGAATCCGAGGTGCGGTGTGGTCGGAACCACTCAAAGTGCCTGCCTTTTGTTTCAAAAGGATGTCATTTTAATTGAAAAACAGCAACTGGCATACGGAAAACTGACCAAATGCATTCGGATTGTGTCGATACTTTAGCACAATGATACATGGGTCATATGTGACATGTACTAGTCAACCCCGCCTTAATCCGAGGTGCGATGTGGCCGCCACCACTCAAAGTGTCTATCTTTTGTTTCAAAAGGATGTCATTTTAAGTGAAAAACATCAAATGGCATACGGAAAACCGACCAAACGCATTTATATTGTGTCGATACTTTAGTATAATGATCCATGGGTCATATGTGACGTTTACAAGTCAACCCCACCTTAATTAGAGGCATGGTGTGATCGGAATCACTCTAAGTGGCTCTCTTTTGTTTAAAATGGACAACATTTTATGTACATACGGAAAACCGACCAAACGCATTCAGTTTCCATTGAAACTTTAGGAGAAAGATCCATGGGTCATATGTGATGTGTATGCATCAACCCCGCCTCAATCTGAGACGTGGTGTGGCCGGAACCACTCAATGTTTCTACCTTTTGTTTCAAAAGGACGTCATTTTAATTGAAAAACATCAACTGTCATACGAAAAACCGACCAAACGCATCCGTATTGTGTCGATACTTTAGCAAAATGATCCATGGGTCATATGTGATGTGTACGAGTCAACCCCACCTCAATCCAAGGTGCGGTGTGGCTGGGAGCACTCCAGGTGTATGTATTTTGTTTAAAATGGACATCATTTTATGTAAAAATATATGGTATACAAAAACCGATCAAATTATGAATTGACTTCCGGATTCCACATATAATTGTCATATAAATTTTAAATTGAATTCTAAATAAATTATGTATGTTTATAATTACTTTATGAATTCTAATTTAATTATGGATGTGTATATTTCCATCATTATATGTTAAATGTGTATGAATTTGTTCTCTATATGTATGTGTTAGTTGGTTATTGCAGGTAAAATAATTGTATATGTATGTGTTAGTTTATTGGAGGTACAATAATTGGATTGAAAATGAGAGGGAACCCACAAAATGAGACCTGGTGGACAAATTGAAGAGTTGTTGGGAAAATTGCAGATCTACTGTGCAATTTTCCCAGCACAGGCTATGCCAACGGTTTGAAACCATTGGCATAGCATCTCTGGGTTCTGTTTTACCAACGGTTCCATGATCCATTGGTAAAACACTTTTCCTAATAGTTTAGAAACCGTTGGAAAAGAGGAGACCTTGGGTTTTTTCCAACGGTTTGGCATAACCATTGGGATAGGGTAATTTTTCTCCACCCTATCCCAACGGTTCACTGTAAACCGTTGGGAAAAGCTTTCCCAACGGCTTACTTCCCTACGGTTTGCAGAACTGTTGGTATAACATATACCAACGGTTCTGCAGCCTTTCCCAACGGTTCTAAACCGTTGGGAAATGCTGTATTTCCAGTAGTGATGCCTGAGGCTACCATTATACAGTTTTAGGATGAGGGATGATGTGTTTATTACTAATGCTAATTAGGATGATCCTACCTACTAGTTTATGATAAATCCTAGATATCACTAGTGGCATAGGGTTTTTGGGGGCCACATCATGAAGGACCACACAACTCTTACTACACACACCTTATGGAACAATGTAAATAATGTCAACATGGATAAATTGGAAGAAGAGGTGTCTCTCACTCAGTATGAGAATATTATCAAGGAAGGTCTAAAAAACCATCTCAAAGGATGGATCAAGGAATGGGACACATGTTAGGGTGGAAACATCATCGATGAATGGGCTCGGGCATACTGTGTATGCTAGTCCTGTCACAAATTTGAACTAGATATGAAGCGATTTGGACTTTACAAGGTGGAATAGTCCTCACAGTTCCACATCTATCATCACATTGACATCATAATAGAGCTATTGATTGGGTGGTAATCATGGACCAATATATTTTATTTTTACCATGGGGATTTCATCATCATCTTGTGGGATATTTACCAAATTACTGGGATCCTAATACAGGGGGCATGTATATTGAATTCTTCCCCATAGATAATTTCTAGGAGGACCAAGAGTAGTTTGTAGCCATAGAAAGGGTCTTACTATTCTTGGTACAGGGGAAACGTAAGAAAAAACCATAGATGAAGGACATCTATTTCAAGAAATTTTTTGGGCATTTTCTAAACGAACCAGCATATAGGCTACCAAGGAGGCCACATTAATTCCCTAAGGAGTTATAGCGAGGTAAAGAGAACTCATACTGGAGGATCCTTAGAAGTAAGAAAACGAAAATTGTGGGGCTACAGCGTGAAGCCCAATGCTCCCATGGTTAGGATAGTAGGGTTTATCACTATGCTAATCTGTGGATGGATTCTCCCAATGTGAGATGCACACATAGGGATTCAATTGAGAACCCACATCATGGATATTTTGCTAGTGATGGGGAAACACATCAACCTAGAAATCCCAGTATTGTTAAAGCTATACAAATTGATCCACCATATTAGCTTGTGGAAACCTCCCTATGCGTGTGTGGGCCCTTCCACTTCCTATAGAGTTGGGTAGGCACACATACATGGGGTATATGAGTATCTAAACCCTATCTCTATACCCAACACAATCTTTCGGTCATCGATCCTGAACATCTTCGGGAGTCAGCCTCTCGGCTTGGGCCCGATGGATGTGATAGAAAGGATCAAGCTTGAGGACCACTTAATATTAAATCTATTTCCCCTTATCATGGGTATAATGACTGATGATGGCATGAGGACCATCAAATTGTATTCATACCTCTTATACTTTTGAGGTGGGATACTAATGGTAAGGGTGGACTGCAAGGTGATCTATATGCCATAAACCCCACATCACTTCACAAGACAGTTTAGATGCCTCCATAGGCTCACCCATAGGTTTTTAATAGGATTATTTAGTGAAAACCAACCCTCGTTCATCATAAATATGGAGGATGTTGTCACATGAAAATATAAATGGGCGGAATTAATTTTCACTACCCACTGTTGCTTATTCTATCACCCATGATTATGTTGTAAGTAGGGAGAGCATATATATTAATGACATACTGAGTTATAGAACCACTCGGTATGGAAAGGAAGAAGGTGGTCCATATCCACAAGGTTGAGGGTGAGTAGAAATCAGGATATTTCATGTAGGCAGGGTCACTCTGATGGGTGGAGTGGTGGTTGAAGATCTGAAAATTCATAGTTCTGTACCGGTGGGAACTTTAGGGAGGGGAGAAGTAAAAGAAGGTTGGAAATACTGTGTAAGTATCATCCTGAGGAAGGATAACCCTATAGGGTAGTCCTAAGGTTTCATATCCAATGTCCAGGTAAGTGATTGTGCCTCCCAGATTTTTCCAATAATGTTGTTTTTCTTGATTCATGGGTGATGAATCCATAGAAAAACCAACACTCTTCATGGAATATTTTAGAATCTCAACATTTATGGGATATTAATCACTAGGTTGGGTCACTAAAGGGTAGTCTTCTATATACACCAATCCTAGGTAGTGAAATACATAATGGAGTTGGAAGAATTGGTCTACTCTCTGGGGATTGGGTGTCCCCTAACCAACATAGTAAAGATGTTTCTAGGCATAACCTCTTCTCTAGATATCTTAGAAAGTGAGATAGTTGTGTGTACACCTCTACAAGAGGGGTATTATGAGGATTCATAGGGAATAGATGCCTATTGGTACTCTCCTAGGGATGGATTTTCTACCATTGACGAGGTAAATCATTTTATCTTGTCTGACTTGAATTTAATCCATCCTTCAGAATTACTGTCTAACTTCAATTTCACTTATGTAGGAATTGGAGAGAATGGATGATGGGTAGATTCATGATGAGCCTCTAAAAATGGTGAGGAAGCCTCCAACTTTAAGGGTGTGAGTGTGAGACCACTCCCTAATGTTGCATCCATAGGTGGCCAACCCTCGATAGAAGTAAAACCTGCAATCAAGACGACGACTACTGGGGAAGCATTGTTTCCATGGAGATTTCCCATAGATATTTCTCATCTTCTTACTAGGTTATACCACTCTTTTAATTAATTTTACCATTTTCACCTTTTCTTATATGTTTTTTCTTTCATAATTTATGCTCTTCTAACCTTGTTCTTTAAATAAAAATTCAAACTACATTTGGGTCCCAGCTAGTTATGGTGATGACTGAGCATGGGGAAGTATTATTAGAAAAGGTTGTTCTTTCAAAGTAGGTGGTTGAAGGGGTTGCAGTGGATGATCTTGGAATAGAAGCACCATATTCAGGGGATACTAGAGTTGAATCCTCACTAGTGGTGGTGAAACTTATTTAGGCAACTGAGATGATTGGGGAGTCTATGATGACTGCACCTATCCTAGAGGTTCTATTGGTGGTGAATGTTAGAGATTAGGCATCAACGAAGTTAGTCAATATTTTGGCACTGATGTAGGTTGTTAGGGAGGTTGTGATAACTGATCCCAACTTGGAGGTTCTATAAAATGTATTTGGGGCTCCCATGATAGGTGAAGGATCCTGAGAGGATGTATTTTCCCTATAATTAGGGCTAATCGTGCTTGAGGATCGGTGTAAAGATAACCTAGCTATGGATGTTTTATTGGTCTTCTCCTAATATGAGCCTATGGAACCTACGGACTTATAGGATTATAGCTTGTTTGATTTTGAGGAGAACTGAGGTATCTAATGCAATGAATGGAGGAGTGTGAGTAATTTCATCACCCTCACCCCACTAGTTTATATTCCAAATAGGGTGGGATATTAATGCCATTGTCTAGTCATCCTGGGAACTTAAGGTGTGTATTCTAGTAGGCTATATTCATTATCTTGAGACTTACTCATTTAAATAGAACATTTAGAGTGGAAGGAGTTTTACATCTCCTTGAACAAGATGAATGTGGTGGGAACTTAGGCTCTCTAGGTAGATGAAGAGGAGATTTCTCACCTAGAAGGGTAGGTGTTGGAGCATGCAGCTACCATCACTACTCAAGAAGATATCATCATCCAACTGAGGTCACAATTAGAGGAATATGAGGCTACGTTAGTGAAGGTAGCTTCTTTGGTGGATAAGTCTCAAGCCATGTAGGATCGAGCATGTATCGGGGATAAAGAAGTTTGTCATGTCATGACGGAAGAGACAACAGATCTAGTGGAGCATCAGTAAACCATGGAGGATACTCAATAGATGCTAGCCAAACTAGAGCACTCAATAACTGAGGCCAATCCTTATGCAATCTTTTCTTATCATAGAATAAATAAGAGGATTAAATATGTGGATGACCCTCCCAAACTTTGTATTGTTTGTTTTGAATTCATTTCATACATTAAAATGTTTTCATTTTTGGCTTCATCTCTATTCATATTAACAAAGAAGCCAAAAATTAATCCCTAATCCCTCGTGATTCATGGTCGATGTGGGAAATAAGGTCAAAATATAAGATTTCTCATTTATATGAGAGTATCATACAAGGTTTTAACACTCAGGTTCTGGACTCATCTATTGACCATCGAGAGTGTCCTGACCAAGAAAGTTTTGGCTGGAGCATGGGACTCGTTGCATAGCTGACTTGATTTCTCATTGCGTTCTAGTGCATGAATTGGGTAATATTAGGGGTGTCTATTTCTACCCAAAACAGGGGTGATGAAGATCATTAATTAAGATTCCCATGTTTTTGAATAAAAAGGGAGTGGTGTGACGATGGAGGATAATTGTTGACCATGTTTGAGATAAAGGATCCATTATCATTTTACCAAGTATGGGGACAAAAAATGAGGTTTGACTACTGACCATGTTTGAAACATGTGAATTATCTCAAAATATTGTCATAAGTCCCTCAAATCATGAACCCAATATGTTTTGTGATCCATTGTGGTCAGGCACTTTTGTCATTATGGGGGGCCCATTTAGACAAGGAGGGGAATGGGGATCCAAATCTTGGGAGATACAAAACATGGGGATGAATTGATGGAATGTTCAAATGTATTTCAAAACTCTTGTAATTACACCACCATAGATTTCAGCACATTGGGTAGGCATATAGGACTGAACAAAGGCTAGACACATCTTCTTAGGGAAGCATTGTCTCAAATGTTGAGCAACATTCGAAGAACTTGAATTATTCAGTAGGTGGCCAATGATGAAGGGAAAAATAGGATTCTCATGTGAGGACCTAGGATGATTTGTAGATTTTCATCATGTAATGAGGATTATGGACATGAATTTTAACATTATATAGTGAATATGATACATCAAACAGTTTAACATTGTGTGATTGGGACATTAATAGCACAGTTTAGAATCTTATGACCAAGACGTATGAACAAACATGAATAAAACTATACCATCCATTGTGTAGGGGTATATGAGGGTAACACAATGGGGGTAATCTCTAGAGAGGATCATGAGGAAAAGGGAGATTAAGATTTGGTTCTTAATTTTTCCAAAACTAAGGGTTTCAATGAGAACAACTAGGTTTATTCAAGGGTCCATAGTAGGTCCCTGTTGGATTTGTACCTCTTTATTTCTATCCCCTAATTTTTCTAAGTTATGGGAATGACCTAGTGGGGGTATTTTAATTCAATATCAGGTTTACCCTATGGGTTTTCAACCTGACCTATGTTTTTTCCTCTTACCTTTGGTAGTTTATTGTCATACAAGTCTGAATAAGTAGTTGAAAACAGTTTTGGGTCATAATGATCAGACCATAGAGTTGAAAATAGTTTAAGGTCATAATGATTAGAACTAATGGCCTCCCCCCTCCCCCCCCCCCAAGGTTCTTATGAAACAGGAGGATTCAAAACTGACTAAAATGGTGTGCCTAGGAGGCCCTGCACCAAGAAAAATAATCTGAGGCATGTCACGCACATTTTAAGGTCGTGATTTTTAGACCACAGGGTTTTGTGTATTGAAGGGATGTATATGGAATAGGTTATAGGTAACTCAATGTGAATGAGAAACCTATGGGGTCCTGCACCACATGAAATATTCCTAGTATGACTTTTAGACAATTTAATGTCATGATTCTTGGGATTGGGATCCTAGTTTATACTCATAGATTTTGGACTAAAAGATCAAAAATATTTTAAAGTTAATAATGATTAGACCATAGGGAAGCACATCTCAAGGTTACCTGAAGTTAATTGAGGGATAATAAGGCCCAATGACACATGACACACTCCCAATATGGATTTCACACAATTTAGAGTTGTAGTGATTGGACTTGAGCTCTTAGTTTAAGTTTGTAGAGTTCAGACCAAAAGTTACATGTTCATATCAACATTGATAGAGGAAAACTCCCTTCCCAGCTCTTAAGCCTGGATGAGCCATGCTCCCTATGATAAACATGGAGCAGTAGGTAGTTCCCATTATTTATAAGGGATACCATTATAAGGGTCAAAAGTGACTTGATTAAGGATGTTCTGTGAGGGGGAATCATGACTTTCAGGACCTAGATAGTAAAACGAGAATGATCAATAGAAAGGGAATAATTATTGATCATGTTTGAACCATAAGTTCTTCACCCATTCTATTTAATGATGAGGTGAACAAATGTTGGATCAACCATTTACTGAGTTCGAAACATGGGTGATGCTATTTTTTACCAAATATCTTTCAAGGCATGAACCCAGAATGATAGGTGGGCCATGTGGCCAGGAACCATTTCCATTTGGGAGCCTATTCAGATCAAGAGGATGATGATTATCTAAATCGAATAAAGCATGATGTGTGGATGTAGAAGTGGGAAATTTATTGGAGGTAGTTTTGGGTTCACTATTAGTTATTTCACCATGCACTCAAATGGGATGAATGATAATGCTGGTAGGAGAGGATCAAGCTAGGCCCAAAACTATGGAAAATCTTAAAATGAGTTGATAGTATCACTAGACCAAGAATTTGATATCATTTCATCACTATATATCCCATGATAATTGTAATCAAGTTGTATGTAGTTCTGGAATGTGGTGTGGTAGAAGACCAATGCTAGTAAGGGTTTTCCTCTCAGTAGAGGATGTTGAATCATCTCATATTGGTCATATGAAGAATCCTATGTCTCTTATATAGGGTAAGACCATAATTTAAAATCATGATCTGTGGGTGTAGGTTATATTCATCCAATACTCATCATATGAGGCATCCCAGTTTTATATGGGGTAAGGCTATAGTTTAACATCTTTTTTTGAGGAAATTTTATCCTATAGTCATCCCATATTTATCATATGAGGAATCCCAGTATTATATGGGGTATGTATATAGTTTAACAATGCTTTTTTAGGATTTTCAGGTTTTCTATTTAAATTAAAACATCTCAGACTATGGTTACTACTGGTTTATGGTCATAAAGCTCTGACCATAGGGGTATTTGTTGGTTTAAGGTCACATAGCTTTGACCAAAGGGTGTGAGTTTCTTATAGAGTATTGTCATATAAGGAATCCCAGTTTCATATAGGGTAAGGATAAAATTTATCATCATGTGCTTAGGATGTTGGTGAGGATTATGCATTGAGATTCCCATTATTATTCCTCATGTTTGTTCATAAGGGAATCTCAACCGATTAATGGGTAAGGGAATATGATTGAGGGAATACACATGAGGAATAGTACCAAGGGAATCTGGGAGTGATAGTTCCATATGTAATGGGATATTTTTTGATGATTTCATGGATATTATTGAATATAGGATGTCTAGGTGTCACTACATATCCCATGAGAATGGGAATCAAGACACACATAATTTTGGAGATGTGGTATAGTAGAAGAACAAGACCAAAAATAGAAGAGGACATCCTCTCGAATGAGGATGGTATATATTTTTTATATTTTATAAATCTCATAGAATGAAATTGGATATCTATTTTAAGGTCATACAGCTAGGACCAAGAGGAATTTGGAAAATAGTTTAATGTCGTGATGCTTGGACTGGCGAATTGTTTGTTTCAAGGATGTTTGTGTGTCACGAAAGAAGTAAAACCCAACTTTAAATGAGGGATATGAAATCCTATGTGCCACCTAAATATCTAGAAACAATCTACACATAGTTTATGGTCATAATTCTTAGACCATAAGTGAAGAAAAAGGGTCAAATGTTGGTGAGTGTAACTTCTCCCCCCCCCCCCATGGGGGGAACGGTTTATGATGAACTTGAAGTTGGGCCTAGAGATAGGGGGTCTATGAAAAACTATGTATCCCATAGAAATGGGAATCAATCCATACATAGTTCTAGAGATGTGGTGTGGTAAGAGTCCAATTCCATATGTGGGGGAACAATCCTATCTGATAGGGGCATTAAGGTATACCATGTTTTCCATGGGGCATCACGCATTAAGGTCACATGGTAAGGATATAATTTATCATTATATGGTAATGAATTTAACTTTTTTTCATCCCACACTTTTTATGTGAGGTATATCATGTTTATTACATAGGCTAAGATCACATCTTAACATCGTGTGATAGGGAAATTTCACTTTGTTGTTTAAAATCATACAACTCGAACTATGGTTTCTACTAGTTTAAAGTCATAGAGCTCGAACCATAGGGAAAAATAGTTTAAGGTCATAATTATTAGACCATGGGGATATTTCTAGTTTAAGTTAATTGATATTAGGACCTTGTTTTTTAATTTTAAGGTCACGTATCTTTGACCATGGATCCTTGATTAAGGTCACAGAATTTGGACCAATTCCAAATAGTTTAAGGTCATAATTCATGGACCATAGGTTTCATTCAAAGTAATACTTAAAAAACTTATAGTTTGTGGGAGGTATGATACGCTCTCTATCCACACTGATTAAAGATTATTCTCCATTGTAATTTACTTTATAAATAATTTAAGGTATTTCCCATTTGGTCTCCAAATTTGGAGAAAAAAAATCGTGTATCATTGAAATTCTGAGAGCCAATACCATGTCACCCTAGAGGAAGGAATAAATAAAAACCTTCTTGTTGAACGCTCTTGAAATCCTATTCTGGTTCCTCTCAAAGTTATGCAAGGACTAAAGTCTATTTTTGTTGAGGGGTTCTAACTTATCTATATAAACTTTTTTTCATTTTGGAAACTAAGCCTCATTAAGTAAGACTTACTATATTAGATACACTAGGAAGTATGGGGTTGTGTGGGTGGAATTTTGATATATCTTCTAATAGGCCCAAAGGGTGTTCGGGATCTTGTTAGACCAACTATTTTTGTTCTGGCCCACCATTTTTTATAATATGTTAGATAGAGTCTTGTTTAACACCTCAATTTACCCATTTTTCTACACCTCGTATGGAGAAGTATGGTTGGACTAAATGATGTACTTATATTTTAATTTTTTCAGTTCATTAGCATGAAATTTAGTGTTTTTTCTATGAGAATAGTGTGAGGCACCCATAACCAATGGATAATGTGGTGATAAAAAACATAATCATGGACTTGGTTTTTAATTCATTGAGGGGAATTGATTTTTACCATTTGGAAAACAAGTTTATTACAGTCAAAATAAACCTGCACTATCAGGTTTTCTCTTTCTAGGATAGTCCCACAATGTCGAGTCCCCATACTACAAAGGTCCAATATTATTTGTTAGTGTGGAGAAGCTTTGGCAGTTTATGCATAAATTTTTCATAGATATGAAATGCATGAAACCTCTTGGTGAAATCAATGCATTCTTCAACCATGGTAGGTCATCCCAATCTCTAAATTTGGTGGGAGAGATCCAATCCTGTTTGATGGTCACCATAGTATTCATCATGGACCTCTTGAATGACCTAACTTATCTTGTCTTATTGGATGAAAAATAGGATAATTAACTCATACCCATGTCTCTATAGGTTTTTCTCAATGATAGGCCCACTATGGAGGATAAATTACACTACATGTTGATGGATTCACTCATGCTCAGCTTGGTCTGATAGGAGAATGCTACGCTGGATATACTCGACAAAGGGAATTTTCCAAGTAGGTATTTCCTTGGTTATGGGGGTATTTGAGGATCCTAGATTAGAGGTACAAGAAACTAGTTTATTTACCTATTTCTTCATCATCTAAGGTCATAGAGATGATGACCATTTGGTGTTCCACATGAATAACTAGTTCATACTAATCGGGTTTTGTAAAAGACAACCAATATTTCCAGTACATCAACTTGAATTTTTAGTGATCAAGGAACATAATTAACCTTTAACTATGAATGTTACTAGGCCATAAATTGATGTGTGCCTGCCATTAGGGGGATAAAATCTAGTTTTTTGACAATGTAATCACCCTTGATCTATTTTATGACTAGATTAGAGTCTCCCTTCACATGTAAATAGGGTACATCAATCTTGAGGTGTAACTCAAGACCAATAATTAGAGCCCGATACTCTTCATCATTGTTTTAGCATTCTAAAGTTAATAAAGTGTATGGAAAGATAGCATGTGCTGGAGTGATGAAAATGATTCTTATGTATACCCTATTAAGGATTGGGTCATTGATCCTTCTATTGGTCAAGATATAGGAGTTTCCATTGAAATGAATCTTCCAACATAGTATAACCTGATCCAATAAGAGAATGGCTTCATCCAGTAAATCAAAATCCAAGGGAAGATCTTTAGGGGGTAGATGTGTGGAAAATAATTCTTCTAATGTTTTTCCTTTGATATCCTTTTATTAGAAAAACATGATGTCAAATTATAAGAGGATTACTACCCAACATACCAATAATCTCATCAGTATGGTGAAATGGAATATATACTTTAGTGGGTCCACTCAGGACACTAGCTTTATCTCATGGTGCTATAAATAATGATTCAACTTCTTTACTAAAAATAACAGCTCAAGGAAACTCTTATCAATGGAGGGTTATCTAGTCAATGTGTTGAGGAGAATGTGTATTATATAGTATAGTCTATTTTCCCTACCCGTGTTGTTTTTTGGGATAGAATGTTGATGAGGGACTTTTCCAGATTAGTCATGCAATGGACCAAAGGATTTTCTAATATGAGTGGAATCAGAACTAGAGGATGCAATAGGTACATCTTGATATCCACAAAGGCAGTCTGGGATTCCTCATCCCATTGGTAAATAGCACTTTTTTCATTATCCTCAAGAAGTAATTACACTTTATGTCCATATTTGTGGTAGTTCATCGTATATAGGCTAAGTGGCCTTGGAGGCCTCAAAACTTCTGAATATTTCTTGGGGGAGGAATTTTATTGATAGATTTTATTTTCTCTAGGTTAATCTTGATGCCTATATATATTACAACAAGTATGATAAAATTGATAAAGAAAACCCCAAATGTTCACATCAAGGGGTTCATCTTCATCTGTTGGGAGTGGAGTAATCCAAACACTTTCTCATGATCCTTGATATGGTTTTTATTCTATAAGTATTTGAACACCAGATCATCTACATATATTCCACCAAAATTCAAATAATTGGCTTAAATATGTGTTTAGTGGTCTACTGGTAAGTGGATTTAACATTATTTAAGACAAAAGGCATTACCTAATAGAATAAATTCCCTTGGGGTGACTTGGAGGCAGCGGTCTCCTCATCCTCAGGGGAAATCTAGATCTGATTGTATGTAGAGTATTAATACATAAATTAGAGGTCATAGAACCCATTCATGGTATTAATCAATAGCTCTATCATTGGAATAGTAAAATAATCCTTCGGATAATGGCGATTGAGGTACCAGATGTCGATAAATACTCTTATCTACACATTCTTCTTCCTAAATGGGATAATTTTGGCTAGCCACCTAGGGTACTAGACCTCCCTAACAAAGATGGATTTAATAACATTATCAAATTTGGAATCGACCATGGAACCTTGATAGGGTTTCATTTTTCTAGGAGGCTATTTGAACTCATGATGACTCACTAGGAGGCCAAGATTACAAACAGTGACCTCAGGGTCTAGCCTTTCCATATCATCATAGATCCAAGTGAATATTCCATGGTGATGTCTCAGGAAGGATACATACTACTAATGCTCCTCTGAAGACATGGTTGCACTGATTATAATTGGCCTTGGATATTCCATGGTACCAAGGTTCACTTGGATTAACTCATAAATGGTGGTATAGAAACACTCTTCAAATGTAAGAGGGACATCTTCCAAATACTCTTCATCATCTAAGATTGGGGGATCAGAAGGAGGAGGTGGATATTTTGAGATAGCTTTCATAGGTGGATCACTAGTATCTACTTTAGTTGATATAGAATCCTTGATAAGGGGTTCCCACTTTGTTGAGACTATGGTGATGGAAAATGTTGAGCCAATTCCATTCGGTTTCTAGCTGTAACATCCTCTCTTGATATCGAAGTAATGGAAATGAGTTGACCTTTTTCAAGTAAATAATTCTTTTTAGAACATGTGGGAATGTCATGGATTGGTGTCCATGGGACGAACTTCTCAGTACTTCATAGGAGTAGGGTCTTTTGGTATCATTTAGGTCAATTCATTGTAGGAGTATGAGGTAATATGTGAGCACTCCTTTTTTCTAGAGAAAATGAAACAACCTCTAAGTCTAGTGTCTCTATCTCTAACTAATGAATTGGAAGGAAATAGTTTTTATTAAATTCTACCCATGGATTGGTAGTAGTGACCATTATATCATTATGGGAATTAATGCACTCAACCTCATCAATTTGAACCTATTTTCCTTTCCTTTTATAGAAACTTGTATCCAGGTAGCGGGATTCATAGGTGTCAAGGGGGGACACATCACCCTAGAGTACCCCTACTTGATAATAAATGGAGTATTTGAGGCACTTGGTGTATGAAGGGGGGATCTCTGTGTGAAAATGAATAAAGGTTCTTCCTAGTAGTGAGTTGTAGTAAGTATCATGTGAAAATACCATAAATTTAGTGATTGATACTAGTCCACTAAATTGATTCTTCATCCAAATTTTACCATGTGGTTTATACTCACTCTTATCATACCCTAGAATTGTTAGGTTGAAGGGATTCAAATCTTCTTCTATAGGTCTGACCTAATGGAGTTTCCACATCAATATTAGATTGATCCCGGATCTAGTATCCACTAGTAAATGGTGGATTTTCATGCCATTAAACTGACATATGATATAAAATGGGGGTATGTTCCCCTAAATGGTGACACCCTCATCTTCTATAGAAAACAAGATAATTGATCGACATTCCTCTTTCTCAGCCTTAGTAGTAGTTACCTTATCCTAGAATTGAAGTAGTATTTTTAAAGTTTTGGTAAGGGACTCGTGAATTTTCTTTGATAAATGGAGAGCATCAAGAATTTAAATACATGCGAGCATACTGGTGATGTGATTTAGAACATAATACTTTCATGCTAGGGATATATATTTTTCTGTATAGGATCATTCCTTAGTATATTGAAAAGATGATTTCATTGATTGAGATGTTGAATCCTGACTAGTACTGAATATATTTTGATACTAGCTAGATTTTGTGCTCTAAACCACTATTGGATGAGTATTGTTCGGCTAAGTTCAATCCTTGGATGGAAACATCTGATCACGGTGCTCTCGTGGATGATTTGTGTGGTCAACTAAAAAGGTTGGGTGTAGGGGTACACTTGACAGAGTTGGTTGAGGGGACTATGCTTGTTGATCCCCAAAGGAGTCTTCCTACCTAGTCTCAATATCATGAATATCCTGGTTTGAAGCATTTATATGAGCATTTTGTCTTCTAGTGTATCTTCTACCTCTCCTTTGATGATGTCAGCTGAAGGTTGTAAAGGGTTTTCATGACATTCATCATTGTCATGCATTGTAAAGTAGTGCACTAGTTCAACAACATTCATAGAGGTGTAATCATGCTCCTCATCGGTGGAATACTCTATAGTTGGGCATATCCTAGGCACATCTCCCAACTTGGGAGGCATGGAATCTCCAAGGGTGTGAGTTGGCTCTCGAACTAGTGGAGGACTTTGATTTCCCAACCACCATCAATGTATTTTCTTTTGATACTTAGAAGGATCCAGCACATATGTGGAGGCAACAATCGAAGGAGGAATAGAAACCACATAAGGTTATGGCTTTCTTACGTGGTAACAGATAACACCATGGGTGCGAGAGACTATTTTATGAGCTTAAAAGTCATCGTACTTCTGTATCATGTTGCTGGGAACCTGTTTCCACTCACCATAGTCTTCATTGTCACTATCAGGGTCATCAGATACATGTGTCACCTATGCTAGAATGTCACCCAATTTGGCTAATCCGTGATCTACTTGGTTCTGGATCTAATCATTGGATACAAATCATTATTTAATGGTGTGTCCAAGGATCCCATGATATGAGTAGTGATCGGCGTGGCTAGTGAGTCCCACCTCCTGGAGTCTCTTTCACTCCGGAAACATTATAATTACCTTCTTTATGGTGTAAATGAAATATCATGGTACCTCCACATCCTAGAAGGAATAATTCTTGTCCCTTATTTCTGTGAAATGAATCCTGGGATCTTGGCCTTGACAGGGGACAAAGACACATTCTCTCATAAAAGCGGTTGTGATTAGCGGGGTTATACAGGGCAAGGCTATGGTTAGAAAGGCTCATCCAAAAAAGGGGTTAGTAGGTGTACTGGCTCGAGTACCTTTGCATACATAGGAGTGGTTTTATATACTTTTATGGTCATTTTTGTGAGAAGAAGAATGGGAAATAAATGTAAATGTTTTTTATTCCACTATAAGGATTATTCCATTTGATAAGATTTCTTAAAGAACACTTGAAATCCACCTAGGCAGTTTAGGGATATGAGGGTAGGGACCAAATCAATCTTGAAATTCTCCATACACATTGTAAGTAGTCGTTCCTAGGAGAGAGGAATATAAAGTTAATACATGATTCCCTTCTATTGGGTAAAAAATTCAACAAATTGCCTATTGGGCCTGTATTTTCATTTAAATATGTTATTAATTCTCTTTATGTGCAAGTTGGAGCTAAATTGGTAGATGAACTATCTTCAGAGTTCCACCAAACTAGTAATAGAATCGGTGGGTAGAAGACTATACTAAATGAACATAGGTACTTCCAGAGTTTCGACAAAGCATCAGATCTTGTCGGATTCATGATGTTCTAGAGTCCCCAACATTGTACCACACATTGAGGAAAAGTGGGTTAGATTCTATAGAGGGTCACACATACCATTAAATTTGCTGAAGCTGGGATTATCAAACTCTTGGGTAATTCAAACATGGTCCAACCATACCGGGTTCAGCTTTATTTTAGGCATAATTTCCACCTGTTGTGTTTTTCAGAATCTTGGTATGGGAAATGAGAGAAGCTAGCACATCATATTGAAAAGGGTTTTGTACACTAATGTATTTAAAGGCCCATCAACTTGGGGAGAATCATTATTTTGATCCTGAGGCAGCTAATCACACTGCTTGGGTGGGGTGGGTGACTCATAACTTGGTCATTTTTTATAAACCGTGGCTTCTACCGAGACTGGGTACCTGGGGCCACCAATTTCAAATCATGGAATCTATCCAAGGAAGACAGATTTCCCCACTAGTGGAGAAATGGTGTCCCTTATGATGTCTTCAGGGTCCGATAATTGCTCGTCAATGATCTCTATTATGAAGAAACATGACTATCCTGGGATCCAAATCAAATATTGGCACAACATCGGATGAGTCAGTGGGACTGGAATGTCCCTTGAATATTTAAACATACCCATGGGTAGGTAGTAGGGTCTCATTGGGAGGACTTTTAAGGCCTAGTGCCTATCTTTGTTGATGAGTATGGACACCTGTTGAGGGGAATTCTGGGTACCGTGTCACCCCTTGAGGTGGGTTTTCCTTATTTTCCCCTGCATTGGAATCCATGTTTCTATGATCATCTAGAGAGTTGGTGGTGACTATATTTTCCATGTAAGTATTCATAGGGGAACCTTCATTTTTAGAAGATGGTTTGGATTAAAGGACTCATCACTGGCGTAGGATAGGGCTAAAATGGAGTGCAGTATAATTCCTAGAATCTATGATCTTCACATATAAAGACACCTCTTCCATGACTCATTAATGTAAATAAAGTCTATTTAAAAGAGTTTTCCAAAGATTCCAGTGATATCCATACGACTCAGTACATGGAACTATTGAGATTGTTGTGATCTCAATACTCTTTCACTACTGTTGAACATCATAGAGGTGCTCATGGATTCCTGGGTAAGCTAGCTGATGGTCCCAGAGGCGGTGATGCATCACCAAGATAATCTAAAAAACTCCCTTTTCCTTAGTGAGGGACACCAAGGTGAAAAAATTTGGAGCTTTAGGGGGAAGCACGAATAATAGCTTGTATTCAGCCAAAATATACCATAAATCCTCTTATTCAATATTAGGGGGATAATCTTTATCCTAGTCATCCCAAACCCCAATTGGAACACGCCAAGATAAGAACGATAGCATCAATGTAGATTATCTTTTTGGATGATCTATTAGGAGGGGGTGACACACAGGTAAAATATCTATTGCATGTTAGGATGTCTCCTAGAATCTGATATAACTTCAATATCATATACATATAGGATGGGGTGTTTACCACTTCCTCATGTGAAAAGGTAGCAGAATACCTTTGGGACTCAATGAAGTGCTCTCCATCATCTGAGGGAACCAACCGAGACCTTAACATCCCTCCAAATTCTTGAATGGTGGTAGAGATGAGGGAAACTAATGGTAATGGAGACAGTTGCATTATTATTCTTTGGAAGGAATCTAGAATTTCCTCCACTAATAGGTATCTATAGAAATATTTAGGGACCTTGTGGATTTTGTCTTTCAATACCGTAAGCCTCAATTTATGAGCTTTTCCTCAGGCTCTGGTAGTAGGGTTGAAAGTTATCTTATTGATTCATACGTCACTTAAGAGTTTGAGAGGTTGATGATGACATGATGATTTCCAAGGTCCCACCTTTAACAGTGTGGGACTTATCCAAAAATGATCTATTGAGAGTCTCTTGGGTTTTCCCCATGTGGGTTGTGACATGAACCATAGGAGCATCCCCATGATGGGTGTTCTCCCTCCTGCCTTGGGATAGATCTTAAAAGTAGTGCATGTCTTCGGCATGGGGAGGAACTCCATACCGGTTAGTGGTAGTGTGAGGAAGACCTCCACATTTATTGATGGTGGTGTGGGGAGTACCTCCATGTTGGTTGATGGTGGTGTTTGGAGGACCTCCATATTAGTTGGTGATGGTGAAAGTAAGACCACTGCATTGGTTAGTGATGGTGTTGGGAGGACCTTCATACTACTATTCATCATCATTAGATGGTTTATAACAGCTTTTGGGGGTTCTAGAGACTAAGAGACCCAACCCATCCTACCTATGAGGCAGTTGGGGTCTCGATCCAAGGTGATTGAACACCAATCCCTATTCACTTGTTTCGGTGATGTGATAGGATATGTTGTAAGTGGTAGTGGCCACTCGAGCTGTATAAGATTCCTCTTATTGGTCAATGTTCTATGTCTACACTAGTGTTGAAATCAGATATTCTAGACTGGGTCGGCGAAGTAGGGATAGATTCAACCTGATTTTCAACATGTGGGACTGGTCAGTGTTAGTGCTAATGCAACCTAGAGGGATCCTTCCTAGGAAGCTCTCGAATGGTGGTCGTGATAGGTGTGGATTAAACATCCCTTACCTCCTCGAAATTGGGGAGTGAGCTATTAGAGAACTTTAGTGAGAGGCTCCCAAAGAGGTTCACCATCGAAACGAGGGTGGTTACCCCCTATAAATCCCTTGTGAACACAGGTGTTTTCGAGGCTTCAATGCCTTGAAATCTTAAGAGGCCATATCCTAGGTGGGAATGATCCCTTCCTACTCTTATTGGTGAAAATGGCATCAATCACCATCCTCTGAATGACCTCGGAGGGTGAAATGGGGTTTGGGTGCCCATTAGTTGAATGAGTGGTGGTTTTGTGGTAGAAGTATAGTTATGCAATATTTCCACACCAATTTTTTCCCCTTCCCCTACACCTACTGGTGTTAGATCGCTAGTTTCTTGTATCTTGAGTACTATTAGGCATGTGGATTCATACATTAGTAAAGATATAGTGAAATTGATGCCAAATTCCCCAACATTGTCCATTCTTCCTAAAACCTAGGAGGGATCTATGTTGATGATGTTATAGGCTGAGGATGCCCAATGTTATTTTCCCTAAGTCAAAGAGAGTTTCATGTTGGGCTCACCACTTGCTTTGTGGGATATGGAACCGAATATCTTGATCCGATGACATGAAAATCCACTGGTGTCTAAATGTACCTATTCCCCATAGTTGAAGGAGAATATTTTCATGTTGAGTTAATTTTTTTGTTTTTGATTCTTTCACTAGGGCTAGTGTGTCATGCTTCTTTGTTTTCCTACATTCCCCCATTCCAAAGGCCAATGGATTCCATCACTTTAATCAGTGATGTCATCTCATTGATAGAAATCAGATAATGGTATGTTAGTTCATCCTTCCATGGATTCCTCTTCGGATATCTTCGCCTAGTTTAGGTCTCCCTCGTAGATTTAATTCATGTTCTTGAAACTTGTTTCAGTTTCCATCTCAAGGTGGGTGCTTGTTAATTACATTTCTTCTGTCTCAATAAGGAAAAACCTTTGGTCATAGGAGGTAGTAATGTTGGGAATTTTTGGGAATTTATGGATGTTGGGTAAGTTGGGAACCTATATATTCTTCCTTTTTTATAATTAATCTCATATGGGAGGCATCTTAGGTGCGAGATATAAGGAATATCATGTTATTCATGAGGTAGTTGAGGCCAAGGGAGTAATTCATCTAAGGATTTTTACCTCAGGCATCCCATATTTATTGTATGGGGTATGTATTTTGTATCAGGTTACAAGTTTAGTGTTTTGTAGAGATGGATTGCTCATGGGTTTAGTGTCTTTTAGGGATAGGTGGGTGGTAAAGTGTGTCCCTGGGGGAATATTTTACACTTGGATTTGGTGTAGTGTGTCCCTAGGGGGGGATATTTCACACTTGGGGTTTGGTGGAGTGTGTCCCCCTAGGGGAGATTTAACACTTGGATTTTGTGGAGTGTGTCCCCCCATAGTGGAATATTTCACACTCAAGGTTATTGAGATTGAAATTCATGGAGTCCTCCTACATACCCTGTTAGTAAATAGGGATCAAAACCCACATTGTTCAATGTCACATTTTAAGGTCATGTGATAGGACCGATCCATGAAATTTAATGCCATGAAGTAAGGATACTCAGTTCATTGAGGAAGTATCAACAAAGGATGTTGTGGGGATTGTGTGTAGTAGCTACCCAGGGTAGGAGGTTCATCATATGATAAGTGAGTATGGTGTGCGTATTATGCATCAAAGCTACCCAGCCTAGGATTTTTATCCCATGGTGAGGGAGGATAGTATGGGGTTTACAAATGGAAGCTTTATAGAGTAGGATTTTCATCTCATGGTGGGGGGAGGTGGAATCCCAATATGATCATACATGGGTAATCTTGTGTTCATCACATAGGTTAAAGATATATTTTAACATCATGTGTTAAGGATGTTCTCATGCAGTTTAAAATCATATGGCTTGAATGTGGTGCTTGGTAGTTTTATGTCTTCCAGCTCATACATTCATAGGGATTACACCCTGAGGGGGATCATACTGAGCAGATTGGAAGATCTAGATAAGGGGATCTCTACCAAGATAAGTAATCCAATTCCCTTAGTGATTCTATGCTAAGGTATTACATGTACACTTCTCATGAACCTCTAGGTGGGGTATTGTGTAAACATTGTTGTGGAGGAGTGGAAATCATGAGGCATGATGTTAGGGTGCCTATGATTAAGAGAAAAATGAATCAGGGTAAAAATGATTAGAATAAAAAGGTAGGGTTTTTGGTATTGTTCACCTATAGATTTGGGGTGTGGTTGAACCAGTCTTGTATTGGCATGGGTGCCCCAAGATCTCAACTTTCATAAAAGGGTATTTTCTGAATGGATGAACCATAAGGAGGCTTAGAGGATGGGTTTCATGAAAGTTGGGGATTTATGAAATTTTGGGTCTTTATTAATTATAGGAGTCTCATAGAGTTTAATCGTTTCAAAACAGAATATGTTTTGTAAAATAGGGTGACCTGGCCTCAGAGTAAAGTCTTGGTTCCCATGGGGTTGGTTTCATGAAGGATAAATATCTTGAGAAACCCTCGGAGCCACAAAGGGCTTTCTTCTTACGTGAAGTCCATGGACCTTCATAAAAGGGATATCCACCATTGGATGAGTTTATAAAAACCCCATGGGAGGTGGTTTTGTGAATGATAAATACCTTTGGAGGTCCATCTATTATTTCTCTCATGAAGCATCAGAGTTTCATGAATTCAGATCTTTTCTTAGAAGTTGAAAGGCCGTTTACCCTTAAATGTCTAGAATATGGGGGTACTTATAGGCCTAGAGGAGACATGGGAATTGGTTTCCTAAATGATGGAGGATTTCATGAAATATTATGATATTCATGAACTGATGGGGTTCTGTAAACCAGGGTTACGCTACATGAAGGTTACCACATCAGCTCTACATGGCTGGGGACTTCTATGAAATGAAGCTCAGTGAAGTGGACATACACTGAATGGAGGATACCTAAAAATCTCTATGTGTATAGATACCACCATGAAATATATCTATTTTCGATGATTTTGACCTTCATGAACTAGATCCCTGTGTAGATTTTTTCTATAATGTCTTGAATTTTCTTCGAACTGGCCACACGTTCCTCGACCATCCCCATGACACACATGTTTCTCCATCAAAAAAGTGACAAAAAAACTATTTAATAAATGAATACCACATGATAATAAATAAACCATATAAAATTAAATATTAATGAAAATTTTTCATAAGAATGTTTTTAATAAACATAATTTAATTTTTTAGGATATTAGACACTTTTGTAGAATGAATTAGGACCCAAGGTAAGGGTTTTTGGATTTCAATTTTTTTATTGAGTTTTGAAACATATTCACCACTTATTTATTTTTATGGTGAATTTATTGGACATAGATTTTTTTTTCATAAATTTCTTGAAATATAAGTGATTTATAAATCCATCGCTTGTTCTACCTTTATGGTTTTTTTATTTGAATGATAACAATGATGCATGGGTCTTTGTTAAATCCAATCTCTCTATTGAGATAAAATTATTCTTATTGAACTTATTTCTTACAGGATTTGTTTCTTCCACCCTTATATTTTATTTCATATTTCTTTATCTTCTTATCTGTTTAGAATGTATTTTTAATTCAATGATTTCACATTTATGCATTACTTGATCAAAAATTATATCATTGTTGTGAATAATGCTCATCCTATTTAATGATGGTATGCCTTGTTCATATTTTTCTATTTCCCACCAATGTTATCATTTATATTTAGAAACATAATTAAGTCTTATCCCATGTAACCTTCATATTTCTCTTATTCTATTTTCAAAATAATTTTTTATTAAACTTTTTATGATGTTGGATTTTGATAATGGTATTTTAAAAAATAAAATGGGATCTTCTGAAATAGCCTCATTACTTTTGGGTTATGTGTTCTACTTATTTTTATCCCTTTTCCTCTATATCCTTATCATGTAATTAAACCATATTCTCTATATATATTCCTTATATATATAACTAGTTTAATTTTTATTCCATTTTTTGAGATAATAAATGTTTTGAGTTTCTTTTCAATCCCCTATTTTATGTTAAAAAATTAATGGTAAATTCATTATTTTTTATTTCATTTCAAGTACCACCCCCTTAAATGTTTTAACCATGAATAGATTTTCAAAACCATCATTATTTCATGGAAAACTATACTTGTTCGATTCTAGTATATAGGAAAATAATAATATATTTTATTCCTTAAAATATTATTTTATCATTTCGAAAATCATCACCTATGTGGTTCATTATTATACTTACTTCTCCTTGACCCTTATAATAATTTTTTTACCTTGTAACACAATGTTTAAGACATATTATTCTTTATTTAAAATATGAATGTCCAAAATTATTTAATTCCTTCTTCTCTTGGGAATATTTATGATATAGACTTCAGTTATTCTTTAAGAACATATTATTAAAACCACTTATTTCTTGTGGGTTTTATCATACTTATGTTTTATCTATGGTTAATTTTCATCATATATAACACATATTCATGTACATGTTATAAATATTAAGGGTATGCCCTGATATCACTATAATTTATTGGATAATGTTTTTATCTCATGAGATACCATATACGGTGCATGGGTGGTTATCCTAAGCACACTATGTTATGATGTCTTGGTAGTGAGCCTTGACCATGGTGCACAAGTGGTTTACCAAAGCACACTATGTAATTTTCTCTTAGTAGTGTGTCTTGAATTATGATTATTATGTCATTATTCTTATTGTTTCTACATATTTATAATTCAATTATCATAAAATATAATTTCCTTATTCAATGTATCAATTCTTATCTCACACTCTCATGTTATGGTGCATGGTTTTTATTTTTTAGATTACATGTTCTTACCTCCTGAATTATGGAAAACTCTTTTTTTTACATGTTATTTTTAATAATAAATTTATCCCTTCTCATGTTTTTTCATATGCTTATGATCTAACCCTTGATGGCATGTTTATAAATTTTACCTTACAAAGTGTTTGATATCACCCTTTTCTTTTGATTACCTTACCCTAGATGTGGATATAAGTATAACTTATAAGAAGTATATAAGGTAGTTTATAAGAGTCTGATTATGAAGAAATGTTCACTAGTTTTTTAAAATAAGTTTCCTATGAAATCGGTACTCAAATGCACTAAACCAAAAGGTTCTCCAAGATGTGTGAGATTATTGTGAGATTTAATGTTTACATTTTTGTAATGATATAATATAAATATGTGTTTACCTTGGGTTATTATTTCTCAAAACAATAGCTACAAAATCATTCATATTTTTTCCCTTTAATCACATCATTTATCCATTTTAATATTTACCATTTTACCATAATATTACTATAATTATGTTATTCATTTAACCATATTTAATTTAAAATTATTCATTATCCATCAACCATATTAATTTTCAATCGTTTCCCATTGATTTTAATCATTAACAGTTCATTATAGCCACTAGTTATTAAGTTCTAACCCATACCCATTACAGTACTCATTATTACAAACCATTAACTACAAAATAACCCCACAATAACCATATAAATGCCTCTTTAATCACCACATGAGCCAAGGATAACAACTACCATACATTTATGAACCAAAAAACATATCACCCTTTCATATCTTTCCACATTAGTTACATGAACTCATTCACCCTATCATTATTTCATTTCAAATCAGAATTCCAAGTCCGAACATCCTCACTATAAATTCCACATTCCCCCATAAATAATTTATCATCAGGTTTATATGACTTAACCAATTATGAATGTAAAATTGATATTATTATTATCTTATAATTTTATTACAGCATCACACCTTAATCAAATATACTTGTAGAAAACAACAATAGACATAGAAATGAGCCACATCAAACTAGAAATAGATTACAACAATTAATCACCCTTTAACCATCCTTATTCATATGATTTGATTGTGGAAAAAAAACATCATTATCATGATTCTATATTTATAATTAGTTTTTTTAGAATATTTAAATGATTAACCTTTTATGGTGGTAATTTCAATAATTTAATAACAGAAACAACACACACTTCATAGAAGAAAAAAACACTCGACAAAAATTTTAGACAAACATCAATTACAAGAAACATTATAGAATCATATAAAACACATGAAAATCATCTCATTACATTAATTTTGTTTTATCCCGTTTCATAATATTATTCAGGATAATATTTACCATCCATCCAAAGGAAAAAGATCATGTTAATTCCATAATTATAATAAAAATAAAAGGGATAATCCTTGAATACCTTACCTCAACCATTGTTAGAAAAAAAAAGAAAATATAGATGTTCATAAGGCCAAGATCCCAAGGAAATCCTCAAAAACCAAGATCAAAACAAACCCCATAAATCCACATGAAAATGAAAATAGAACCGAAACCAAATCATTTTCACAACCATCCTTGGAAAAAATATAAAGAAAGAACCCAAGAGAAGGGAAATGAAGATCACCCTAGATAAAATATTATCAATCCAACAAACATGAGAATAAAAATCCACTAAATAGGGATCAAATGTCTCTTAATAAACATCTCTATTTTCTTAAGGTCCGGGGAAAATTAAGGTACAAGGAACAACTTGGATGGGCTTTTGAATTTATAATAAAAATGTAAATTTAAGGATTCACAGTGTAATAGGTCATGGTTCTGCCATTATGGAGCTATATTGAATGAATTTCTAAAATACATGTGATGATTTAAGCCACATTTCACTATTTAAACCTCAAGAAAATATCTTACTCTTATATAACTAGGTAAGGTTAATTCCATGAATAATGTGGTCATGATGTTTTCATGATACTTCAGAACCAATCCATAGTGCAACTAAATCACCACGGCGTGATGATTCTCATAAAGACAAAACCCCCAAAATCATTCTTTCAGGATTCACTCTATGGAATATGTGACCACACCATAATGGATACTCATGAGAAATTTTAACAAAATCTATAATATTTTTCACATCATGGTTGAACAACCTCACATTGTGAAAGATTCATATGTAATATTTTCTTCATGAAATTTTTAATTTTAATTTTTTCCAAAATCCTCTTCATGTGTCTTCACATCATGGTCAAATCCAATCACATCGTAACCCAACTTATATCCTCACAAAGTGTGGCGCCTAAGACTCACTACCTAGAACCCCAATCCATATATATTTTCTAACACCACAACACTAAAACCACATCGTGACTTAACCCTTCGTGGTATGACACACCATTATATGGAACTAACCCTTTATTTCAACTGACTCTTAATGCCATAACACCCAAGGCCGTGACATGAAACCCTCCTTCTAGCTGAAATCCAAGCTATAGCAACACCTTTGTTCCTAAAATATTCTCTTAACACCTCCAATACCCAAAAGTTGAAAAGTAATGGTTTGATAAATTATGATTCATTAAATTAAATACCTATAAAATGATTCTCATCCTTATGAGTCAAAACCAAACCCAGAAAGAGAAAAACATGAAAACAAATCAAAACATCCTTAAGATATACCTCTCAAACAAGGATCTCACCACTATAAAAACATGATAGTGACCCAAGGAATGAATATCTCAATAATAAATCCTTAGAATCACTCATCCAAACATTAACTTGATTCAAGGGAATTACTTTATAAAACATGATCATTATGAGAGATATATCCCCAATATTTTGATGATATTTAAAAAAATTATACTATTAAAGGAACCTTATATATTCCATGAATTACTAAACCTAAGGGAAAACATCTACTAACAACTTACCACCCTCTACTTAATAATTATAATATAAGAACTCCCTATTTTAACAAAAAAAACCAAAACCATAATAACCGCATGAGATACCTCTTGAATATAAATTCCACCATAAAAAGGGTCTACACATGATTTGAGAATGATGAAATAAAACATTAACCACTTACACTAAAAACTCTACCTTTATGTTAACTATTAATCCTTTCATAATTATGAGATAAGTTCATAAAATTAAGTATATAAATCAATCCATTCCAATAAAAGTTATTTTTATTTTCAAAAAAACATTGTATATTTAATTAATCCCAAATATTTCTTCCATACTAACTTATAAAATCAATGAAGTTTAAATTTAAAACCATATTTAAGAGAATTAGGGTCAAAAAATTCCAAGGAAAACACTTTAAATATATATTTTTGAAGATCATTTGAAAAGATTTGGCTATGAAGGGAATAAGGTGACTGACTCATAACATACTAAGTCTAAATTCTCAAACCAAACTCACTATATACTAATAAAATATCCCTTGAAATATTACCATCCTACCTACAAAATCACCCACCTTACTTAAACCCAGTATCACCTTGAATTATATGGAACTTGAACTGTCGATGCCCCAATGCACAAAAATAAAATAATATCATATTATTCTACATGAGACACTTAGAGATACTCCAACATAAGACTCAAATTCATTCCTAAACCATCAGAGACTACTTAACTTCTTTTTTTCACTTACCACAATCCCCATAACTCAAGGAACTGTCTTCATCCTTCTTATATGCTCAGAGAAAACCTATCTCAATCACCTTATCATGATCCCTCACTTATATCTAGGAATTAAACTATAAAATCTCCACCCTTCATCAAATATTTGACATAAATATAGACCCAAACAATCTTTATCACATGTATTAATCAATTTAGTGTTCTGGAAATGGGACCACCAATTCATAGAATAGAATTACAAGATGTTACACACAAGAATCCCCATGTTGGAACTCCAAGAGATCCTTTATAAGTTAATCCCTCTATATATGAGGAAACATTATGCTTAAATGACATAATAAACATTTCCTAATAAACCTCTTTTGGACAACCTTGATTCAATTTACACTACTCTTAAACCACCCTTCATAGAAAACCAACTATTAAATAAAATAAAAATTGAGTTGGAGTCATTGTCAATTAAAATAAAACCTTAACCTCTTCTAACTGATCCTCAACCTAAAGGATTAACACTCCTCCAAGTAACATTATCTCTTTTTATTGATTAAATCTGAACAACACCCCATCCTAGGACTCCTTAAACTTACTGAGTATATCACCCTATTGATGATCCAATGCCATGCCTTCAAACCAAGAATAAAAATTAATAATGTTAGTTTTATCAATCAAATCACACACTAACAGTGTATATTAAATTACCTAAGTCATTATAAGATTTGAATTTTGGAGAGAATTTTAGTTTTTCATCTGTTGGACTACTCATTCATAGAATTGAGTGTTGAACCAAGTTGTTTCTTGTTAAAACACCCATATGGGGTTTTTTTGGACTTAAAATGAGGCTTGAAGATCGACACAAGGATCAAGAATTTAGTAAAGTAGGCTCGGAGTTTTTGGGGTTGTTTTAGTAAGAACTATCTAGATAGTGGGGTTGTAGGTAGCCCACATTCCAAGTAGATCTCACCAGTCAGTCTGTGATCCTACACAGGGCATCTTGTGGGGAACACTTGGTGAAATTAAGTTGAGGGTATTTTGGTTATTTTTTCCATGGGATCACACTTTTTTTAATAGTTTTGTCTCAGCTTTTATGAATTCTATTCATCTATAGACTCCTCTATTCCTCCCTCCATGTTCTCTCCTTGATCTGGGGTGGATCTAGATGTCAACCAATGGAGAATATGTGAAATATACTTCATTTTTATTTGATCTTGTCCACTTTATTCATTGTGTGATTCCACATCACTATGTTGTTCGTTATGGATGATCCAAATGTTAAGTATTAACCTTATAAATCCTTTTATTTCTCATTTATCTTTGAATCCCCTTTCTTCTTGATGATCTTATTTTTTGGTTTTCCTTTGCCTATATTTTAGATTGCGAATCAGATGAAAATTACACCAGATCTTGGTGTAATTTTCCATTAATGATGGGTATTTGGATTAAAATGGATAGAGGAAGTCCTATAATGATTAATGTGTGTTTTTTATGGGTGTTTTAATAAAGGTATGTCCCTTGGTGATCCCATATTTGGTTTTTGGTCAACTAGGTTGAATTTTCCATTATATCATGGAATTGATTTGGGTTTTTAACTCATTTTAGAACCAAGAGTGTGTAGAGAGTGTCATGAAATCAATTGGATAATGTTATGGATAAGGTACATCATTGGTTGGTTTTATTAAAAATTTTATAATGTAATCATATTAAATTGGTCCTTGTTATGTTGTTGTGTGATAGGTATTTTTTCTATAATAAAGTCGAAATCATATTACAGACCTTCTATAGGTGGTTGTTCATAGTTCCAGCTATGTAGTGAAATACGATAAGTCTCTTGACTAAGCATGATTTTCACCTTTGGCTATAATTTTCTTATAATCATTTAATTAATTATAATTTAGTTATAATTAATTAATTTGGAATGCATAGATATGGATATAACCTTGTGGGGATTTTTGGGGGCCAAATGGACATGACTGACTTAGACAAAGTAGTTGGTCTTTGCATGGATGGAGTAAATCCATTAGAAGTAGGCGGTCACATGTACTCTACCCAATGGTATTATTTACCATTTATTTTCATGTGATATGATATTTTACACCTTGGTTTAATGATTATTAATTCATAATTATGAGATGAATAAAATAGAATACACATTAATTGATTAACCCAACCAATTAAAGTGAGAAACTTGGTTTCATACCTAATTAGTTAATGAATTACGTGTATTAATTTATTAAATGAAAATTCTTAATGAATTGACAAGGTTTTAATTACACATTGTACCTTTTGTGCTAGCTGGTTGCCTAGCCACTGATGGTTGAGGATTGATTGGTTATGTATTATCGGTCTACTTTTTTATTGAACTATGTTGATTTTTGATCACATGGTGTGCGTGTTTAGTTTATATTTGAACAAATGGTGTGTGTGTGTGTGTGTGTTTGTGTTTGTATGTGTAGCCCAAAAGACCTGTATTTATGTTTGATCACATGGTGTATATGTGTAGCACCATAAGACCTATGTCTCTTGCTTGATCACATGAGGTGTGAATGTGCAAGCTTTGGCTTGTTCTTGTATTGATTTCATATTGTTTTTAATGACTATAATACTTATTTTATTTTCAGTGATGTTTGATATTTCATATCTATCTTGTATCATATGTGTTGTTATTATGTCTTAAATAGGTAAGTATATAGGTGGAGCCTATTAGACTATCCCTTGAGAGGGATGTGTCAGACGAGTGGTCTAAATACATTGGACTATCTCGTCAATAGTGTGTTTCAGACATGTTTTTTGACTATCCCATCAAGGGGGTGTCAAGTTTTCAGTCGATGTTTCTTATGACATGGTTTTGAAGCAAGTACAGTTGAGTTTTGTACCATCTCAGTGATCGCATGATCACATGAAACATGGGTGTTTATTTATTTTTTTCATTTTTATTATATGATAATATAATGATGATATATATTTCTATTTTATTTCAGCTGATTGTATCATATGAATGTACACTACATTTACTAGTTTGGTATAGGACCATATGTGTGGTACCCTACTAAGTTATACTCACACCATTCTTGGGTAGCCATGGAACTTAGGTATCTGAGAATCCCTCACTTATTGTAGGTATAGGTTGGTATGAGGCCTTGGTTTTATCATTGAGTGGGATATGTTACTACGATTATGGATATCAGGATAAGGTGAGGTTTGGAGTTTTAGAGCCTTTTATTCTATTTTTATTTATTTTTGTATTTTTGATCATCCCAGTGGTCAATAGGCTATTGTACCTTTTTTTATTGTTGAGTCTTTAGACTATTGTATATCATTTATATATATGTCTTGTTTATTTTTTCCATGTAATATATTGTATATTTTTTACATTTTTGGTTATTTATTATTTTTTTACACTCTGATTGAGGGTATAGTCTCCCCAAAAATTTACTTAGACCATAACTGCTATTCGGGGGCCTCAGGTTTATAGAGTGGTGCACTTGAGGTCATGTGGAATTCTAGCTCAAACCCAATGATTCAGGTTGGGGTATTACAAAATGGTATCATAGGAGGTTGTATTGTTTTCTCTATTTTGGGGAGTTGGTAGATAGGTTACATGGGAATTTTTTGGAGCTTTTAATGAAACCCGATATGGTGCATCACAAACACCTTTCTTGAGGGATGTCTAGGTTATCGGAGCATGGGATTGATATTCTTTGTTTGCATTATTATAGTTGTATGTGATTTCAACTCATGTGATCCACATGGATTTTTATGTTCTTGATTTCATATAGATTTTAATCTTGTATGAATCTAAAAGTTTCATCAAATGAATTATATTAGTAACATAGTTTTTTCATGATATATATGTTACTTGTGTGTGATTTTACTAAAGATGGGGGATTCATCTACCTTAGTGTAAATAAATTTTATTATGTTTGAACATGTGAGTTATTGGTGAAACTCTTTTAGTTGGACCCTTATGAATGTATAATTTTTAAATAACGTCATGTGAGACTATGGTTCGGTTCACCTGGCGATGGCGATGATGGTGACAATGATGATGGTGGAGATGATGTGGTCCCTCTTTGTAAAAATGGTGTGGTGTTCCTTGTTAGTTTATTTTCAGAAATTAATTTCATTAGTGATAGTCTTTTTTGGGTATCATATGGATAGGTCAGGTTTATTAAGGTTCCAACTACATTAAAATCATATTTTTTTCATATAGCACCTAGTGTCGTTCAATTCAATGAAACCAAGAATCAATGGCCTCTCAAAGTGGTTAGTCTAAGGGAAAAGTTTTCATGGAATGTATATAGAGATGTTCTTGGGTGATTTTTTGTGGGTTTTACCCTTAGTAAAACCTTTTGTGGTTTTTGAAGAATACCTTGTGTCCTTAAATATGTGACTTTAGGTACTGGAAAGTTGGTGTCTCATACTACTTGTAAGTAAATTGAGTGAAGTTATTCCTTATGAAGGGAAATTTATGTTTAATTCCTTAGGGGTGGTTTTAATTAATGAAATTCATGCTAATAACCCTTGAAGGGGTTAAGGGAAGGTCTTGAATTTTTTCTTGTAACCCAGAAGTATAGATAACCTCAAGTGTTAATACTCATTATACAAGGTTGGGTCTCAGAGAACTTTAATGCTTGTGGAATCAATTATTTGATCAAGGGTTTACATACCTATTAGTTCATAACTCGAGTCTCAATGTATGCTAAGTAAAGATCATAGGGGGTTATTCCCAGTAATATTATAGCATGTTTTAATGATCAGTATCCCGTAATGACATTGTGTGTCAAATTGTGTGTAGTTAATATTAGTATCAAAGAGATTCTCATTCCAAAGAAACACTAAGAGTACTCGGGTTGGTGGGGATGGCACCCTATGGTGTAAGGAAACTAGAAAGGAAAGGGATTATAGGTATGGAGTTCCATGAATCATGAATGAATAACTCTGTTGGAGTAATTAATATGGGTTTTTTCCTTATTGGGAAATCGTTAATACATAACTTTTATGTTGTGGTGACACTCAGTATCAATTGAACAAGTGCAAGTAGGGTGGTTAATAAACCATTGATAATATTTGGGTCTTGATAATGAAATCGAATTTGATAGTCATAGTAGATCATTAGAAAATTAAATTCAAATTATCCCTCATAAATATCAATTGGTGTGTTAGCCATGAAGCTTATAGGGCTTGGTATCCAGAGGTGGTTCTGTGTGGAGTTGTCTCTATGGAAGAAGATGATATTAACAATATACCGAGGTATCATTATTTGATAAACCCAAGTTTGTCTTATGAGTAAAATTTCTTGGTTCAGTGTCACAACTGGCATTATGGGACAAGAACCATCTAGGTCTGAGGTTGTAATCAATTTCTAGGCTATTAGAGATGTTATTCATGCCGAGAAAGGAATGTTAGATGTAGTGAACTACATTCTAAAAATACAGGTGTGTGTGGTGCTTGGTTCTTTTCTTGAAAATCAGGTATAAATGGATGGTCACATCTATTCCTTATATTTATAGATGTATTATTCATGGATCGGGTAGACCGATGCCAGTTTTTTGATATGGCGAAGAATACTCCTATAGTGGGAATCGTTAACCTGGTTGTGTGTGAAAAATACCTCTCTTGTTATAAGGGTCATGGTCTATAAAATAATGACCATTGAATGATCATAATGAATATATAAGACCAATATGTAGTGGACCCAATATTTTCTAGTTCTGCATTGAATTTCGTGTGTTTAATTCATATGTAGCATCATATAGAGATTAGATATAAGCTTTGAACTCGATTGAAAAATCAATATGAAATAATACAGAGTTATATTGTTAGTGCATTGACGTACAGTTGAGATTCAGGTGGCTAGTGATAGTGGATGGTGAACCAACCCAGGGAAATCATTTGAACATTGTTAAAACTTTATTTAGGATGATGGGATAATTTAATGATTCCACTAAGGCTTAAGGAATTGTGATATGTGGCCTCATGGAGTGCCATTTTTTTAGTTTGGTTGCCTTTATAGGAAGATGACTAGAAAATTATACACTATTGTTTTCACATATAATTGAATGTGTTAGGTTAGAACCGCATTAAGATCATCATATCGATGTGAATGGGGTGTTAAGATTCATCCAAGACCTTTTTGGAAAGGTCATGGTGCTCAGGTTGTTTTTGTTGGTAGAGACTCATTGGTTTGACTCGAAAGTAGGAATGAGGTTTGGGTACCGGCAATTAACAAGTGTATTGAACTGATTGAGTGTGATGTAATTAAACCACACTTGGTGTATCATTAGACTACTATAATCTTATTCCATGGGGATATTACTATGGTGGGTTTCACCTTGAAGCTTCATCAGGAATCAGCTAAAGAAATTATAGTGTGTCGAGTTGGATGGTTTTGGTGATCGTGATCCCAAATTCAGGAAACATTGATATTTTTTCTTGGATTCTATTATTTATTCTTAGATTCATGCTATAAAAACATGATGGGTTTTCAAAAAAGAGTGGGTCCCTGAGGTAGTGATTTGTTGTTTGGGGATGCAACATAGATAACTCCTTTAAAGTGATTATCATGGTATATTGGGAGGCATGAATTGCATGCTACAACAACAACTCGGGGAAGATAAACACTATAGTGTGGAGATTTTAATGACTATGTCATTATGGGAATTAAATTTTGGATGGAATTTTATTTTTTTCATCTGGTGGATGACTCATTCGAAGAATTGAGTGTTGAACTGAGGTGTTTCTTGTTTGAACACCCATAAGGGGTGTTTTCAAACTTTAAAGGAGGATTTAAGTTTTATGTGAGGCTCAGGAATTTAACATAGAATGCTTGGCATTTCTAAGGATACTAAATCATACACTAGACAGATATTAACCCCTACCATATTTCCAGTGGGGTGGTAGGTAACCTAGTTTCCTAGTAGGTCTCTCTTACCAACTGGTGAGCCTATATCGGGTGGTTGGTGGGGTGCACTGGGTGGTGTTAAGTAGAGGGTATTTTGGTCATTTTTTCCACTAGATCCCCATCAGGTTTAATAAGATTGGATCAGTTTTTTGAAGTTCAATTTGGTTATAAACTCTTCTCCTCCTCCCTTTAAGTTTTATCCTTGATCTTAGGTAGATCTAGATGGAAACCAATGGTGAATCTGGGTAAGATCCTTATTTTTCATCGATATTCACTTCTTTCTTCATCATGTTTTGGTGGAAAATTATTTTGTTCATCATGGATGGTCCTCATGGTAAGTCTTAACCCTTATAAATCCTTTTCTCCTCTTTATCTTAAAATCCCTTTTCTTTATGATGGTCTTGGTCATTGATTTGTATTTGGGTAGATTCTAGATAGATAATAAGATGATAATTCACCATATCTTTGTATAATTTTCCAAGTATGATGAGGATTTAGATCATCGTTGCTAAAGGATATTTTTTGATAATTAATATATGACACTGATGGGTGTTTTAATGAAGCTATGTCTCTTGGTGATATATGCTTTGGTTTTTTGTCAATTGGGTTGAATTTTCCATCGTATCATAGAATTTATTTATGGATTTTTCTCATCTTAGAACTGGGATTGTGGATCATGTGGAGTCGTTTTGGGATTTTTGTATCTATTGGGTTGTATTTATAGGCCTTGTTTGGAACTATTATCATTTTTTTATATTTGTGTTTTGAATTGAGATGCCATATATATATATATCCTGTTATGGCATGTTTTTTTACAATGTATGTTTTTTGTTATGGTGTATTGTTAGTCTTTAATTCATACTATATATTTAGTGCTTTTATACTATTGACTCTAATGATCTTAGTGTGTCCATCCCATTTCATGGATATGTCATGCTGGTATACCATGGGTGAAACCATTCCCAAGAGATTGCTGGTTATGCTAGGTGCTTTTCATCATCCCATGGACATCTAGAATGTGCTTCGAGACATGTAATGGGATGGTTCAGGTGACAAGTTGAGTCAACCTAGGCCATTTATTTAATAAATTGTATTAGAGAAGGTTATATATTTAGGATTCAGTGGTAGACTAGATCTAGGAATATTGGTACTCAATAGGTAGGATAGGCGGAGTGCTTGGCCAGCTCTTCTTCATGTTGATCCTCAAGTTTCCATGGGTGTTATGGGACTGTATTTATGTTTGGAGCTTTTTTATGGGTTGTGTTAATGGAATTTTGAGGTATTTCATAGTCAGTGTTGATCTTGGGGGGATCTTGAGGGTGGATCTTAGTTTTGAGGGTGAAATGAAGAGGTTTGGAAGAAGAAAATAGTTATTAGTAACTATTCACATCTCGTTCAGCCTTGTCTACCAACTCCAGTGACACCCACATAGTTTTTTCATGGTTATTATAACCGTTCATAGTGTAAAACTCTTGGAAATTTTTCTTTTTTTCTCCTTTTTCATTTGGAATGATTTTATTCTAGTGTTGTTTATTGATAACCTTGATAAGGGTGTCTTCTGGTTCTTTTGATGTGGTTTGAGTTTGAAGTGTTCTTGAAGAAGCCTATGTTTTGTGTCTTGTAGACAATAACTCCTAGAAGAAACTCATCCAAATATAGAGAATGTGTTGTAGAGAACACCCCACATTCAACTCCTCTTATTGATTCAGCTCTAATGTAGTTGGTAATTCATATAATCCAATCCTTGGGTCAACTGGTCAATCAAGAGTATACACAGATAGTGAACCATACTTACGAGTTTATGAGAAAAAATCCACCAGTGTTCCAGGTTGACAAGGGAACCAATGATCCATAGAAGTGGTTGGATCATATCAAGTAAATATTTGAGTTTCTAAAGGCCCCTAAGACCTCTAATGTGGTCATAGACACATACTCCTAAAAGGAATGGGTAGAAAATGGTGGGATTCAATGGTGATCTCAAGGAGGAATGAGGATCTCACATGGACCACTTTCAAGGTTGAATTTAATTTGGAAATTATACTAGAAGACCTTTAGGATAGTGAAGGCATATGAGTTCTTGAATTTGGAGCAAGGGTATCATTTAGGGATGGAGTATTCCGCCCATTTTTCTGATTTGGTTCACATATCTCTGGATCTTCTCACAAACGACTACTTTAAGGAT
Organism: Viscum album; assembly: GCA_963277665.1. Lineage (NCBI taxonomy): Eukaryota > Viridiplantae > Streptophyta > Magnoliopsida > Santalales > Viscaceae > Viscum > Viscum album. The sequence goes on from OY728156.1 coordinate 25,719,531, forward strand.
CAGTGTTTCATGATGGTCTTGAGGCCAGAGATTTGTTCTATGATTATCCTCCTTTATCTACCATCTTATTTAGATGTGGTTGATAAGGCGGCCATGGAAGAAGCTGATTTTATTAGAAATATAGGTCTTAGTGGTGTTCTTTTAGTGGTAAGAATCCAAATAGCATTATCAGGATAGAATCAGAACTTGGATGAGCCTCATCGAGGCAGCTTTAAGAGTGTCTTATAGTCATTAGGTACAACACAGGTAGAATCTTCAAGTCATAAGTCGAATGTCTATTATCAGTTTGATAAAGGTAGACACACCAGGCCTAATTTCCCAAAGACTCCAAGGGTGTTCCACTAATGTGGACTTTTGGGGAGTCTTCAGTTCTTCTATTAGGTTGGTTCATAGGGGAGCTAGGAAAGATCCATGTTTTCAAAGGGATATTAGGTACATTTTTATGAATCTAAGGGTGGAGGATCTCACCCCCAAGCAAAGAGAGATCCTCACTAAGGGAAGAAGGCTCAAAGTGGGCCTCAGGCATGCCATATTCATGAATCATAAGTTGTGCTAGAGGATTAATATTATATTCTAACCACCGTGAGAGGTACTATGTTTATTACTTCATTAATGGAATATTTTTTATTTGATACAAGAATATCCCATTATTTTATCTCAATAAATTTGGTTGATTCTTTGGATATGTGATCTGAGATAATGTTATTTGTCATTGATTTTATAGCCCCATTGGGTAGGAGTAAAGAGTAAGGTTTCAAGTGATCAGAGTGTCATGTTTTAATTTTTAACATGGAATGTATTTGGGATTTCCTCAGTTTGGTCCTAAACATATTTGACCTTATCATCAGTATGGTTTAGTTTATTGGCTTCAAGTATATAGTCGATTGTTATCACTATAGGATTCAATCTCTTACTCCTGATGGGGGAACTCACATCTTTTAGGGTCAGTGGGATCCATGATCAGGGAGGAAAGCACTAGTTATTTCAAATTTGGGTTTGATCTTATGTCACCTTTCCTAGTTGTTTCTCAATGTTGTTGAGTATAGTCTAGTGAGTGAATTTATATTGGTCATGTATTTGAACCCAATTGTGTTTATGGAATATTTCTTGGGGTTTAGACCCCAGTAATTGGTCGAGTTTAATATTGATCTACTCCTTGGGATGATCCCTATTTCCTTATCATCTTATTGGATATTTATGGATAAGTTGAAATAGCTACAAGTTCAGCTAGAGGACCTTGAGGGAAAGGATTTTATACTTCCTATCATGTCACCATGGGCTTCACCATGGCTATTTTAAAAGAAGGTATACGTAAGCCTATAAATTTACTTTGATTATCGTAATATTAACTAGGTGATCATAAATAATAAATACCCATTACTGAAAATTCATGATCTCTTTGATCAACTCAGAGGGGCCTGATGGTTTTCAAATATTGACCTAAGATCTGGGTTCCACCAGTCGAGGGTTTGGAAAGAGGATGTCACAAACCCCACCTTTCAAATCCATTATAGCAATTTTGAGTATCTCGTAATTCTTTTTGGTCTTACTAATTCTTCTATAGTTTTAATGGAATTGATGAACCAAATCTTCCACTACTTTTTATACTCCTTCATGATTATGTTTATGGAAAACATCTTGGTCTATTTCAAGAAATGAAATGACCATGATGACCATATGAAGGTTATTTTGGTTGTTTTTAGAGAGAACCGTATATATTTAAATATTTCCAAGTTCTTATTTTGGATTTAGGAGGTAAATTTTTTAGGCCATATCATTTCTGAGGCAAGAGTTTCAGTGGATCCAAAGAAAATTTGAGCATTCATTTATTGGGAGCATCTGAAGAATTTGTTTGAGATCTATAGATTTTTGGGCTTATATGGGTATTATAGACATTTTTTTGGACTTCTCCAATTTAACTTCTCCCTTTATAGGATTAACAAGTAAAGTAGTGAAGTTTGAGTGTAATGAGAATTGTCATCATGATTTTGAGAAGTTGCAGGCCTGTATGACATCTATACCAGTACTGATTCTTCTGGATCATGGGAGAGATTATGATATGTTTTTTATACTTCCAATGTGGGTTTGGGATTTTTTTTATGTATAATGGACATGTGTTGGCATGTGTATCATGGTAGTTATGCCCTTATGATAGGAATTATCCCACCCTTGACTTGGAATTAGCAGTTGTGATGCATGCTCTAAAAACATGGAAACACTTCCTCTTCAGGGAGAGTTTATAGTTTATCCAAATCATAAAATCCAAAATTACATTTTTACCAATATTTAATTAAACCTTAGGAAGAGATGTTGGTTATAATAACTTCAAACTTTTTATTTTTATATTTTTTATATTCCTGGGAAAGGAAATATGGTCACTGATGCATTGATAAAAAAAATATTTTAGTGTAGGCAGTTTTTGAATCAGCAAATGAGTGGGGTATGAAGAGTCTCTTTTCTGATCTAAATCTATAGGTGTGAGGGGATGGATATAAAATTTTCTTGGCTGATTTGTATGTAATACTCCCTCTCATCAATCAGGTTAGGAGTGAATGGGTGTCTAACCCTGAGTTACAGTATATTAGTAGTTCTTTAAATGGTGGGGAGACCTTTTATTATTGGTATCAATCTCTTGATGATTTTATCCTATTCAGGAATTAGTCGGTGGTTCTTATGACCTTGATGTAGGTGGTGATATAGGAGGTACATATCTCAATTTGGTCCATTAACCCTAAGTAAACCAAGATGTTATATACCTTAAGAGGTGGGTATTGGTGTCTCAGGATATGATGTGTAGTGGTGGATTTTATTTTTAGATACTTAACCTACCAAATGATCAAAGTGAAGCATCATAGACCAATCATGTTGTTGGAGACACTTAACATTCTATTGTTTAAGTGGAATGAGATCTCTATGGATTTCATGATTGGGATACCTCGTACTCTGAGTGGAAAAGATTCTATATGGATTATTTTCAATCATCTAATGAAATTATACAATTTTATTCCCATTAGGGAGTTGGTGAAGTTATAGGGACTTGAAATCCTATATGTTTTATAGTTTTTTTATTTATGGAATTTCCTTAGAAATAGTGGCAGGCCGGGATGACAGTTTCACTTCCAAGTTTTGTAAGTGACTCTAGGAGGTATTGGGAACTGAGCTAAAGTTGAGCACTTCATATAATTGATAGAAATATGGTTAGTCTTAGTAGACCATCTAGACTCTAGAATTTATATTGTGAGCATGTGTGCTTGATTTTAGAGTTTTGTGGGAATGGAACCTACTATTTGATGAGTTTTCCCTTAACAATAGTTATCAAGCCTAAGTTACGATGTCCATGTTTGAGGTGTTATATGAATGTTCATGATAATACCCATTATGTTGGTATGATGTGGGTGAGAGTTCCTTGATAGGACCGAGTCTCATCCAAGATATAACCAAGATAGTATGATTGATTCAGAAATAGTTAGTGACATATAAAAGTCACCATAAGTCATATGTCGATCATCATCATCGCTTGTTAGAGTTTCAAGTTAGTGATCAGGTGTTTCCAAATTCCAAAATCCAATATTCAAACTCCTTCATTGAATGAAGGGGGTCTATAAAAAGGATCGGATCCTCTGGGTGAGTGGTGATTGGTGATTCATAAATATAATTCGAATATATCTTCATCCATTTATCCTTTTTTTTATGTTAAGGTAATAACACACCTTTGAAGTCTGATTAATACTCTTACAGAGTATAAGGATTCTAGGGTTTGGTGTACTACTTATGGAGGCAAGAGTTTTTTTGGTTTTCACTAAGTGATCTTTCTAAAAACTTCATTGACATCCTTTTGAGATAAAGAGAATTGTAAATTAGGTACACCTATTTATTTTATGTTCCATATTTTCATGTTCATTTAATGATGACAGATCTATTTATTTATTAGTTTTATTCTGTTATTATGAGCATGATATTTCCTATAAAACACATAAAGTGTAGTATTAATGCACCCAGTTCTGAATAAGGATGGAACATGGAGAATGTGAATTGATTTTCAAGCCATAAACAACATCACAGTCAGGTATAGGTTATATAATATGCTCAATGAGTTAAATGGTTCAAATATATTCTCCAAAATTAATTTAAGAAGTGGTTATCACCAATTAAGAATAAACTAAGATGATGAGTGAGAGACAACATTTAAAATGAAAATAGTCTTTAATAGTGTCTAGTGATTCTATTTGGCCTCATCAATTCACCTAGCACATTTATGGGATTAATGAATAATGTATTTTTATCATTTATCTAAAATTTTGTGGTGGTATAATTTGACTACATTGTAGTGTATAGTTGAACTTTGAATGAACATGTTGATCACTTAATAAAATTCTTAGAGTTCTGAAGTAAGTAAAATCTATTTAAACATTAATAAGTGTGATTTTTATCTTGGATAAAACTATTTTACTTGGATTTTTCATGAGTTCAAATGGATTTAAAGTGGACATCGAGAAGAAAAAAATCATATAAGAATAGGAATTTCGAACATCCATTGGGAAGGTAATAAAGTTTTATGGTATTCCTAGTTTTTATAGGATATTTTTTAAGGACTTTATCATATTTGAAATTCCATTGAAAGAGTTACTTAAGAAGAACATACCTTTCAAATGGGGAATGATTGAAGTGAAGTATTTTCATTGTCTCAAATGGAGACTCATGCACACCCCTCAATTATTACTTTCAAACTTTAGTAAGACTTTTGAAATTAAATATAAAGCAAGAAACATTGGAATAGGTAGAGTAAATCTGTAATAAGGTAAACCTATTTCTTATTTTGGTGAAAATTTAAATATCCCTACTTATATTTATGGTACATATGAAAAAGAGTTGTCCAAAATATTTAGAGCATTGGAAACAAGTCAATACTACCTATGGACTAAATAATTTGTGATCCACTTTGATCATAAGTTTCTTAAACACCATAGGAGGCACTATAAATTAAATAGGACATGTGCTACATGGATAGAATTCATTAATTCATTATCATGTATCATCAATCATAATAAATATGAAGAAAACATAGCATTTGGTGAAATTTAATTTAGATATTCTATTTTAAACCTGATTTACTCTTAAATTCTTAGTTTTAAATTCATTAAGGAATTATATACCAATGATGATGATTTCTATGAATATTTTAGACATTTTAAAACTAGAATTGGTTGTGAAAAGTTCAATTTATATGATGGATTCTTATTCTGGGTTGATAATCTTGGTATTCCAAATTGTTATGTCCAATAACTTTTACAATAGGGGTTACAGTCCTATGGGATAATAGGACACTTTGGAATTAAAAAAAAACATAAAGTTTTTTTTAGTTATCACTTTTATTGGAAAAATGTGTCTTTATATGTTATAAAATTTTTAGTAAAGTTCATTGTGTTCCATAAATCCAAATCTACACTGAGCCCACATGAATTGTATCTTCATCTCCCAATCCTTAATACCAATTTGGATTATATATGCAAAGATTTTTTATGGGGTTACTAAGGAACAAGTGGTTGATAGATTCCATATTTTCTTTAGTGGGTGTGTTTTCAAAAATGGAACACTTTATACATTGGCATAAAACTAATGATGATGCTATCATTAATGAATTATTATTTTAGGAATTTGTAAGGATAAACTGAATATAAATGAAAACTATATATGGTCAAGATACTAAATTTCTCAGTTAATTTTAGAAAACATTGTGAAAAAAGATTAGAACAAAGATATTATTCTCTACCACAAGTCATCCCCAAACTGATGGTCAAATAGAGGTGTTGAATCAATCACTTTTCTCATTATTGTGGATGGTAGTGAAGAAAAATATCAATAATTTAGGAAATTTCCTTCTATACAAGGAATTATCATATAATAGGGCTAAGCATTCCACTACAAAATGTTCTCCATTGGAAATTATTTACGAATTTAACCCCTTTACCTTATAGATCTAGTTATTTTTCCTTCGTAGGTAGAAACTAATATTGATGGGAAATTTTGTGCATAATTCATCCTGAAGCTTTATGAAAATTAAAGAAAAATACTATATGAATGAACCAAAAATTCATTGATCATACCAATAAGGGTTGAATAAAGTGTTGTTTAAGACTAGTGACTTAGTATGGATTCACATAGGGAAATAAATATTTCCTAATAAATGAAATTAAAAACTCATTCCATATAGAGATAGACTATTCCAAGTGCATAAGAAAGTAAACAACAATTCTTACAATATTACACTCCCAGATGAGTATGATGTTTGTTCTATATTTAATTTTTCTAATCTTTAACTATATTTCAGTGTAGTTGATGAATATTCAAGGATGAGTCCTTTTCAGGAGGTTAAGGATAATGAGAAATGATTCAAAGGCACTAAGCTGATTTCCCATGTGTAAGAGTTGTATATTTTAGACCTAATTATTCCTAGAAAAATTAAGGTTCTATAAGAGATAATGAAAGCCTATATAGGTTAATTAAAATCCCAATGAATCTCACCATTCATTGATGGAGCGCATCAATTCATAATATCACTTATTCAAGTCCAAATGTGACTTCCAAAATCCATGACACATTGGTCAATGGATTTTCAACCCCAAATACATTACAAAATCTCTAAATTCATTCATGGGGACACCAAAGTCATGTTTGGTAGTCTATATAAATAAATACAAAACCTATGTGTGAAAATTATCTTCTACACCTCTTTAGATTCAAAATAAATGGGCTAAAACCATGTTCTACTTTCCAAAAAGTCTTTATTAATCTTTATTCTTTACTTCAAGAGGAGATGTATGTATAAGATTTATATATTATACCCTTGACCATTATATCACTCTTTTTCTATAAGTATCAAATATCATGGATCTTGGATGGAATTCAAGTTTGTATTACTGAAACTCTAAGAGTTTTATCACTCTATTTTGAGGAATTATTAATATTTTCTCATATACTTGGGCATTATTCCTCTCCAGATTACTTATTAGATCAGTTCCCCAAGATCATAAAGCCCCCAATTCATGCTTCAACCCAATTGCATTATTGTGTTGATTGGTTACAACATCCCTCTCTTGAATGTTTTTTTAAAGTAGTAATCCATGATATTTATAGAACTTTTTGACTAATTTCATACAATAAGACCCAAACCATTCTTTAGTCATATCATGCTCTATGAAGATAGGTCCACCTTGAAATTTGAAACCTTAGCATGCTTTAAGTTTTTATCATATACACATCCTTGACTATATTACCATTAATTAATGAAATTTTGATATATATATATATATATATATATCTCTGTGTGTGTGTGTGTGATATATCTTATAATCCTAATAAGTTATTCTAACAAACAATATATGAATAGATTTTATCATCACAAGTGAATAAAGGGTATTTTTATAATCCATAATATGAAGTTTTTTATAATATTTGTTAGTAAATGTGAATGTCGTTCATGTTTTTATAACAATTGGGAGGATAAAATGTAGAAGTTATGATTCAGCTTTATGATGAGGCGACAATGAAAGACTACCAAAGGCTAGTGGTCTGTATATTATATACTAAAAGGTTGTATAGATGGTCAGTCTACCGGATATTAGTTGAATAGAAGTTACAACATACATAAGAGTGATTAATGATGATACATAAAGTCCATTTCTATTTTTCTATAACAAATTATCATATTTAAGATTAATTGAAGTGAAATGTAAAATTAATTTTTAAATCTACTAAAATATGAAATTCAATACCATGGAATATATTGATGACTAGAGGTATCCATGAAAAATAGTAATTCCCTTGAAACTTCAAGATGATGGTGGAACTGTTTGACCATGTATACCCCACTATAAATATGGTATAGAAACATTGTACATATGTCTTCAAATGATTAGTGATCTAGTTGGATGACTTTTAAATGGTAATTGTAATCTTAAAACTTCTTATTAATGAAATAGCGTAGTATCATTATACTATGGTTGTAGGACTTATTATTTGAACCATGTAAATATTTATTCTCATTTATTTATTTATTATTTCACTTGAATATTTTTCCCTATTTTGTGAGTTTTTTTTAGTGTGGAAATAGTTTCAACTTAATACGGTGATTTAGGATGCTTTGTCTTCCTGTGTTTTATTGTATTTAATTCATATGGTCATTCAACTCTGGGGAGTTTTTGGTTCTTTGTTTCCAACCTTATTAGTTTTCTTAATTTAACATATGGAGAGTGGTGGTCATTGAATCCCAAAAAGTGGTATCAAATAATATTCTTATCCTAGTGGCTCAACACACATGGTAGAAAACACATGTAACTCTCTTATCCTAATTTCCTTTTATTCAATGGGGGTTTAATTTTATCAAAAGTTATGGAATCAGAAGAGTAAAAGTTCTAGATTTAAATTTTTTATTGGGCATAAATTGGATTTTAGAGGATGACGATGAAATATTTTATGATTTAAAATGACTTAGAATTTCCATTTATCATATTCAAACCAAAAATAATAGAGAAAGTGGAATCGAAAAAGGGTTGATAGAAATTAATTTGGATTTATTAAAATTAAATTATAATATAATATTTTTTATAACATTTGGGAAGTGAATATTATGGTTGAACTGATAAAATATGTGTCTAACATGTATGAGAAGTTGAAAAAAAATGAACAAAGTGTTCATGATGTAGAAGTTATTAATAATGAGGATATCATAATTAATACCTATGGATAATCAAGTGAATGAATTTAACATTATCTAAAGTTTGATTAGATTTTTTAATTTTAAATTCATAGAAGATTTGTGGGAACTGTTGTCTTTTTCATCATTACCAGGGTCATGGAATGAAATTTTAACTTCCATAATTAACTCTTGTAGGAAATATGACCTTGTGTTTGAAAAATGTTATAGGTCTCATTCTGAATGAATAGTTCATATGGGAGGAAATATAATTACATATCAAAAGTGCATATAATGAAAAATCTATATCCTGGTATCCTTAGTAAAAATGTTGGAATAAATTGAAATATTGATCTATATAGAGAAGTAAAGGTAAATCGACTATGCTGAGACCCACATGTTGGAACTGTATGAAGAGATGTAATCTCATGAAATATTATAGGGATAGCAAGGTGAATTCCAAAAGGGTGACTATCAGAAGTTCAATTTCCCTAAATTAAATATTTTAAGGTGGTATAAATTTTTTAATGTGTGTCAATTTTATAGTGGAATCATGGATCATTGATTCCATTGAATCATTCCTTTCTATTTTTGATAAGGGATGCATGGAAAATTATATATCCTAAAAGTTAAATAGTGTTCACTTAGCTGATGATGAAGCTCTCCGGATCATGGGGAAGTTTGACGTCAAATTCTCGATAAATAAAAGAACCTATCTTGAGTTGAAGGTTATTTTTCACATACATGTCTATGGAAAAATATAATTTCCATTAAGGTAAGATATTTTAATATTTCTGTAGATTAGAAAACCAATGGAAGTTATCCCCCACAAGGATTTCTAAAGTATCACCTATGTCCATGTGGATGTCAAGTATAGGTAAAAACTTGAATCTAAATCCCATGCATGTTTCATTATAAGATATTGTAATAAAAACTTTGGATTAAGGATATTTGATGAATATAATTATAATTTAGAATGTTTTCTTCAATTAGAAGGTCTTTTATAAAAACTATAACATGATGGAAAGGGATATTGTGAAGAAAGAATAAACAGATCAAATTCAAGTTGATATAAATGGAATTTACAGAAGGAAAATATTTATATAAAGTTCAGATAGAAATGAAATTCTTGAGGTTAGTATAGTTGAAGATGTGCCATATTACTTTACAATTGTTAAATCTTGGGTTAGATTTCTAGTAGGTAAAGTTCTATAAAGAGTAGAGCCACATATTGAATTAAAAAGATCTACTAAATTCTGGTAATACTTTATGAGGTTTAGAGAATAAATGCATTAATTTATTCTAATAGATAGAGGATAGAATGAGATTAAGTAATAGATAGCCTCGGAAATTCTGAATAGTGGGATTGAGTTATGAAATATGAGATGGATTCATTGGATGATAATGGAACATGGGAGAAAACTTAATTATTGTAGGGGAATAAAGTATTTTATAACAAGTGGGTCTTCTATTTTAAGGAAGAGTCGTCCAATAATAATATATATAAGGTAATTCTAGTAATTAAAGGATTTCAATAGAAATAAGGATTATACTTCTTCAAAAAAATCTTTGGTAATTAAATATGCAATCCATCTAAATGGTGCTGAGTTTGGTTGATTCTAAAAATTTACACGTGGAGCTGGTGGATGTAAAGAAGACATTAATCCATGGTGATTTATAAGATTTATAGGAATAAAATAGATGGTTTGGTGAAAAATAATAATAATTACTTATTATATAAATAAAATAAATTTCAATATGGATTGAAGTAAGCTCCAAGTCAATGGAACCAAAAGTCAGATGATTTCATGGAAAAGAAGGGTTTCATGTGAAGAAAATCAGGTCATTGTTTCTATCAAAAAACATTTGATGAGGATATATTTAGAATATTACTCTTGTACATGGATGAAACCATCTTGGTATCTCTAGATATTAGAGGTGATTAATGATTTGTCTAAAAATTTGAGATGAAATATCCTTGTAAGATCAAGAAAATCATGGGAATACAGATTGATAGAGATTCAATATGATCTGATTTAAGATGGTTTCTACCCCATTGGTGAGACACTTAAAACTATCAAAATGGAAAATAAATAAAAATTATATATGAGTTCAATTATGTGGTGTAAGTTCTATGTTCATCAGTGGTAGGTATATTGATGTATGTCATAGTATGTACATGGACAGACATTGCATTTTTAATGGGAGTCGTTAGCTAATTCATGGAAAATACAAGGAAAGAACACTCAGAGGATATGAAGTGCCCACTATGTTATCCCAAAGGATCAAAAAAATATAGATATGTGTTTCATAATAGATGATATATTATAGGGTTATTTTTATTTGGAAAATAGAGGGGAAACAGACACATTAAAGAGTTCTATAAGCTATGTATTCACATTTAAAGGATTAGAAGTTAAATAGATGTCAAGGATGTATCTGGTGGTAGAACTTCCCACAAAAGAAGATGGATATTTTTTCATCATGAATGTAGGGGAAGAATTTTTATAGATTAAGTGAATTTTAGAAGAGATTAGAAGAAGTCAGGGAAGTAGATTAATCTAGTTTGACAGTCCGAGTGAAATTCATTTGGCTAAGAATTAGGTGTTTCACTCATGGATGAAACACATTTAACTGAAATATCATCTCATATAAAATATTTTGGAGGATTGATTGATATAGTTTTGGAACATTAGTGGAATAAAAAATTCAGCAGCCATGTTCCCCATAGTTCTAGTCTAGAAAATTTTGAGGCAAGACTACGCTTCAATGAGAATAGGTTAATCAGGATGTGGTGGAGTAAATGTTTTTGCTATGAAAGTTGGAAGATTTTTTCCTAAGTGTTGTTGGTTGTTATGATTTACCTTGAAGTAGTATTCAAGTGAGATATTTTTATAAAATGTGATGTTAGGAACAACCCTACTAGGAACCCCTCTTGGGATTATAATAAATACGAGATTTTCCCCTGAAGTCCACCTCTAATAGGTCAAAGGTAAGTGGATAGTATTGATTGTATAAAACCTAAAAATAGGAGGCATTAACCTTATAAATACCTAGAATATATAAAATAAACCAACAATTAAATCAAAAATATAAAATAAAACCGATATTTTATAATACAAATAAATTTTCTATAGGAACAAAGCCTCCAAATATGAAATAAAATGGAAATGCCTTTGGTAGTGAGTCCAACAGCATCTCTAATCCTCAATACAGTTATGACCATCCCAAACACCAATTACCTAATGAAAAACTATAAAAAATTCTTATATATATATAGGTGAGAACATACATGTATACTTAGTAGGATCCTTCTCACTAAATCTCTTGCAAATGTAAAAGAATCATACTAATGCCTCGGTGAATAAACTACAGAACCAACATGCACCTAAAATAGGTTAACAATCACTAAATCTCACTAAGGATCACCCACCCAATGTCATATCCAATATAATAACATAGTATCAAAAGAATATATTGAGAGGACACTCCTTAACATCTTCTCCCTTATTTTGTCTCTATAACACCCCAATAGAAAATGACTTTATGTTTTATACCTTCCCTATACAAATAAACACATAACCACATCCTATTTCACAACCATAGACACATTATCATCATATACACATGACACATACCACATCATACCACATACCACAACCACATCTCATAACTAAACATTGCATCCTCATTATATTAGGGAATCGTAAACATGAAATTCGTCAACATCGTTCCCTCATCTCACCATGTACAACCCTCACCATATATCCTAATATCACAACCACATAACTACATAAAAAATGTGTATTGTAAACATGAATAAAATCATCCTCATTCCCTCCTAATATGCATGATTACATCCATATAACCCCATATCACAACCACATATCCACATGACAGTAGGGTATCATGAACATGAAGGAACTAAATCATGTTCCCTACTCCTACCATGTAAAACCCTCACCATGGAACACATGCTCAATCATATAATCATCACATTATATCCCATCACCTCACATAACATCATTTTGACTCTAAATTTTTTCCATCATAACATGTTCATCATAACTTATATCTATTACAGTCAACACTATACCTAAAAGGGAGAGCAAGTAAGATAGCTCATTTAGTCATTCATTCCCTCATTAGTATGAATGTTGGGGAAAACACCCAGAACCCAAAAAATTTGGGCATCGGTAAGGTTATATGACATGGGTGGGGTAAATAAGTGAAGTTCCCTTTAAATTGTCGAAAAAGTAGTCTTTTCTTCAAACCAAAATGAGAAATATGATAGATGTTTTAAAGGGTGTTTAGAATTTTCTTGGTGTGTTTTTAGATTATTGAAGATGATTGATGATGGTTTTTAAAATGATATGTGGATTCTTGAGTAAAGAAAGAAATTGGTTAAGTCTACACTTGTATGACTTTGCATCACATAATATATTTTTTCCCACATAAGAAATTTGGGTTACACATAATACATTTTGACCCAAGTAATAAATTTTATCTATGTGTAATATGTGCTTTCCCGTGAAAAAAATTTCATACATGTGTAATAGAATTACTGTACACATAAAAAAATATTTTATGTGTAAGGAAATTTTCAATATGATATTTTGTAAAAAATATAATTTCATACACATAATAAAAATATCTTATGCATAAAAAAATTCAGAATAAATAATTTTTTCACAAGATAAATGTTTGTGAGAAATGAGATTATAGTGAATTCAAATGTCATGGGAAAAATGGAGAAGTTAAAAGTCATAATCAATTTAGATGATGATGAATGATTTGTTATTTACTGATTAAAACATCATGATTATTAAAATTAATTATGATTCAAGATGAGATGTTAGATCAAGTATAAGTTTTTCTAAACTAAATTAGGAGAGCTCTATTCCAAAATATATTCTTCCAAATAATGAGGTGTTGTATGAAAATTTTGAATTATTACATGGAAGTTTTAAATGAATTCAAATGTTGTAGATTTCATGAAAAATATTTATATATATATATATATATTATTTTAAAATATTACATGGAGTTTCAATTACTAATTCTTCAAGATCTTTGATATATTTATCTGGTTTTATTTAAATAATAACTGAGGATCCAAATTTATAAGAAAATAAAAATACCCAAAAATCATGGAAATGATTTTATGTGGTATCTGAGACTTTAAAAGATTATGTAACACCCCACATTTTTATTGGGAATAAATTTATTTACCTATAATTCTAAATAATATTTCTCTATTATTTCAAAAGAATTAATATTTTATTAGATATTGGGTCATACAATATATGAACCAAGCCAACAACACTCTATTAAATTATAATGGAATGTTAAAATGAAGGTAGATGAAACCATGTATCACATACAATGGATTATTATAAATCATGGATGATTAAAACCATTAAAACTGTAAAAAATAAATGGGAAAAATAAATTTAAAAGAATGATCTCTTTAGAAAAAAACTCCCATGGACCACCATTGCTTTTAAGAATCATCATTAGTATAAAAAAACTAAAATTATAAATAATACCATAAAAGGATAAAGCATGTTGTAAGATCTAAAATAAAAACTATAGAAATGAAAATTATGTCTTAATAAGTGAGAATAGAATTAATGATTTTAGTAATAATATATATAGAAATGGAATATGATTATTCTAAATATGGTCATTTTTAATATGGTAATTTTAAATTTAGTCATTACAAATATGGAAGTTTCTGAAATGCTTGTTGGATACGTTGGGACCAAGTTGGATAAAGTATTTTCTATGGATGATGGATTTTTTTAAGAATTTTTGAATTTTTTTTTGTTAGAAGTTTACTGGAAGGATTGTCTTTTTTTGTCTCAACAAAATTTGCATCCCTTCATAAAGATTTCTTATAAAGGAAATCCAGTAGAGATAACATCATACATAGAAGATCAGATGAAGGTTTTCTAATATGAGTTCATTGGATGATCTTTTTCTAACTAAGGATATGGGATGAAGTTTTATTCTGAGTTTTTATCTTATAATGTTTCCAAAGTTTCATCAAATATAATGTTCAATAATAAAATCTAGAAAATATTTATTACTCAGTAAGTTCCCAAAATCATGATTTTTAAAGATCTCATGATCCAAGCATTTAGTATAAAGGGGGATAAATTTTTTTAGGTGTACAATATTCTATATAATGATGTTTTGTGGAGTTCATCAGACAGAAAAAATCATACAAAGTTTTTAGTGAGTCAAAAATAATGATATATTTTTATAAAGTGAAAGGGAGAGAAGTATATTTTTTGTAAAAAAAAATTTATCCAATGATTTTTCAATAAGAAAGGTTGTTTTTGTGAAAAAATGGGGTTGATGAAGGAATAGAATCGGACATACAAAATCCCTTGGACAAAATTTTCTTAAGTCTAATTGGTTTAATCGAAGAAAATATCTTGAAAGGTTCATCTAAAAATTCTTTGGTTGAATTCCATGAGATAAATGTTTTCATATGAAATATTTAGACAAATAAATATTATGAGGTCTGTATAATATAAGAAAGTTTCTAAAATTCTTAAAGGGAGAATGTCAAAGAATTTCATCAGATAAAGTCTTTAGATTAATTCCATTGGAAAAATTCTTTGAACAATTTTCATCAGACAAACATGTATGAAGTTATGAAGTTAAATTTCCTACAAGATGATTGGACAAAATTTCTGGTATAAATATCATCATATGGAGAAAGGCATATGAATTCAATATTTGAGGTGTTCTGATGAAAGTCCTCGGATGGAGGCATGTCAAATAGAATAAAATACATGAAGTTATTCCGAATGGACTTGTGGTATAATGTTTAAAGTGTAATAAATTTTTTTGTTGAAGAGTTTGAGAATTTTTTTAGAGAAATTCCTACCAATTTATTTAATAATGAATCCGATGGAGACTCTTCATATGTAAATTTTTTTTATAAAGGTTTATTAATAGGAAAAAATTCAATAGTTAATATTCTTTGTGGTTGAAAAGTATTTATTAAGTTTAATAAAGATATAATTGTGATGATATTGAGCTCGTATTTAATGTTTCGAATATCATGTAGTAAAATCGTGATACATTTCAAGTTTTAAGGAATTTTAATGAAGGATCAAGACACTAAAGTTTCTGGTATGCAATCAAAACCATTCTATAATTTTTTATATGTTTTCGGAAAAAAAAATTATTGGTAGTTTTTATTTTGGAGTTTTTTCTTAGTAGGAAACTAAATTGGTTTCCCATCTATAATACTTCAAATGTAACTATATAAATGGTGTAAGTACAAATTACATAGTGTATTATTCATTAATTTATAAAATTTGAATTTCTTTAGAATTGGTTTCATATTGTGACATCAGATAAACTTCTATCAGCCAGATTTTTGAGTAGGGATGTTTCCAACCAAGGAATCTCTTTATTAAATAATAAAACGAATAATTTTTCAATGAATATGGAATTTTAAATCATAAAAAATTATAAAAACTTTTTTATCATCCATAATTGGATTAAATGGTAATAAATAAGGTATATAAGTTTTCAAAAGGCACCAAATGAACTTTTAAAAGGAACTCACCCGAAAAATATATCTGACAAACAACCAAATGACTAAAGTTCCAACCCACTTCTGGGTAAAAAATTGAAGAAGAAGTTTTTTTTAAGAATAGAAAAAATAAAGTTTCTACAAATATCATAATGAAAATATTCTTATCCTATTGGTGAAGGTTCCTAAAAATTGTTAAAAAATCTTTATAACATCTTTACCTATGTGGAAAGAACATGCACTATAGTTGTGATCATAGTACAATGAAAGTGAATAGATATTCCCTACTTGTTGTAACCATATATAAGGATTGTTTTATAGTGGATTATATGGTATTGGTTTTTTTACAAACCATGCCAAGGACTGGATACTCTTATTTACTAGTGAACCTTTTAAATACTTCAGTTCCTATGGTGGTTCTTGTGAGTTTGTTTTTTAGAAAAGTTACAACTCTTTAACAAGAGGAGAATTTTGTTACATAAGAAAGAAACCATAAAATAAAATGAGATCATTGATTCACCCCTCCCCCTCTCAGTGATCACAGATATCCTTCTTGGGCCTTTAAAAAAACACATGTTTCAAATAGTTATATCAAAGTTATGTATTGTTAGTAAAAAGTTTAAATAATATATATAATAAAAATATATAATATCTAATTAAAAATTATTTCTATGAACTAGAATATTTTTATTAAATAATGATTTGATAAAATTCAAATAAATATTTTAATATTAATAAAATGATAAAATTAAATGATTTGGACATAAATAATTAATTATTATCATATTTATGTTAAGATTATTTTTTAATTAAAAATTCTTTTTCTAAATTATTTTTTCATGTACTATGAGTTTTTTTAGAGTCTAAATATATTATTATTAAATGATTAAAAAGTATTTTATTAATATATATTAACCCTAATTTAATTATTAATTTATGTGAAATAATATTCATAACACATAAAGTTTAAGAACTCGTTTTTCTAAAAAAGTATTTTTCTATATATTTTGTCTCGTAATTTAAAATCCAAATTTCTAAATATTAAGATTTTAATTTGATAAAACAAACTTAATTTTTAAATTCCATAATCCAAAATTATCTTATGATGAAGTTTTTTAATTTTTCTAAAGTAATTGATTTTTAGGTGAATAGTAAAAATGTTGATTTAGATAAAATGTCACTTTTATGACATTATCATAATCCAAGAATGAATTAAATATTTTCATAACATTTTTTATATCAAATATATATATTTATAATGTAAAATAAATCATTTAAAAATATTATTTTGTATTTATAAAACACATCGTTACCTTTTTGAAAACTTAAGTAATATTTTACTCTAAAAAACTATTTTATTCACCAAAATTTAAAATTAGTTTTCAAAACTTGAAGAAACTAAATCTAAAAACCATATTTTATATTTTAGATCAATATTTTAATATTATTTAATAAGTTAAATTTAAATTTTAGGCATAAAATTAAGATTATTAGGATTAAAGTTAATGAGCATGATAATGATGAAAGGGTTATTTTCAAAGAATATTTTTATTAATGTTGTGTAATTTTAATTTAAAAATTAAATTTGTATAATTTATATAATGAATTTGATATGATATTTACACATTTAAAAAATATATTATCACTCCATTAATTTCTAATTAATGTTATATAATATTAAGAACATTTAATGGTTAAAATATCGTTTTTTTACAAAAAAAAAAATTATTGTTTCTATATATTAAAAATTTTAATTTAAAAGTTAATATTATAATATTTAGAAATATATTTTAATTAAATATATGTTTAATTTAGGTTTACCACACCTAAATTTTGTATTACGGTTTATCTTGTATTTTTAGTAAAACCTAAATTACTTTTTCAAAAACTAGTTACCAAGGTAAAAATCCAAATGGAGAAGTGTAAAAATCTAAAGCGAAATGACTTAAAACATATTTATAACATGTGTTAAAATAAATTGTTGAGGTTTTATCAACCCAAAACCCTAAAAAATCAATTAAGAACCAATTTTGGAGCCATTGGATCTTGAATAGTTTCATGGAATCATTGAGATGAAATGGGTATTTACAAAGATACCATTTTCCTTCACTTATAAAAGGGGCCTCTCACCACCCTTTCAAGAACACTATAAGTTTTGATTTCTTCCTAAAAATATTATTAATTTACATCTCCTAGAATTATATTTCACATGAACAGTCTATTGGTCTCTATAATTTACCCCATACCCTTCACTTACAAAAATAATTTCAAGATAAGGATCAAGCTCTCAATGTGAGTAATTCTTACTCCTAAGTCTTATTTTTAATCTTACTATACCCCATAAAATATTATCTATCCATGAAAGTATGATAAAATCAGTAATATTAATATGTTTAATGTTATTATACAAATGTAGTATCAATATTATAACTCCCTGCACAACCTTTCAAAAAACGAAGGTGCCGCCATTTGTTTTTGTAAACAATTGCCTCCATGAATGGTGGGTTGTATTATCTCTTTATATGTTTGGTACAAAAGATTTATTTAATAAAAAATATAATAATTTTAAAAATATTAATATTATAAAATAATGATTACTTTATTTTTATACCTTACCTCACTTTTTAACCGTATTAAATGAATATATCAAGTCACCTTTATTCATTTGATTCCATTTTGGAAAAATATAGAAGTATATAAATTTTGTGTTAATGGAGTAATAAATACATTAAAATATATAATTATGAAGATTATGAAACTATTTTACCACACTTTTGACAATATTAAATATACTAAGGAAGTTTTATAAGAATTTACCGAACCACCTCAAGTGACTAGCATAAGCAAAAACTATTTAATAAATGAATAATGAATGATAATAAATAAACCATAGAAAATGAAATATTAATGAAAACATTATTAATATTATTTTTAATAAACTTAATTTAATTTTTTAGGATGTTATCTGCATGTGCAGAATGAATCAGGGCCCAAGGTAAGGGTTTTTTATCTCAATTTTTTTCATTGAGATATGAATCATATTCACCACTTTTTATTTTTGGTGGTGTATGTATTGTCCATGGATTTATCTTTCATAAATTTATTGAAATGTAATTTATTTATAAATATATATATATATCATGTTCTACCTTTATGGTTTTTTTATTCAAAAGAAAACAATGGTATAATGATCCTTGTTAACTATACTCCCTCCATTAAGTTAAAATTATCCTTTATAAATTTATTTATTCCCCAAAAAGAATTTTCTACCCTAAGATTTTATTTCATTTTAATTTTTATTCCACTATAAGGAGAGTTTCTTTTTAGTTCAATTATTTTAACTTAATGAATTTCTTACTCAAAAATATATCATTCTTGAAAATAATTCACATCCTATTTAATGATAGTTTCCACTCCTCATCCATATTTTTATATTCCCTTGAATTTTATACACTATATTTGGAAACCTAATTATGAGTTATCTCTTATAAAAATCATATTTACATTCTCCACTTTTCAAAATGAAGGTTTATTAAATTTTTTATGATGTGGTATTTCAAAAAAATGTATTTAAAAACATAAAAAGGTATCTTTTGAACCACCCACATTACTTTTGGGCTGCACATTCTCTTTCAATTTCACTTTTTTCTTCTATATTCTTCTCAGAAATTTTATCCATATTTGATATATATTTTACTTACATATATACCTAGTTTCCATTTTGGTCTTTTATTGGGCATGATTTAGCATCCCAGGTATTTATAGAATAATACTTTTTCATATCTATTAATATTTAAAAATAAGATATTAATTTTACGTTAAATAGGACACTTTGTCTGATAGCATACTCTACATCCAACAATTGGTTTCTCTGAAATCTTACATTGCACACAATATTGGGTTATACCAAAACATAATACAATAATATTATTATAATTTTAAATAGTAGTTACCGCCTAGTCATTGTAATGGAGGGAATGAACATAAAAACTACAATATGATTATACATATTTGTTAAATGTTTTTATATTTATCCAATAAATTTTAGAAGATTAAAATGAGAGTGATTCCAATTTTAAAAAAAATACATTAATATTTTTAAAAGGTTGTTTTTCCGCCTTTTGATGGAGAACCCATTTTAAATATATATTTTTTTACTTTTATATGTTAAATTTGAAAAAATAAATTTATTTTTTAGAATTAGAACATAAAAATTTACTTTGGTTGAAATTTTAGTATTTTTGTGATGAAATTCATATTTTTATGAGTAGTGAAAATACTGCATTTTAAATCAAAATTGCCTTTTAATATAATTTATTTAAGTAGTTAAATTATTATTTTGGTTTGTTTTAATGTTTAATAGTATTAATTTTTTATCATTTAATCCAATTTTGGTTATTAGAAGTAATTTCACTTTTAAATTCGACATAAACACATATCAATATTTTGATATTTATTACTTCTTAAAAACTTGCTTTTTAGTTTTGACAATAGGAATTAATTTTAAATTAATTTCTACCAATTTTGTGTTTTGAATTTGAAAAAATGGAATCCATGTTTATAATTAGGAGGTACAAACTATTTAAAAGTGTATCTTTTATTTTTGGACATTATGAATAGTAACTTCACTAATTATTTTTATTTACCACGGAAAAAAGGGTAAATCTGGTAAATAAGGGTAAAAATTAATATTATAATAATATTAAACTACCCTAACACATGTCCTAATCCTATTAGATGAGATATTTCTGACCATGGGCATCCTTGGGTCGATTTTGGGACCCCATAGAGCCACTTGGTAGTGATAATGACATTTATATTAATTAATTTAAAGTAAAGAAAAATATAACATAAACATGTATCTTTTAGAAAAACAATTTTTATATGGGGTCATATAAGTGATCCCTTATACTATAAATATTCATTATAAAGATAGAAATATTTTATAAATCATGGTATTTTATTTATTTTTTTAGACATCAAATAAATAAATATATTTATGACACAATGATGATATATTGATTACCTTATTAATGAATAATTTTAATAAATGAGATTATAAATATTAAAAATTATTTATTTTAAAACTTTTTATGACATACCTGAATTTTATGGATGATTATGACTTATTATATTTTAATTAATGAAGTTTTTTTGAAATAAACAAGTTATGAATTTTTAAAAATTCATGATATGAATATCATAAAAATTGACATAAAGAAATTTTTAAAACTAATATAAATTTATTAAATGATATTATAGTCCTAAAAATCCAATATTCTTCCAAATTACTTATATAATGATGAAAATTTCATTAATTAACCACTTTAGGTTCTATTGTAATTTTATAGTAACTATCTTAACCATATAGTATTAGTATACAATAAGACATGGTAAGAGGTAAATTAGTTAAGTACGGGTTAAAGCTAAAAGATAAGGTTAAATTTGTGAACTAGACTTATCGAAAACCTATTGGTTGAGTGGTTTTTGACCCAAACACATCTTATCTGTTCAATAAATGACTTTGGGACCATTTGAAACCTAAAATCATTTTATAAAAAAATAATGTTTCAATACCTTCCTAAAGTGACCCTCCTCCTTCTTATAAAAGGCCATCGCCTCTACCCATTTAATCACACCTCTAAAGCCCTTTGGATCATCAAAATTCTGCTCAAATAATCTCCCAATATCCCTCCCTTACTCCTATAAGCCTTAATTTGGGAATAAGGCAATTCAAGAAATTCTTTACGCTCAAATCAAAATAAGTTTCACATTTTAGAGGTAGAATATTCTCTAAAGTTACTTTCCTTTATTTTACTTCTTCACTCTTCTTAATTTACATATCCTATAATTATATTTCACATGCACAATATATTTCTCTCAAGAATTTATCCCAATACCTTAACTTAAAAAAATAATTTCAAGATAAAGTTCGAGCTCTTAATGTGAGTAATTCTTACTCCTAAGTCTTTTATTTTTAATCTTCCTATACCCACTAAAATATTCTCTATCCTTGAAAGTATGATAAAATTTGTAATATTAATATGTTTAATG
Source organism: Viscum album (assembly GCA_963277665.1). Lineage (NCBI taxonomy): Eukaryota > Viridiplantae > Streptophyta > Magnoliopsida > Santalales > Viscaceae > Viscum > Viscum album. Next base: position 25,741,835 of record OY728156.1, read on the forward strand.
TTATTATACAAATAAATTATCACTATTATAACTCCCTGCAGAACCTTTAAAAAAATGAAGATATCGCCATTTGTTTTTTTAAACAACTACCACCATGAATGGTGGGTTGTATTTTTCATAATCTCTTTACATGTTTAGTCCAAAAGATTTATTTAATAAAAAATATAATAATTTTAAAAATATTAAGATTATAAAATTATTATTACTTTATTTTTATACCCTACCTTTGTTTTTAACCACATTAAATGAATATATCAAGTCACCCTTATTAATTTGATTCCATTTTGGAAACCTATGGAAGTATACAAATTTTGTGTTAATGGAATAATAAAGACATAAAAAGTATATAATTATAGAGATTATGAAACTATTTTACAACACTTTTGACAATATTTAATATACTGAGCAAGTTTTATAAAAATTTACCAAACCACCTCAAGTGACTGGCATAAGCAAAAATTATTTAATAAATTAATACCAAATGATAATAAATAAACCTTAGAAAATGAAATATTAATGAAAACATTATTAGTATTGTTTTAATAAACATCATATAATTTTTTAAGATGTTAGGTACATGCGCAGAATGAATTAGGACCCAAGGTAAGGGTTTTTTATCTCAATTTTGTTTCATTGAGATATGAATCATATTCACCACTTTTTATTTTTTTGGTGTATGTATTGGACATGGATTTATTTTTCATAAATTTATTGAAATATAATTTATTTATAAATATATATATATCATTTTCTACCTTTATGGTTATTTTATTCAAAATAAAACAATGGCTTAAGTATCCTTGTTAACTCTACTCCCTCCATTGAGTTAAAATTATCTTTCATAAACTTATTTATTCCAAAAAAAATCTTCTACCCTAAGATTTTATTTTATTTTAATTTTTATTCCACTATAAGGAGATTTTATTTTTAGTTTAATTATTTTAACTTAATGAATTTCCTACTCAAAAAAGATATCATTCTTGAAAACAATTCCTATCCTCTTTAACGATAGTTTCCCCTCCTAATCCATATTTTTCTATTCCTTCTAATGTTCTCCTTTATATTTGGAAACATAATTATGATTTATCTTTTATAAACTTCATATTTACCTTCTCTAATTTTCAAAAGGATGGTTTATTAAATTTTTTATGATGTGGTATTTCAAGAAAAATGTATTTAAAAAGATAAAAATGGATCTTTTGAACCACCCACATTACTTTTGGGTTGCACGTTCTCTTTCAATTTCTCTCTTTTCCTCTATATTCTTCTCACGAAATTCATCTATATTTGATATATATTTTACTTACATATATACCTAGTTTACATTTTTGTCTTTTATTGGCCATGATGTAGCATCCCGGTATTTATAGAATAATACTTTTTCATATCTATTAATTTTTAAAAATAAGATATTAATTTTATGTTAAATAGGACAGTTTTTCTGATAGCATACTCGACATGTGACAATGGGTTTCACTGAAATCTTACATTGCACACAATGTTGGGTTATACCAAAAAATAATACAATAATTTTATTATAATTTTAATTGGTAGTTACTTCCTAGTCGTTGTAATGGGGGGAATGAACATAACAAACTACAATATGATTATACATGTTTCTTAAATGTTTTTACATTTATCAAATAAATTTTAGAAGATTAAAATGAGAGTGAATCCAATTTTAAGAAAAAAATACTTTTATATTTTTAAAATGTTATTTTACAACCTTTTGATGGAGAAACTGTTTTAAATATATTTTTTCACTTTTATATGTTAAATTTGAAAAAAAATAAATTTATTTTTTAGAATAGTAACATCAAAATTTACTTTGGTTGAAATTTTGGTATTTTTATGATGATATTAATATTTTTATGAGTAGTGAAAAATACTGCATTTTAACTCAAAACTGCCTTTTAATATAATTTATTTCAGTAGTTAAATTATTATTTTCATTTGTTTTAATCTATAATTAGATTAATTTTTTATCATTTAATCCAATTTTGGTTATTGGATGTAATTTCACTTTGAGATTGGACGTAAACACATATCAATCTTTTGATAGATATTACTTCTTAAAAACCCACTTTTTAGTTTTGACAACATGAATTAATTTTAAATTAATTTCTACCAATTTTGTGTTCTAAATTTGGAAAAATGGATTCCATGTTTGGAATTAGGAGGTAAAAACTATTTAAATCTGTACCTTTTATTTTTTGACATTATGAATAGTAACTTCACTAATTATTTTTATTTACCATGGAAAAAGGGTAAATCTGGTAAATAAGGGTAAAAAAATAATATTATAATAATATTAAACTACCCTAACACATTTCTTAATCCTATTGGATGAGATATTTCTGACCATGGGCATCTTTGAGTCGATTTTGGGACCCCATGAAGCCACTTATGAGTGATAATGACATGTTATATTAATTAATTTAAAGTAAAGAAAAATATAACATAAACATGTATCTTTTAGTAAAGAAATTTTAATATGGGGTCATATAAGTGATCTCTTATAATATAAATATTCATTATAAAGATAAAAAGATTTTATAAATCATGTAATTTTATTTATATTTTTTAGACATCAAATAAATAAATATATTTATGACACAATGATGATGTAGTGATCACCTTATTAATGAATAATTTTAATAAATGATATTATAAATATTAAAAATTATTTATTTTAAAACTTTTTATGACATACCTGAATTTTATGGATGATTATGACTTGTTATATTTTAATTAATGAAGTTTTTTGGAAATAAATAAGTTATAAAGTTTTAAAAAGTCGTGATATGAATAGCATAAAAATTGACATAAATGAGTTTTTAAAACAAATATAAATTTATTAAATGATATTATAGTCCTAAAAATCAACTATTCGTCCAAATGACTTATATAATGTTGAAACATTCATTAATTAACCAATTTAGGTTATATTGGCATTTTATAGTAACTATATTAACCATATAGTATGAGTATACAATAAGACATAGTAAGAGTTAAATTAGTTAACTAAGGGTTAAAGCTAAATGATAAGGTTAAATTTGTGACCTAGACTTATCTAAAACCTATTGGTTGAGTGTTTATTGACCCAACCATATCTTATCTTTTTCAATAAATGACTTTGGGACCATTTTAAACCTAAAATCATTTTATAAAAAAATAATATTTCAATACCTTCCTAAAGTGCCCCTCCTCCCTCTTCTAAAAGGCCACCACCCCTACCCATTTAATCACACCTCTCAAGCCCCTTGGATCATCAAAATTCTACACAAATAATCTCCCAATATCCCTTCATTCATCTTAGAATTATTACCTTGGGAATAAAAAAAATCTAGAAATCCTTTAGGCTCAAATCAAAATAAGTTTCACATTTTACAGGTAGCATCTTCTCTAAAATTACTTTCTTTATTTTACTTCTTCACTCTTATTAATTTACATCTCCTATAATTATATTTCACATGCCCAATATATTGTTCTCAAGAATTTATCCCAATACCTTCACTTACAAAAATAATTTCAAGATAAAGTTTGAGCTCTTAATGTGAGTAATTCTTACTCCTAAGTCTTTTATTTTTAATCTTTCTATACCACCTCAAATATTCTCTATACTTGAAAGTTTGATAAAATTATTAATATTAATATGTTTAATGTTATTATACAAATGAATTATCACTATTATAACTCCCTGCATAACTTTAAAAAAAATGAAGATATCACCATTTGTTTTTATAAACAACTACCTCCATGAATGTCGGGTTGTATTTTACATAATCTCTTTAAATGTTTCGTCTAAAAGATTTATTTAATAAAAAATATAATAATTTTAAAAATATTAATATTATAAAATGATTATTAATTTATTTTTATACCTTACCTTTGTTTTTAACCACATTAAATGAATATATCAAGTCACCCTTATTAATTTGATTCCATTTTGGAAACCTATGGAAGTATAGAAATTTTGTGTTAATGGAATAATAAAGACATAAAAAATCTATAATTATGGAGATTATGAAACTATTTTACAATACTGTTGATGATATTCAATATACTGAACAAGTTATATAAAAATTTACCAAACCACCTCAAGTGACTAGCATAAGAAAAAACTATTTAATAAATGAATACCAAATTATAATAAATAAACCTTAGAAAATGAAATATTATTGAAAAGAATATTAATATTATTTTAATAAACTTCATATAATTTTTTAGGTCGTTAGGTGCATGCGCAGAATGAATCAGGACCCAAGGTAAGGGTTTTTCATCTTAATTTTATTTCATTGAGATATGAATCATATTCACCACTTTTTATTTTTTTGTGTATGTATTGGACATGGATTTATTTTTCATAAATTTATTGAAATATAATTTATTTATAGATATATATATATATCATTTTCTACCTTTATGGTTATTTTATTCAAAAGAAAACAATGGTGTAAGTATCCCTGTTAACTCTACTCCCTCTATTGAGTTAAAATTATCCTTCATAAACTTATTTATTCCAAAAAAAAATTCTTCTACCCAAAGATTTTATTTCATTTTAATTTTTATTCAACTATAAGGAGTGTTTATTTTTAGTTCAATTATTTTAACTTAATGAATTTACTACTCAAAAAAGATATCATTCTTGAAAATAATTCCCATCCTCTTTAACGATAGTTTCCCCTCCTAATCCATATTTTTCTATTCCCTCTAATGTTCTCCTTTATATTTGGAAACCTAATTATGAGTTATCTCTTAAAAACGTCATAATTACCTTCTCCACTTTTTGAAAGGATGGTTTATTAAATTTTTTATGATGTGGTATTTCAAAAAAAAAGTATTTAAAAACATAAAAATGGATCTTTTTAACCACCCTCATTACTTTTTGGTTGCATGTTCTCTTTAATTTTCACTCTTTTACTCTATATTATTCTCATGAAATTCATCCATATTTGATATATATTTTACATACATATATACCTAGTTTATATTTATGTCTTTTATTGGGCATGATGTAGCATGCCGGTATTTATAGAATAATACTTTTTCAAATCTATTAATACTTAAAAATAAGATATTATATTTATGTTAAATAGGACACTTTTTCTGATAGCAAACTCTACATCAAACTATTTGTTTCTCTGAAATCTTACATTGTACACAATGTTGGGTTATACCATAAAATAATACAATAATTTTATTATAATTTTAAATTGTAGTTACTACCTAGCCATTGTAATGGGGGGAATCAACATAACAAACTACTATATGATTATAGATGTTTGTTAAATGTTTTTACATTTATCAAATAAATTTTATAAGCTTAAAATGAAAGTGAATCCAACTTTATGCAAAAAATAATTTTATATTTTTAAAATCTTATTTTACCACCTTTTGATGGAGAAAACATTTTAAATATATTTTTTGTCACTTTTATATGTTAAATTTGAAAAAATAAATTTATTTTTTAGAATAGGAACATCAAAATTTAATTTGGCTGAAATTTTGGTATTTTTCTGATTAAATTAATATTTTTATGAGTAGTAAAAAATACTGCATTTTAACTCAAAACTGCTTTTTAATATAATTTATTTAAGTAGTTAAATTATTATTTTAATTTGTTTTAATATTTAATTGGATTAATTTTTTATAATTTAATACAATTTTGGTTATTGGAAGTAATTTCACTTTGAAATTGGACATAAACACATATCAATCTTTTGATAGTTATTACTTCTTAAAAACCCGCTTTTTAGTTTTGACAACAAGAATTAATTTTAAATTAATTTCTACCAATTTTTTTACTTTAAATTTGTAATAATTGATTCCATATTTTGAATCAAGTGGTCCAAACTGTTTAAATGTGTACCTTTTATTTTTGGACATTATGAATAGTAACTTCACTAATTATTTTTATTTACCATGGAAAAAGGGTAAATATGGTAAATAAGGGTAAAAAATAATATTATAATAATATTAAACTACCCTAAAACATGTCATAATCCTATTGGATGAGATATTTCTGACCATGGTCATCCTTGCGTCGATTTTGGGACGCCATGGAGCCACTTGGGAGTGATAATGAGATGTTATATTAATTAATTTAAAGTAAAGAAAAACATAACATAAACATGTATCTTTTAGTAAATCAATTTTTATATGGGGTTATATAACTGATCTCTTCTACTATAAATAATCATTAGAAATATAGAAATATTTCCTAAATCATGTTATTTTATTTATATTTTTTATACATCAAATAAATAAATATATTTATGACACAATGATGATGTAGTGATTACCTTATTAATGATGAATTTTAATAAATGAGATTATAAATATTAAAATTTATTTATCTTAAAACTTTTTATGCAATAAATGAATTTTATGAAAGATTGTGACTTTTATATTTTAATTAATGAAGATTTTTGAAAAGAAAAAAGTTGTTATGAATTTTTAAAAAGTCGTGATATAAATAGTATAAAAATTGACATAAATGAGTTTTTTAAACAAATATAAATTTATTAAATGATATTATATTCTTAAAAATCTAATATTCAGACAAATTACTTAGATAATGTTTAAAATTTCATTAATGAACCACTTTAGTTTCTGTGGAAATTTTATAGTGACTCTATTAACCATATAGTATGAGTATACAAGAAGACATGGTAATAGTTAAATTAGTTAACTAAGGGTTAAAGCTAAAAGATAAGGTTAAATTTGTGACCTAGACTTGTCTAAAACCTATTGGTTGAGTGGTTTTTAACCCAACCACATATTATCTTTTCAATAAATGACTTTGGTACCATTTGAAACCTAAAATCATTTTAAAAAAAATAATATTTCAATACCTTCCTAAAGTGCCCCTCCTCCCACTTATAAAAGGACACTACCTCTACCCATTTAATCACACCTCTAAATCCCCTTATATAATCCAAATTATGCTCAAATAATCTCCCAATATCCCACCCTTCCTCTTAGAATTATTACCTTGGGAATAAGGAAATCCAAGAAATCCTTTAGGCTCAAATCAAAATAAGTTTCACATTTTAGAGGTAGCATCTTCTCTAAAGTTCCTTTCCTTTATTTTACTTCTTCACTCTTCTTAATTTACATCTCCTATAATTATATTTCACATGCACAATATACTGTTCTCAAGAATTTATCCCAATACCTTCACTTACAAAAATAATTTCAAGAGAAAGTTCGAGCTCTTAATGTGAGTAATTCTTACTCCTAAGTCTTTTATTTTTAATCTTTCTATACCACCTCAAATATTCTCTATCCTTGAAAGTTTGATAAAATTATTAATATTAATAGGTTTAATGTTATTATACAAATGAATTATCACTATTATAACTCCCTGCATAACTTTTAAAAAAATGAAGATATCGCCATTTGTTTTTATAAACAACTACCTCCATGAATGGCGGGTTGTATTTTACATAATCTCTTTACATGTTTTGTCTAAAATATTTATTCAATAAAAAATATAATAATTTTAAAAATATTAATATTATAAAATGATTATTAATTTATTTTTATACCTTACCTTTGTTTTTAACCACATTAAATGAATATATCAAGTCACCCTTATTAATTTCATTCCATTTTGGAAACCTATGGAAGTATAGAAATTTTGTGTTAATGGAATAATAAAGACATAAAAAATCTATAATTATGGAGATTATGAAACTATTTTACAACACTTTTGATGATATTCAATATACTGAACAAGTTTTATAAAAATTTACCAAACCACCTCAAGTGACTAGCATAAGAAAAAACTATTTAATAAATGAATACCGAATTATAATAAATAAACCTTAGAAAATGAAATATTAATGAAAAGAATATTAATATTATTTTAATAAACTTCATATAACTTTTTAGGACGTTAGGTGCATGCGCAGAATGAATCAGGACCCAAGGTAAGGGTTTTTTATCTTAATTTTGTTTCGTTGAGATATGAATCATATTCACCACTTTTTATTTTTTTTTTGTATTTATTGGACATGGATTTATTTTTCATAAATTTATTGAAATATAATTTATTTATAAATATATATATCATTTTCTACCTTTATGGTTATTTTATTCAAAAGAAAACAATGGTGTAAGTATCCCTGTTAACTCTACTCCCTCTATTGAGTTAAAATTATCCTTCATAAACTTATTTATTCCAAAAAAAAATTCTTCTACCCAAAGATTTTATTTCATTTTAATTTTTATTCAACTATAAGGAGAGTTTATTTTTAGTTCAATTATTTTAACTTAATGAATTTCCTACTCAAAAAAGATATCATTCTTGAAAATAATTCCCATCCTCTTTAACGATAGTTTCCCCTCCTAATCCATATTTTTCTATTCCCTCTAATGTTCTACTTTATATTTGGAAACCTAATTATGAGTTATCTCTTAAAAACGTCATATTTACCTTCTCCACTTTTTGAAAGGATGGTTTATTAAAATTTTTATGATATGGTATTTCAAAAAAAATGTATTTAAAAACATAAAAATGGATCTTTTTAACCACCCTCAATACTTTTTGGTTGAATGTTCTCTTTAAATTTCGCTCTTTTCCTCTATATTATTCTCATGAAATTCATCCATATTTGATATATATTTTACATACATATATACCTAGTTTATATTTATGTCTTTTATTGGGCATGATGTAGCATCCCGGTATTTATAGAATAATACTTTTTCAAATCTATTAATACTTAAAAATAAGATATTATATTTATGTTAAATAGGACACTTTGTCTGATAGCATACTCTACATCCAACTATTGGTTTCTCTGAAATCTTACATTGTACACAATGTTGGGTTATACCATAAAATAATACAATAATTTTATTATAATTTTAAATTGTAGTTACTACCTAGCCATTGTAATGGGGGGAATCAACATAACAAACTACTATATTATTATAGATGTTTGTTAAATGTTTTTACATTTATCAAATAAATTTTATAAGCTTAAAATGAGAGTGAATCCAATTTTATGCAAAAAATACTTTTATATTTTTAAAATCTTATTTTACCACCTTTTGATGGAGAACACATTTTAAATATATTTTTTGTCACTTTTATATGTTAAATTTAAAAAAATAAATTTATTTTTTAGAATAGGAACATCAAAATTTAATTTGGTTAAAATTTTGTTATTTTTATGATGAAATTAATATTTTTATGAGTAGTGAAAAATACTGCATTTTAACTCAAAACTGCTTTTTAATATAATTTATTTAAGTAGTTAAATTATTATTTTAATTTAGTTTAATATTTAATTGAATTAATTTTTTATAATTTAATCCAATTTTGGTTATTGGAAGTAATTTCACTTTGAAATTGGACATAAACACATATCAATCTTTTGATAGTTATTACTTCTTAAAAACCCGCTTTTTAGTTTTGACAACAGGAATTAATTTTAAATTCATTTCTACCAATTTTTTTACTTTAAATTTGTAAAAATTGATTCCATATTTTGAATCAGGTGGTCCAAACTGTTTAAATGTGTATCTTTTATTTTTTTACATTATTAATAGTAACTTCACTAATTATTTTTATTTACCATGGAAAAAGGGTAAATATGGTAAATAAGGGTAAAAAATAATATTATAATAATATTAAACTACCCTAAAACATGTCCTAATGCAATTGGATGAGATATTTATGACCATAGGCATCCTTGGGTCGATTTTGGGACCCCATATAGCCACTTGGGAGTGATAATGACATGTTATATTAATTAATTTAAAGTAAAGAAAAATATAACATAAACATGTATCTTTTAGTAAATCAATTTTTATATGGGGTTATATAACTGATCTCTTCTACTATAAATAATCATTAGAAATATAAAAATATTTCCTAAATCATGTTATTTTATTTATATTTTTTATACATCAAATATATAAATATATTTATGAAACAATGATGATGTAGTTATTACCTTTTTAATGATGAATTTTAATAAATGAGATTATAAATATTAAAATTTATTTATCTTAAAACTTTTTATGCAATAAATGAATTTTATGGAAGATTGTGACTTTTATATTTTAATTAAGGAAGATTTTTGAAAAGAAAAAAGTTGTTATGAATTTTTAAAAAGTCATGATATGAATAGTATAAAAATTGACATAAATGAGTTTTTAAAACAAATATAAATTTATTAAATGATATTATATTCTTAAAAATCTAATATTCATCTAAATGACTTAGATAATGTTTAAAATTTCATTAATGAACCACTTTAGTTTCTGTTGAAATTTTATAGTGACTCTATTAACCATATAGTATGAGTATACAAGAAGACATGGTAATAGTTAAATTAGTTAACTAAGGGTTAAAGCTAAAAGATAAGGTTAAATTTGTGACCTAGACTTGTCTAAAACCTATTGGATGAGTGGTTTTTAACCCAACCACATATTATCTTTTCAATAAATGACTTTGGTACCATTTGAAACCTAAAATCATTTTTAAAAAAATAATATTTCAATACCTTCCTAAAGTGCCCATCCTCCCTCTTATAAAAGGCCACCACCTCTACCCATTTAATCACACCTCTAAATCCTCTTGGATAATCCAAATTATTCTCAAATAATCTCCCAATATCCCTCCCTTCCTCTTAGAATTATTACCTTGGGAATAATAAAATCCAATAAATCCTTTAGGCTCAAATCAAAATAAGTTTCACATTTTAGAGGTAGCATCTTCTCTAAAGTTCCTTTCCTTTATTTTACTTCTTCACTATTCTTAATTTACATATTCTATAATTATATTTCACATGCACAATATATTGTTCTCAAGAATTTATCCCAATACCTTCACTTACAAAAATAATTTCAAGAGAAAGTTCGAGCTCTTAATGTGAGTAATTCTTACTCCTAAGTCTTTTATTTTTAATCTTACTATACCACCTCAAATATTCTTTATCCTTGAAAGTTTGATAAAATTAGTAATATTAATATGTTTAATGTTATTATACAAATGAATTATCACTATTATAACTCCATGTATAACTTTTAAAAAAATGAAGCTATCGCCATTTGTTTTTATAAACAACTACCTCCATGAATGGCGGGTTGTATTTTTCATTATCTATTTACATGTTTAGTCTAAAAGATTTATTTAATAAAAAATATAATAATTTTTAAAATATTAATATTATAAAATGATTATTACTTTATTTTTATACCTTACCTTTGTTTTTAACCACATTAAATAAATATATCAAGTCACCCTTATTAATTTGATTCCATTTTGGAAACCTATGGAAGTATATAAATTTTGTTTTAATGGAATAATAAAGACATAAAAAATCTATAATTATGGAGATTATGAAACTATTTTACCACACTATTGACGATATTCAATATAATGAACAAGTTTTATAAAAATTTACCAAACCACCTCAAGTGTCTAGCATTAGCAAAAACTATTTAATAAATGAATACCAAATTATAATAAATAAACCTTATAAAATGAAATATTAATAAAAATAATATTAATATTTTTTTAATAAACTTCATATAATTTTTCAGGATGTTAGGTGCATGCACAGAATGAATCAGGACCCAAGGTAAGGGGTTTTTATCTCAATTTTGTTTCGTTGAGATATGAATCATATTCACAACTTTTTATTTTTTTGTGTATGTATTGGACATGGATTTATTTTTCATAAATTTATTGAAATATAATTTATTTATAAATATATATATCATTTTCTACCTTTATGGTTATTTTATTCAAAAGAAAACAATGGTGTAAGTATCCTTGTTAACTCTACTCCCTCCATTGAGTTAGAATTATCCTTAATAAACTTATTTATTAAAAAAAATCTTCTACCCTAATATTTATTTCATTTTAATTTTTATTCCACTATAAAGAGAGTTTATTTTTGGTTCAATTATTTTAACTTAATGAATTTCCTACTCAAAAATGATATCATTCTTGAAAATAATTCGCATCCTCTTTAAGTATAGTTTCCCCTCCTAATTCATATTTTTATATTCCCTCTAATGTTCTCATTTATATTTGGAAACCTAATTATGATTTATCTGTTAAAAACATCATATTTACCTTCTCCACTTTTTAAAAGGATGGTTTATTACATTTTTTATGATGTGGTATTTCAAAAAAAAATGTATTTAAAAACATAAAAATGGATCTTTTGAACCACCCTCATTACTTTTGGGTTGTATGTTCTCTTTCAATTTCGCTCTTTTCCTCTATATTTTTCTCACAAAATTCATCCATATTTGATATATATTTTACTTACATATGTACCTAGTTTACATTTATGTCTTTTATTGGGCATGATGTAGCATCCCGGTATTTATAGAATAATACTTTTTCATATCTATTAATAATTAAAAATAAGATATTAATTTTATGTTAAATATGACACTTTTTCTGATAGCATACTCTATATCCAACTATTGGTTTCTCTAGAATCTTACATTGCACACAATGTTGGGTTATAGCATAAAATAATACAATAGTTTTATTATAATTTTAAATTGTAGTTACTGCCTAGCCATTATAATGGGGGGAATCAACATAACAAACTACAATATGATTATACATGTTTGTTAAATGTTTTTACATTTATCAAATAAATTCTAGAATCTTAAAATGAGAGTTAATCCAATTTTATGCAAAAAATACTTTTATATTTTTAAAAGCTTATTTTACCACCTTCTGATGGAGAACCCGTTTTAAATATATTTTTTGTCACTTTTATATGTTAAATTTGAAAAAAAAATTATGTTTTAGAATATGAACATCAAAATTTAATTTGGTTGAAATTTTGGTATTTTTCTGATGAAATTAATATTTTTATGAGTAGTGAAAAATACTGCATTTTAACTCAAAAGTGCCTTTTAATATAATTTATTTAAGTAGTTAAATTATTGTTTTAATTTGTTTTAATGTTTAATTGGATTAATTTTTTATAATTTAATCCAATTTTGGTTTTTGGAAGTAATTTCACTTTGAAATTGGACATAAACACATATGAATCTTTTGATAGTTATTACTTCTTAAAAACCCGCTTTTTAGTTTTGACAGCAGGAATTAATTTTAAATTAATTTATACCAATTTTTTTACTTTGAATTTCTAAAAATTGATTCCATATTTGGAATCAGGTGGTCCAAACTATTTAAATGTGTACCTTTTATTTTTGGACATTATGAATAGTAACTTCACTAATTATTTTTATTTACCATGGAAAAAGGGTAAATATGGTAAATAAGGGTAAAAAACAATATTATAATAATATTAAACTACCCTAACACATGTCTTAATCCTATTGGATGAGATATTTCTGACCATGGGCATCCTTGGGTCGATTTTGGGACCCCATGGAGCCACTTAGGAGTGATAATGACATGTTATATTAATTAATTTAAAGTAAAGAAAAATATAACATAAACAAGTATCTTTTAGTAAATCAATTTTTATATGGGGTTATATAACTGATCTCTTCTACTATAAATAATCATTGGAAATATAAAAATATTTCCTAAATCATGGTTTTTTATTTATATTTTTTATACATCAAATAAATAAATATAATTATGACATAATGAGGATGTAGTGATTTCCTTATTAATGATGAATTTTAATAAATGAGATTATAAATATTAAAATTTATTTATCTTAAAACTTTTTATGCAATAAATGAATTTTATAGAAGATTGTGACTTTTTATATTTTAATTAATGAAGATTTTTGAAAAGAAAAAAGTTGTTATGAATTTTTAAAAAGTCATGATATAAATAGTATAAAAATTGACGTAAATGAGTTTTTAAAACAAATATAAATTTATTAAATGATATTATATTCTTAAAAATCTAATATTCAGCCAAATGACATAGATAATGTTTAAAATTTCACTAATTAACCACTTTAGTTTCTGTTGAAATTTTATAGTGACTGTATTAACCATAGAGTATGAGTATACAAGAAGACATGGTAATAGTTAAATTAGTTAACTAAGGGTTAAAGCTAAAAGATAAGGTTAAATTTGTGACTGAGACTTGTCTAAAACCTATTGGTGGAGTGGTTTTTAACCCAACCACATATTATCTTTTCAATAAATTACTTTGGTACCATTTGAAACCTAAAATCATTTTAAAGATAATAATATTTCAATACCTTCCTAAAGTGCCCCTCCTCCATCTTATAAAAGGCCACCACCTCTACCCATTTAATCACACCTCTAAATCCCATTGGATCATCCAAATTATGCTCAAATAATCTCCCAATATCCATCCCTTCTTCTTAGAATTATTACCTTCGGAATAAGGAAATTCAAGAAATTATTTAGGCTCAAATCAAAATAAGTTTCACATTTTAGAGGTAGAATCTTCTCTAAAGTTCCTTTCCTTTATTTTACTTATTCACTATTCTTAATTTACATCTCCTATAATTATATTTCACATGCATAATATATTGTTCTCAAGAATTTATCCCAATACCTTCACTACAAAAATAATTTCAAGAGAAAGTTCGAGCTCTTAATGTGAGTAATTCTTACTCCTAAGTCTTTTATTTTTAATCTTACTATACCACCTCAAATATTATCTATCCATGAACGTTTGATAAAATTATAAATATTAATATGTTTAATGTTATTATACAAATGAATTATCACTATTATAACTCCCAGTATAACTTTTAAAAAAATTAATATATCGCCATTTGTTTTTATAAACAACTACTTCCATGAATGGCGGGTTGTATTTTTTATAATCTCTTTACATGTTTGGTCTAAAAGATTTATTTAATAAAAAATATAATAATTTTAAAAATATTAATGTTATAAAATGATTATTACTTTATTTTTATACCTTACCTTTGTTTTCAACCACATTAAATGAATATCTCAATCACCCTTATTAATTTGATTCCATTTTGGAAACCTATGGAAGTATAGAAATTTTGTGTTAATGGAATAATAAAGACATAAAAAATCTATAATTATGGAGATTATGAAACTATTTTACAGCACTTTTGACAATATTCAATATACTAAACAAGTTTTACAAAAATTTACCAAACCACCTCAAGTGACTAGCATAAGAAAAAACTATTTAATAAATGAATACCAAATTATAATAAATAAACCTTATAAAATGAAATATTAATAAAAAGAATATTAATATTGTTTTAATAAACTTCATATAATTTTTTAGGATGTTAGGTGCATGTGCATAATGAATCAGGACCAAAGGTAAGGGTTTTTTATCTTAATTTTGTTTCATTGAGATATGAATCATATTCACCACTTTTTATTTTTATTTTTGTATGTATTGGACATGGATTTATTTTTTGTAAATTTATTGAAATATAATTTATTTATAAATATATATATCATTTTCTACTTTTATGGTTATTTTATTCAAAAGAAAACAATGGTGTAAGTATCCCTGTTAACTCTACTCCCTCCATTGAGTTAAAATTATCCTTCATAAACTTATTTATTCCAAAAAAAATCTTCTACCCAAAGATTTTATTTCATTTTAATTTTTATTCCACTATAAGGAGTTTATTTTTAGTTCAATTATTTTAACCTAATGAATTTCTCACTCAAAAAAGATATCATTCTTGAAAATAATTCACATCCTATTTAACGATAGTTTCCCATCCTAATCCATATTTTTCTATTCTCTCTAATGTTATCCTTTATATTTGGAAAGCTAATTATGATTTATCTCTTAAAAACGTCATATTTACCTTCTCCACTTTTTGAAAGGATGGTTTATTAAATTTTTTATGATGTGGTATTTCAAAAAAAATGTATTTAAAAACATAAAAATGGATCTTTTGAACCACTCTATTTACTTTTGGGTTGCACGTTCTCTTTCAATTTCTCTCTTTTACTCTATATTCTTCTCATGAAATTCATCCATATTTGATATATATTTTACTTACATATATACTTAGTTTACATTTATGTCTTTTATTGGGCATGATGTAGCATCCTGGTATTTATAGAATAATACTTTTTCATATCTATTAATACTTAAAAATAAGATATGAATTTTATGTTAAATAGGACACTTTGTCTGATAGCATACTCTACATCCAACTATTGGTTTCTCTGAAATCTTACATTACACACAATGTTGGGTTATACCATAAAATAATACAATAATTTTATTATAATTTTAAATTGTAGTTATTTCCTATCCACTGTAATGGGGGGAATCAACATAACAAACTACAATATGATTATACATGTTTTTTAAATTTTTTTACATTTATCAAATAAATTTTAGAAGCTTAAAATGAGAGTGAATCCAATTTTATGTAAAAAATACTTTTATATTTTTAAAATCTTATTTTACCACCTTTTGATGGAGAACCCGTTTTAAATATATTCTTTGTCACTTTTATATGTTAAATTTGAAAAAATAAATTTATTTTTTAGAATAGGAACATCAAAATTTAATTTGGTTTAAATTTTGGTATTTTTCTGATGAAATTAATATTTTTATGAGTAGTGAAAAATACTACATTTTAACTCAAAACTGCCTTTTAATATAATTTATTTAAGTAGTTAAATTATTATTTTAATCTGTTTTAATGTTCAATTAGATTAATTTTTTATAATTTAATCCAATTTTGGTTATTGGAAGTAATTTCACTTTGAAATTGGACATAAACACATGTCAATCTTTTGATAGTTATTACTTCTTAAAAAACCGCTTTTTAGTTTTGACAACAGGAATTAATTTTAAATTAATTTCTACCAATTTTGTGTTTTGAATTTGAAAAAATTGATTCTATATTTGGAATCAGATGGCCCAAACTGTTTAAATGTGTAACTTTTATTTTTGGACATTATGAATAGTAACTTTACTAACTATTTTTATTTACCATGGAAAAAGGGTAAATCTGGTAAATAAGGGTAAAAAATAATATTATAATAATATTAAACTACCCTAACACATGTTCTAATCCAATTGGATGAGATATTTCTAACCATTTTCATCCTTGGGTCGATTTTGGGACACCATGGAGCCACTTGGGAGTGATAATGACATGTTATATTAATTAATTTAAAGTAAAGAAAAATATAACATAAAAATGTATCTTTTAGTAAAACAATTTTTATATGGGGTTATATAAGTGATATCTTCTACTATAAATAATCATTAGAAATATAAAAAAATTTCCTAAATCATGGTATTTTATTTATATTTTTTATACATCAAATAAATAAATATATTTATGACACAATGATGATGTAGTGATTACCTTATTAATGATGAATTTTAATAAATGATATTATAAATATTAAAATTTATTTATTTTAAATCTTTTTTGGCAATAAATTAATTTTATGGAAGATTTTGACTTTTTATTTTTTAATTAATGAAGATTTTTTAAAAGAAAAAAGTTGTTTTGAATTTTTAAAAAGTTATGATATGAATAGTATAAAAATTGACATAAATGAGTTTTAAAAACAAATAAAAATTTATTAAATGATATTATTGTCTTAAAAATATAATATTCATCCAAATGACTTAGATAATGTTTTAAATTTCATTAATGAACCACTTTAGTATCTGTTGAAATTTTATAGTGAATATATTAACCATATAGTATGAGAATACAAGAAGACATGGTAATAGTTAAATTAGTTAACTAAGGGTTAAAGCTAAAAGATAAGGTTAAATTTGTGACCTGTAATTTTCTAAAACCTATTGGTTTAGTGGTTTTTAATCCAACCACATATTATCTTTTCAATAAATGACTTTGGTACCATTTGAAACCTAAAATCATTTTTAAAAAAATAATATGTCAATACATTCCTAAAGTGCCCCTACTCCCTCTTATAAAAGGCCACCACCTCTACCCA
The DNA here is from genome assembly GCA_963277665.1 of Viscum album. Classification (NCBI taxonomy): domain Eukaryota; kingdom Viridiplantae; phylum Streptophyta; class Magnoliopsida; order Santalales; family Viscaceae; genus Viscum; species Viscum album. The sequence continues at coordinate 25,759,730 of OY728156.1, forward strand.
TTTAATCACACCTCTAAATCCCCTTGGATCATCCAAATTATGCTCAAATAATCTCCCAATATCCCTCCCTTCCTATTAGAATTATTACCTTGGGAATAAAGAAATTCAAGAAATCTTTTAGGCTCAAATCAAAATAAGTTTCACATTTTAGAGGTAGCATCTTCTCTAAAGTTCCTTTCCTTTATTTTACTTCTTCACTCTTCGTAATTTACGTCTCCTATAATTATATTTCACATGCACAATATATTTTTCTCAAGAATTTATCCCAATACATTCACTTATGAAAATAATTTCAAGAGAAAGTTTGAGCTCTTAATGTGAGTAATTTTTACTCCTAAGTATTTTATTTTTAATCTTACTATACCACCTCAAATATTCTCTATCCTTGAAAGTTTGATAAAATTCGTAATATTAATATATTTAATGTTATTATACAAATGAAGTATCACTATTATAACTCCCTTCATAACTTTTAAAAAAATTAAGATATCGCCATTTGTTTTTATAAACAACTACCTCCATGAATGGCGGGTTCTATTTTTCATAATCTCTTTAAATGTTTGGTCTAAAAGATTTATTTAATAAAAAATATAATAATTTTAAAAATATTAAGATTATAAAATGATGATTACTTTATTTTTATACCTTACCTCTATTTTTAACCTCATTAAATGAATATCTCAATTCACCTTTACTAATTTGATCCCATTTTGGAAACCTATGAAAGTATCTAAATTTTTTGTAAATGGAATAATAAAAAAATATAAATATATATAATTTTTGATATTATGAAACTATTTTTCAACACTTTTGAAATTATTCAATATACTAAGGAAGTTTTATAAAAATTTACCGAACCACCTTCAATGACCGACATAAGAAAAAACTATTTAATAAATGAATACCAAATGATAATAAACAAACCTTTGAAAATAAAATATTAATTAAAATGTAATTAATATTTATTTTAATAAACTTCATTTATTTTTTTAGGATTCCAGGTTCATGAGAAGAATGAATCAGGACCCCAAGGTAAGGGTTTTTTATCTCAATTTAGTTTCATTGAGATATGAATTATATTCACCACTCTTTATTTTTTGTGTTGTATGTATTGTCCATGGATTTATTTTTCATAAATTTATTGAAATATAATGGATTTATAAATAAATATTTATATATATATATATATATTGTTTTCTACCTTTATGGTTATTTTACTCAAAATAAAACGATGGTGTAAGGGTCTTTGTTAACTATACTCCCTCCATTGAGTTAAAATTATCCTTCATAAACTTATTTATTCCAAAATTTGTTTCGTCTACCCTAAGATTTTATTTCATTTTAATTTTTCTTCCACTACATGGAGATTTTATTTTTAGTTCAATTATTTTAACTTGATGAATTTCCTACTCAAAAAATATATCACTCTTGAAAATAATTTACATCCTTCTTAATGATAGTTTCCCCTCCTCGTCCATATCTTTTTATTCCCTCCAATGTTATCCTTTAAATTTGGAAACCTAATTATGAGTTATCTCTTGTAAACATCATATTTATCTTCTCCACTTTTCAAAAGGATGATTTATTAAATTTTTTATGATGTGTTATTTCAAAAAAAATATTTTAAAATATAAAAATGGATCTTTCAAACCACCGGCATTACTTTTGGGTTGAACGTTATCTTTAAATTTCACCATTTTCCTCTATATTTTTCTCATTAAATTCATCCATATTTGATATATATTTTACTTACATATATACCTAGTTTACATTTCTGTCTTTTATTGGGGATGATGTAGCATCCAAAGTATTTATTGAATAATACTTTTTCATATATATTAATATTTATAAATAAGATATTAATTTTAAATTAAATAGGACACTTTTTCTAATAGTATACTCAACACACAACAACGGTTTTCTCCGAAATCTTACTTTTCACACAATATTGGGTTATACCAAAAAAAATTACAATAATATTATTATAATTTTAAATGGTAGTTACCGCCTAGCCATTGTAATGGTGGGAATGAATATTAATAACTATAATATGATTATCCATGTTTTTTAAATGTTTTTACCTTTATCCAATAAATTTTAGAAGCTTAAAATGAGAGTGAATCCACTTTTAAGCATAAAATACTCTAATATTTTTAAAAGGTTGTTTTACATCCTTTTGATTTAGAACCCTTTTTAAATATAGTTTTTATCACTTTTATATGTTCAATTTGACAAAATAAATTTCTTTTTTAGAATCTTAACATCCAAATTTAATTTGGTTAAAATTTTGGTATTTTTCTGATGAAATTCATATTTTTATGAATAGTGAAAAATACTACATTTTAATTCAAAACATCTTTTTCATATAATTTATTTATATAGTTAGATTATTATTTTAATTTGGTTGAAATTATAATTGGATTAATTTTTTATAATTTAATCCAATTTTGGTCATTGTAAGTAATTTAACTTTGAAATTGGATATAAACACAAGTCAATCTTTTGACAGTTATTACTTCTTAAAAACCTGTTTTTTAGTTTTGACAATGGGAATTAATTTTAAATTAATTTCTGTCAATTTTGTGTTTTGAATTTTGAATAATGGATTTCATATTTCAAATCATAAGGTCCAAATTTGTTAAATAGGTACCTTTTTATTTTTGGACATTATAAATAGTAACTTTAGTAATTATTTTTATTTACCACGGTTAAAGTGTAAACCTGGTAAATATAGGTAAAAAAATAATATTATAATAATATTAAGCTACCCTAACACGTGTTATAATACTATTGTATGACGCATTTCCAACCACAGGAATCCTTGGGTTGATTTTGGGACCCCATAGAGCCACTTGGGAGTGATAATGTCCTGTTATATTAATTAATTTAAAGTAAAGAAAAATATAACATAAACATGTATCTTTTACTAAAAAAAATATATGGGGTTATATAAGTGATATCTTCCACTATAAATAGTCATTATAAATATAAAAATATTACTTAAATCATGGTATTTTATTTTTAATTTTTATACATCAAATAAATAAATATATTTTTGACACAATGATGATGTAGTGGTTACCTTATTAATGAATTATTTAAATAAATGAGATTTTAAATATTAAAATAAATTTATTTTAAGACTTTTTATGCCACACAAGAATTTTATGGATGATTTTGACTTTTTGTCTATGAATTAATGATGTTTTTTTTGAAATATTCAAGTTTTTATGGATTTTTAAAAAGTCATGATATGAATAGTATAAAATTGACATAAATGGGTTTTTAAAAAAATAATATTTTATTAAATGATAAAATAGTCCTAAAAATATACTATTATTCCAAATGACTTATATAATGTTTAAAATTTCATTAATGAACCATTTTAGGTTCTATTGGCATTTTATAGTAACTATATTAACCATACAGTATGAGTATACAAGAAGACATGGTAAGAGTTAAATTAGTTAACTAAGGGTTAAAGCTAAAATATAAGGTTACATTTCTGATCTATACTTGTCTAAAACCTATTTTTTGAGTGTTTTTTGACCCAAAATCATCTTATCTTTTCAATAAATTACTTTTGTACCATTTGAAACCTAAAATCATTTTATAACAAAATAATATTTCAATACCTTCCTAAAGTGCCCCTCCTCCCTCTTATAAAAGGCCACCACCTCTACCCATTTAATCACACCTCTCAAGCCCCTTGGATTTTCTAAATTCTGATCGAATAAGATCCCAATATCCCTCCCTTCCTCCTAGAATCCTTACCTTTTGAAGAAAGAAATTCAACAAATCCTTTAGGCTCAAATCAAAAAAAGTTACACATTTTAGAGGTAGCATCTTCTCTAAAGTTCCTTTCCATTATTTTACTTCTTCACTCTATATTATATTCTTATTATTTTATTACATAAAAACCCAATATAATAAATATACTAGGATGTTTTTATGAGAAGGATTTGAACTACACTTACACACACCTCCATCTAATGGATACGAACTTACTATTTCTGTGTACGGCGAACTGTTGCCTCACAAAACGATGGTTGTTCGATTTTCCCCTACCACCTATCATGGTGTCCATTATGATGGCACAATATTTATATATTATAAATTTTATATTTATATTGTCTCTATGATACTATAATTTTTATTTACAAATATACCTTTATGTTTTTCATGATGTGTAAGTATGATAATTTCATTTGAGGAAGTGCAGACTATCTGAGATATTTATAGAATAATACTATTTCATATCTATTAATATTTAAAAATAAGATATTAATTTTATATTAAATAGGACACTTTTTATGATAGAATACTCGACATGCAACAACGAGTTTCTTCGAAATCTTACATTGCACACAATGTAGGGTTATACCAAAAAATAATACAATAATATTATTATTATTTTAAATGGTAGTTACCACCTAGCCATTGTAATAGTGAGAATGAAAAAAACTAACTACAATATTATTATACATTTTTCTTAGATGATTTTACATTTATCTAATAAATTTTAGAATCTTAAAATGAGTGTGAATCCAATTTTAAGCACAAAATACTCTAATATTTTTAAAAGGTTGTTTTACCACCTTTTTATGGTGAACCCTTTTGAAATATAGTTTTTTTCACTTTTATATGATAAATTTGAAAAAATAAATTTCTTCTTTGGAATCAGAACATAAGAATTTACTTTTGTTGAAATGTTGGTATTTTTCTGATGGAATTCATATTTTTATGAATAGTGAAAAATACTGCATTTTAACTCAAAACGGCATTTTCATATAATTTATTTATATTGTTAGATTATTATTTTAATTTTTTTTAAAGTAATATTGGATTAATTTTTTATAATTTAATCCAATTTTGGTCATTTTACGTAATTTAACTTTGAAATTGTACATAAACACATGTCAATATTTTGATAGTTATTACTTCTTAAAAACCTGCTTTTTGGTTTTGACAATAGGAATTAATTTTAAATTAATTTATTCCAATTATGTGTTTTGAATTTAGAAAAATGGATTCCATATTTTTAATCATGAGTTCCATATTGTGTAAATAGGTACCTTTTATTTTTTGACAATTTGAATAGTAACTATAGTAATTATTTTTATTTACCATGGTTAAAGGGTAAATCTAGTAAATAAGGGTAAAAAATTATATTATAATAATATTAAACTACACTAAAATATGTCCTAATTCTATTTTATGATATATTTACGACCATGGAAATCTTTGGGTCAATTTTGGGACCTCATTGAGCCACTTGGAAGTGATAATGACTTGTTATATTAATTAATTTAAAGTGAAGAAAAATATAATATAAACATGTATATTTTACTAAAAAATTATATGGGGTTATATAAGTGATATCTTAAACTATAAATAGTAATTATAAAGCTATAATATTTCCTAAATCATGGTATTTTATTTATAATTTTTGGACTTCAACTAAATAAATATATTTATGACACAATGTTTATGTAGTGATTATCTTATTAATGAATGATTAAAATAAATGAGATTATAAATATTAAAATAAATTTATTTTAAAACTTTTTATGACATACACGAGTTTTATAGATGATTTTGACTTGTTATATTTGAACTAATGAATTTTTTTAGAAATAATCAAGCTGTTATGGATTTTTAAAAAGTCATGATATGAATTGTATAAAAATTGACATAAATGAGTTTTTAAAACAAATACTATTTTATTAAATGATATAATATTCCTAAAAATATAATATTTTTCAAAATAACTTAGATAATGTTTAAAATTTCATTAATGAACCACTTTAGGTTCTATTGGCATTTTATAGTAACTATATTAACCATATAGTATGAATATACAAGAAGACATTGTAAGAGTTAAATTGGTTAACTAAGGGTTAAAGCTTAAATATAATATTAAATTAGTGACCTAGACTTATATAAAACCTATTTTTTGAGTTATTTTAGACTCAAAAGTGTATTATATTTTCAATAAATTACTTTGGGACCATTTGAAACAGAAAATTATTTTATAATAAAATAATATTTCAATACTTTCCTAAAGTGCCCATCCTCCCTCTTATAAAAGGCCACCACCTCTACCCATTTAATCACACCTCTAAATCCCCTTAGATCATCCAAATTCTGATCAAATAACATTATAATATCCCCACCTTCCTCATATAATAGTTACCTTGGGAAAAAGGCAATTTAAGAAAGTCTTTAGGCTCGAATAAAAAGTTACATGTTTTAGAGGTAGCGTCTTCTCTAAAGTTTCTTTCCATTATTTTCCTTCTTCACTATATATTATTTTCTTATTATTTGATTACATAAAAACACCAGTATCCTCAATATAATATTATTTTTTTATGAAAATTATTCTAACTACACTTACACACACCTCCATCTAATGGATATGAACATATTGTTTCTCTGTACGGTGAATTACTGCCTCACGAAACGATGATTGTTCGATTTTCCCCTACCACCTATCATGGTGTCCATTATGATTGAACCTTATTTATATATGATATATATTATATAAATATTGTATCTATTATACTAAAATTTTTATTTACAATCATACCTTTATCATTTTCATAATGTGTAAACACGATAATTTCATTTGAGGAAGTGTGGACTACCGCCCCCTCAAAGTGATATGACTTGTTCATTCCATACATGGAATGTATAAGGGATAGAATTAGTGAACTTATGTAACATATATAAAATATGATATTATAATGTAATTATAATATACCTATGTATCATTTAGTTTTCATTTCTTTAATATGATAAATAAATGAAAGTTGTGTTCATGCGTACGTACGACTTACCGTCTCCATGAACAGTGCATTTCATTTCTTATCTCCAAATTTTATGGACTATTATAAATACATATATAATAGATATATGTGATATTTAAATTATTAATAATATTCTGGAGATAATATACTTTTGACCACATGGACAATTTGTAATTATAACAAGATCATTTTCAAATAAAGTACCCAATATTAAAAAAACGATTGATATTAACTTAAATAACAATGTAATTTTTATAACGTTGTAATAAGTGATATAAAATAAATAATAAACTAGAAAAAGGTTCTTAATAAAGTATAAATTAACTTAAGTTTATTATTCAGGAATAACAAGGAACATATATGACGAGTCAAACTCAAGGTAAGGGACTTCATCTCAATCTCCTTTTATTAAGATATATTTTGATAACATAAACCTCCTTCTTTTATATAGTGTGTAATAAAATCCTTTATCTTGTAATTTATTTAAAAATGAATCTTTTTTATATGAAGGATTTTACTAAATAACAAATGGAATTTTTTTAACATATGCGGTGACAACGACCTCTCTACCGCTGTAATTGTTATTCGATATTTGGATTCCTATATAAGCCTTAATATTTTTAAAAGTAAAATAAATCCCTTATTCCCTTTTTGGGTGTTTTCATATTGAAAAATATTTTTGAAACGGATTGAGTATTTCAATATCTTTAAATTATTTCTTATGATTTCAAATGAAATGATATTAGTGAAATTTTTATATTTGTAATATTTTATGTGTTATGATTATATAATGTTACTTCAACATTTGATGGGTGGTAATGTGATAAACCAATGAAGTGTGGTTACGTGATAAAACAATTTAATAGTAGTTCCGCGATAAACGAAAGATGGGTGGTTACGTTATAACCTCCAATGCATTGGGTATGGAAGTTGTATGTATGGCTATTCCATTTAGTGATATGTGTGGAAGTTGACCATATGGTTATTCCATTTAAGTATGTTTATGTCATAAGTTACCTTTCTATGTTATATATTGCTTTATATAGGATTTATGGTAATATTTTGGTTAAAAAGAGGGTAATAAATGAGCTTATATTTAGTGAAGTTTTTTACTACTTCTTAAAGGTGAAAAGTATTACTTTATGATAAAGTATTCATGGTTTTCATTTTATCCCAAGATTAATAGTTTTATTTATTTATGTATCCCTTACTGATATTTTTATGCTCATCCCAAGTTTTGAAATGTTTTTCAAAGTAAATAAAGAAGAAAAGATTCAAGGATGGGGTCAAGGAAAAGTTATGTTGTTAAAACATGAAATTATGTCATGTTTCTTTTTAAAGAGTTTTTGTTTTATAAATAAATGGATAGTGAGTAGAAGTGTTTGCTTGTAATATTCAAGATGTTATGTATAAGTTATGACCTAATTCTGTAAATATCTAAACATGAAAAGATCCTTGATTTTAATTAAAGTAAATTTATTGACTTATCTCAAGAATAAGTAATGTTTAAGGTTGGGTCCTTATAGATGATACATGTTTTGAGTTCTCTTTTCAATTCCCACTTTTAAGTAAACCCAATTAAAGGTAACTTATCTATTTCTTATTTTATTCCATCTACCACCCCCTTAAAACATTTTAAACATGAATAGTTTTTTGAAAACTTAATTATTTTATGGAAAACAATCTTGGTTAAATTTTTTTCTAAAATTAAATAATAAACTGTTTCTTTCCTTAAACTTTCCTCTACTCATTTCAAAAATAATCACCTATGTGGTTTATTATTATTCATACTTCTCTTGAATCCTTCTTAAGATTTTTTTTACCTTATAACTAAATTTTCAAGACCTATGCTTATTTATTTAAAATGTGAACATCTCAAATGATTTAATTCCTTCTTCTATTGGTAATATTTACAATATAAACTTTGGATATTATTTAATAAAATAGTATGACACCCACTTCTTTCTCAGGGGTTTTATCATTCTTATACATTATATATGGTTAATTTCTCTCATATTTCACTCATATGAATGTTCATGTTATGAATATGAAGGGTTTTCCCAAATATTTCTCCAATTCATTTTTTAATGTTATCATCTCAGGATATACCATTTACGGTACATGGGTGGTTAGAATAAGAACACTAGGTTATGTTTTCTTGGTGGTGAGACTTGAATATGGTGTATGTGATATTATCATAAATACATTATGTTATGTTGTCTTGGTGATGATAATTGAATTATACTTCGATGTCATGTTTTCTATTATTTCCACAATTTATGATTCCATGATATTATGATATAATTTCCTTATGTTATATTTCTATGATTATCTCACACTCTTGCATCATGGTACATGTTTATTATTTTGAAATTTTATTTCCTTCATTCATGATTTATAGAAAACTTTTATTGTTACTTTTTCTTTTTACAAATAAATTTTTACCGGCTAATGTTTTCTCATATTCTTATGATCTAACCCTTGATTACATGTTGATATATTTTCCCTTATAGATCGTTTGAGCTCACCCCTTTCATTTGTTTCCCTTACCAAGGTTATAGAGATAATTATAACTTATGAAAATTTTATAAGGGGTCTATAAGAGTTAAATTATGGAGAAATGTTCACAGGTTCTTTAAAATAGGATTCTTATATAACTAGTCCTCAAATACACTAAACCAATAGGTTCAACGAGTTGTGTGAGATTATTTTGAGATGTAATGTTTAACTTTTGGTAATGATTTAAAATAAATATGTTTTTATCTTTGAATACTATATTTGGTATCATGGGAGTTTTTAGTTATTTTTTAGGATTTATTTTTTTTAGAATAGTATTATATATCTTTAGTGAAAACCCTAAGGATAAATTCAAGTATAGGATAACATCCTAAAATTTTGGTAAAGTTGATATTGTGTGGTTTTCCTAGAAATAACATCTCTTCCTAGATACTACAAGTAGATCTGGATCTGGAATAAATGTACATAGGGGTAGTAAACCTAAAATTATAATATTGGGTATTTAATCAATCATCACCCAATTCATGAAAAAGAAGCCTAACTGTACATTTTGTTTAACACTCCTGGGGGAAATTATTTGGTCAATTAAGTTATCTTTATGATCCATTACAAAGGATTTATTATGCTAAGGAATTACATCAAGGATTATTATAGAACCCAAACTAAATAAACCTTGAACCAAGAGTGATTTAGGTTGAACTAAAAGCTAATGTTATGGTTTTAAAGAGTATGACATTTTTATTTTGAGTTTTTTCTGAGATAATTTATGATAATTATATTATGGTGTAAATATTTCATCACTCACATTAACCCATTTTTTTAAGTAATGTATAAATTTTGAAGGAATCAAGTTAACAATTGATTTCATGGAAAATAAAGATATTTCCTCAATAAACCTAATGGGATAAGAAATATAGTGAGAAACCATGTGATTATTATAAAATAGTTATCAATAATTATTATTAACAACCTAAACATGGTTGGATTCCCAAACACTCAAAATAAAAGGATAGAGTCTCATGGAATTTTCAGTGATGAATGTGATGAAGTAAATAAGATTAAATTTCTTTCATGTCAAAAATGTGTGAAGAGGTGCCCAAAGGAATGTCACAAAGAAACTGGAAGATTTTTTATTAGTAGTAAAGGAGGGCATATAGAAACTAATTTCTCAGAGAAAATAAATATCACAATTGAAATAATGAAAGGAAAAAAGAGTTTACCCTAAGGTACCATTAACAGTTCAATGTCATAAATGTAGATATCTTGGAAACTATCCAAGATAATTCCATAATCCAAGGGCTAACAAGAATGATAGGAATATAAATCCTGTTAGGATATGGGAACAAGGAAAATCTAGTGCAATTATTAGTATTAAAGTGCATAGTTATAATTAAGTGGTCGTAAATATACTTATCCATCACTCCAGATTTAGATATATCCTATGTAATGTAATTTTACACCAAATATTATCTATTGAAATAAAAACACCTAGTGGTATCATTATTGAATCCATTGTATATGAATCTTCTTCAAGGTTTGTGGGATTATGATTCATGCAAGTCTTATTACCCTCCCTTTAGATAAATTTAATATGATTTTGGGAATTGAATTTTTCTCTCTACTTAGAGGAAAAATTATTTGATTGACTAAGTAAACCACATTTCATATCAACCTATGATATTATATCAATGAAATGATGATTAAAGATAAACTGTTGGCTCAAATTGTTAGAGAAAAACTCAATAATATATATAAGATTATTATGAGGAAAATATATGTTACCTAAATTTTTAAGGTTGATATTTATCTAGAAATTATATCTTGAATCATGGATACCATTTAGATACCCTTAGATATTTTTATTAGTATGTGATAATTAAAATTGTGAGGGCCCAATTTATTTATAAGGGTATAATGTAATACCATAGGATTTTAGGATCCATTAATTCTTTCCCTATAATTATAAATAATTTTTCTATATTATTTCAAAATAATTAATATTTGATTAGATATTAGACCATACAAGTTATAAACAAAGTTAACTACACTTTATTAAATTATAATGGAACATTAAAACAAAGGTACATGAAACCATGTATCACATAAAATGCATTATTACGCATCATGAATGATTAGATCCATTGAAAGTGAAAAAAAATTAGGGATAATAAATTGAAAATAATAATATATTTAGAACTAGAAACTCCCTTGAACTACAGTCACCTTTAAGAATAATCACTAGTATAACAAAACCTATAATGATAAATAATATCATGAAAATATAAATCATGTTTTGATATCTAAAATGAAAACTATAAAAATGTGAAGTGTGGATTAAGAAGTGAGAATAGAATGAATAATTTTAGTAAGCCTATATATAAAAATGGAATCTATAAATCATAAATAAATTCATTGAAAAAAGGGTCATTGAAAATATAGTCATTTTAGAAATCGTCATTGGATATACATGTGTCAAATAGGTATACCGAAGTTATGTATTGTTAGTAATGAGTATAAATAATATATTTTAGAAACAAGAAAAATGAAAAAAATGATAATATCTAATTAAAATATTTTATTTTTATGCACAAAAATATTATTATTAAAAAAAATTGTATAAAATTCAAATAAATGTTTTAATATTAGTATATTTATAAAATTAAATGATTATGATATAAATAATTTATTATAATTGTATTTGGATTAAGATCATTTTTTTGCTTAAAATTTATTTTTATAAAAATTAGTTTTTTATGCGCCATGAATTTTATTAAAGACTGAATATATTATAGTAAAGAATGATAAAGTACATTATTTATTTTTATTAAAACTAATTTAGTAAGTAATTGATTTGAAATGTGATAAATCACACATAAAGTCTAAAAGATTCCTTATTCTATTAAATTTGTTTTCTTTATATTTGTTAACATAATTTAAAAGGAAAATTTATAAATTTTAGGATTTTATTTTAATAAAATTAGCCTAATTTTTAAATTCAAAATATCAACATTATCTAATGATTAATTTTTGGTATTTTTTTAAAGCAATTTATTTTCATGTGAATAGTGAAAAAATACCGATTTTGCTAAAACCGTCACTTTTATGCCATTATCATAATTTAGGAATGAATTAAATATTTTTTAAACCTTTTATATATATTTAAATTAAAATATATTATTTAAAAATTCTATGTTGTATCTATAAAACCATTGTTTACCATTTTGGAAACATATGTAATATTTTACTTTAAAAACTATTTAATTCAACTTTGTTCAAAAATAGTTTTCATCACTTATAGGAATTAAATCTAAAAAAATGGATTTAATATTTTATATCAAAATTTTAATATTATTTAATTAGTTAAATTTAATTTTTTCCATAAAAAAAAGATTACTCGGATTAAAGTTAATGAACTTGGTAATGGTGAAAGGGTTATTTACAAATCATTTATATATTTATATTGTATAATGTTTATATAATATGTTATATTTATATATTTTATATAATAACTATGATATAATGTTTACTCATATATATAAACACATTACCACTCAATTAATTTCTGATTAATGTAATATAAGTTTGAGAACACTTGATGATCAAAACATCATTTTTCTATAAAAACTGCTATATATATTTTATATGTTTTAATTTAAAAAATAATTTTATCATATTTATTAATTTAGTTTTATTAAATAGAGGTTAAATTTAGTTTTATAATTCCATAATTTTTTAATAAGTGTTATCTTATACTTTTAGTAAAACCTAAATTACTTAATTAAAAATTAGTTACCAAGGTAAAAACTAAAATAGTAATGTGTAAAAATCTAATATTAATTGACTCAAATCATGTGTAAAAATTAATGGTTGATGATTTATCAACCCACACCCATATAAAATAAATTACAAACCAATTTTGGAACCCTTGACCCTTTAATGGTGTCATGAAATCATTGAGGTGTAATGGGTATTTAAAAAAATGACATGTTCCTCCACTTATAAAATGGGACTCTCACCACACCTTCAAGACAACTATAAGTTTTTTATTCATGAAATAATGTAAAAATTTACCTATTATATAATTATCAGGAAAATATATAATTTGTTGGTCTCTATAAGTTATCATATTCTCTTTATTTCCAAGAACACTTTTAATAGAAAGTTCATGCTCTCCACGTGAGTGATTCTTACTCCTTTGTCTTTTATTTTTAATTTTCCTCTACCCCTTAAAATATTCTCTATCCATGAAATTATGATAACATAAAATAATATTAATATTATTAATCATATTATACTAATGTAATATCACTCCTCTGCCTCCCTACAAAACCATTCAAAAAATGAAGATGTTGTCATGTGTTTTTGTGGCCTACCGACTCCATGAACGGTGGATTATATTTTAATAAACTATTTACATGGATGGTTAAAAAAAATATTTAATTAAAATATATAATAATGTAAGAATATTAATATTATAATATGATAATTATATTATTTTTATACCCTACCTCCCATTCTATGTAAAATTAAAGTGGTGTTCATGTACATGCGGACTATTGGCTCCAAAGAATGACATATTTTGTTTCATATTTATCCCCAAATATGTGTCCCACCATAATATCTCAAAAAAATATTATTATTTTATAATTTTATTTATATTTGGATTTTTCTTTGAGTTTTTGGCATTTCTATTGGAAAAATATAAGTTCTAAGGCCTTTATGCAGGGTGTATGGTTAGCCCGCACGATCAAACAAACTATGTGGACACTATGAAAGTGGGTCTACAATCATGACATATCCACTCAACATAGTTGGTACATGGTTTGTACAACCATTAGGATAAACCATGTTCCACCCAATTTCTATCTAGTGAGAGGTAATCTTTTGGGACATGGTTTGTTAAACAGTGCGGAGTGCCCAAAACTTTAAAATTTTGGGTTTCCCTAAAATACCCCTTTGAGTTTAAGACCCCAAATGGGGGGTTTCCCCCCCATTAAGTCATGGAATTTAATGGGGTTTATAGTGAACCTACTTCTTTACTCCATGTATATTTTTTATCTTCCCTCTTTAATTCTTGGTGTCATTTTCATGTTATGGAATCTATTCCTCTTCTCCTTCAATTATTCTCCTAGTTTCCTTTATTCCCTTATCTTGAATTATATTTGTACAAAAACTAAAGTTGGGGTTTGATGCTTTGTTATTTTTTTCATGATGTTCGGGTATGTGTATTGTTTCTTGGGTCTTAGTATTATTGTTTCCATTAGTTTAGTTAAATCTGTACATAGTTTAAGGTAAGCAGTTTTGTTCTTTCACTTTTTCTTCACACGCCATATATTATTGAGCCTTCTAAATGTGTTCATCTTAAAATTTTGGTGGTTTCAAGGTTTTATAAATGGTTTATAAATTCATTTGATTTTTTTATTTCAAATGATATATGTTTATTTCATATGTTTGATAAAATTCCTAAATGGGTTTTAAGTGAGTTTTGATTGTCTAAATTGATGATGTTAGATTTGTAAGGCTCTCGTATGATTGTATTTTGGATTTGGGGTATTTTTTATTTTGATTTTCTCATTTATTGGGGTATTTGGTGGTTTACCTTTTTTAGCCCTCTGGTTTTGATAAATGTATTTAATTGTGTTTTCCATTGGTTACTTTAGTGCTTCCTATGAACAAGGGTATATATATGTGTGTGGTTAAGAACCAATATATGTACACATATGCATATATATATATTTGTATGGGTATATATATATATGGAATTTTATAGGATTCCTTCTATAGAAATTTGGATTTCTAAAATGTCTTTGGTTTTTAAATGGAACTTAAAATGGATTTCCATATATGAATCCCTAAAATGGAACTCATAGAACCGTTTGGAAATTTGGATTCAGTTTTCAAATGATATTTATTTTAAAATGGTTTTCAAATGCATTTAAGAATATGCTACTATTTTAAAATTCTTAATTCTCATTTATTACCTTGAATCGTTTTCTTTTAAAGTGTGTACCCTCATGGAAACCCTCTATTTTAGGGAGGGATTTCGCATGGTAGATGTTGGGAGATGGACTAAGCATTGTATTTGGTTTTTATGGATTCTATATGTATATGTTTAAAGTAATGGAAACCATATCTCAAACCTATACTATCATCATGGGATCCTAGTAATCTTAGTGATAGATGAGATATAGGTACAATTTAGTCTCGATTAGATGTATTGGACCCTCCGTGGTGTCTGAAACCATGGGATAGTGCCACCAGTGAGGCTAGTTAAGAATAAGTTGGTTGGTTATTGGCATAGAGATGCATTGATAGGCCTATATATGGTTCCAAAATAAGTATATATAGGGTTTACTCATGGGATTTTTAGTAATTTCCCATGATTATATATTCTTTATGTTTTCCTAATTATTTTATTTTGAAACATCACTACTTCCCCCTTCATGTTCTTACTATGAATTATCCCACTGGTTCTACTTTTTTATTATGTTCATACATCTTTTATCTTTTTTCATTACTTGGTTCCATTGTTGTGAGTTAAATTTTTATCTAAAATAGGATTTCAAAATGTGTATTTTAAAAATTATGGATTTAAAAATGGTTTTAAAGGTTTCTTTAAAACATTTTTGGGATTTAAATATATGTTTTTTTGAAAGATCTTGATTGGTTTTCTTAAAGAATAAAATGTATCTTTTATCTGTATTTCAAATTAGAATTGATGGTTTTAAAAAAAATGAATGCATGGACTCTCTAACGATTTCATACTGAGCTATGTTATGCTCACACCCTACTTATTCCACTCTACATTGGTAAACCTGAGTTTTTTTCAGGTTTAGATACCTTTTTTTGATCACTCTTGGAGATAGTAATTTTATCAATGAAGGGTGACCAAGATGTCACATGGAGATCATGTTTTATTCCTAGTTTCATTGTAGTATTTATTGTGTCTCATATATGTATCAGATCAGTTGGACTATTTAATTTTTTATATTACTTTTTACTTTTATGGTTATTTAGTTATTTTTAATTGGTTAGGTATTCTAATTATGTTAAGATGTTCTATTTTATTAAATTTTCTATCTACTTAATATTTTCAACTTGGAGTGGATGTCAAATGTCTAGAAGGGTCATACTGGAATTTTTTTTAGAAATTACACTATTCTTATCTCAGTATTTATTGGGAAAACAATCCATATTTCTTGATTGTGATGCCTTAGACACTTTTCATCAGCCCAGGGGGATTGGGGATTCCCCTTGGGTGTTTCATAGGCTAGTTAGGTTTTTCAGTAGAGGGATAAACCAGGTTGTTCCATGGAAAAAATGGTATCTTAGGTTAGGTTTCATAGAGGCCTAATTTATTGGAGAAACCTTTGTTATTTGGGGATGTATGGTAAATTAGAGATTAGGACCATAAAGACTCAAGAGGTGGGGGTGATAAGAGTTTCATGAGATCTAACCCATCTTGAACCTCAAGTTTTCATGGATTTTTGGAATTTGAGTCTTTGAATTTTGATATTTTTTATTGTTTTCTAGTGTATGTTGGCTTATGTTGATGGTATTTCATATTATGTTGAAATTTTGTGGGTGTTTTTGTGATTTTATATAATTTATGGGTGAGGGGGAAGGACCAAAAAAAGATGCACAGTTACCCTGCATAGTCTAGAAAAACATGCAGATAGAATTTGAATGGTTATGTTACCTTCCAATGGTATGTGCATGGTTGGCACACAATTCTCCAAATTGTGAATCCAAATAGTGCACAACCACTATCCATCCTTCTAAATTTTGTTTTGAACTCCTTTTGATCCTATTTATTTTTTAGTTATGTTTGGAAACTATATGTATGATTTAAAAGGTATTTTCATGTAATTTTGATGAAAATGTATTTTGTTTTAGATTGATTTTGAATTCAAATTTTGGTTTTTCAAATTTGGAATTCATGCTATAAATTTTAAAATAGGTTTTTCATGAAGTGAAATGAAATGAGTTTGAGGTTGAGGACCTATAAATGTTTTAACTGAAGAAATTGTGTGTTTTTATATGGATTCAAGTGGGGAATTAATTTTTTAAATAGATGTGTGTAATTAAAAAAATTCAAGTAAAGTTTTAAAAAAATTGTAATTTTAAATGTGAAGTTTTAAAGTGGTTTAAATATGGGATGTTTTAAAATTATGTTTAGTGACTTGGCTAGTTTTTTTTGGTTTTTTTAGCTTTTTTTTGTCTAGTTGTGGTTTATGTTTCAGTTGTTATTGATTGGTCCTTATATTTTCTTCATTATTTATATTATTCCTCTCATATTATTTTAAAATGTTTTTAAGTATTTAAGTGTGGTTTGGTCATCTGATGGTACCAACCAGACATAGTACATAATGGTGGATCTAGTTTCCTCTCATGGTTTTATTATCCTTCGAGGTGGTCTATTTTCCTATAGAGGTTTTAGAGTGGCTTGACAGAGTTAAATAAGTTTTTTAAATATTTGGGAACTCTTGATGTAGTGAGGGTGAGAGACGTCTTAGTATAGTTTCAAGAGTTGAGTTTGGATCGCTGGAATATCATCATCTTGACTCATTTGTAAATTAGGATGACTTGGGAATTATTTAATTCCACATTCTCTTAGTGGTATCTTCTTGATGAGTTTAAAATGATCCGGGTGGTAGATCTTAGTGGTCTCCAATAGGGTCAAAGGATATTGAGGGAATATGTAGACCTTTTTAATTAGATATTCCCTTTTCTTATAAAATTATGTTGATTGATTCCTAAAAGGCTTTCCTATTTGTAAAGGACCTTTATTGGGATATCATAACTCGAGTTATTTTTTTAGGGTCATCTAGTTTAAATACCTAGTAGATGAATCTTATCTGTTATAGTTTTTTTATAGGGTAGACCATGATGGGTGGTATTCTTATCTCTTTTGGACCATAGGAACCTGTTCAGGGAGTGATTTCTTTTTTGGTCATCACTTCCTCAAAGAAGAATCACTCCCTCATTCGCTTCTAGTATGGTCAGTTTGGGCATTCTAAGTTATCCTTTTTAGATGTTACAATGATATGTTACCACTATTTTCGGTTGGGACAACATCAAAAGTTCTATAAGTGGAATTAACACCTGGGGAAGAATCATTTTTAATCCCTAATAAAGATTTGTAACTCTTTTGAGTTATCTCTCTTTATCATTTTCTTTATACATCTTTCACTTTCCTTCTAGCTAGTTTTGACCCTTATGATGTGCTTTTGGAATGTCATATGTTATGGGATCATTTATAGAGTAATAATTTGTTTTGATTAAATTATGGCTAATCTATTATTTGGTTTGTTTATCAATTATACTTGTTTAGTGATTCGAGTATTTATTTCTTTTCATTTCATCAATCCACCATTTTAGTAAATTTTTAAATAGCGGGGAAACTCACTTTGGGTCTCCACCTATTGACCCCTTGGTTGGTTCATTCAGGTGAGAGTGTATTTGGATATAGATTAGTCTTAGACAGTTTTAGTTGAATCATTAAGTTCTTAGTGATTCAGTTATTTGTGCCTTTATTCTTTTTGGTTTGAACCTTAGGATTGTTTTTTTTTGGGAAATTGATGGATTTTTTGGAACATAAAGTGGAATTATAGGGATTTTGTCACACCTAAAACTCTCTTAAACTTTTTTATTTTTTTATTTTTTTGTATTTTTCTTATCCTCGGGTTTTGATTTGATCCGATGAAAATTTTTGAGTTTCATGGATTTTTTGTAGGATGAATTTTTATCCCACATGGTTATAAAAATAGTGTGGAAATCATGAAAGTGGTTCTATAATCTTGATAGAGTCATTTACCATTGATTCCACATGGTTTATCTAATTGTGTGGTGCATAATTTCTCTCCAGTGTGGGATGCATCATAGGAACATAGTTTGGTAAACCATGTAGTTAAACTATGAATTGCTCCAAAAAATTCAAAAAATTAGGTTTTCCCAAAATAAACCTTTAGGTTTAAGACCTAAAATGGGAAGTTTTCATCCCATTCGATAGTCGTGCATGAGGAGGATTAGGGTTCACCTCATCCCTTTTTCTTTCTCCATTTTTTAAGTTTCCCTATTTTATTCTTATTTTCATCTTCAAGGTATGGATTCTATTTTTCTTCTACTTCCCTGTTAACTTTTTTCCTTTCTTACTTTTTTTTGGTCTCTTTGGTTGAACCCTATGTTTGGGTTTTGATGATTTATTCTTATATTCTTGATGTTAGGTTGTGTGGATTGCGTCTCAGGTATTGGTCTTCACATTTCTTAAGGATTTGTTGAATCCACGTGCTATTTCAGTTAGGTGTCTTCGTATTTTTTATTTTTCTTCACACACTATTTGTACTTGAGATTTATAAATATGTTTATCTTAAAACAATGATGTTTTCAAGGGTTTATAAATCGTTTATAAATTAATTTTCAAGTAATTTTATTTTGGTAATTTATTTCAAAAGGATATAGGCATATTCCATATGTTTAATAAAATTTATAAATGGGTTTTGAGTGGGTTTTGATTGTTTAAATTGATTATGTTGGATTTCTAAGTCTCTTGTATGTTTGTATTATATGTTTGAGTAATTTTTTATTTTTAGCTTCTCTATTTTTTGAGACTTTTTTAGTTTACCTTGTTGAACCCTTTAGTTTTGATAAATGGCTTTAATCGTGTTTCTCCTTCATTACATTGGTGCTTCTTATGAATAGAGGTGTATGCACACACACACATTTGGTTAAGCACCTATATATGTGTGTGTATGTGCATAAATATATAGGTGAATATATATATATATGGAAGTTCATAGGATAATTTCTTTAGAACATGGTATTTCTCAAATGTATTTAGATTTTTAATGGAATATAAAATGGATTTCTAAATAAAACTCTCTAAAATGGGACTCATAGACTTGTTTGGAACTTTATATTGAGTTTTCAAATGGTATTACTTTCAAAAATGGTTTTTCAAATAGATTTAGGAAGTCTCTATGATTTTTAAATTCTTAAGGCCTTACTGGTACCTAGAAATGTTTTATTTTAAAGTGTAAACCCCCATGGAAACCCTTTAGTTTAGAGAGGGATTTTTTATCTTCAATGTAGGGAGATAGTTTGAGAATTATATTTTTTTTATGGATTCCCTATAGATATTTTTTATGTAAGGTGAACCTTATTTCTCACATATACTGTCATCATGGGATCCTCGGTGTCTTAGTGATGGATGAGAGACAGTTACTATTTAGTCTTGATTAAATAGACTAGATCCTTTGTGGTGTTGGGGACCATGGGGGAGTTCCACCAGTGAGGATAGTTAAGGGTAATTCGATTGGTTATTGACATAGAGATCTATTGATTGGCCTAAATATGGTTCTTAATTGAGTACATTTAGGGTCACCTCATAGGGTGTTTAATAATTTACAATGATTATCTATTATTAATGTTCTCCTATTTATTATATTTTAATACATCACTAATTCCCTTCTTTATTCTTTTGATAAGAATTATCCCACTAGATACATTTTGATATTATGTTATTTCCTCTTTTATCATGTTTTATCACTTGTTTCCTTTGGTGTGATTTTAATGTTTATCTAAAAGAGGATTTCAAAGGTTTTATTTTAAAAATGATATATTCAAAAAGTGTTTTAAAGGTTTATTTAAAAACAGTATAGGTTTTAAAGATGTGTTTTGTTTTGAAATCACATGATTGGTTTTCCTAAAGAATAAAATGTATCTTTTATCTATATTTTAAAGTAGATTTGATGGTTTATTTTATAAAAATTAATGCATAGACTCTATGTTGATTTCCTATTGAGCTCTGTTATGATCACACCCTATTTATACCACTCGTCATTAATAGACCAGAGTTTGTTTTTTAGGTTCAGGTATTATTTATAGACTGCTCTTATAGAAAGTGTTTTTATGTATTAAGGGGGTCCAAGAGGTCACATGCAGATCATTTTAGGTTCCTGGTTTTGTTTTAGTTCTTATTTTGTCCCATAGATGTATCGGCCTAGCCATACTTTTATATTTATGATCCTACTTTGTAATTCTATATTTCTTTAGTTTTGTTCAGTTGGTTGTGTATTCTGGTTATGTTCCACAGCTCTATTTTATAGTATTTTTTTCTTCTTCTATTTTTTGACTTGGCATGGATGTATAATGTTTGGAAAGGCCATGTCAGAATTTATAAATAAATTTATTGGTTTTTAAATAATTTTTTATTATGAAAAATCATCCCAATAAATTTCTTATGATTCTTTTGATTCTTATCATAGGCTAAGGTAGATAGGGATGCCCCTCCAGTATGTCACAGGTTGGTTCAATTGTTCTGGGGAGGGATGATTTGGACTGGTTTGTGAAAACATTGATGACTTTAAAAAAGTATTTAATGTATAAAAATTAAATTTATGACACTATTAATATTATGGAATGATAATATTTGAAAATATATAAGTAATGATAATAATAAACTTTTATAGTAAATTTAACCATATTAAATTGACATCTTAAGAAACCTTTCTTAATTTTAGTCCATTTTGGAAAATTATGGAACTATATATTTTTTTATAATGGAATAATAATGAAATATAAATCAAAAATTCTTATGATTATTAAAATATTTTAAAAAAATATTTTCAATGCTCAATATATGAATAATGTTTTAGAAAAATTGACTGAACCACCTTAAGTATGTTTCTAACGCTTTTTTCAGGGCTAGTGCATCATGTTTCTTTGTTTCCCCATATTTCAACTTTCTAAAGGTGGTTGGATTCCATCACTTAAATTGGTGATGTAAAATCATTGATTGAAATGGGGTGATGGGATATCAGTTCTTCATCCCATGGATTCCTCCTTCGAACTCATCACCCAGTCTGGGTCACCCTCCTAAATTTAAGTCATGTTCGTGAAACTCTTTCTCAGTGTCATCTTGAGGGGGATGTTAGTTAATTAAATTTCTTATATCTTGATAGTTCAATAACCTTTTGTTATATAAGGTAGTGATTTTGGGAATGTCTGGTCATTCATAGATGTTGGGTAGGTTAGGAACCTATAAAGTATTCCTCTTTTGGAGGTCATCTCATGTGTGAAGCATCATAGGTGTGGTACCTAAGGCATCATGTGTCAGTCACAAGGTAGTTGATTCTAAGGGTGTAATGCATCTAAGTATTTTACCTCAGGTATCCCATGTTTATTGTATGGGGTAGGGATTTTGGATTATGTCACAAGTTTAATGTCTCATGGAAATGGATAGGTCATATGTTTAATGTATTTTGGGGATAGGTGGGTGGTTAAGTGTGTCCTCGAGGTGGAAGATTTCATACCTAGATTTAGTGGAGTGTGTCCCCAAGGATGAATATTTTACACTTGGGGTTTGGTGGAGTGTGTCTCCCTAGGGGGGAATATTTTAAACTTGGATTTGGTGGATTTTTTCCCCCTAGGGGGAAGATTTCAAACATAGGTTGGTCGAGATTGAACCTCATAGAGTCTTCCTACATACCCAGTTGGTAAATAGGGATCAAAAACCACATAGTTTAATACCATAGTTTAAGTTCATGTGATAGGACCGACCCATTACGTTTAACATCATACAGTAAGGATGATCATGCCATGGAAGGAGCATCAACTAGAGATGGTGTGGGTCTTATGTATAGAAACTTCTCATGGTAGGATGTCCATCCCTTAGTGAGGGAGGATGGTGTGGGTCTTATGCATAAAAGTTTCTTCGCATAGAATTTTCATCCCATTATGATAGAGGATAGTATAGGGATTATGCATGGATTCTGCCTAGTGTAGGAGTTTCATCCCATGGTGTAGGAGGAGGTGGAATCCCATTATGATCATACAAGGGGAATCATGTTTTCATTGCATAGGGTAAGGCTATAGTTTAACATCATGTTATGGGGAAGTTATCATGTATTCTAACATTATACAACTAGGATATATATTTACATAGTTTTACTTATTATAGCTTAGATGTTTATGGGGATTACACCATAAGGGGGACCATGTCAATGTGAGAGGAAGATCTAGACAAGGGAATCACTACTGATATAGGTAAGTTTTTTCCCTCAGTGATTCCATCATTAGGGCTTATGTTTCCACTGCTCATGTGCCTCTAGATGGGGCATAGCGTAAAAACTATCATAGAGGAGTGGTAATACAGAGGATTGAAGTTAGGGTTTATATGCTTAGGAGAAAAAGGTATTATGGTACAAATTATTATAAGAAAAATGTATGGTTTTTGGTACCCATCACATGGAGATTTTGGGTGCGATTAAATCGGTCATGGATTGGTATGGGGGCCCTAAGATCTCAACTTTTTTGAAAGGTTATTGGTTGAAAGGATGCACCATAAAAAGTATTAGAGGATGAATTTAAAGAAGTTTTGGGATTTTTAAAAGTTTGGGGCTTTATGAAGGTCATGGGAATTGTGGAGGTCAAGTTTCTCACAAAAGAATTTGTTTTAAAAACATGGTAACCCTACCTCATATTGAAGTCTTGGTTTCCATGGGGATAGTTTCATAAAAGATAATTATCTCATGAAACCCCAATATCCAAAAAAATATTTCTTCTTACATGAAGTCCATGGACCTTCAAAAAAGGAATATACACCATAGTTTTAGGTTCTAAAAAACTCATGGTATGAGGTTTCATGAAAATAGATACCTTTGGAGGTCCATCTCTTCTTTTGCTTATGAAGCTTCTGAGTTTCATGAATTCAAATATTTTCATATAATATGAAAGTTTGCCTCCATTTAAATGTTGGACATAGGGGCTTTTATATGCCTAAAATGAAAGGGAATTGGTTTCATGAATTATAGAGTCTTTTGTGAAAGAATATGTGCTTCACAAACTAATGGGGATTTGTGAACCAAGTTTACATTGTGCAAAGGTTACTACCTTAGCTTCGTGAAGCTAGGGAATTCCACAAAATGGAGCTCCAAGAAGTGTACTTACAATATGATGAGGTTACCATCAAATATCAACATGTCCAGGGTCCTCTATAAACTGGAGTCATTCATGAAGATTTATAACTTCACTAACCATAATCTTAAGTAGATTTTTGGACTATTTTGGCTTGAATTTACTTCAAACCATATGTTCCTTATTAAATATATACTTTGACATGCATATTTCAGCATTAAAAAATCCCCCCCCCCCTCGGATTTGGATCTAGTGAGGGATAGGATGGTCATATTCTGAGGGAAAATGGATGAAAATTGTAAAATATAAAGTTGTATTTGTTAAACTTAGTCTAACCATATGCTAATAAATAGGGATAGGTCCCTTATGTGACAACAATATTTTCATGATAGAAATTCTAATGCTCTCTTTTCATGAAAATAAAGAACTTATGAGAATTTTTTTATTTTAATTCTCACTACTCATGAAACTTACCTCTTCTATGAACTATAGTTTAGAAAACATACTAGCGTGAATATAATTTCATGAGAAAAATTCCTTGAAAAGACTTATATAAACTCTGCCTTTATGTGAACACCACCATGAAATGACTTCCATGAAAAAGATTCTAAAAACTTTTAAAGCCTGGAATAATGGATGCTAAGGGTGCTGAATCTTTCACTAACTGACAAAGGGGGTGGCTAAAAACTTCATGATCAATGAGAGATTTTGGAATAAGTCAAACCATGAAACACTCACAGCACTGATGATGAAGGCTCAACAGTAATACCCAGTATGCAAGAGGCTTCCATTGTATAGTTTCAGGCTGAGGGATGATGTGTTCATTCCTAATGCCAATCAGGATGATCCTACCTACTGGTTTAGGATAACTTCTAGATAGCACCAGTGACATAGGGTTTTGGGGGGCCACATCATGAAGGACCACATGTCTCTTACTATGAACACCTTATGGAACAATTTTAATAATGTCAACATGGATAAATTGGAAGTAGAGGTGTCTCCCCTCAGTATGAGAATATTCTCAAGGAAAGTCTAACAAACCATCTCAAAGGATAGATTGAGGAATGGGACATGTGTTAGGGTGTAAAATTCATGGATGCATGGGCTCAGGAATACTCGGTATGCTAGTCCTGTCACGAATTTGAACTAGAGATGAAGCGGGTTGGACTTTACAAGGCGGCATAGTCCTCACAGTTTCAAATCTACGATCACTTGGACAGCATACTGGAGCTGTTGAGTGGGTGGTCACCATGGACCAATATATTTTATTTTCACCATCATCTTGTGGGATATTTACCAAATTACTAGGATCCCAATATGGGGGGCCATGTATGTTGAATTATTCCACATAGAGAATGTCTGGGAGGACCAGGAGCAGCTGCTAGCCATAGTAAGGGTCTTACTATGCTTGGTACGGGGGAAAAGTAAGCAAAAACCATAGATGAAGGACATCTATTTCAAGAAATTATTTTGGTATTTTCTAAATGAACCAGCAAATAGGCTACTAAGGAGGCCATGCCAATTCTCTAAGGAGTTCTAGCGAGGTAAAGATAACTCATACTGGAGGATCCTTAGAAGTAAGAAAACGGAAATTATGGGGATATAGCATGAAGCCCAAGGATCTCATGGTTAGGATAGTAGGATTTATCACTGTACTGATCTGTGGGTGGATTCTTCTAATGTGAGATGCACACATGGGGATTCAATTGAGAACCTGCATCATGTATTTGTTGTTAGCGATGGGGAAACACATCATCCTAGAAATCCTGGTATTAGTGAAGCTGTACAAAGTGATCCACCATATTAGCTAGTGGAAAACCCCCTATGTGTGTGTGATCCCTTCCACTTCCTATACAGTTGGGTAGCTACACATATGAGGGGTATATGAGTATCTGAACCCTATATCGCTACCCAACACAATCTTTCAGTTGTTAATCCTGAACATCATTGGGAGCCACTCTCTCGGCTTGGGCTCGATGGATGTGATAGTAAGGATCAGGCTGGAGGACCACTTAATCTTACATATATTTCCACTTATCTTGGGTACAATGACTGGTGATGGTATGAGAACCATCAAATTGTAGTCGTACCTCTAAGACTTTTGAGGTGGGTACAGATGGTAAGGGTGGACTGTAAGGTGATCTATAATCCATACACCCCACATTACTTCACAAGGCAGTTTAGATGCCTCCATAGGGTGTTCATGAGAATATTTAGTGAAAACCCACCCTTGTTCATCATAAAAATATGGAGGATGTTTTTTCATGAAAACATAAAGGGGAGGAATGAATTTCTACTACCCACCAATGCTTATTCTCTCACCCATGATTATGTGATAAGTTGGGAGAGAATATATATTATGGATATACCAAGTTGTAGAACCACTCGATATGTAAAAGAATAAGTTATTCCATAGCCATGGGGTTGAGGGAGAGTAGCAATCAAGGCATTTCATGGAGGCAGGGTCAGTTTGATGGGTAGAGCGATGGCTGAAGATCCAGAAATTCCTAGTCCTATACCGGTGCTAAATTAAGGGAGGGGAGAAGTAAAAAATGCTTGGAAATCCTATGTAAGTAGCTTCATGAGAAAGGATAAACCTCTAGGGTAGTCCTAAGGGTTCACATCCAATGTCTAGGTAAGTGATTGTGCCTCCCTGATTTTCCCAGTAATGTTTTTTTCTTGATGCCTGGGTGATGAATCCACAAAAAAATCAACACTCTCCATGGGATATTTCAACACCTCAACACATATGGGATATTCCTCACTGGGTTATGTCACTAAATGGTAGGATTCTACATCCCCCAATCCTAGGAAGTAAAATACATAATGGATTTGGAAGAATTGGTCCATTATCAAGGGATTGTGTGTCCCCTAACCAGCAAAGTAAAGGTGTCTTTATGAATAACATCTTCTATAGATCTCTCAAAAAGTGAGATAGTTGTGTTTGAACCTCTATAAGAGGGTTTAGATGATGATTCCTATGGAATATATTCCTATTGGTACTCTCCCATGGATTGATTTCCTACCATTGATGACATAAATCCATTGATCTTGTATGCCTTGAATATAATACATCATTTAGAATTAATATCTAACTTCCTTTTCACTTATGTAGGAATTGGAGAGAATGGATGAGGGGTAGGTTCATGTTGAGCCTCTGAAAAAGGGTTAGGGAGCCCTGAACTTTGAGGGGGTGAGTGTGAGACCACTCCTTAATATTGCAGCCATAGGCGGCCAACCGTCGGTAGAAGTAGCGCCTATAATTAGGGCGACGACTACTAGGGAAGCATTGTTTCTCAAGGGGATTGCCCATAGATATTTCTCATATTCTCACCAGGTTATACCACTATTTTAATTCATTTTCCCATGTTCACTTTTTCTTACATTTTTTTCTTTGATAAGTCATGCTCCACTAACCCTATTCTTTAAATGAAAATTCAAACTATGTTTGGATCCCAGATAGTTGTGCTGATGATCGAGCATGGGAAAGTATTAGTAGACAAGTTTGTTCCTTCAAATAAGGTGGTTTAAGAGGTTTTGGTGGATGATCTTATCATGGAAGCACCATATTAAGGGATACTAGAGCTGAATCCTCAATAGTGGTGGTGAAACTTATTTCTGAAATCGAGATGATTGGGGAGGCTATGATGATCGCACCTGTCCCAGAGGTTCTATTGGTGGTGGATGTTGGAGCTCAAGCCTCAATAAAGGTAGTCAAGATTATGGCACTGATGTAGGTGGTTAGGGAGATTGTGATAGATGATCCCACTTTAGAGGTTCCATAAAAGGTATTTGGGGCTCCCATGATAGGTGAAGGATCCAGTGAGGATACATTTTCCCTAGACTTAGGGCTAATCCCGCCCGAGTATCTCCCTATAGATAACTTGGCTATGGTTGTTTTATAGGTCTTTTCCTAATATGATCATGTGGCACCTGAGTACTTATAGGATTATAGCTTGGTTATTTCTAAGGAGAACTGAGGAATCCAATGAAAGGCATGGAGGAGTGTGAGGAATTTCATCACCTGCACTCCAATGGTTTACCTTCCAAATAGGGTGGGATCTCTCTTCCATTGGCTAGTTATCCTGGGAACTAGAGGGGTGGATTCTAGTGATCTATATGCATTATCTTGAGACTTACTCATTTAATGATCACATTTTGAGCGGAAAGAGTTTTACATCTCCTTGACCAAGAAGAAGGCGGTGGGCACTTAGGCTCTCTAGGTAGTTGAAGAGTAGATTTCTCACCTAGAAGGGAAGCTGATGGAGCATGCAGCTACCATCACTACTCAAGAAGATATCATCATCCAAATTAGGACACAATTAGAGTTATCTTAGGATAAGGTAGTAAAGGTAGCTTATTTGTATGATGAGTTTCAGGACATGTAGGATTGAGACTGTATCCAGGCTAAAGAGGTTTGTCATATCGTGAAGAAAGAGACAATTGATCTAGTGGAGCGTTATTTAACACTGAAGGATACTCAATAGAGGTTGGAAAAACTAGAGAACTCAATCACTGGAGCCATCCTTATGAAATATTTTCTTATCATAAAATAAAGGAGAGGCTTAATAATGTGGATAACCCTCCCAAACTTTGTATGGTTTGTTTTGAATTCATTGCATGCATTAAAATGTTTTCTTTTTTGGCTTCATCTCTGATCATATTAAAAAGGAATCCAAAAATTAATCCCTAATCCCTCGTGATTCATGTTCGATGTGCGAAACAAGGTAAAAATATAAGATTTATCATTTATATGAGAGTATCATACAAGGGTTGAACACTCAGGGTCTGGACTCGTTTATTGACCATCGAGAGTGTCCTGACTGAGAAAGTTTTGGCTAGAGCATGGGACTCTTTGCATAGCTAAATTGATTTATCAACATGTTCTTGTTCATGAATTGGGTAATGTCAGGGGTTTTTAATTCTACCTGAACAAAGGGGTGATGAAGAGAATGAATCAAGATTCCCAATATTTTGAATAAAAAAGGAGTGGTGTGACGATGGAGGATAATTGTTGACCATGTTTGAGATATAGGATCCATTATCATTTTACTAAGTATGGGGGGAAAAATGAGGTTTGACTACTGACCATGTTTGAAACATGTAACCTATCTCAAAAAAAATTCATAAGTCCCTCAAAGTATGTACTTAGGATGGTTGGTGAGCCATTGTGGTCAGGCACTATTGTTGTTATGGGGGCCTATCTAGACAAATAGGGGAATGGGGATCCAAATATTTTGGGATACGAAACATGGGGATGAATTTATGGAATGTTCAAATGGATTTAAAAACTCTTGGAATTACACCACCATGGATTTGAGAACATTGGGTAGGCATATCGGTCTGAACAAAGGTCAGACTCATCTTCCAAGGGAAACATCATCTCTGATGCTGAGAAACGTTCAAAGAACATGAATGATTCTATAGGTGACCAGTGATAAATGGAAAAATAGGCTTCTCATGTGAGTACCTAGGATGATTTTTAGTTTTACATCATGTAATGATGATGATGGACTTGAAGTTTAACATTATACAGTGAATATGATGCATTGAACTGTTTAACATTGTGTGATTAGGACATTAATAGCACGGTTTAGCATCTTATGACCAGGAAGTATGAACCAACTAGAATAAAACCTGCACATCCAAGGTGTAGGGGTATATAAGGGTAACACAATATGGATAATATCTAGAGGGGGTCATGAGGAAAAGGGAGATTAAGATTTGGTTCTGAATTTTTCCTGAGCTAAGGCTTTCAATGAGAACAACTATGTTTTTTCAAGGGTCCAAAGTAGGTCCTTATTGGACTTGTAACTCTTTATTTTTATCCCCTTATTTTTGATAAGTTGTGGGAATGACCTAGTGGGTAATTTTAAATCTATATCAAGTTTTCCCTATGGGTTTTCAACCTAACATATGTTTTTTCCTCTTGACTTTGGTAGTTTAATGTCATACCAGTCAGAATAAGAATTTGAAAATAGTTTAGGTACATAATTCTTAGACAATGGATTTGAAAATGGTTTAATGTCATAATGCTTATACCTAACCCCCCCCCCCTCCCAAGGTTCTTATGACATAGGAGGATTCAAAACTAGCTAAAATGGTGTGCCTAGGAGGTCATGCACCAAGAAAAATAATCTAAGGCATGTCACAAACATTTTAAGGTCGTGATTTTTAGACCACATGGTAGTGTGTCTCAAAGGGATGTATATGGAATAGGGGAGAGGTAACTCAATGTGAATGAGGAACCTAGGGGGTCCTGCACCACATGACACATTCCCAGTATGACTTTCAGACAATTTAAAGTCATGATTCTTGGGATTGGGCTCCTAGTTTATGCTCATAGAGTTTGGACCAAAAGATCAAATATATTTTAATGGTCATAATTATTAGACCATAAGGAAGCACATATTAAGGTGACCTAATGTGAATTTAGGGCTAATAAGGTCTGATGCCACATGAAACACTCCCAAGATAGCTTGCATGCAGTTTAGAGTTGTGGTGATTGGGATTGATATCCTAGTTTAAGTTTGTAGAGTTCAGACCAAAAGTTACATGTGCATATCAACCTTGATAGAGGAAAACTCCCTTCTCAACTCATAATCTTGGATGATCCATACTCCCTATTATAAACAAGGAGTGGTAGATAATTCCCATTTTTTACAGGGGAGACTACTACAAGGGTCAAAAGTGACTGGATTAAGGATATTTTGTGAGGGGGAATCATGACTTTCAAGACCTGTATAGTAAAAGAAGATTGATAAATGGGAAGGGAACAACTATTGATCATTTTTTGAACCATAGGTTCTATACCCATTCCAGTTAATTATGAGGTGAAAAAATGTTGGATCAACCATTAACTGAGTCCAAAACATGGGAGATGTTATTTGTTACTAAGGATATTTTAAGGCATAAACCTAGGATGATAGGTGGTCCAGTGTGGCCAAGAAACATTTTCATTTGGGAGACTGTTTAGATCATAAGGATGGTTATTATCTAAATCAAATAAATCATGATGTGTGGAAGTGGAAGTGGGAAATTTCCTGGAGGGAGTTTTGAGTTCCGCATGAGTTATTCCACCATACACTCAAATGGAATGAATGATAATGCTGGTAGGAGAGGATCAAACCAAGCCCAAAAATAGGGAAAACCCTTAAATGAGTTTATGGTATCACTAGACCTAGAATTTGATATCTGGTCATCACTATATATACCATGATGATGGTAATCAAGTTATATGTAGTTCTGGAACATGGTGTGGTAGAAGACCAATGATAGTAAGGGTTTTTCTTCTCAATAGAGGATATTGAATCATCTCATATTGGTCATATGAAGCATCCTATTTCTCTTTCATAGGGTAAGACTATAATTTAACATCATGTTTTCAGGGCGTCGGTTATATTCATCCCATACTCATCATATGAGGCATCCCGATTTTATATGGGGTAAGGTTATAGTTTAACATCTTGTTTTGAGGAAATTTTATCCTATAGTTATCCCATGCTTATCATATAAGGAATCTTGGTTTTATATGGGGTATGGATATAGTTTAACATTATGTTTTGAGTATGTTTGGGTTTTCTATTTAAATTCAAACATCTTGGTTTATGGTTACTGCCAGTTTAAGGTCATAGAGCTCGGACCATAGGGGTAGATGATGGTTTAAGGTCACATAGCTTTGATCAAAGGGTGTGGGTTTCTTATAAAATATTGTGTGGAATAAAAGAGTGATAAGCCAATGTGGAAAAAGGTCCAAAGAGACCCTATACCACAAAAACTCAAAAACTCGTACACAAGTTAATGTCATGATGTTGGGGGAGGAAATATCCTATAATGAGTCAATGTAAGGGTATGGACCCAGGATATGATATTCGATCATCGCTACATATCCCATGAGAATAGAAGTCAATACACACGTAGTTCTGGATGACGGTGTGGTTTAAGACTGACATCGAAGGGGAAATCCTCTCGAGTGATAATGCGATGAAAAGAGAAGTGGGGATTGCCTTGTTGAAACACCAAGGGTAAAGCAAACTATGAAAATATGGGGCCAAAGAATCTGGATGCACATAGATTAAGTTCATAATTATTAGACCATGAGTTGGTAATTGATGTATTTTTGGGTGGTTACAAAGAGTTCAAACTCAATGTGAAGGAGTCAAGGAGGCTCTACACCACACAAAACAATCCAAAAATCAATTTCACACAATTTAAGGTCATAAGGTTTGGACCAAGGGGAATCCAAAAAATAGGTTGGTTCTAAGTCTAGATATAAATACAAGAGGTCTAGGAATCACTACATATACCATGGGAATGGGAATCAAGACACGCATAGTTCTCTAACATAGTACAGTAGAAGAACGACACCGAAGGGGAGGTGTCCACTCTAGTTAGGACACTGAATTGTCTCATATTTATGATATGAGGCATCCCAAATTTATATGGGATAAGGATATAGTTTAGCATCATGTGTTGACTAAATTATTTTAGTTCATCTCATATTTATCATATGAGTAATCCTAGTTTCATATGGGGTAAGGATTTAGTTTATCATCATGTACTGAAGATGTTAGTTTTTTTGTCATCCCATACTTGTTATATGAGGTATTTCAGTTTCATATGGGGTAAGGCTATATTTTATTATTGTGTATTGAGGAAGTTTTTTTTATCCCATACTTTTCATATAAGGTATCCCGGTTTAATATAGGGTAAGGATACAATTTATCATCATGTGCTGAGGATGTTGATGGGTATTATGCATTGAGATTCTCGTTCTTATTCCTCATGTTGGTTTATAAGGGAATCTCGACCCACTAATGGGTTAAGAAATATCATTGAGGGAATACACATAATGAGGAGTCCCAAGGGAATTTATAAGTGATGGTTCCAAAGGTAATGTGATATTTTTTGATGAGTTCATAGATAGTATTGAAGATAGTATGTCTAGGTGTCACTAAATATCCCATGGGAATGGGAATCAAGACACACATAAATCTGGAGATGTGGTATAGTAGAAGAAAAAGGTCACAAATAGAAGATTCCATACTCTATAATGAGAATGGTACATATTTTTTGTAGTTTAGAGATCTCATAGAAGGACATTGGATATCCAATTTAAGTTTATGGAGCGAGGACCAGGGGGAATTTGGAAAACAGTTTAAATTCATGATTCTTGGACTGGAAAATTGTTTTTTTAAAGGATGTTTGTGTGTCATTAAAGAGGTAAAACCCGACGTTAAATGAGGTAGATAAAATCCTATGTTCCACATAAATATCTAGAAACAATATACACATAGTTTAAGGTCATAATTCTTAGACTATAAGTGAAGAAAAGGGGTCAAATGTTAGTGAGTATAACTTCTACCCCCCCCCCCATAGGGGGAAGGGTTTATGATGTACTGGAAGTTGGGCCTAGAGATAGGGGGTCCATGAAAAACTATGTATCCCATGGAAATTGGAATCAAGCCATACATAGTTATGGAGATGTGGTGTGGTAGGAGACTAATGGAGGAAGTGGGGAAACTATCCTATCTGACAAGGGAATTAAGGCATACCACGGTTTCCATGGGGTGTCCTACATTAATGTCACAGGGTAAGGCTATAGTTTATCATTTTATAGTAAGTAATTTAACTTTTTTTTATCCCAAAATTTGTATGTCAGGTATATCATGCTTATTATATAGTGTAAGATCATAGTTTAACATCATGTGCTAGGGACATTGCACTTTGTAGTTTAAAATCATATAACTCGAACTATGGTTTCTACTAGTTTAAAGTCATAGAGATCAAACCATAAGGAAAAAATAGTTTAAGGTCATAATTATTAGACCATGGGGATATTGATAGTTTAAGTTCATTTATTTCAGGACCTAGTTTCTGGTGTTTAAGGCCACTTAGCTTTGACCATGAATCCTAGCTTAAGGTCATAGAATTTAGACCAATTACAAATAGTTTAAGGTCATCATTATTTTACCATAGGTTTCATGCAAAGTAATGCTTGAAAAACTTATAGTTGGTGGGATGTTTGATACACTCTCTATCCACAGTTATTAAAGATTATGCTTCATTTTAATTGAGCTTATAAATAATGTAAGGTATTTCCCATTTGGTCTCCAACTTTGGAATATATTTTTTCATGTATCATTGAAATTCTGAGAGCCAATACCATGTCACCCTAGAGGAAGTAATGAATGAAAAACTTCTTGTTGAACGCTCTTTATATCCTATTATGGTTCCTCTCTAAGTTATACAAGGCCTAAAGTTTGTTTTCCTTGAGGGATTACAAATTATCTATATGAAATTTTTACATTTTTTCTAGCATCTACTGGTCATAAACATCCATTCAGAGAAATGGAAACTAAAGGTAAGACTGCCTCTATTAGATACACTAGGAAGTTTGGGGTTGTGTGGGTGGAATTTTGATCTATCTTCTAATATGACCAAAGGGTGTTGGGAATCTTTTCAGACTAATTATTTTTGTTATGTTTCACCATTTTATATAATATGTTAGAGAGATTCTTGTTTAACACCTCAATCTACCCATTTTCCTACACATGGTAGAGAGAAGTATGGTTGGAATGAATGATGCACTTATCTTACAATTTCTTCATCTCATTATCCTGAAAGTTAGTGTTTTTGTCTGTGATAATAGTGTGAGGCACCTCAAACCAATGGATAATGTGGATATCACAAACTCAATCATGAATTGGGTTTTTACTTCCTTGAGGAGAATCGATTTTCCCATTTGGAAAACAAGTCTATTACAGTCAAAATGAACCTACACTATCATGTTTTCGCTGGTGGGGATGATCCCACAAAGTAAAATCCCCATACTTCAAAGGTCCAAGAGTATTTGGTAGTGTGGAGAAGATTTCAAAGTTAATGCATAAAGTTTTTATAGATATGAAATGTATAAAACCTCTTGGTGAAATCAATATAGTCATCAACCATGGTAGGCAAGCCCAATCTCTAAATTTGGTGGGAGAGATTCAATCCTACTTGATGGTCATCATAGGATCTGGCATGAACCAATTAAATGACCTATGGTATCTTATATCCTTGGATGAAAAAGAGGATAATTCCCTAAAACCCATGTCTGTAGAGGGTTTTCTCAAGGATAGACCCACTCTAGAGGGTAAATTGCACTACACACTGATGGATTCACTCATGCTCAGCTTGGTATGATGGGATAATGATACACTGGATATACTCAACAAAGGGAATTTTCCAATTGGGTATTTCCTTGGTTATTGGGGTATTTTAGGATCCTATAATAGAGGTACTATAAAATAGTTGATTTACCTATTGTTTTTCATCATCTAAGGTCATGGACGTGATGACCATTTGGTGTGCCACATGAATAACTAGTTCATTCTGATCAGGTTTTGTAAGAGACACATCCAATATTTCCAATACATCAACTCGAATTTTTAGTGATTGGGGAACATGATTCACCTTTATCTATGAATGGAACTAGGCCATCAGCTAATGGGTTCCTTTCATCAAGGGTATAAGCTCAGGTTTTATGATGATGTAATCACCCTTGATCTATTTGATGACTAGCTCAAAATATCCCTCCATGCATAAACAGGGCACATAAATCTTGAGGTTTAACTCAAGACCAATAATTTGAGCCTGATACTCTTCCTCGATGTTTTAGCCTTCTAAAGTCAATAAGGTGTATGGAAAGAAAGTCTATAATGGAGTGATTAAAATTATTCCTAGGTATACCCTATTAAGGTTGGGGTTATTGATCCTTCTATCAATCAAGATCTGGGAGGCTCCATAAAAATGAATCTTCCAACATAGTACAACCTGATCCACTAAGAGAATAGCTTCATCCAGAAAATCAAAATCCATGGGAAGATCTTTAGGGGATAGATGTATGACCAATATGTCTTCTAATGTTATTACATTTGTATCCTTTTATGGGAAAAACCAGATGTCAAAATAATAGAGGATTACTACCCAACATAAAAATCATCTCATTAGTATGGGGAAATAGAGGATATACTTTATTGGGTCCACTCGGGACACCAACTTTATCTCATGGTGCTATAAATAATGATTTAACTTTTGTACTGAAAATACAAACTCGATGAAACTATTCTTAATGGGGTAGTATCTAGTCTCTATGTTGAGGTGCATGCTTATTAAATAGTATAGGATATTTTCCCTACACTTGTTTTTTTTGGATAAAAAGTGGATGAGGGACTATTCTAGAGCAATCATGTAATGGACCAAAATATTTCCTGATATGGGTGGAATCAGAACTAGAGGTTGTAGTAGGTACTTTTTGATATCCACAAAGGTAGTCTGGTAGTCCTCATCCCACTGGTAAATGGAACTTTTTTCATAATCCTCAATAAGGACTTACACTTTCCATCCATATTTGTGGTGGGTCATCGTATGTAGGCTAAGTGGCCTTGGAGACCTCAAAACTTTTGAATATTGCTTGGGGGAGGAATTTGATTGATAGATTTGATTTTCTCTAGGTTAATCTTGATGACTCTATATCTTACAACAAGTATGGGAAAATTGATAAAGAAAACCCCAAATGTGCACTTCAAGGGGTTCATATTCATGTGTTGGGAGTGGAGGAAACCAAAAACTTTCTCATGATCATTGATAAGGTTTTTATTCTATAAGTATTTGAACACTAGACCATCCACATATATTTCACTAGAATCCTAAGAATTGGCTTAAATATTTGGTGCATGTTCTGCTGCTAAGTGGATTTAACATTCTTCAAGACAAAAGGCATTACCTGATGGAAGAAATTCCCTTGGGGTGATTTAGAGGCAGTGGTATCCACATCCTCAGGGGAAATATGGATATGATTGTGTGTAGTGTTGGAGTTGGGGGTCTAGAACCAACTACTTTGTACTTTATTCATTAATAAAATCCTTATCACATCTTGATTATTCTTCTGCGTGACAATGAATGTGATAATGTCCTAAGGACAGCTGTTGCATTAGTAGGTCATAGTGGATCCTTGCTATGATGAGAACCCAGAAGTGCCATAACACTATTCTTGAATATATGTTCTATGGCTGGATGATATTATTTGAGGGACAAAAATAATACAGGTCATTAGGGGTGAGGACTCATAAAACTTTAAGGCACCTTCTCATGGTGTGTGCCCTTGGTAATATCTAGGAGGATATTATGAGAACAAGACCCGCCGGTAGAAAATACACATTTCAAAGTGTCATTGGATGTTCCTATCTACGGACGTGTGTATTGGTCCTTAGACTTTAAGATTATTATTAATGGGTATTACAACTCGCTCACTTAGATGTATTGACGAAAACGGTGACGACACACAGTTCACAGCGAGGTAGGATATGTTGGGTACATCATGAGTAATATCACATTAATAGATAATGCGAGAAAGGATTTGTCCCTTCTGTTCCATAACAGAAGTGGATATCTCAGGCCCTTTGATGGAATTGATATAGCCTAAGTAAATCCATGGCCATGTTAAGGAATGGGAAAGTTCAATTCTGGAAATTCAAAGAAAGAATGATCGAGCACATGGGTTGATGGCACAAGCATGCAACCCGCTTGATTGGAGATATCAAGACAAAGGGATTATATTACATGGTAAGAATTTGAAGGAGGTGACACATCATTGCGGCATTAACTTATTTTTATATGGGTGCCTTGGCATGTTTCTAGACGCTAACCTTGGACATTAGGCAGGCTCCGCCTAATGCCACTGAGAAAGAGGCCTAGAGGGTCACACACTAAGTGTGTCCATGTATCTCAGTTAAATATTAATTTAACAAGTTAAATAAATATTATTCCCGACTGTGGTTTAATAATTATTTAAGGATTCCTTATCGCATTTATTTTGACACTAGTTATTCGAGAGAATATATTGTTGGCGAAATAATATATTTATTAGCGAGTAATGCAGTTACATTTATTTAAGAAATAAATAGCCATTACTCAAGGTCTAATAAATATGGTGGAGAAAAATGGAAAATAAAAGTACATGATGTGTATATTAAATATACACACCGTGTAGTTTTATGGAAAACAATTACACACCGTGTATTAATTATTACACGTCGTGTAGTTTTCCAGTCGGGATTTTGAGGATATAATATTGTTTTATTAAATGATATTAATTATAATCAACGTGGGTTTATTTCAAGGAATTAATAATTTGACATGGGGTTTCAATAAGAGTTAATGAAATAAATAAAATTTGTAACGCGTTTGTTTATTGTCATAACTCTATTAACCTCAAACCTGATTATAAATATCCTCACAACCCCAACACTTTTCCTGATCCATTTTTTTGTTGTGAACAACGGATTCGGAAATACTCTCAAGCCAAGATAGAATTCCCTTTCTACCAAGAATTCCCTCAAGTTACAAGAGTGATATCCTCCACCGGATCAAGGCGGTTGAAGGTGGACATCGCAAGCGAAGGCTCTTCCGCGCTAGCACCCGGAGATCCCTTCGGCAACGTCCAGAGATACGTGGAGCACGTGTGGATCACCACTAGAGGAATCCTATACTTGGATTCTACGACACAACGATGGATCACAGGATCATGACCAGAGACATCAACGAAGAAAGAATTCCACCGAGGTAATTCTTGTGAATTAATTAAATTAATTATAACCAACATATGATGATCCTATCTCAATGGTTATGGGACTCTTCTTTTCTTTTTTGTTCTTCATTCCATTCCGAAGATCCGACATTTTATATCGTGACGGATCTCAGATTGAACATTGTTTAACGCTAAAATTAAAGTTGGGCAATCCCACCAACGCACTTTCGCTACGCCTGGAACCTTCAAGTGGTATCAGAGGGGTCATATCATTGATTATAATTATTTAGTTTTTTTCGTTGGTGATTTACAAATTTAATAATTTAGTTATTTCAATTCATGTTTAATCGTTCTGGAAATCTGAATCTCGAGATCTGTTCCTTCTCCCTCGTTTCTCGTTCACCTCACATAAACAAATTTTTCTTTAATTTTGATTAAAATAAAATAGAGGAACTCATCCGGAGGAGCCAAATGTTTCTGGCCGTACAACACCAGAATACCCGGAGTGTATTCGGAAGTACACGTCATGCAGTCTGGGTTCTATGCATTGACTGATCCACCAAATCAGGTCGTGTATTGGATTCTTTCTAATAATTTAAGACACCGTGTGTTGACCAGAAACAGGTGGCACACGGTTTCTAGATTACATGTCGTGTGGTCCAATGAACACGGTGTGTAGTCCCTTCGGGTTAGGGTTGGGCCATGTACCACGTACATGGCTTGCCCGGCTGGAAAATGTGTAACGTGGAAACTACACTGTGTGTGTCCCATAGAACACATCATGTATTCCGAAAATTTCTGAAGTACATTAACACGCCCTGTCCCCGGGTGTGTACTTCGGATGGACGGTGAAGAAAAGTACATGCCATGTAGTCGGAACTACACGCCATGTACTCACCCAAATTATGCAGATTTATTAAAATTTATTATTATATTATACAAACCCTTGAGACGTGTACCATGGTGCATGTGTAAAGCTGAGGCACAACACGTGATAGGTGTTTTATATATATGTGTTTAATTGAACATCTGTGTAATGAACGGGAATTCACCGGGTTTCCTCCAAGGTACAAGTTACATACAAGGATATTTTTAAATGAATTTATTTGTTTAAAATTATGATGGATGAGAATCTTAAGGAAATTCAGAAAAAGGTTTTAAGATAAAAGGATTGATTAATTAAATATAATTAATTAATTCGAGCGTGATTTATCTTAAACAAGAACGATTAAAGAATTGAATGCTAGTTTTATTTATGCGTAAATATCGTTGCATGTATGGATGATCATGATCTAGACTGAGACCTTTGTATGTTAATGGTTTCTTTTAATTTATTTATTTAAATTAAATTTTTTGGCCTGCGAGCCATCTCCTCATTAATATGTAGGGTCTGCGCGCCCAAGGATTCATTTATGTAAAACCCTTTTTTACCCCTCACCTGCATGTGAGATAAATGCATATGTAATGGATGGAGATCCCAAGCTAGTGGAGGCGGCTCAAGTCAGGAGCCAAGGTGAAACCAATCCAAGGAGATACAAAGGTGGATAGGTGGAAAGCTGTAAACACGAACCCGAAAGGTTCAAGGTGTTTATCCCCTAGGTATTAGGTTATTTTATCAACCGCTAGATAAACTAACCAATAGAAAAAGCTCATGATCATACCATTTATTTTATTTCTATCAGTTTCATGGTTTATTTATTGTGGGTGTGTTGTCACAATCACACAATTAATGAATTAAACGAGCATGCAAGATGGAACTAAAATAAAACCGGATTATATGTAAATATTATCTTAGACATGGTTAATCACTTAAGTATATCCCACTTAATATTAACAAGCATGTAATAAAAGATAATAAAATAGAAATTTACGTATAAGGATAAAATACCTCAAAAGAAATATTAAGTCGGTATAGCCTTCCATAATATTAATTAGAATAGAACCATAGTTCAAAGTGCTTGACCAACCCTAGTTGGGGTGCTTTCAATTATCGGGGAATTATAATTCAAGGTTTTGGGTTGACTTGACTTGGTTCACATCAAGGGTTGACTACCATAGTAGGACTTGGTGTGACCAAGAGGCAAAGGTTGAGGAAATCCAAAATAAAAGGATTTCAGGATTGGGGATTCCACTCAGCGGATCAAGGAGCTGCGAGTTAATGCAGTTGGCATTTGAAATTTCTACCTAAAACCCTTCAAGTTGTTTGACCAACCCTAGTTGGGGTAATGCGAAGGTCAATATGGATCCTTACCACTAGAATATTCAGGCAAAAGAATATTCTGAAGTCAATGGTGAGGGCTATTGGATATCGATAAAATAGTGGGAGACTAATAAGTATTAATTTATTTATCTGTATCAATTTTTTTAATAAAGTACTAAACCTTTTCTAATCTTAATTTTTAGAAACAGCAAGAAAATTACCTCAAACATATCATTGCACACCATACTCGAGAAGGAAAACCTTCTCACCGGCACCAATTTCTAAGAGTGGTAGAGGTGTTTACGCGTCGTCCTTCACCACGAAAGGAAATTGTATGTGCTGGAAGAGCCTATTCCAGTTGCACCTGGGAAAGAGGCTAGTGATGAGGAATTATATCTCTACATAAAACACATGGATGATTCCACATATGTCCAGTGTTTCATACTATCGGCCATGTCTAATGAGCTCTTAAAGCAACATGAAAACATGGATGCGTATAGCATGATGTCTCACCTTAAAGATCTCTACCAAGAGAAGGTGAGATAGTAGAGGTATGAGATCTCCAATTATTTGTTTACCATGAAGCTTGGAGAGTACACGCCAGATGGGCCTCATGTAGTCAAGCTTATTGGCTACGTTGAATGCCTGGACATCTTAGGGATTAAATTACCGGATGAGTTGCGTACAGATCTCATCCTATCATCACTGCCCAAGACCTTTTCTAGCTTCATTTTCAACTATAACATGAGCGGCAATGAGAAGAGTCTGTCGGAGCTTCTGACCTTGATTCACCAGGTAGACAAGGACATGGGGCGTGACAAACCCGCAGTCCTTATGGTGAACAAGAAAAGGAAGGACATGGAAAAGGGGACAAAGACTTATAAATGGTCTGAAGCCCCTGAGCATCGTCCCTCCAAGAAGGGGAAGATCCAGAGGCAGGGCAAGGAATGGAGGGCGGTGTGTTTTGCATGTGGCAAGAAGGGCCACTGGAAGAGGAACTGCACCCAAAATCATGGGGACGCTAAAGGTGTGTTCGTTATCGAGTGCAATCTTTCTATTTCTACACATTGGGTATTGGAAACAGCTTGTGGGGATCACATCTGTATTCAAATGCAGGAACCAAGTATATTTAGAAATATTGCTAGAGGAGAGGTGGATCTTCGAGTTGCCAATGGCGCAAGGCTGGCTGCATTGGCTATTGGTGACTACCACCTCTCATTGCTAACTGGGATGATTTTGGTTTTACATAACTGTTATTTTGTGCCTAGTGTTACCAAGAACATAATTTATGTATCTTGTTTGGATATGGATGGATTTGTTTTCATGTTTGGAAATAAGGGTTGTCTCTTTTATAAGAACAGCATATGTTATGGTATGGCACATTTGAATTATGGTTTGTATGTATTAAATTATTAAAACCAAGTTTTGGCAATCGATAATGAAACAAACTCACATGACTCATACATCACCCGGTTGTGGCATCACCACCTTGGTCATGTGAATGAGAAGCGCTTGATAAAGCTCTGCCAAGATGGCTATTTAGACTCTACTGAGCTAAAACCACTTGATAGATGTCATGCTTGTTTACAAGGAAAAATGACCAAGCCACCTTTTGGTGGACAAGGTGAAAGAGCCACAGAGCTTCTAGGATTGGTACACACGGATGTGTGTGGACCATTTCCAGTAGAAGATAGAGGTGGATATTCTTACTTAATTACTTTTACTGATAATTTGAGTAGATATGGCTATGTCTACTTAATGAGGTATAATTCAGAGTCCTTAGATAGATTTATGGAATTCAAGAAAGAAGTAGAGAATCATCTTGGTAAGAAGATAAAGAAGCTTCGATTGGATCGAGGTGGAGAATATCTGAACCAAGAGTTCATCGATCTTCTACAGGAGTCTAAGATTCTATCTCATATAACTCCTCCTTATACACCATAGTGGAATGGTGTTAGTAAAAGGAGGAACCGCACCTTGTTGGACATGGTGAGGTTGATGATGAGTCATGCGGATCTTCCATTATCCTTTTGGGGATATGCATTACAAACCGAAGCATACACATTAAACCAAGTACCAACTAAGGCGGAAAATGGAATTCAAACCGAGTTA
Source organism: Viscum album (assembly GCA_963277665.1). Classification (NCBI taxonomy): domain Eukaryota; kingdom Viridiplantae; phylum Streptophyta; class Magnoliopsida; order Santalales; family Viscaceae; genus Viscum; species Viscum album. Next base: position 25,802,853 of record OY728156.1, read on the forward strand.
TGGAATGGAAGGAAGCCCACTTTGTCGCACACACATGTATGGGGATGCGAGGCATTTGTTAAGGCCTTCTTAGGCAACAAACTAGCACCGCGGGGCATGAGGTGTATCTTTATAGGATATCCCAAGGAAACAAAAGGATATTACCTATATAACCTTTCAGACAAGAAAGTGATTGTTTCCAGAAAAACCGTCTTTCTTGAGAGGGAGCACATCCTCAAGAAGGATAGTGGGAGCAAGATTGACTTCAACGAATTTGATGCTCAATATACACAAGAGTTGGTACAGGAACAAGTTCCATAGGTCTTCGTGGAAGAGGTTCCAGAAAAACAAGTACTGCGTAGGAGCTTAAGAGAGGTAAGGGAACCAGAGAGATTTGGTTTCCTAGTCACCGAGGATGGTGAATCATTATTGATGGAAAATGATGAACCTCTCTCCTAAAAGGAAGCAGTAGAAATCTCATAAGCTGCAAGATGTCTAGAAGATATAAATTCTGAGATGGATTCCATGTATCAGAACCAAGTCTGGGTTCTGGTCGGTGAGCCAATTGATGTAAAGCCTATTGGATTCAAATTTGTATTCAAGAGAAAACTGGACATAGAAGATCAAGTTAGCACCTATAAAGAAAGGCTAGTGGCTAAAGGATTCAGACAGCGTCAAGGAATTGACTATGATGAAACCTTCTCGCCAGTTGCCATGTTTAAATCCATAAGAATCATACTTGCCATAGCAGCTTACCATGACTATGAGATTTAAAAAATGGATGTCAAAACAACATTCCTTAATGGGAACCTTTAGGAAGATGTCTATATGACACAACCAGAAGTATTTTTGACACCAGGTGAATCCAAACGGGTTTGCAAGTTGCAGAAATCCATTTATGGATTAAAGCAAGAATCCAGGTCAGGGAACATTCAATTTGATGAATCCATAACAAAATTTGGATTGATTAAGAACGAATGTGAGCCATGTGTTTATAAGCGGTTTAATGGGAATGAGATTATTATCCTAGTAGTATATGTTGACGACATATTACTTATTGGAAACGATGTACCAGTCTTGCAGTCAGTTAAGGATTGGTTGAACAAGTGTTTCTCCATGAAGGACTTGGGAGAAGTAGCCTACATTCTAGGGATCAAGACCATTCGTTATAGATCCAAGAGGCTACTTGGACTAATTTAGGGTACATACATTGACCAGATACTAAATAGATTTAGTATGGAACAATCCAAGAGGTTATTGGTTCTAGTGTCACATGGCTTACTTCTTTCTAATAAAATGTGTCCCCAGACACAACAATATAAAGATATAATGAGTAAGATCCCATACGCTTCGGCTATAGGATCCATCATGTATGCCATGTTATGTACCAAGCTTGATGTTTCCTATGCACTGAGAATGGTAGGAAGATATCAAGAAGATCCAGGAGAACAGCATTGGACTGCTGTTAAAACTATCCTTAAGTACCTGATAAGAACTAAGGATATGTTCCTGGGGTATGGAGGAGAAGAGGAGCTTGTCATCAGAGGGTATATTGATGCTGGTTTTCAAACAGATCAGAATGATCTTAAGTTGCAATCTGGATATGTTTTCTGTCTCAATGGAGGAATTGTGAGCTGGAAGAGTTCAAAGCAGCCAGTTGTCACCAATTCTACAGTGGAGTCCGAGTATATAGCGGCTTCTGATGCAGCCAAGGAAGCCGTCTGGATTCGGAACTTTTTCTAGGAGCTTGATCTGTTTCCTAGCAATAAATATACCATTACATTATATTGTGATAATACTGTAGCGGTGGCTCTTGCAAAAGAACCAAGGTCACATCAACGGATAAAGTATATACTCCAGAAGTATCACCTCTTGAGGGATTTCTATCAAAGGGGTGAAGTTGTAGTGAGCAGAGTGTCCACGAAAGAGAACGTGGCGGACCCCATGACTAAAGGCCTATCTCAGCAGAAGTATGAATATCATGTGAGAGCTATTGGGTTAAAGGTTGTTAGCAGTTGGCTCTATTCCAAGTGGGAGTCTGTTGGATTTGGTGGTCTACAACCAACTACTTTGTACTTTATTCATTAATAAAATCCTTATCACATCTTGATTGTTATTCTGCATGAAAATGCATGTGATAATGTCCTAAGGACAGCTGTAGCATTAGTGGATCATAGCGGATCCCTGCTATGATGAGAACCCGGAAGTACCATAACACTATTATTGAATATATGTTCTATGGTCAGATGATATTATTTGAGAGACACAAATAATACAGGTCATTAAGGGTGAGGACTCATAAAACTTTGAGGCACCTTCTCATGGTGTGCGCGCTTGGTAATATCCAGGAGTATATTATGAGAACGAGACCCACCAGTAGGAAATCCACATTTCATAATGTCATTGGATGTTCCTATCTACAGACGTGTGTATTGGTCCTTAGACTTTAAGATTATTATTAATGGGTTTTACAACTCGCGCACTTAGATGTATTGACGAAAACTGTGAAGACACACTATTCGCAGCAAGGTAGGATACGTTGGGTGCGTCATGAGTAATATCTCATTAATAGATAATGCAAGAAAGGATTTGTCCCTTATGTTCCATAAAGTAATTGTATATCTCAATCCCTTTGATGGAATTGATATAGCCTAAGTAAATCCATGACCATGGAAAAGAATGGGAAAGTTCAATTCCAGAAATTCAAAGAAAGAATGATCAAGCACATGGGTTGATGGCACTAGCATGCAACCCTCTTGATTGGAGATATCGAGACAAAGGGATTATATTACACGGTAAGAATTCGAAGGAGGTGACACATCATTGCGGCGTTAACTTCTTTCTCTATGGGTGTCTTGGCATGTTTCTAGACGTTAATCTTGGAATTTAGGCAGGCTCCACCTAATGCCACAGAGAAAGAGGCCTAGAGGGTCACACACTAAGTGTGTCCATGTATCTCAGTTAAATATTAATTTAACAATTTAAATAAATATTATTCCCGACTGTGGTTTAATAATTATTTAAGGATGCCTGATCACATTTATTTCGACACTAGTTATTCGAGAGAATATATTGTGGGGGAAATAATATATTTATTAGTGAGTAATGTAGTTACATTTATTTAAGAAATAAATATCCATTACTCAAGGTCTAATAAATATGGTGGAAAAAAATGGAAAATAAAATTACATGCTGTTTATATTAAATATACACTCCGTGTAGTTTTATGGAAAACAAGTACACGCCGTGTATTAATTATTACACGCCGTGTAGTTTTTCAGTTAGGATTTTGAGGATATAATATTGTTTTATTAAATGATATTAATTATAATCAGTGTAGGCGTATGTCAAGTAATTAATAATTCGACATGGGGTTTCAATAAGAGTTAATGAAATAAATAAAACACGTAATGTGTTTATTTATTGTCATAACTCTATTAACCTCAAACCCGATTATAAATATCCTCACAACCCCAACACTTTTCCTGAGCCATTTTTTTGTTGTGCACAATGGATTTCAAAATACTCTCAAGCCAAGAGAGAATTATCTTTCCACCAAGAATTCCGTCAAGTTACGAGAGCGATATCCTCCACCGGATCAAGGCGGTTGAAGGCGGACATCGCAAGCGAAGGCTCTTCCGCTCTAGCACCTAGAGATCCATTCGGCGACGTTCAGAGATACGTGGAGCACGTGTGGATCACCGCTAGAGGAATCATATACTTGGATTCTACGACGGAATGACGGATCACAGGATCGTGACCAGAGACATCGACGAAGAAATAATTCCACCGAGGTAATTCTTGTGAATTAATTAAATTAATTATAACCAATATATGATGATCCTATCTCAATGGTTCTGGGACTCTTCTTTTCTTTTTTGTTCCTCGTTCCATTCTGAAGATCCAATGTTTTATATCATGATGGATCTTGGATTGAACATCGTTTAACGCTAAAATTAAATTTGGGCAATCCCACCAACGCGCTTCTGATGCGCTCAGAACCTTCATGTAGAGTATCTATCCATGAAGTAGAATTACTAGAACCTAGTCATGGTATCAATGAACATCTCTGTCCTTGGAAGAGGAAAATAATCCTTCTGATAATGGTGATTGAGGTATCATAAGTCAATAAAGACTCTAATATACACATTATTCTTCCTAAATGGGATAATGTTGGCTTGCCACCTGGGGTACTAGACCTCCCTAAAAAAGTTGGATTTAATAATATTGTCAACTTTGGCATCGACCATGGAACCTTGAGAGGGGTGATTCTTTCTAGGAGGCTATTTGAACTTGTTATGACTTTCTAAGAGGCCAAGATGATGAACAGTGACCTAGGGGTATAGACTTGGCATCTCATCATAGATCCAGGTGAATATATCATGGTGATGTTTCAGGAAGGACACATACTGATGATGCTCCTCGGAAGACATGGATGTACTGATTATCATCAACCAAAAATATTCCATGGTACCAAGGTTCACTTGGATTAACTTGTCAATGGTGGTAGAGATACCCTCTTCAAATGTAAGAGGGGCATCTTCCAAATACTCTTCATTATATAAGATAGGGGGATCAGAAGGAGGAGGCAGATCTTCTAGAATAACTTTCCTAGGTGGATCAATAGAATCTACTCTGGTGGATATAGAATCATTGAAAAGGGGTTCACACTTTTTTGAAACTATGGTGACAGAAAATGTTTAACCAATTCCATTCAGTTTCTAGCTGTAACATCCCCTCTCGATATCAAAGCAATGGAAATGAGTTGACCTTTTTCAAGTAAACCATTCTTTGTTTAACATGAGGGAATGTCATGGATAGGTGGCCATGGGAAAAATTATCAGTACTTCATAGGAGTAGGGTCTTTCGGTATCATTTGGTCCAGTCCACTGTAGGAGTATGAGGTAATATGTGAGCACTCCTTTTTCCTAGAGAAAATGAAACAACCTCTAGGTCTAGTGTCTCAGTATCTAACTAATGAATTGGGAGGAAATATTTTTTATTAAAATATATCCATAGATTTTTAGCAGTGACCATTAGATAGTTATGGGAATTTATGCACTCAACCTTGTCAATATGAACCTATTTTCCTTTACTTTTATAGTAACTAGTATCCAGGTAGCGATCCTCATAGGTGTCAAGGGGGGACGCATCACCCTAAATTACCCCTACTCGACCATCAAGGGAGTATTTGAGGCACTTGGTGTATTAAGGGGGGATCTCTGCATGAAAATGAAGTAAGGGTCTTCCCAGTAGTGATTTGTAGGAAGTATCATGTGAGAATACCATAAATTTAGTGATTGACACTAGGCTACTAAATTGAGTCTTCAGCCAAATTTTACCATGTCTTTTTCACTCACTCTTATCATACCCTAGAATTGTTAGTTTGAAGGGAGTTATATATTCTTCTATAAGTCCAACCTTATGGAGTGTCCAAATCAGGATTATATTGATCCCGGATCCAGTATCCACTAAGAAATAGTGGATTTTCATGCATTTAAACTGACCTATGGTATACAATGGGGGTATGTGCCCCTAAATGGTGAAACCCCCATCTTCTCTAGAAAATAAGAAAATGGATCAACATTCCTCTTTCTCGGCCTCCTATACTTAATAGGCCTCAGTAGTAGTTACCTTATCCTCGAATTGAAGTGGGATTTTCAAATATTCGGTAAGGGACTCATGAATTTTCTTTGATAAATGGAGAGCCTCAAGGATTAAAATACATGTGGGTATACTGGTAATGTGATTTAGCACATAATACTTCCATTCTAGGGATATATTTTTTTCTACAGAGGATCGTTTTTAGTGGAGTACAAAGTAGATTTCATTGGATAAGGTGATGAATCCAAGATATTATTGAAGATATTCTAATACTAGCTAGATGTTATGCTCTGAACCACTTTATTATGGGTATTGGTTGGATAAGTTTAATCCTTGAATGGAAACAGCCGATCATGGTGCTCTCGTGGCTGATTTGTGTGGTCAACTAATAAAGTCGGCTCTAGGGGTACACTTGACAAAGTGGACTAAGGGGACTATGTTTTCTAATCTCTACATGAGGCTTCTAACCTAGTCTCAATATCATGAATAGCTAGGTTTGAAGTTTTTACATGAGCATTATGTCTACTAGTGTGTCCTCTACCTCTCCTTTGACGATGTCAGCCGAAGGTTCCAGAGGGGTTTTCATGACATTCATCATTGTCAGGAATTATAAAGTAGTCCACTAGTTCAACAACATTCATAGAGGTGTAATCTGTCTCCTCATTGGTGGAATAATCCATAGTTTGGCATACCCTAGGCACATATCCCAACTCGGGAGGCATGAAATATCTAAGGGTGTGAGATGGATTTAGAACTAGTGGATGACTTTGATTTCTCAGACACCATCAATGTATGTTCTTTCAATACTTAGGAGGATGTATCACAAATGTGGAGGCAACAATCAAAGGAGGAACAGAAACCACAGAAGGTTATATATTTCTTAAGTGGGAACAGATAATACCATGGGTGCGAGTTACTATTTTATGAGCTAACCAGTCATCGTACTTCTGTTTCATATTACTGGGAACCTGTTTCCACTCACTATAGTCTTCATTGTCACTATCAGGGTTAGTAGATACATGTGTAACCTATGTTGTAATGTCACCCAATTTGGATAATCCATGATCTACTTGTTTATAGATCCAATCATTGAATACAAAGTATTATTTTATGGTGTGTCCAAGGATCCTATGATATGAGTAGTGATCAGCGCGGCCAGTAAATCCCACCTCCTGGGGTATCTTTCACTCTGGAAACATTAGGATTCCCTTCTTTATGGTGTAAATGAAATATCATGTTACCTCCACATCCTTGAAGGAATAATTCTTGTTCCTTATTTTTGTGAAATGAATTCTGGGATCTTAGCCTTGACAGGGGGAAAATACACATTATCTTGTCGAGTCAGTTACGATTAGCGGGGTTGTATAGGGCGAGGCTGTTGTCGGCAAGGCTCATCCAAAAAAGGAGTTGGTAGGTGTATTGGCTTGAGGACCTCTACATACATAGTAGTGGTTGTCTCTGCTATTATGGTCCTTCTAATAGAAACGGGAATGGTAAATGGGTGTGACTGTTGTTTATTCCACTACAAGGTTTATTCCATTTGATAATATTTCTTAGAGAACACATAAAATATACCTAGGTAGTTTAGGGAGATTTGGGTAGGGACCAACTCATTCCTGAAATTCTCCATGCACATCGTAAGTAGTTGTTCCTAGGAGAGAGGCATATCAAGTGAATACATGATTCCCTTCCATCGGGTGAAAAAGTAAAAAAATCACCCATTGGGACTCTATTTTCATTTAAATATGTTATCAATGCTCTTTATGTCAAGTTTGGAGCTAAACTGGTAGAGGAACTATCTACAGAGGTAATCCCAACTAGTAATATACCCCATGGGTAAATGACTATACTAAACAAACATAGGTACTTCCAGAGTTTCAACAAAGCATCAGAGCTTTTTGGCTTCCTGATGTTCTAGAGTCCCCAACATTGGACCACACCATGAGGCGAAGTGGGTCAGATGCTATAGTAGGTCACCCATCCCATTAAATGGGGTGAAGCTGGGATTACCAAACTCTGGGGGCATTCAAACATGGTCCACCCATACTAGGTACAGCTTTCCTTTAGGCATAATTTCCACCTGTTGTGTTTTTATAACCTTGACATGGGAAATGAGAGTAGCTATCACATCATCCTAAAAAGGGTTTTGGCCAAAAATGCATTTATAGGCTCATCAACTTGGGGAGAAGCATGATTTTGATCCTAAGTTATATAATCACACTACTTGGGTGGGGTGGGTGACTCATATCTCAGTCATTTTTTATAAACCTCGACTTCTACCCAGACCGGGTACATAGTGCCACCAAGTTTAAATCATGGAATCTAACCAAGGAGGATTGGGTGCCCCAATAGTGAAGAAATGATGTCCCTTATGATGTCTTCAGGGTCTGATAATTTCTCGTCAATAATCTCAATTGTGATGCAACATGGCTATCCTGGGGTTTGAATCAACTTTTGGCACAACATCAGATGGGTCGGTGGGATTGTAATGTACCTTGAATTTGTAAACATACCCATGGGTAGGTGGTAGCATCTTATTGGGGGGACTTTTTAGGCCTAGTGCCTAACTTTGCTGATGAGTATGGACACCTGTCGAGGGGTCTTCTGGGTATTGTGTTTCCCCTTGAGGTGGGTTTTTCCTATCATTCCCTGTATTTGAATCCATGTTCCTCTAATCATCTGGTGAGTTAGTGGTGACTATATTCACCATGTAACTAATCATAGAAGAACCTTAATTTTAGAAGATGGGTCAGATTGAAGGTCTCATCATTGGCATAGTATAGGTCTGAAATGGAGGGTAGTATACTGCCCAAAATCTCTGATCTACACATATAAAGAAACCTCTTCCATGATTCATTGACATGATTTTTCCAGAGATTCTAGTGATATCCGTACGACTCAGTACATGGAGATACTAAGAGTGTTTTGATCTCAATCCTCTTTCACTACTATTGAACATCATCGAGGTGCTCATGGATTCTTGGGTAAGCTAGTTAATGGTCTTGGAGGTAGTGAAACATCACCTAGATAATCTAAAAAAACTACATTTTCCCTAGTGAGGGACTCTAAGGTGAAAAAATGGATCTTTAGGGGAAAAACATTACTTTGTCGTCAGCCAAAATATACCAGAAATATTTTTATTCACTATGAGGGGGATAATCTTTCTTCTAGTTTCCCCAAGCCCTAATTGGTGCATACCAAGATAAGGATGATAGTGTCGATGAAGACCTACTTTTTGGATGATCTATCAGGAGGGGGTGCCGCATGGGTCAAATATCTATTTCATGCTAGGATGTATCTTAGAATATGACCTAACTTCAAGATCATATCCATATAGGATGGGGTTTTACCACTTCCTCATGTAAAATGGAAGCATCATCCATTTGGGACTCAACTAAGTGCTCACCATCATCTGAGGGTACCAACCCAGACCCTAACATCTCTCTAACTTCTTGAATAGTGGTAGAGAGGAGGGAAACTAATGGTAATGGAGATAGTTTCATTATGATTATTTGGAAGGAATCTAGAATGTCCTCCACCAATAGGTATCTATAGAGGGATTTAGGGACCTTGAGGATTTTGGATTCTAAGATCGTAAGCCTCAATTTATGAGCTTTTTTTCTAGGCTCTGGCAGTAGGGGTGAAAGTTATCTTATTGAGTCATCTGTCACTTTAGATTCTGAGAGGTCGATGATGGCATGATGCATTCCAAGGTCCCACCTTTGAAGGTGTGGGACTTATCCAAGAATTATCTATTAAGAGTCTCTTGGGTTTTCCCCATGTGGGTTGTGACATGAATGATGGGCATGTTCCCAATGATGGGTGTTATCCCTCCTACCCTGGGATGGATCTTCAATTTAGGGAATTTCTTCATCATGGAGAGGACCTTCGTTCTAGTTAGTGGTAGTGCGAGAAGGGCCTACACATTGGTTTATGGTGGTGTGGGTAGTACCTCCACATTGGTTGATGGTGGTGTGGGGAGGACCTCCACATTGGTTTGTGATGGTGCAAGTAAGACCACTGCATTGGTTAGTGATGGTGTTGGGAGGACCTCCATACTACTATTCATCATCATAAGATGGTTCATAATAGTTTTCAATGGTTCTAGAGACTAAGAGAGTTAGCCTAGCCTACCTTTGAGGAATTTGGGGTCTCAATCCTAGGTGATTGAAGACTGATCCCTATTCAATTGTTTCGGTGATGTGTTAGGATACGCTAGAAGTGGTAGTGGCCACTTGAGCTATATAAGATTCCCCTTATTGGGAAATGTTATATGTCTTCACTAGTTTCGGCATTGGATATTCTAGACTAGGCTGGAAAAGCAGGGATGAATTCAACCTACTTTTCAACCTGTGGGATTGTTTAGTGTGAGTGCTAATGCAACCTGGTGGGAGCCTTCCTGGGAAGCTCTCGAATGGTGGTCATGATAGGTGTGGATTAAACATCCCCTACCTCCTTGTAATTGGGGAGTAAGCTATTAGAGCACTTTAGGTAGAGGCTCCCAATGCGGTTTACCATCAAAATGGGAGGTAGTTTCCCCCTATGCATCCTTTGGGTGCATCAGGGTTGGTAAGTTATCGATGCCTTGAAATTTTAGGAGGCCATATCCTAGGTGGGAATGATCAATTCCTACTCATATCGGTGAACAATGGAATTGATCACCATTCTCTAAATGAGATTGGAGGGTGAAATGGGGTGTGGGTTCTCAGTAGCTGAAGGCGTGGTGGTTTTGTGGTAGGAGTACAGTTATACAGGATTTCCATGCCAATGCTTCCCCTTACCCTACACCTACTGATGTTAGATCACTATTTTCTTGTATCTTGAGTACTATTGGGCATGGGGATTCATACGTTAGTATAGATATAGTGAAATTGATGCCTAATTAACCAACATTGTCCATTCTTCCTAAAACATGGAAGGGATCTATGTTGATGATGTTGTAGACTGAGAATTCCCAATTTTATTTTCCCCAAGTCATAAGAGAGTTTCATGTTGGGCTCACCACTTTCTTTGTGGGATATGGAACTGAATATCTTGATCCGATGACATGAAAATCCACTGGTGTCCAAATGAACCTAGTCCCCATAGTTTAAGTAGAATATTTTCACGTTCAGTTCATATTTTTGTTTTCAATGCTTTCATTGGGTCCAGTGCATCATGATTCTTTGTTTACCTACATTCCCCATTTCCAAAGGCCAGTGGCTTCCATAAATTTAGTTAGTGATGTAATCTCTTTGATAGAAATGGGATAATGGGATGCTAGTTCCTCCTTTAATGGATTCATCTTCATAGATATTCTCCAATTTTAGGTCTCCCTCATAGATTTAATTTGTGTTCATGAAACTCGTTTCAGGTTCCATATCAAGGTTGGTGCTTGTTAATTACATTTCTTCTATCTTGATAAGGAAATCCCATTGTTCATAGGAGGTAGTAACGTTGGGTATGCCTTGGAATTTATGGATGTTGGGTAGGTTGGGCACCTATAAATTCTTCTTTTTTTAGAAGGAATATCATATGTGAGACATCTTAGGTGCAATACCTAAGGCATCCCATGTCAGTTACAAGGTAGTTGAGGCTAAGGGTGTAATTAATCTAAGGATTTTTACCTTAAGCATCCCATATTTATTGTATGGGTTAGGGATTTTGTATTAGGTTACAAGTTTAATGTTTTTTAGAGATGGATTGGTCATGGGTTTAATGTCTTTCGTGGATAGGTGGGTGGTTAAGTGTGTCCTTGGGGGATTATTTTACACTTGGATTTGGTTTAGTGTGTCCCCTGGGGGGATATTTCACACTTGGGGTCTGGTGGAGTGTGTTCCCATAGGGGGGAAGATTTCACACTTGGATTTTGTGGAGTGTGTCCCCCAAGGGGGGAATATTTCAAACTCAAGTTTATTGGTATTGAACTTCATGGATTCTTCCTACATACCCTATCATTAAATAGGGATCAAAACCCACATAGTTCAATGTGACATTTTAAGTTAATGTGACAGGACCGATCCATGAAATTTAACATCAGGCAGTAAGGATACTCATGTAATTGAAGGAGCATCAACAAAGGATGTTGTGGGGATTATGTGTAGTAACTACCCAGGGTAGGATGTTCATCATAGGATAAGTGAGTATGGTGTGGGTATTAAGCATGGAAGCTACCCAGTGTAGTATTTTCATCCCATTGTGAGGGATGATACTATGGGGCTTACACATGAAAGCTTTATAGAGTAGGAGTTTCATCCCATGTTGTGGGGAGGTGTACTCCCATGATGATCATACATGGGTCATCTTGTGTCCATCACATAGGGTAAAGATATATTTTAACATCATGTATTGAGGATGTTGTCAATTATTTTAACATCATATGACTAGAATGTGGAGATTGGTAGTTTTAGGTATTCCATCTCGAACATTCATGGGGATTACCCCCTGAGGGGGATCATGTCAAGGAGAGAGGAAGATCTATATAAGGAGGTATCTACTGATACAAGTATTCCAATTTCCTCATTGATTACATCCTAAGGTCTTACATGTAAATTGGTCATGCACCTATGGGAAGGGTATAGCATAAACACTATTGTGAAGGAGTGGAAATCATGAGGCATGATGTTAGGGTGCCTATGATTAGGAGAAAAATGAATTAGGGTACCAATGATTAGAATAAAAAGGTAGGGTTTTTGGTATTGTTCACCTATAGATTTGGGGTATGGATGAACCAGTCTTAGTTGGTGTGGGGGGTCATGCTCTCAACTTTAATGAAAGGGTATTTTCTGAATGGATGAACCATAAGGAGGCATAGAGGATGGGTTTCGTGAAGGTTGGGGATTTATGAAATTTTAAGGATTCATTAATTCTAGGAGTATCATAGAGTTAAATGGTTTAAAAACAGAATATGTTTTGTGAAATAGGGTGACCCAGCCTTAGAGTAAAGTCTTGGTTCCCATGGGGTTGATTTCATGAAGGATAATTATCTTGATAAACCCCAAGAGCCACAAAGGGATTTCTTTTTATGCGAAGGCCATGGAACTTTATGAAATGGATCTCCACCATTGGTTGAGTTTCTAAAAACCCCATGGGAGGTGGTTTTGTGAATGATAAATACCTTTGGAGGTCCATCTATTACTTCTCTCATGAAGCAACTGAGTTTCGCAAATTCAGATCCTTTATCATAAGCTGAAAGGTTATTTACCCTTAAATGCCTGACATATGGGGGTACTTATAGGCCTAGAGGAGGTATGGGAATTGGTTTCTCGAATGATGGAGTATTTCATGAAATATTATGATCTTTATGAACTGATGGGGTTCTATGAACCAGGGTTATGATACATGAAGGTTTCCACCTCAACTCTTCATGGATGGGAATTTCTATGAAATGAAGCTTAGTGAAGTGGACTTACACTGCATGGAGGATACCTAAAAATATCTATGTGTCTAGAAACTACCATGAAATATATCTATTTTTGATGCTTTTGACCTTCACGAATAAGACCCTTGTGTAGATTTTTTTCAATTTTGGCTTGAATTTTCTTTGAACTAGCCACACGTTCCTCAACCTTCTCCATGACACGTGTATTTCTCCATAAAAAAAGTAATTGAAATAAAAAACTATTTAATAAATGAATACCGCATGATAATAAATAAACCATAGAAAATTAAATATCAATGGAAAATTTTCACAAGAAAGTTTTTAATAAACTTAATTTAATTTTTTAGGATGTTAGACACTTATGTAGAATGAATTAGGACCCAAGGTAAGGGTTTTTGGATCTCAATTTTGTTTCATTGAGTTATGAATCATATTCACCACTTATTTATTTTTATGGTGAATTTATTGGACATGAATTTATTTTTTTCATAAATTTCTTGAAATATAAGGGATTTAGAAATCTATCGCTTATTCTACCTTTATGGTTTTTTTATTTGAATGATAACGATGATGTAGGGGTCTTTGTTAAGTCCAATCCCTCTATTGAGTTAAAATTATTCTTATTGAAATTCTTTATTACAGGATTTGTTTCTTCCACCCATAGATTTTATTTCGTATTTATTTCTCTTCCTATCTGGGTATAATGTCTTTTTAATTAAATGATTTCACCTTGATGAATTACTTGATCAAAAATTATATCATTGTTGAGAATAATTCTCATCCTATTTAAAGATGGTTTGCCTTGTTCATATTTTTCTATTACCCACCAATGTTCTCATTTATATTTAGAAACCTAATTATGTGTTATCCCATGTGAACTTTGTATTTCTATAATTATATTTTCAAAAGAATTTTTTATTAAACTTTTTATGATATTGGATTTCAAAAAAGGTATTTTAAAACGTAAAATGGAATCTTATGAACCAGCCTCATTACTTTTGGGTTATGTGTTCTATTTATTTTTATCCCTTTACTCCATATTCTTCTTATGTAATTCATCCATATTCTCTATATATGTTCCTTATATATACACCTAATTGAATTTTCCTTCCATTTTTTGTAGATAATACATGTTTTATTTTCTTTTAAATCCCTTATTTTATGTTAAACCAATTAATGGGAACTTCCTTATTTTTAATTCCATTTCAAGTGCCACCCCCAAAAAAAATTTAACCATGAATAAACTTCCAAAACCATCATTATTTTATGGAAAACTATACTTGTTAAATTATAGTCTAAATGAAAATAATAGTCTATTTTATTACTTAAAATATTATTTTCTCATTTCAAAAATCATCACCTATGTGGTTAATTATTATTATTACTTCTCGTTGACCCTTATCATAGTTTTTTTATCTTAGAACACAATTTTTAATATATATATGCTTCTTTATTTAAAATATGAATGTAAAAAATTACTTAATTCCTTATTCTCTTGGGAATATTTATGATATAGCCTTAGGTTATTCTTTAAGAACAGATTATGAAAACCACTTATTCCTCATGGGTTTTATCATAATTATGTTTTGTTTATGGTCAATTTTCCTCATATAGAACACATATGAATGTACATGTTATAAATATTAATGGTATGCCATTATATCACTATAATGTATTGGGTAATGTTTTTATCTCATGATATACCACATACAGTGCATGGGTGGTTATCCTAAGAACACTATGTTATGTTGTCTTGGTATTGAGCCTTGAAAATGGTGCACAAGTGGTTTAACAAAGCACACTATGTAATTTTTTATTGTTAGTGTGCCTTGAATTATGCTTATTATATCGTGATTATTATTATTTCCACATATTTCTAATTCAATTATCTTATAACATCATTTCCTTATTCCATGTATCCATTCTTATCTCACACTCTCATGTTATAGTACATGGTTTTTATTTTTTAGATTACATGTTCTTAATTCATGAATTATGTACAACACTTATTATTACATGTTCTTTTTAATAATAAATTTCTCAATGCTCATGTTTTTTCATATGATTGTGATATAACCCTTGATGTCATGTTGATAAGTTTTACCTTAATAAGTGTTTGAGCTCACCCCTTTCTTTTGTTTCACTTCCCCTGGTTATAGAGATAAGTATAACTTATGATAAGTATATAAGGGGGTCTATAAGAGTTTTATTATGGATAAATGCTCACAAGTTTTTTAAAATAAGTTTCCTATGAAACTAGTACTCAAATGCACTTAACCAAAAGGTTATACAAGATGTGTGATCTTATTGTGAGATTTAATGTTTAACTTTTGTTAATGATATAAAATAAAGATGTGTTTAACTTGGGTTATTATTTCTAGAAATGATGAGAAATATTTTTTTGATAATTAAGACCCAAATATTTTTTTTGTATCAAATAAAGAGAGATACGTTGAAGAAAAATATACTTGTGTTGAATTCTAATTTCATAAGATGTAAAGGTAATCCACTTCTACAATTATTTGATACAGGTTCTTGATGCTAAGGAGGAAAGAGGAATTACACATGCATGGATGATCTCATACATAGATAAATCATCCTGAATAATGTGAGAAGATAGTGATCTTCATTGGTTCTTATTACTTCTTTTCAGGTGGTCGAGTCTCAATCAGTTTCAAATATTGTATTTGATGAAAATTCATCTGGAAGAACACTAAGGACCTGATTCATCTAAGATATAGTAGGAAATATTCATAGGATGGTTATACAAGGTTAAAAAAATCATTCATTTGTTTTTACAATGCTAGTTCAATGATGTCACCTACCCTTACTTTGTACTGGCCATTTGAAAGCTCATTAAGATTCAAGGGTGTATGTTGCCCATATCTTATAGTCACTATTATATTGGTGATAATCCAAGTCTTAGAACTAGACCCAAACCTAGAAAGTATTAGGCTCTCATATCCTATATAAACTTTGTATAAATTATTATGTGTTGATTGTATTCATTTCATTTTTTTCATATAGGTGAGGAAGTGACATTAAGAGTGGATCATGGATCTAACAATTTTTAGGGGTTTAATTAATTAAATGAAATAATTTGTAAAAATGAGTAACACTAGTTCATCCCCCCCCCCCACCACCACTCTCAGTGGTACACTAACTGATCTGAGTACTTCAGTAAAAAATCACAAGAAAATACCACATATATATAACATATTATATAGACACACACCAAACCAACCCAATGGTTTACACTAAACAACACTGATAATAGCCATCACCATAATTTCACTACCACTACCACATACTATTAACTGCTTACAACACTATACCAGAAACCAGTACACCTTTCTCACAAAAATAGCCACAAAAGCATTCATATTTTTTCCCTTTAATCACATCGTTAATCCATTTTTATATTTACCATTTTACCATCATGTTATAATAATTATGTTATTCATTTAACCATATTTAATTTTAAACAATTTATTAGCCATCAACCATGTTTATTTCGATCGTTCCCTATTAATTTTAATCATTAACAGTTCATTAAAACCACTACTTATTAAGTTCTAA
The DNA here is from genome assembly GCA_963277665.1 of Viscum album. Classification (NCBI taxonomy): domain Eukaryota; kingdom Viridiplantae; phylum Streptophyta; class Magnoliopsida; order Santalales; family Viscaceae; genus Viscum; species Viscum album. Next base: position 25,819,375 of record OY728156.1, read on the forward strand.
CCCATACTCATTACAATACTCATTATTACAAACCATTAACTACAACACAACCCCACAATAACCATATAACCGCCTCTTCAACCACCACATGATCCAAGGATAACAACTACCACACATTTCTAAACCAATAACCATATCACCCTTTCATATATTTCTAAATTTGTTACATGAACTCATTCACCCTATCATTTGTTCATTTCAAATTGTAATTCCACACACTAACATCCTCACCATAAATTCCACATTCCCGCATAACCAATTTATTATCAGCTTTATCTGACTTAACCAATTATGAAGGAAAAAATTATATTACCATTAGCTTCTAATTTTATTATAGAATCACACCTTAATCAACTATACATGTAGAAAACAACAATAGACATTGAAATGATCCACATAAAACAAGAAATATATTACAACAATTAATCACCCTTTAACCGTCCTTATTCATATGAATTGATTGTGGAAAAAAAACATCATTATCAGGATTCTATATTTCTAAATAGTTTTTTTAGAATGTTTAAATGATTAACCTTTTATGGTGGTAATTTAATAATTTAATAACAGAAACAAAACACACTTCATAGAAGCAAAAAAACACTCAATAAAATTTTTATACAAACATCAATCACAAGAAACATTATAGAATCATATAAAACACATGAAAAGCATCCCATTCCATTAAATTTTTATTATATCATTTCATAATCTTATTTAGGATAATATTTACCACCCACCCAAAGGAAAAAAATCATGTTAATTCTATCATTACAATAAAAATAAAAGGGAGAATCCTTGAATCCCTTACCTCAACCATTGTGAACAAATAAGAAAATATATATGGTCATAAGGACAAAATCACAAGGAAATACTCAAAAACTAAGATCAAAACAACACCCATAAATCCACATTAAAAGGAAAATATAACCCAAACTAAATCATTTTCACAACCATACTTGGGAAAAAATAACTTAAGAGAAGTTAAATGAATATCAGCTAAGATAAAATATTATCAATCCCACAAATATGAGAATTAAAATCCACTAAATAAAAATAAAATATCTCTTAAGAAACTTCTCTATTTTCTTAAGGTCCGAGGAAAATTAAGGGACAAGGAAAAACTTGGATGGACTTTTAAATTTATAATAAAAATGTAAATTTAAGGAGTCACAATGTGACAGTTCATGGTCATGCCGTGACTGGGATATATTGAATAAATTTCTAAAATCTATATGGTGATTTAAACAACATTCCACCATTTAAACCTCAAGAAAAAATCTTAATCTTATATAACTAGGTAAGTTTAATTCCATGAATAATTTTTTCATGATGTTTGCATGATACTTTATAACCAATCCACAGTGCAACTAAATCACCAAGGTATGATGATTCACATAAAGAAAAAACACCAAAATCATCCTTTCAGGCTTCACTCTATGGAATATGTGACCACACCACAATGGATACTCATGAGAAATTTTAACAAGATTCTTAATCTTGTTCACATCATGGTTGAACAAACTCACATTGTTAAATATTCATATGTAATATTTTCTTCATGAAAATTATAATTTTAATCTTTACCAAAATCCTCTTCATATGTCTTCATATAATGGTCAAATCCAGTCACATCATAACCCAACTTCTAGCCCCGCACATTGTGGTGCTTAACTCTCACTACCTATAACCCCAATCCATAGAAATTTTCTAACACTAAAACACTAAAACCACATTGTGACTTGACCCTTCATGGTATGACACACCATTATATGGAACTAACCCTTTATTTCATCTAACTCTTCATTCCAAAACACCCAAGTCCATAACATGACACCCTACTTCCAGATGAAATCCTAGATATAGACACAAATTTGTTCCTCCAATATTCTCTTAACACCTCTAACAACCAAAATTTGAAAAGTAATGGTTTAAGAAATTATGATTCATTAAATTAAATACCTCTCAAATGATTATCATCTTTAAGAGTAAAAACCAAATCCATAAAGAGAAAAATTGAAAACAAATCAAAACATCCTTAGGATATACCTCTCAAAAAATGATATAACCACTATTAAAACATGATAGTGACCCAAGGAATGAAAATCTCAATCATAAATGCATATAATCACTCATCCAACATTAACATTATCCAAGGGAATTACTTTATAAAACATGATCATTATGAGAGATATATCCCCAATATTATGCTGATATTTAAACAAACTATACTATTAAATGAACCTTATAAATTACAAGAATTACTATACCTAAGGGAAAACATCTACTAACAACTTACCAACCTATACTAAAGAATTATACTATAATACCTACATATTTTAACAACAAAAATCCAAAAACCTAATAACCACATGAGATACCTATTGAATATGAATTACACCATAAAAGGGTCTACACATGATTTGAGAATGAGGAAATAAAACATTAACCACTTCCACGAAAAACTCTACCTCTATATTAACCATTAATCATTTCATAATTATGAGATAAATTCCTAAAACTAAGTTTTTTAATAAATACATTCCAATAAAAGTTATTTTTAGTTTCCAAAAACTATTTTATATTTAATTAAACCCAAAACAAATTCCATGATAATTTATAAAATCAATGAAGTTTAAATTTAAAACCATATTTAAAATAATTAGAGTCAAAACATTCCAAGGAAAATAGTTTAAATTGATATTTTTGAAGATCATTTGAAAAGATTCGGTTATAAAGGGAATAAGGTGAATGACTCGTAACGTACTCAGTCTAAATTCTCAAACCAAACTCACTACATACTAATAAAATATCCCTTGAAATATTACCACTCTGCCTAAAAAATCAGCCACCTTACTTAAACCCAGTAACACCTTGAATCATATAGAACTTAAACTATCAACTCCCCAATGCACAACAATAAAATAATATCAGATTATTCTCCATGATACATTTATAGATACTCAAACATAAGACTCAAATTCATTCCCAAACTTTCATAGACCACTTAACTTACTTCCTTTACTAACCACAAGCCCCATAACTCAAGGAACCATCTTCATCCTTCTCATATGCTCAGAGAAAACCTATCTCAATCACCTTAGCATGATCCCTCACTTATATTTAGGAATTCAACTATAAAGTATCTACCCTTCATCAACTATTTGACATCAAATTAGACAAAAAGTGTCTTGATCACATGTCTTCATCAATTACGTGGTCTAGAAATGGGACCATCAATGTGTAGAATAGAATTACAAGATGTTATACACTATAATCCCTATGTTCGAACTCAAAGAGATACTTTAGAAGTTAATCCCTCCATATATGGGGAAAAATTATCCTTAAATGAGGTAATAAACTTTTATTAATAAACCTATTTTGGCCAACCATGATTCAATTTCCATCACTCTTAAATGACCCTTTATAGAAAACCAACTATTAAGGAAACTCAAAATTGAGTTGGAGTCCTTGTCAATTCAGATAAAACCTCAACATATTCTAACCGCTTCTCAAACTCAAGGATTAACACTCCTACAAGGAACATTATCACTTTTTATTGATGAAATATGAACAACACCCCATACTAGGACTCATTCTTCCACTTCCCGAGTATAGCACCCTATCGATGTGCTAATAAAATGCCTTAAAACCAAACATAAAAATTAATAATGTTATTCTAATCAATAAAATCACACACCAACCGTGGATATTCAATGACCTAAGTCATTATGGGATTTTAATTTTGGAGATAATTTTAGTTTTCCATCTGATAGACTACTCATTTAGATAATTGAATGTTGAAATAAGTTTTTTCTTGTTAAAACACCCATATGGGGTGTTTTTGGACTTGAAATGAGGCTCAAAGGTCAGCACAAGAATAAATAATTTTGTAAATGATGCTTGGATTTTTGGGGGTTGTTGTATTAATCAACATCTAGATAGTGGGGTAAGAGGTATCCCACTTTTCAAGCAGATCTCACCAGTCATTCTGTGATCCTGCACAGGGCATCTTGTGGGGAACACTGGGTGAAATTAAGTTGTGTGTATTTTGGTTATTTTTTCCATGGGATCACACTCGTTTTTAATAGGTTTGTATTAGTTTTTTGGAGTTCCATTCACTTATATAATCCTCTCCTCATCCCTCCAAGTTCTCTCCTTGATCTGGGGTGGATCTAGATGAAAAACAATGGAGAATTTGGGAAATATCTTTCATTTTTATTTGATTTTTTCCACATTATTTTTTGTGTGGTGCCACATCACTATGTTGTTCATCATGGATGATCCTAATGTTAAGTATTAACCATATTAATCCTTTTATTTATTTTTTATATTTAAATCCCCTTTTTTGATGATCTTAATCATTGGTTTTCCTTTGGGTAGATTATAGATTTAGAATAAAATGAAAATTACACCATATCTTGGTGTAATTTTCCATGAATGATGGGTATTTGGATTAATGTGACTATAGGATGTCCTGTGATGATGAATGTGTGTTTTTGATGGTTTTTTCGTTGAATTAATGTCCTTTGGTGATCCCTTATTTGTTTTTTGGTCAACTGGGTTGAATTTTCCATTATATCATGGAATTGATTTGGGTTTTTAACTCATCTTAGAACTAAGAGTCTATCGAGAGTGGAATAAAATCGATTGGATGATTATATGGATAGGTTACATCATTGGTTGGTTTTATTCTAATGTTTCTAATGTAATCATATTAAATTGGTCCTTGTTATGTTGTCATGTGATAGGTATTTTCCCTAGAATGAAGTTGAAAGAATATTACAAACCTTTTATAGGTGGTTGGTCATAATTCCAGCTAGGCGGTGAAATACCGTAAGTCTCTTGGCTAAGAATTATTTTTACCTTTAGTTACAAGTTTATTATACTCATTTAATTAATTATAATTTGGTTATAATTAGTTAATTTGGAATACCAAGATATAGATAGCACCTTTTGTGGATTTTTGGAGGCCAAATGGACATGACTAACTCAGAAAAAGTATTTGGTCTTTTCTTAGATGGAGTAGATCCAATAGAAGTATTTTTTCCCATGTACTCTACCCTATGGTATTATTTATAATTTATTTTCATGTGATATGTGATTTTACACCTTGGTTTAATGATTCTTAATTCATAATTATGAGATGAATAAAATAGAATACACATTAATTGATTAACCCAACCAATTAAAGTGATAAAATTAGTTTCATACCTAATTAATTAATTAATTAATTACATGTATTAATTTATTAAATTAAAATTATTAATTAACTAACAATGTTTTAATTACACATTGTAACTTTTGTGCTAGCTAGTTTCCTAGCTGATGATGGTTTAGGATTGATTGGTTATGTATTATTGTTCCACTTTTCTTTTGAACTATGTTGATTTTTGATCACATGGTGTGCGTGCTAAGTTAATGTTTGAACACAAGGTGTGTGTGTGTTTTTATGTGTATCCCAAAAGACCTATATTTATGTTTGATCACATGTTGTGTATTTGTAGCACCATGAGACCTATGTCTGATGCTTGATCACATGAGGTGTGAATGTTCTGGCTTTGAATTGTTCTTTTGTTAATTTCATATGGTTATTAATGACTATAATACTTATTTTATTTGAAGTGATGTTTGATATTTCATGTATATTTTGTATCATATGTGTTGTTATTATGTCTTAAATAGTTAATTATGTAGGTGGATCCTATTATACTATCCCTTGAGAGGGATGTGTCAGGTGAGTGGTCAAAATACATTGGACTATCCTAACAAGTGGGATGTTTCAGACATGTTTTTGGACTATCCCATCAAGGGGGTGTCAAGTTTTTAGATGGTGCTTTTTATGACATGGTTTTGAAGCAAGTACAGTCAAGTTTTGTAGTGTCTCAATGAGCACATGATTGCATGAAACATGGGTTTTTATTTCTTTTTTCATTTTGATTATATGATATTCTAATGATGATATATATTTCAAGTTTATTTCTGTTTGTATCATATGAATGTACACTACATTTACTAGTTGGGTACAAAAACATGTGGGTGGTACCTTATTAAGTTATACTCACACCATTATTGTGTATCCATGGAACTTAGGTACTTGAGAATCCCTTACTTGTTTTAGGTATAGCTTGGGATGAGGCCTTAGTTTTATCATTTAATGGGATATATTGCTACAATTATGGAGATTAGGATAAGGTAAGGTTTGGATTTTTAGATCCTTTTATGGTATTTTTCGTTCTTTTGTATATGTGAACAACCTAGTGGTCAATCGGCTATTGTACCTTTCTTTATTGTTGAGTCTATAGATTGTTGTATATCATTTATATATATATATATGTATGTATGTATTGTTTATTTTTTCTGTGTAATCTATTTTATATTATTTACATTTTTTGTTATTTATTATTTTATTACACTATGATTGAGGGTATAGTCTCCCCACAACATTACTTAGACCATCACTGCTATTCAGGGGCCTCAGGTTTATGGAGTGGTGCGCTTGAGTTCATGTGGTATTCCAACTCAAAACCAATGATTCTGGTTGGGGTGTTAAAAAATGGTATCATAGGAGGTTGTATTGTTTTCCCTATATTTGGGAGTTGGTAGATAGGTGACATAAAATTTTTTTGGAGCTTGTAATGAAACTAGATCTGGTGCATCACAAACACCTTTCTTGAGGGATGTCCAGGTTATCGGGGCATGGGATTGATATTTTTTTTTATTATAGTTGTATGTGATTTCACCTCATGTGATGCACATGTATTTTTATGTTCTTGATTTCATATGGATTTTAATCTTGTTCATATCTAAAATAGCCATCATGTGAATCATATTATGAACATAGGTTTCATATGATATATATATATATATATATATATATATATATATGTTACTTGTGTGTGATTGTAATGAGGATGGGGGATTCATCTACCTTAGTGTCAATAACTTTTATTATGTTTGAACATATGAGTTCTTGGTGAAATTATTTTATTTGGACCCCTATGAATGTATAATTTTTAAATAAGGTTATGTGAGACTATGGTTTGGTTCACCTAGTGATGGTGATGATGGAGACAATGATGATAGTGGAGATGATGTGGTCCCTCTCTGTAAAAATGGTGTGGTGTTCCTTGTTAGGTCATTGTCAGACATTAATTTCCTTAGTGATATCCTTTTTTGGGTATCCTATGGATAGGTCACGTTTACTAAGGTTCCAACTACATTCAAATCAGATTTTTTTTCATATATCACCTAGTGTCATTCTATTCAATGAAACCAGGAATCAATGTCCTCTCAAAGTGGTTAGTCTAAGGGAAAAGTTTTAATGGCATGTCTATAGAGATGTTCTTGGGTGAAGTTTCATGGGATTTTACCCTTAGTAAAACCTTGTGTGGGTAGTGAATAATACCTTGTGTCCTTAAATATGTGACTTTAGGTACTGGAAAGTTGGTGTCTCATACTGCTTGTAAGTAACTCAAGTAAATTTATTCCTTGTGAAGGGATAGTTAAGGTTAATTCCTTAGGGGTGGTTTTAATTGATGAAATTCATGTGATTAACCCTTGAAGGGATTTAGGTAAGGTCTTGAAATTTTCCTTGTAACCCAAAAGTATAGATTACCCCAAGTGTTAGTACTCATTATACAGGGTTGGGTATCAGAGAAATTGAATCCTTGTGGCATCCATAGTTGGATTAAGGGTTTACAGACCTATTAGTTCATAACTCTAGTCTCAATGTATGCTAATTAAAGATCCTAGGTGGTCATACCTAGTAATATTATAGCATGGTTTAATGATCAGTAGCCTGTAATGACATTGTGTGTCAAATTGTGTGCAATTAATCTCAGTAGCAAGGAGATTCTCATTCCAAAGAGACACTGAGAGTACTCGGGTTGGTGGATATGACACCCTATGGTGTAAGGGAAGCTAGAAAGGAAAGTGATTCTAGGTATGGAGTTCTATGAATCATGAATGAATCACCCAGTTGGAGCAAGTAATAGGGGTTTTTGTCCTTATTTATAAATCCTGAGTGCATAAGTTCCATGTTGTGGTGACACTCAATATCAATTGAACCAGTGGAAGTAGGGTGGTTAATAGACCATTGAGAATTTTTAGGTCTTGTTAATGAACTCGAAGGTGGTAGTCATAGTATTTCATTTTAAAATTCAATTCAAATTCACCCTCATAAATATCAATCTATGTGTTAAGAATGAAGCTTGTAGGGCTTGGTAGCCAAAGTTGGTTGTGTGTGGAGGTGTCTCTATGGAAGAAGATGATATCAATAATAGATCATGGTATCATTATTCAGTAAACCCAAGTTTTTATTATAAGGGAAATGTCTTGGTTCAGTGTCACAGCTTGAGTTATGGGACAAGAACCATCTAGGTCTAAGGTTGTAATAAATTCCTAGGATATTGGAGATGTTATTCATGTCGAGAATGGAATGTTAGATGTAGTGAACTACATTCTAAAAATACAGGTGTGTGTAGTGCTTGGTTATTTTCTTAAAAATAGGGTATAAACGGATGGTTACATCTATTACTTGCATTTATAGATGTATTATTTAGGGATTGGGTAGACCGATGCAAGTGTTTTTATATGGTGAATGATACTCTTATAGTGGGGATCATTAACCTGTTTGTGTGTAAAAAATACCTCTCTTGTTGAAAGGGTCATGGTCTATAAAATACTGACCATTGAATGGTCATAATGAATCTATAAGACCGATATGTGGAAGACCCAATAGTTTCTAGTTATGCATTGAATTTTTGATATGTGATTCATAGGTAGATTCAGATAGAGATTGGATATAGGCTTTTAAATCAATTGAGAAATCAGTACAAAATAATACAGAGTTATATTGTTAGTGAATTGACGTATAGTTGAGATCCATGTGGCTACTACTATTGGATGGTGAACCAACTGAGGGAAATCATTTGAAGCTGGTTAAAACTTTATTTAGTATGATGGAACAATTTAATTATTCCACTAAGTCATAAGGAATTGTGATCAGTGGCCTCATGGAGTTCCATTTGTTTAGTTCGGTTACCTATATAGAAAGATGACTAAAAAATTATTGACTAGTGTTATCATAGTAAATTGGGAGGCATGACTTTCATGCTATAACAACTACTCAAGGATGGGAAACACTATAGTGTGGATATTTTAATGACCTATGTCATTATGGGCATTAAATTTTGGAGGTAATTTGATTTTTTTCATCTGATGGATGACTCATTCTAAGAATTGAGTGTTGAACTAAGGTGTTTCTTGTTTGAACACCCATAAAGGGTGTTTTCAAACTTGAAAGGAGGATCTAAGTTTGATGTGAGGCTCAGGAATTGAACATAGGAGGCTTGGAGTTTCTATGGCTACTACATCATACACAAGATAGATATTATCCCCCACCATCTTTCCAATGGGGTGGTAAGTAACCTAGTTTCCTAGTAAGTCTCGCTATCCAAACGGTGATCCTATATCAGGTGGCTGGTGGGGTGCACTGGGTGGTGTTAAGTAGAGGGTCTTTTGGTAATTTTTTACACTAGATACCCATAAATTTTAATAGGATTGGATCAGTTTTTTGAAGTTCTATTTGGTTATAGACTCCTCTCCTCATCCCTTTTTTGTTCTCTCCTTGATCTGAGGCAGATCTAGATGGAAACCAATGGTGAATCTGGGTAAGATCCTTATTTTTCTTCGATATTCACCTCTTTATTCATCATGTTTTGGTGGAACATTATGTTGTTCATCATTTATGGTCCTCATGGTAAGTCTTAACCATTATAAATCCTTTGATGTCCTCTTTCTCTTAAAATCCCTTTTCTTCTTTATGGTCTTAGTCATTGATTTTTCTTTGGGTAGATTCTAGATAGAGAATAAGATGATAATTCCACCGGATCTTTGTGAAATTTTCCAACTATGATGGGGATTTAGATAATCATGGATGGAAGATATTTTATGATGATGAACATGTGTCAATGATGGGTTTTTTGATGAAGGTATGTCTCTTGGTGATCTCTTCTTTGGTTTTTGGTCAATTGGGTTGAATTTTCCATCGTATCGTAGAATTTAATTATGTATTTTTCTCATATTAGAACTGGGAGTGTGGATCATGTGGAGTTGTTTTGGGATTTTGGTATTTGTTAGGTTGTATGTATCGGCCTTGTTTGGAACTATTATCATTCTTTTTAGTTTTGGGTTTTGATTTGAGATTCCATATATATATGTCCTGTTGTGGCATGTTTTATTTATAATGTATGTTTTTTCTTATGGTGTATGTTTGGTCTTTAATGCATACTATGGATTTAGTACTTTTATAATATTGAAATTGATGAGCTTGGTGTGTCCATCCCATTTCAGGGATAGGTCATGCTAGTATACCATGGTTGAAGCCATTCCAAAGAGATTTTTGGTTATGTCGGGTGCTTTTCACCATCCCATGGATATTGAGAATGTGCTTCGGGCCATGTAACGGGATGGTTCGAGTGATGGGTTGAGTCAACCTAGGTCATTTCTTTATAAAATGGTATTAGATAAGGCTATATATTTTGGATTCAGTGGTAGACTAGATCTAGGACTATTGGTACTTGAGAGGTAGGAGAGGTGGAGTGCTTGGCCAGCTCTTCCTCATGTCGATCCTCGAGTTTACATGGGTGGTATGGGATTGTATTTATGTTTGGAGCTTGTTTATGGGTTGTGCTAATGGGATTTTGAGGTATTTCCTAGTAAATGTTGATCATGTGGTGAACTTGAGGGTGTATCTTAGTTTTTTGGGTGAAATAAAGAGGTTTGGAAGAGGCATATAGTTATTAGTAGTTATTCACAGCTCATGCAGCCTTGTCTACCAACTCCAGTGAAACCCACATGGTTTTTTCATGGTTATTCTAACCGTGCACAGTGGAAAATTCTTGGAAATTTTTATTTTTTTCTCATTTTTAATTTGGTATGATTTGATGCTAGTTTTGTTTGTTGATAACCATGATAAGGGTGTCTTCTGGTTCTATTGATGTGGTTTGAGTTTGAAGTGTTCTTGATGAAGACTATGTTTTGGGTCTTGTAGAAAATAACTCCCAGAAGAAACTCATCCAAATATAGAGAGGGTGTTGTGGAGAACACCCCACATTTAACTTCTCTTATTGATTCATCTCCAGTGGAGTTGGTAATTCATACAATCCAATCCTTGGTTTAACTGGTCAGTCAAGAGTATACACAGACGGTTGACCATACTCAGGAATTTACGAGACAAAATCCACTAGTGTTCTATAGTGAAAAGGGACCCAATAATCCAGAGGAGTGGTTGGATCATATCAAGAAAATATTTGAGTTTTTAAAGACCCCTAAGACCTATAAGGTGGTCATTAACACATATTTCCTGGAAGGACCGAGTAGAAAATGGTGGGATTCAATGGTGCTCTCGAGAAGGCATGAGGATCTCACAAGGACTACTTTCAATGTTGAATTTAATTTGGAAATTATACCATAAGACCTTAAGGGCAGTGAAGGCCTATGAGTTCTTGAATTGAGAGAAAGGGTATCATTTAGTGATAGAGTATTCCACCCATATTACCGAGTTGGTTCACATATCTCTAGATCTTTTCACAAACGACTACATTAAGGATCAATGTTTCATAATGGTCTTGAGGCTAGAGATTTTTTCTATGATTATCCACCTTTTTCTACCATATTATTCCGATGTGGTTGATAAGGAGGCCATGGAAGAAACTGATTTGACTAGAAAGATAGGTCTAAGTGGTGTTCTTTTAGTGGGTGGAAGCCAAAGAACATCATTAGGATAGAATCAGAAGCTAGATGAGCCTCATCGAGGTAGTTTTAAGAGTGTCCAATAGTCATTAGGTACAACATAGGTATAATCTTCAAGTCATAAGTTGGTTTTCTATTAACAGTTTGAGAAAGGTGGACACACCAGGCCTAATTTCCCAAAGACTTTGTAGAGACCCAAAACTTGACGTACATGGACATTACATTACTTTTGCGGAATACATAATACATAACAAAAACAGACACACAAGGACCGCAATAGTTTAGTGTCTTTGGAAACTTGGAACGTAATCCTCTAATCATGGTGAAAGATCATCAACATCTCCCATAAAGATCTTCCCCTTTTTTTCTTACCTAAAACCATTCTGTATATCCTGGGAAAAGAAAACATAAAAATGGTGAGCTCAAATGCTCAGTAAGGGTAAGCATGGATAAAATAAAACATACCATATACATTTGAACTTAAAAAAACATAAACATTAAAAATCATGTGCAACGACATAAAACATGGAAGTACATAAGGCATAGATCATAATGGAACATAAATCATGATAAAATAGCATGGGAATAAATCATGTAATTGTGGCATCCATTAATCACATGTAATGATTTCCATAGTAGCCAAGGCATTGCTTCCAAGACCATTTTAGTGGACAAAGTCCCATTCTGAATTGAGTTTACTCCTCGTTTCAGTCCTGTAACACTGAACCGGATTAACTTACCGTTCCAGTCATGTCAATCTCATGAGATATAAAATCTTTACCCAATGCATTGGAGGGAGATATAGGTCCCACTCATCTCATAATTAAATCATTCTTACTTGTGCCACAAAATAAACATACATCATTCATAATAACCCAATAAACAAAATGGGTTTCATAAACATCATTCCATCATCACATAATCCATATAAAAGAAATGGATATCATTTCATAATAAGAAAAGTGAAACCATTTAAATCATAGAGACATGATACTTGAAACATACACATATGAAATAATGTCATCTTAGATGAAAAATGGTTTTGATAAAATACTTGAAATGAATTCTTGAGGAAAATATCCTTTCTTCTTCAAAATCAATTTCTTTTCACAAAACGTCATGCAATTTTAAAAGAAAGAGATTTTGTTGAAAACAGTAAAGAAATATTTTGGAGGAAGCTTCATGAAAATAAGGCTTTATGAAACCGTAAAAATCCTTCCATGTCGTATAAGTTAAAAATAACATTCTTCTCGTACTTTTGTCAAAAAAGTCAAAAAAAAGTACCTCGTAACGTAAACAAAAGAAAGATTCATTACATAACATGTAGTAAAAGTCAAAAAGTCAAAAATGGGTAAAAATGACTTTAAACATACATGAAAACACTTTTATAAAACATGGACATGGATGATAGAAATAACCCCAGCAAATACTTACGAATAAGCAATCTCGGATAAAAATGAGATTTGCAAAATTTATCCCTTACCTTAGGTCCGATTTTCTTCGTAAGTGTCCGAACCTCCTGTATAATGATTTAAATAATGTTATTGACTTATTACAAATTCATATTAATTGTTATGATATCATATATGGTTCACTTATGACTTTATATTACCCGTTCTTTTGTAAATTCCATGTTAAAGAGCATTTTGGGTAAAATCGTTTCATTTGTTGTCCGTGTTTTGACTTGTAATTATTCATATGATTACTTAGATCATGATTACTTACATCCAGAATTTAAAACATGATTTATATATAATATATATTCAGAATATACATATATATAATAGATCGATAAATGGAAATAAATACACCGTTCATGGAGACGGTAGGCCGTACGTACGCATGAACATTGTTTTCGTTTCCCCATTGAATTGAATAGAATTAATTGGATGACATACATATATATATACATAAATCCAGTATTATTATGTCATATATTTCATGATTACTTATTATATATACTTTATAATAATTTATGAAAGGTTAATCATTGAGAATGAATCTCATCACGTCGTGGAGACGGTATTCCGTACATACGCACGAGTGATGATATCGTTCCCATGATCGTCGAATTTTATTGGAGTTTATGTATACTATTAAAGAATCAATATCACTTTATAATAATAATATATAGTTATTATTTACACCATTATACCCATCCAAGTAAGGTGGTGGTGGAAAATAGATTACACCACGGCGTGGAGACGGTATTCCGTACGTACGCACGCGCGGTGATTTCTTTTTCCATAGGATGGATAGATTGTGAAATAGGGTTGTTTAATACATATAATAACATATCAGTATATTAGTGATACTGATGTTATTACTTCATAATGAAACAACCTAAGAAGAAGAAATGGAAGAAGAAATAAAGTTGAAAGAATCGGTAACGGACATTACCTCTTCTTTGAAGTGCCTCTTTGAGACCTCCTCTTAGGGCACTAAAATTGGTCTTTGAAGAATACCAGGACCTATAGGATGTTTCTAGGGAAGTGTAGAAGATAATTGGTCAGGGGTTGGCCGAGCTTGAAGGCTCAAAGTGGTGTGTGGAAGAGAGGGAGGAGGTGCCCTTTTATAAGGGAGGAGAGGGGCACCTTTGGAATTCTTAAAAATATTAATTTATAATAAATCTAACCCCACTTAAAAACCTCCAAAAACGACTCATATTCAAAGCTTATATGAGATAGGGTTGTAATCGCATCAAAAAATCAAATTTAGACATGTTTGGATCTTATTTTAAACCTTATCATTTTTATTTATCCTTATTTAATCTATTTAAGTTTATTTGTGGTAATAAAATTCTAAATTTAAAATTATAACAAATAATTACTTATTTGTTGTGAATTTTCCATAATTGTTTACTTTATAACATTATAGACCACATAATTATAAATTTATAATTTTTAAATATTTTTTGTGATTTTTAAACAATTTTATAATATGTTATTTTTATAAAATAACAATAGTGTCAATTTTGACACTATTCATTTATTTGAATTTAAATAAAATATATACAGAAGATATGTTTGAACTAAAAGATTTAATAGATTCATAAAAGGTCATAGGTATCTATAAAATTATTGGATCACATTAAATAGTTGATATAATATTTATTTTATTATTTTTAAAACCATTTATTTGGTTTATCTCTTAATAAAATAATTACTACAACATTTTTGTATAATTATTTAATATATTTATTTGTTGCATAAAAATTAAAAATAAAATCTTATGATGAATATAAATCTATTAACTTTCAGAATAATACTTTCACTTGAATTTATCATCTTAAAATCACAATATTTAAATTGTTATATTTATTAAATTATGAAGGTGACAACTTTGGCATCATTTAAAATAAAATAATATAAGTGTCATAATCACTTTTATAAGGCTCAAAATGGTTATATATTAGGTAATTTGATTCTTAAGGTGTAGATATACACTACCAATAAGTTTTGGTCAGGTTTTTGGACCTTTTAATGGGTATTATTATTTAAATAAAAACTATATTACTTATTTTCCACTTAATAAATTATTTCTGTATCATTAATGTATCACCATTAATGACAATTATTTAATCCCTAAAAATTCTAAATAAATTATCATGATGTAGATAATTTTATTATATTTCTTTATACTATTCATGTTTGAAGTTTTATGATGTTTATCACTAAATTAAAATTATTATACTTATAATATTTAAGAGAGTGACATGTTGTCACTTTCTTTGGTTTTAATAATAATTAAATTATTTTCATGGTCAAAAGTCCATACAATGAATCTAATCCGACCCTTAGGTTATATGGGTCTACTTTTAGCCATCCAATATAATTTTGGAATGTGTTAGGGTAATTTTATAATATTATATTTATCCTTAATTACCCGATTTACCTTTAACTATGGTAAATAAAATTTACCGTAGTTACTATTCATAATTCCCAAAAATGAAAAGTAGCTTATTAACATAATTTGGACCCACTGATTCCAAATATGGAATCCATTTTTCCAAATTCAATACACAAAAGTTGTAGAAATTAAATTAAAATTAATCCCTTTGTCGAAAGAAAACGGGTTTTTCTTTAAAACATTGCAAAAGATTGAATTGATTTAACCTACGAATTTAATGTAAAATCAATGCTAATGACATAAATTATATTAAATGGTAAAAATATATTATATTTATACTTTAAAACCATTCAATATTATAATTTAACCATATAAATTATTGCGATGAAAAAAAGTTGTTTTTAATTAAAATATAGCGTGTTTTTACTATTCATTAAAATATGAAAGTTACCAGAATAATATGAAAAATTTATCCAAAGTAAATTTTTATTTCTTGATTCCAAATAAGAATTTTATTTTTTTCAAATTGAACTTATAAACATGTAAAAAACTAGATTTAAAGTTGGTGCGCCATCAAAAGGCGGCAAAACTGCATTTTTTGAAAAATACTTATTTTACCCGAAAAAATTATTTTGTTCTTATACCATGTTCTAGAAAATTTGTAAGATGAATAATAATGTTATAAAATTCAAAATTTATTTAATACTATTCATAACGGCTAGTTCATAACAATATTATAATAATATATCGTTGTTTAGTAAAACCCGGTATTGCGTACAACACACGCTATCGAGGAAGGTCGCGATTGCGTGTAATGCAAGCCAAGTCAGGGTTGCGTGTTGCGCAAGAAACCTTCATTATTTCGTATAACATAATCCAACCATATTTCATTTATACATTGAATATATATATATATATACTCAATGTTGCATAGAATAACTATTATCAAAATTGTGTGTAACACGATCCAAGAATAGTGTTGCATATACTGCAAGCTAATATGGTGTTGTGTATAGTGCAAGGTAATCTTGGTGTAGCATAAAACACAAGACATTAATGAAATTAAAAGAATATTTTTCATAAAATCTCAGGGTGTTACATTCTACCCCCCTTAAAATTAATTTCTCCCTCAAAATTCGTCGGGGTTATAAATGGTTTACTACTCAAAAGTTTGTTTAATAGAAACCCACATCGTAAAAAGGAATACCAAAACATGGATTTTAAAAAGTAAAGTATGAAATGTAACGGTTACCCAAATTAACTCATCACGGGGTTTCTATGTAGGAGAACATAGGTGAAAATATGGATATGGAAGAAAAATCTAACCATCAAGTTCTGATGGAGAGTGGTAGAGAACATGGATATGAAAAATCCAATAATCACAAAGCTATTGATTTGTGATGATCTAAGGTACCATCTGATTAATCGGATATAAGGGAACTAGGACAACATTTTTGGTTTTCAAGATCATTTCCCTAAAGTTGATGAATTAAAAGAAATACTTGCATGATTTTGGTACAATCTCACTATTGTTCGTGAATTGAACAATTTCCACTTCATCCCTTGAAGAAATGAAGTTGAATTTGTTATTCGTGATTTGTTAGTAGATCATGTGAAGAATGATGGGTCATTCCATCTCTTTCAAACAAAAGGTTAGAAAAAGTTATAAGTCTATCTTATGGTTATATTAATCGTATATGGTTCCAAAAATGAACTTATACTTCATATATCATACCGCTTAATAAAATAAAACTAGTTTCTACTAACCAGGGACTTCCTGTAGGCCAGTGTTAGGCGATAAAGGCCAGTCGCACTTCAGTTGTGGGTTCGATTCCCACAGCCTTGTCCGACGTGATGGGTTGTCGCCCATCCTGCAGGTTTTCCTTTTTCTAAAACTATATTACTATAACATCCTATGAATAATATCAAAAAAACTTCTATCCTTAAACAATACTAACTTATGTCCAACATAATCCATTCCAATCTTTAGGCTTATACATAATATTGCAGTCCACTCTCATAATATAGTGAAAACGGTTACCAGAGATTTAATACCATCGTTGATCCCCATATATCATAAGATATGTCTTGTTGGTCACATTCCAAACATTCGAAGGCCTTAATCATGTATTATCTTGAAAAATAAATACCCATTGAACCTTAGTGAAAACATGAATGTAGTTAAAATTTAACACTTTCCACATACCAAAATCCTCAAAATTCTATATACTCAAACCATGATATCACTTAGTCCTTATATCAATCATGAGCTCATGAATACAATCAAACATCTCATTATCTTCTTATTCCTTCATTATGCACATATCATCTACTTTAAAAAAATATCTGAATAACCTTCCATGGTTACTGGTACCATTCAACATATACTTTCAAATACTTTTAGGAAAAACAATAGTGTAAAAATCCTTAGATGATTCTTTATTCCATAGTACCATTAACTATACAACATAACTCTCGATAAATATACAATCATTCCACTACCTTCTAAAACAACCGACTGAGATTCAACACTTCTTTCAGCTCATATATCATTTGTAGTCTCCTCATCATCATCCACATAAATACTACCCATATGACCATGTTGATTCTCTTCATGAGATTTTCCATTAGGGCATTGGTTTTCATAATGCCCATACATTCCACATTTAAAACATCTAATCATTGTTGATGTCATAGCAATACCATTATCCTTGTCCATGGTGTTAACTGAACCTTTTCCTTTGCACTTATGGCTTTGTGTCCTTCTTTTCCACACCCAAAGAATCTTCCAGTTCCTTTGAAACAATATCTCTGATGCCTCTTCCCACATGATTTACATGAGGGAAATTGAACTTTCTTTCCTCTAGGATCATCATGAAACTCCATCTTTCTCTTATTATCTAAGTCGGGAAACTTACCAAAGTTGAGATTATTGATCATATTATGAGATTGCTGATTAGGTATAATAACGATGTTTGGACTTCCAGATATCGTTTCATTTGGTTTCTCATGAAGAAAATCATTCCATTGTCTATCATATCCTCCATTATCATGAATCTTCCTGTTTCTATCCATTTTCTAAAACCCAAAAAGAATAGTGTGAGAGGCAAAAATCATGCTAGGGAAAACAACATAGTAAAGGGGGAGTACACTCAATATCTAACATCTTAGGTTAAATTATAAGATCTTTACCGTAGTTCTAGGACTATATCCTATACGTATATTTATCCTTAGGTACATCCCTAGACATACCTTAGAAATATCTCTAGGGATCTCACTAACGTTTTCGCATCCTAGTTTCCAAAGGTTGACTAAACCTTTCCTCTGATACCAACTGTAGAGACCCAAAACTTGACGTACATGGACATTACATTACTTTTGCGGAATACTTAATACATAACAAAAATAGACACATAAGGACCGTAATAGTTTAGTGTCTTTGGAAATATAGAACGTAATCCTCTAATCATGGAGAAAGATCTTCAACATCTCCCATAAAGATCTTCCCCTTTTTTTTCTTACCTAAAACCTTTCTTTTTATCCTGGGAAAAGAAAACATAAAAAGGGTGAGCTCAAATGCTCAGTAAGGGTAAGCATGGATAAAATAAAACATACCATATACATTTGAACTTAAAAAAACATGAACATTAAAAATCTTGAGCAACGACATAAAACATGGAAGTACATAAGGCATAGGTCATAATGGAACATAAATCATGATAAAATAGCATGGGAATAAAACATGTAATTGTGGAATCCATTAATCACATGTAATGATTTCCATAGTAGCCAAGGCATTGCTGCCAAGACCATTTTAGTGGACAAAGTCCCATTCTGAATTGAGTTCACTCCTCGTTTCAGTCCTGTAACACTGAACCGGATTAACTTACCGTTCTAGCCATGTCTATCTCATGAGATATAAAATCTTTACCCAATGCATTGGAGGGAGATATAGGTCCCACCCATCTCATAATGAAATCATTCTTACTTGTGCCACAAAAAAACATACATCATTCATAATAACCCAATAAACAAAATGGGTTTCATAAACATCATTCCATCATCACATAATCCATATAAAATAAATGGATATCATTTCATAATAAGAAAAGTGAAACCATTTAAATAATAGAGACATGATACTTGAAACATAAACATATGAAATAATGTCATCTTAGATGAAAAATGGTTTTGATAAAATACTTGAAATGAATTCTTGAAGAAAATATCCTTTCTTCTTCAAAATCAATTTCTTTTCACAAAACGTCATGCAATTTTAAAAGAAAGAGATTTTTTTGAAAACAGTAACGAAATATTTTGGAGGAAGCTTCATGAAAATAAGGCTTTATGAAACCGTAAAAATCATTTCATGTCGTATAAGTTAAAAATAACATTCTTCTCGTACTTTTGTCAAAAAAGTCAAAAAAATTACCTCGTAACGTAAACAAAAGAAAGATTCCTTACATAACATGTAGTAAAAGTCAAAAAGTCAAAAATGGTTAAAAATGACTTTAAACATACATTAAAAAACTTTTATAAAACATGGACATGGATGATAGAAATAACCCCAGTAAATACTTACGAATAAGAAATCTCGGATAAAAATGAGATTTGAAAAATTTATCCCTTACCTTAGGTCCGATTTTCTTCGTAAGTGTCTGAACCTCCTGTATAATGATTTAAATAATGTTATTGACTTATTACAGAATCATATTAATTGTTATGATATCATATATGGTTCACTTATGACTTTATATTACCTGTTCTTTTGTAAATTCCATGTTAAAGAGCGGTTTGGGTAAAATCGTTTCATTTGTCGTTCGTGTTTTGACTTGTAATTATTCATATGATTACTTAGATCATGATTACTTACATCCAGAATGTAAAACATGATTTATATATAATATATATTCAGAATATACATATATATAATAGATCGATAAATGGAAAGAAATACACCGTTCATGGAGACGGTAGGTCGTACGTACGCATGAACGTTGTTTTCGTTTCCTCATTGAATTGAATGGAGTTAATTGGATGACATACATATATATATACATAAATCCAGTATTATTATGTCATATATTTCATGATTACTTATTATATATACTTTATAATCATTTATGAATGGTTAATCATTGAGAATGAATCTCATCGCATTGTGGAGACGGTATTCCGTACGTACGCACGAGCGATGATATCGTTCCCATGATCGTCGAATTTTATTGGAGTGTATGTATACTATTACAGAATCAATATCACTTTATAATAATCATATATAGTTATTATTTACACCATTATACCCATCCAAGTAAGGTGGGGGTGGAAAATAGATTACACCACGGCGTGGAGACGGTATTCCGTACGTACGCATGCGCGGTGATTTCTTTTTCCGTGGGATGGAAAGATGGTGAAATAGGGTTGTTTCATACATATAATAACATATCAGTATATGAGTGATACTGATTTTATTACTTCATAATGAAACAACCTAAGAAGAAGAAATGGAAGAAGAAATAAAGTTGAAAGAATCGGTAATGGACATTACCTCTTCTTTGAAGCGCCTCTTTGAGACCTCCTCTTAGGGCACTAAAATTGGTCTTTGAAGAAGACCAGGACCTATAGGATGTTTCTAGGGAAGTGGAGAAGAGAATTGGGCAAGGTTTAGCTGAGCTTGAATGAATAAATATGATATATAGTACATTAATACCATTCTGGAAATGATGTATCTATAACCTAAAGAGAAGAATAAGAATTTATTCGACAAAACACGCATAAGAACAAAAAGTTATAAACACCCGAATAACAAGTAGCAATGAAATATTACTACTAAGAAGCTAAGAATATGACCATATATGATATCATAACAATAATTATGATTTTGGAATAAGTCAATAACATTATTTAAATCATTATACAGAAGGTTCGGACACTTACGAGGCAAATCAGACCTAAGGTAAGGGAAATATCACAATCTCATTTTTATTCGAGATTATTTATACTTTAGTATTTACTATGGTGTATTTTATCATCCAAATCCATGTTTCCTCAATATGTAATATTATTTCCATCCACCTATATTTTTTTTAAATCCAATTTTACCCTTAGGTGAGTTTTTAGTAAAAGATATGAAAGGAATATTTTGTCATTTTTCGTACGAGGTACTTTTTGAATTTTCCGACAAAAGTACGAGAAGAATGTTTTTTTAACTTATACGACATCAATGGATTTTTAAAACATTATTTCCAAGAAGCTTCCTTTACAATTTTTCAAGTTTATTTTTAATCAACTTCTTTTAGTTTAAAATTGTATGACATGTTAAGAAAGGAAAAGTGTGAATACTTAATACATAACAAAAACAGACACACAAGGATCGTAATAGTTTAGTGTCTTTGGAAACTTGGAACGTAATCCTCTAATCATGGTGAAAGATCTTAAACATCTCCCATAAAGATCTTCCCCTTTTTTCTTACCTAAAACCTTTCTTTATATCCTGGGAAAAGAAAACATAAAAAGGGTGAGCTCAAATGCTCAGTAAGGGTAAGCATGGATAAAATAAAACATACCATATACATTTGAACTTAAAAAAAACATGAACATTAAAAATCTTGAGCAACGGCATAAAACATGGAAGTACATAAGGCATAGATCATAATGGAACATAAATAATGATAAAATAGCATGGGAATAAAACATGTAATTGTGGCATCCATTAATCACATGTAATGATTTCCATAGTAGACAAGGCATTGCTTCCAAGACCATTTTAGTGGACAAAGTCCCATTCTGAATTGAGTTCACTCCTCATTTCAGTCCTGTAACACTGAACCGGATTAACTTACCGTTCCAGCCATGTCTATCTCATGAGATATAAAATATTTACCCAATGCATTGGAGGGAGATATAGGTCCCACCCATATCATAATGAAATCATTCTTACTTGTGCCACAAAAAAAACATACATCATTTATAATAACCCAATAAACAAAATGGGTTTCATAAACATCATTCCATCATCACATAATCCATATAAAAGAAATGGATATCATTTCATAATAAGAAAAGTGAAACCATTTAAATCATAGAGACATGATACTTGAAACATACACATATGAAATAATTTCATATTAGATGAAAAATGGTTTTGATAAAATACTTGAAATGAATTCTTGAGGAAAATATCCTTTCTTCTTCAAAAAAAATTTCTTTTCACAAAACTTCATGCAATTTTAAAAGAAAGAGATTCTGTTGAAAACAGTAACGAAATATTTTGGAGGAAGCTTCATGAAAATAAGGCTTTATGAAACCGTAAAAATCCTTTCATGTCGTATAAGTTAAAAATAACATTCTTCTCGTACTTTTGTCAAAAAAGTCAAAAAAAGTACCTCGTAACGTAAACAAAAAAAAGATTCCTTAAATAACATGTAGTAAAAGTCAAAAAGTCAAAAATGGGTAAAAATGACTTTAAACATACATGAAAACACTTTTATAAAACATAGACATGGATGATATAAATAACCCCAGTAAATACTTACGAATAAGCAATCTCGGATAAAAATGAGATTTGCAAAATTTATCCCTTACCTTAGGTCCGATTTTCTTCGTAAGTGTCCGAACCTCCTGTATAATGATTTAAATAAGGTTATTGACTTATTACAGAATCATATTAATTGTTATGATATCATATATGGTTCACTTATGACTTTATATTACTCATTCTTTTGTAAATTCCATGTTAAAGAGTGTTTTGGGTAAAATCGTTTCATTTGTCATCCGTGTTTTGACTTGTAATTATTCATATGATTACTTAGATCATGATTACTTACATCCAGAATGTAAAACATGATTTATATATAATATATATTCAGAATATACATATATATAATAGATCGATAAATGGAAAGAAATACACCGTTCATGGAGACGGTAGGTCGTACGTACGCATGAACGTTGTTTTCGTTTCCTCATTGAATTGAATGGAATTAATTGGATGAAATACATATATATATACATAAATCCAGTATTATTATTTCATATATTTCATGATTACTTATTATATATACTTTATAATCATTTATGAATGGTTAATCATTGAGAATGAATCTCATCGCGTCGTGGAGACGGTATTCCGTACGTACGCAGGAGCGATGATATCGTTCCCATGATCGTCGAATTTTATTGGAGTGTATGTATACTATTACAGAATCAATATCACTTTATAATAATCATATATAGTTATTATTTACACCATTATACCCATCCAAGTAAGGTGGTGATGGAAAATAGATTACACCACGGCGTGGAGACGGTATTTCGTACGTACGCACGCGCGGTGATTTCTTTTTCCGTAAGATGGATAGATGGTGAAATAGGGTTGTTTCATACATATAATAACATATCAGTATATGAGTGATACTGATTTTATTACTTCATAATGAAACAACCTAAGAAGAATAAATGGAAGAAGAAATAAATTTGAAAGAATCGGTAACGGACATTACCTCTTCTTTGAAGCGCCTCTTTGAGACCTCCTCTTAGGGCACTAAAATTGGTCTTTGAAAAATACCAGGACCTATAGGATGTATCTAGGGAAGTGTAGAAGAGAATTGGGTAGGGTTTTTCCGAGCTTGAAGGCTCAAAGTGGTGTGTGGAAGAGAGGGAGGAGGTGCCCTTTTATAAGGGAGGAGAGGGGCACCTTTGGAATTCTTAAAAAAATTAATTTATAATAAATCTAACCCCACTTAAAAACCTCCAAAAACGACTCATATTCAAATATTAGATGAGATAGGGTTGTAATCGCATCAAAAAATCAAATTTAGACATGTTTGGATCTTATTTTAAACCTTATCATTTTGATTTATCCTTATTTAATCTATTTAAGTTTATTTGTGGTAATAAAATTCTAAATTGAAAATTATAACAAATAATTACTTATTTGTTGTGAATTTTCCATAATTGTTTACTTTATAACATTATAGACCATATAAATTTAAATTTATAATTTTTAAATATTTTTTGTGATTTTTAAACAATTTTATAATATGTTATTGTTATAAAATAACAATAGTGTCAATTTTGACACTATTCATTTATTTGAATTTAAATAAAATATATACAGAAGATATGTTCGAAATAAAAGATTTAATAGATTAATAAAAGGTCATATGTATCTATAAAATTAGTGGATCACATTAAATAGTTCATATAATATTTATTTTATTATTTTTAAAACCATTTATTTGGTTTATCTCTTAATAAAATAATTACTACAACATTTTTGTATAATTATTTAATATACTGATTTATTGTATAAAAATTAAAAATAAAATCCTATTATGAATGTAAATCTATTAAATTTCACAATAATACTTTCACTTGAATTTATCATCTTAAAATCACAATATTTAAATTGTTATATTTATTAAATTATGAAGGTGACAACTTTGTCATCATTTAAAATAAAATAATATAAGTGTCATAATCACTTTTATAAGGCTCAAAACGGTTATATATTAGGTCATTGGATGATTAAGGTGTAGATATAAACTACCAATAAGTTTTGGTCAGGTTTTTGGTCCTTTTAATGGGTATTATTATTTCAATAAAAACTATATTACTTATTTTCCACTTAATAAATAATTTCTGTATCATTAATGTATCACCATTAATGACAATTATTTAATCCATAAAAATTATAAATAAATTATCATGATGTAAATAATTTTATTATATTTCTTTAGACTATTAATTTTCGAAGTTTTATGATTTTTATCACTAAATTAAAATTATTATACTTATAAGATTTAAGAGAGTGACATGTTGTCACTTTCTTTGGTTTTAATAATAATTAAATTATTTTCATGGTCAAAAGTCCATAAAATGAATCTAATCCAACCCTTAGGTTATATGGGTCTACGTTTAGCCATCCAATAGAATTTTGGAATATTTTAGGGTAATTTTATAATATTATATTTATCCTTAATTACCCGATTTACCTTTAACTATGGTAAATAAAATTTACCGTAGTTACTATTCATAATTCCCAAAAATGAAAAGTAGCTTATTAACATAATTTGGACCCACTGCTTCCAAATATGGAATCCATTTTTCCAAATTCAATACACAAAAGTTGCAGAAATTAAATTAAAATTAACCCCGTTGTCGAAAGAAAACGGGTTTTTCTTTAAAACATTGCAAAAGATTGAATTGATTTAACCTATGAATTTAATGTAAAATCAATGATAATGACATAAATTAAATTAAATGGTAAAAATATATTCTATTTATACTTTAAAACAATTCAATATTATAATTTAACCATATAAATTATTGCGATGAAAAAAAGTTGTTTTTAATTAAAATATAGCGTGTTTTTACTATTCATTAAAATATGAAAGTTACCAGAATAATATGAAAATTTTATCCAAAGTAAATTTTTATTTCTTGATTCCAAATAAGAATTTTATTTTGTAAAATTGAAATTATAAACATGTCAAAAACTAGATTTAAAGTGGGTGTGCCATCAGAAGGCGGCAAAACTGCATTTTTTGAAAAATACTTATTTTACCCAAAAAAAATATTTTGTTCTTATACCATATTCTAGAAAATTTGTAAGATGAATAATAATGTTATAAAATTCAAAATTTAGTTAATACTATTCATAATGGCTAGTTCATAATAATATTATAATAATATATAGTTGTTTAGTAAACCCCGGTATTGCGTACAACACGCGCTATTGAGGAAGGTCGTGATTGCGTGTAATGCAAGCCAAGTCAGGGTTGCTTGTTGCGCAAGAATCCTTCGTTGTTTCGTATAACATAATCCAACCATATTTCATTTATACATTGAATATATATATATATATACTCAATTTTGCGTAGAATAACTATTATCAAAATTGTGTGTAACATGATCCAAGAATAGTGTTGCGTATACTGCAAGCTAATACGGTGTTGCGTATAGCGCAAGGTAATCTTGGTGTATCATACAACACAAGACATTAATGAAATTAAAATAATATTTTTCATAAAATCTCGGGGTGTTACAGACTTCAAGGTCGTTCCAAGAATGTGGACTTTTGGGGAGTCTTCAGTGCTTCTGTTAGGTTGTTTCACAGGGGAGCTATGAAAGATCTATGTTTTCAAAGGGATATTAGGTACATTTTAATGATTCTATGGGTGGATTATCTCACTCTCAAGTAAAGGGAGATCCTCAATAAGGTAATAAGGCTTAGATTGGGCCTAAGGCATTCCATCTTCATGAAGCATAAGTTGTTCTAGAGTATTTAGATTCTAGTCTGATCACCATGAGAGGTACTATGTTTATTACTTATTTTGTGGCATATTTTTTATTTGATACAAGAATATCCAATTCTTTTATCTCACTAAATTTGGTTGATTATTTGGATATGTGAGATGATATGATGTTATTTTTCATTGATTTTATAGACCCATTGGGTAGGAGGAAGGAGTATGGTTTCAAGTTCTCGGAGTTCCATGTTTTAATTTTTAACATGGAATCTTGATTTCTTCATGTTGGTCCTAGAAATCTTTTACCTTATCATCAATATGAATTGGTTCATTAGCTTCAAGTATCTAGTCGATTGTTATCACAATAGGGTCTAATCCCTTACTTCTGATGGGATCACTCAAATCTTTTAGGGTTAGTGGGATCCATGATCAGGGAGGGAAGGACTATTTTCTTCGAAGTTGGGGTTGATCTTATGTCATATTTCTTAGTTGTTTCTCTATGTTGTTGAGAATAGTCAAGTGAGTGAATTTATATTGGTTATGGATTGGTACCCAATTGTGTTTCTATAATATCTCTTGGGGTTTCCACCCTAGTAATTAATCGAGTTTACTATTGATCTACTCCTTGGGATGAGCCCCATTTCCTTTTAATCTTATTGGATATCTATGGATAAGTCGAAAGAGATACAAGTTCAACTAGAGGACCCTGAGGGAAAGGGTTTCATACTTCCTATCATGTCACCATGGGATTCACTAAGTCTATTTGAAAAGAAGGTATATGTAAGCCTCTAGGTTTACTTTTAATATCATGAGCTTAACTATGTGATCATAAATAATAAATACCCATTACCCAGAATTGATGATCTCTTTGATCAACTCATAGGGGCCTAATGGTTTTCAAATATTGACCTGAGATCTAGGTACTATTAGTTGAGGGTCTAGAAAGAGGATTTCAAAAACACCACCTTTAAAATACAGTATAGAAATTTTTAGTATCTGGTAATTATTTTTGGTCTTACTAATTCTACTTTAGTTTTAATGGAATCGACAAATTAAATATTCCACTACTTTTTAGACTCCTTTACAGTCATGTTTGTGTAAAACCTCTTGGTCTATTTCAAGACATAGAAGGATCATGATGACCATATAGATGTTATTTTGGTTGTTTTTAGAGAGAACCATCTATATTAAAATATTTCCAAATTCCAATTTTGGATTCATGAGGTAAATTTTTTGGGCCATATCATTTCTGAGGCAAGAGTTTTAGTGGATCCAAAGAAAAGTTGAGCATTCATGTATTGGAAGCATCTGAGGAATGTGTTTGATATCTATATATTTTTGGGATTGGATGGGTATTATAGACATTTTTTAGGACGTATCCAAGTTAAATTCTCCCTTTATGTGATTGACAAGTAAATTGGTGAAGTTTGAGTGGAATGAGAAGTGTCATCGTTCTTTTGAGAAGTTTCAGGACTATCTGACATCTACACCAGTACTGATTCATCATGAGCCTAGGAGATATTATGTTATGTTTTTTTATACTTCCAATGTGGGTTTTGGAATTTTTTTTTCTTTATTTATAATTGCCATGTGGTGGCCTATTGATCATGGTAGTTACTCCCTTATGAGCGGAATTATCCCACCCTTGACTTGGAATTAGCAGTTGTGATGCATGCTCTAAAAACATGGAAACACTTCCTCTTCAGGGAGAGTTTATAGTTTACTCAAATCATAAAATCCTAAATTAAATTTTTACCAATATTCACTTGAACCTTATGAAGATATTTTTTGTATAATATCTTCAAACTTTTGATTTTTATAATTATTATATGCTTGTGAAAGGAAATATGGTCACTGATGCATTAAGAAAAAATATTTTAGTGTAGGCAGTTTGTGAATTAGTAGACGAGTGGGGTATGATGAGTCTCTCTGATGATCTAAATCTATAGATGTGAGGGTATGGAGAGAAAATTTTCTTGGCCAATGTGTAGTTAATACTCCCTCTCACCAATCAGGTTAGGAGTGAGTGGGTGTCTGACCCTGAGTTACAGCATATTAGTAGTTCTTTAAATGGTGGGGAGATATTTTATTATTGGTCTCAATCTCCTGATGGTTTTATCATATTCAGGAATCAGTTTGTGGATCCTATGACCTTGAGGTAGGTGGTTATATAAGAGGCACATCTCTCAATTTGGTCCATTAACCCTAAGGAAACCAAGATGTTCTATACCTTAAGAGGTGGGTAATAGTGGCTAGGGATGTGATGTGCAGTGGTGGATTTTTTTTAGATGCTTAACCTACCAGAGGATCAAAGTGGAGCATCATAGACCATTCAGGTTGTTACAAATACTTCCCATTCTATTGTTGAAGTGTAATGATATCTCTATGGATTTCATTATTGGGATACTGCATACTCTGAGTGGAAAATATTCTATATGGGTGATTTTCAATCATCTAATGAAATCAGACAATTTTCTTCCCATTTGGGAGTTGGTGAAGGTAGAGGGAATTTAACTCCTTTATGTTTGATATATTTTTGGATTTATGAATTTTACTTAGTGATAATGTCAGGCTGGGATGCCCATTTCACTTCCAAGTTTGGTAAGGGACTCTAGGAGTTATTGGGAACTGAGTTAAAGTTAAGCACTTTAAATCATCGATAGAAATATGGTTAGTCTTAGAAGACCATCCAGACTCTAGAAGATATATTGTGAGCATGTGTGCTTGATTTTAGAGGTTTGTGGGAATAGAACCTTCTGTTGGATGAGTTTTCCAATAATAATAGTTATCGGGCCTCATTTAGGATGGCCATGTTTGAGGTGTTATATGGATGGTCATGCCAATCCCCATTGTGTTGGTATGAGGTTGGTGAGATTTCCTTGATAGGACTGAGTCACATCCAGGAGATGACCAATATAGTACGATTGATTCAGAAATAGTTAGTGATAGATCAATGTCCCCAAAAGTCATATATCAGTCATCATCATTTCTTTTTGGAGTTTCAAGTTGGTGATTAGGTGTTTCTTTGGGTATCAATTCGACTGGGACATCATTGATTGGGTAATCAGGGAAAGCTGGCACCGAATTATGTCAGGTCATTTCATGTTGTGGAACATCTTGGAAAGTTGGCATATCGTTTTAATTTTTCACCACCGATGACCTTGATTTAAGATGTATTCCATATTTTCTAATTGAAGATATACCATCTGGACCCATATCATGTGTTAGAGTGGTAATATTTGGAGATTATCCTAATACCACCATTTTGAAGCATTTTATTTATATCATGGATTTTTAAAGTAAGTTTCTATATGGTAAATTGATCTTGTTGGTCCATGTGATCTGGAATCATGGTGGTGAAATCCATAAGACATGGGAGTAGGAGGCTTTTTTGAGGGATCAGTGACCCCACTTATTTTCCTCCAAGGATACCTGAGGATTTTCTGGGAGTAAAAAGCGGCATGATGTGGAGTTTTTGACACCCATCAGGTCACTAGTATGTCAATTTTTGAGCTTTATTTACCATTTGATTTAATTTTGGAGGTCCTGAATGTTGGGGGTTGAAAACCTCATTTTTGTGGAAGACAGACCAAGGCATGCGGTTATCACGTGGTTTGTCTAACTATGCGGCTAACCATGAAAAGGGGATAGAGGGGTCATGTATGGTTTGATCATGGTCTGTCAAACTATGTAAGGATTATGGTTAATTATGCATCATGGGTTTGGGGAGATAGTGGTTCCCATGTGGTTGGTGCATGATTTTTATAACCATGAGGCTAAACTGTGCATCCCTATCCATCTCAATAAAAAATTATCTTTACCATTTTTTCCTATCAATTTTCATACCATTTGGACTACATTTTCTCCTCCCATCATGCATAGATCCTCCTCCTTGGTGTATAATATTTCCCTATCCTTTGGTGGTGGTTTTCTCTTGTATTATTGGTGATTTATCTTGAATTAAGTCCAATATTATTAGTTTCTTCTTCCTTCCTCCTTTATGGTTATTATTCCTTTTCCATTGAATTGTGGAACCCTAGAGGGTGGATCTAGCCAAACCTAAGGTTTTGATGGTGTATTTGGTTTTTTTCATGTAATTTATTTGTTTAATGGATTATTTTACCTATTCTTGGTGGTTGCCGTCGAAGGTGCATGGTTTGAACCAAATATAAGGTATGTGTCTCTATTTAAGGGTGTTTCACATGGATTACCTTTAAATTATGAATCACCTTTGGTTTATGTTCTTTTAATTTCTAAATAGATGAATTGTGGTTGATTTATATCCCATGTATGAAGTGTTTAATGGATTGATTTAGAAATTGGGTGTTTAAAGGAGATTGTACAAATGGGGATGGCATGTGTGCTCCCCAAGTGTTTAATAAAATGGATCAAGGGGATTTTATGTCTTTAAATGGATTTATAAAAGGATTTTAAAATGGTTTTACCTTGTGAAAAGTGTTTAAATAAAATTGGTATGTTTGTTTATGAAATTTTCTTATGAAATGAATTTTCATGGACTAGTACTTGCTTGTGATTATGTTGGCATAGAGTATCACATGGGTTAATTGGGGTGTGAGTGAGGGGTTATCCAAGGGAACATGAGAGCCTTTAGGGAGGAAGAATATTATATATTACATTTTGGTTTCAAAGGGGCCAGGAGATCCTTTTGGGGAGGAAGACCGTGAGAGATTCCATTTGGTTTCTGAGAGACCATGAGAGCTCTTGGAGTTGGGCACAGGAAAGACTATGAGAGCTTCCATTTTTCTTAGCCAGATAGCATATATTGTTTCGACTCGCTCACATTAGGCCCTTATAGTTAGATTCCTAGGTTAACTTACTCATTCTAGAGTGGTTTACATGTTTTTTTTGTATTTTATTAGTTCCATGTTGGATGTTATGACTTTGTGATGCAAATTTTCACTTATATGATTACATGATGATGTGTATGCTCACCTTTCTGTTGGATATATTGAGTATATTGTTCCATTTGGCCTTATTTCTTTATTTGATACATATTGGAAATTAATTTAGAAAACTTATATGTTTTTTAAAAGGAAGTCGAAGGGATTTCAAAGGCTTATTTGAAAGTGAAATATTTTCAAAGTTGTTTAGTTTTGAAAAGTATTTTCAAATGAGTTTATCATTTTTCATGGGTAAAATAAATAAATAGATTCATAGTGGTATCCTACTGGGATTTGTTCCTCTCGCCCTATATATGCCTTTGGGTGTATGTAGATTTAATTTTTTAGGATATAGGTAAAGGTAAGGTCACCATGTATTTGGGTGGATCTTTTTGATTACCATCATCCAGTGTTTTGTAGAGGAGATGTGGTCTCATGGAGTTGGCTCAGTTGGAGTCATTTTTGGATTTTGGTATCCAGTGGGTTTTATGTATAGGCCTTGTTTTTCACTTTTCTTGTTCTTTTAAGTTAGGGTTTTTTACTTGAGATACCATGTATATATGTCATATTATGGAATGTTTTGTTTATGATATATGTTATTGATTATGGTATCTTCTTAGCCTTTATTTCGTAATCTGTTTGTAGTATATTTTTGTTATTGACTCTAATGTGCTTGGTGTGGCCATCACATTTCATAGATGGTTCATACTAGTTTACCATGGGAAAAATGTTCTCAATAGAATGTTGTTTATTCTTAGTGCTTGTCACCAGCCCATGGAGATCGAGAATGTGCTTCAGGTCATGTGATGGGTTTGCTCAAGTGATGGGTTGGTTTGACCTAGGTTTGTTTGTTACTTGTAGATCAGGAGACCCATATTGATGTTTTATCTCATGGTGTTCATTTGTTTCCAAAAATACATGTGTTAATGTTTGATCACATGGTGTGCACATGTATCCCCATGATACTTATACATGATGCTTGATTGCATGAGGTGTGTGTGTGTAGCCTTTGACTTATGCTTGTGTTTCTTTCATGTGGTTTGTGATTACTATGATACTTTTTTTATTTGATGTGATATTTGATCTATCATATGTATCTTTTATTGTATGTGTTGTTCTTATATATTTTTTAGTTGAACGTGCAGGTGGAGATTATTAGACTATCCTGTGAGAAGGATGTATTATATGAGTGTCTGATATGCATTAGATTATCCTATCAAGTGGGATGTCTCAGCCATGTTTTTGGACTATCCCATCTAGGGGGGTATTTCGGGATTTCAATTGATGTTTCTTAAATAATGGTACTGAAGAAGCTACTGATAGATTTTAAAGAAACTCATTGAGTGTACAACTAATCAACACATGGATGTTTATTGATTCTGTGCATTGTGATTATATGTTATGCATGTGATGTTATATATTTCTTGTTTATTTATATTAATTATATCACATACATGTACACTTCATTTACTAGTTGGGTACAGGAACTTGTGGGTGGCACCCTACTGAGTTGTACTCACACCCTACTCAATCATTCATGGAACATGGGTACCTGAGCACCCCTAACTTGTTACAGGTATATGTTGGGATGAGGCCCGGGTCTGATCATTGAGCGGGATAAATTGATATGATTATAGATACTAGGATGAGGTGAGGATGATATTTTCAGATCCTCTTATACTATTTTTCTTTCTTTATTATGTGTGATCATCCAAGTGGGAGATTATCTGTTATACCATGTTTTACTATTGAGTATGTATACTATTACATCTCATTTATATAGATTCCTTGTTTATTTTTATCACACTATATTTTATATTGTTTAAATGTTTTGTTATTTATTATACTTGTATGTTATGATTGAGTTTATAGTATCCCCATGACTTTACTTAGACCCTTTATTCGAGTCAGCAGTCGCTGGTGTATGGGGAGGCATGTCTGGGGTCATGTGGAATTCCATCTCAAACCCAGTGATTTGTATCAGTGTGTTACAAGAGAAAACAAAGATTCACCTCAAGAATCATATATACTCCTACACCCCATAATCACCAAACCAATTCATCCCTTATATAAAAATTTCATCACCATTACTTCCTTTAACTACACAACTACTTCATCACTCTTATATCACCACCCATCATCCCATCGATTAATCAAACAACCCCTGTCTTCTCCCTTTCCAATCATGTCTACCATAACTATAAAATCTTCATATAATTGTGGTATTTGATCTTATTTAATTTTGGTTTTTTTATGTTTCATGGAATTACCATGGTTTATCAAGTGATTTGAGTAGTCCTAAGGGGTGCAGACTAAATTTGAAACAAGCCATTTCATAGCCTTAGAAGACAACACTACAGCCATCCCCCTCGACTTTGTGAAATTTTTGGGGTGAAGGGTGTTTGTGTCATGGATTAGGGGATACATCATGATGGGTTCTACATAAGGATGTGTGTAAGTATCAGGGAGGAAGGATACAACATAGGGGTGAGGCTATGTCATGGAGTTCATTTAGGTGTGAGATTTTTTTCATGGAAGGGAGAGTCTGTGCTGTAGAGGCCTAAGGCTCGGGACCTGGGGTTATGCCCAATTGAGGAGCCCCAAATCTTAGTACAAAATGCCATGTCATATTGGCTAGGTTATCAAGAGTTTGAGCTTTTTTTATTAAGGTGATCCATGACACAGGCTAGGAGCTTTACCATGGCAGTTTTCTGATGAGGGAAACCATGCTACAAACTTTGAAGGTTTCATCATAAGTCACCCTATCAAATTGTTTCATTTTTTATGTTTTTCTATATTACCTCAATCATATTTTAGGGTTTTTAACACCTTTATTTCTTCTGTCTAATGTGTTCATATATCCTCCCTCTTCTTTCTCCTTCTTCTTTAGATTCTAGTCCCTCCTTCTTCGAATTCAATTGAATTTCCAAACTATTTTCCTTAGTTCTTCTTCTCATTTCCTTCTCTCATCCTTTCCCCTCAATTTTCTATTCTATAGAGAATAATAATAATATTGAGGATAAATTTAAGGGTTCATGTAGGTTCTAATCATGTGGTTATGGATGTTTGAGGGTTGTGGAGAGTGTATTATTTCTCTTTTTGGCATTACTGATCAAAGGTGATTTTTTATGACTTATTTCCACTTGGATCATAGTAATTTTTTTTTATATTGTTCCTTTATATTACATGGTATGAAATTTTAAGATGTTTAAAATGAGTTTATTTACAAAATATATCTATATAAATTACCCATGAGTGGTTGAAATGGTTTTTAAATGGTTTTAAAATGGTTTTCCTACTTAACATGGAGTTGTCTCATGCTAAGGTTTTGAAAAAAATGCTTGAGTGGAACTTTTAATAGAATTAAAGTGTTTTGAAGGGGTTTTTTACACCGGTTTATTTTAAAAGAGTGTGTGTTATGTTTAAAAGTTGTTTTATGGAAAATGGGTGTATAAGGACCATGTTAAAGTGTTTAAGGTATAGTTGGTCTCATTAAACCTTTAAAAAAAGTTTCAAAAAGAAATATGGTGGTTAAGTGGATTTCAAGGGAGTTGTTTATAAAATAGTTTTAAAATTTTGATATAGTGACTTGGAATTCCAATAGTGTTTTTAAAGGCTTGTTTGGAACCTATTTAAAATAGAATATTTGAAATTATGATTTCATACATTATTGAACCCCTTTATTTTTATTATGATTGTTATAGATTGTGGTAACATTATCGATGTTTATTATTTATGCTTCAGTGTGTATGTAAAAGAGGTTATTTTTTGTGAGTTTGTTGGAGGTGAGATGAGGCTTATTGATTTTTCTTTGAATTTTGACTTATGCAATGATCATGTGATCTATTTTCTTTGCTCAACACCTTTTTTGGTATCATGTTAACCCTATATAACTAAGTATAAGGTATGGATATTTTTTATGATATATTAGTGTGTATTGTCTAGCTAGTTACTTAGGAAATTTACACCCTCCTAAGGGTTTATTTTTTACTCAATGACCTAAAATAGTGTTGAGAGGGATGTTTTGGTTTCATATAGGGGGCCTCTAGAGAGAGTGATCAGATTAATCATGTATAGTATCATTCATGTTATATCCTAGTGAGTTTCCCATGATTTTTATATTCTTTTGAGGATTATTTAGGGGATCTCAGTACATATACCTCAATTGTATCCCCCATATTTTATTTTGATTACATGGAACCATTGATTGGTTATGGATTATTTTATTTCACTCCATTGATATATTGGTGTCATTATGTTTATTCTTTTTATTTGTTTGTGGTTTTTGTTGACTTTTAAACAAATTTATAAATGGTTTAGGAAGTGTATATTTTAAAAGGGAAATTGATGTTTGTTTTGAAAAATGAATTTGAGGATTTTTTTGGGAAAATAATAAGATATGGTTTGTTTTATTATGAATTTAAAATCCTCTTTTTCATGGTTTGAAAGGTATTTTTTTAAGGAAATATATTACTTATGAATTTGTTTTAAAATTATTTTTTTAGTCCAAATGATCATTGATTGTTTTAAAAGGGTATTTACTTTATGTGTTTGGAAAGTAAAGGTATTAAATGTGATACTTTTTTTATTTATGCTTTCTCATGTGAAAACCCTAGTTTCTAAATTATGTTTAAACTATCATTTATGGAATGTATTATGAAAGGAACTATATATATTCTTTGGTGGAATTCTACTAGGTATATTTGGCTCACACCCTACATATACACTAGCGTGTGTGTATGTAACTATTATTTTTCTCTCAAGTGATCAGTTTTTTGTATCATTAATTAATTGTTTATTGGGTCCATGGATATATGGGTTGGGATACTGTGAGTGACCATGGTTCATGTGGTGGAGTTATTCATGACCTAGTTTATTTTTAGGATATTGTTCCAGCTAATTCGGCCAGATGTTTTTTATATTTTGTTCTCATTGTATATGTTTTCACTATAATTTATTTAGTGTATCCAATTGTTTATTTTTTTATGTGTGTTTATGTGATTATTATATGTTTGTTTTGATAGTTTATTCAAATTTAGTTATTTTATTTTCATGGATTTCCAATATTAGGATAGGTTATGTTAAATTATTAGTATCTTTTTCTACTTATTTATATCATTTTTAAGATTAAATTCATTCCTAAGTGTGTAATTATGATTCCCAAGAAAAATTTGTTACCCCATAGGGATCAAGAACATACTTTGGTCCAAGTAGAGAACTTCATTGAGTGATAGGTCAAGTCAACTCAGGTCAATTCATTATAAATGGTATTAGAGCATGTGTTCTCAAAATGAACCAGGTTCTTGAAATACCCTCATTTTATTTAGGATGACTAGTGGTATGTATATAGAATTTTCCTTAGGAATCATGGGGTTGGTTGTTAGTAGTGTCCGATCACCACCTTTCTTGAATACACTTTAGTTTTCATGGGTAGTCAGGTTTAGATTCTATTTTGATCCTTTTATTGGATTATAATTTGACATTATGTTGTTTTGATCTTCATTGGATTTTTTTGAGTTACCTTGGGGTTTTTTTGGGGGTTTTAGAGGATAATGTAAGAAGGTTCAGTGGGGAATAGTTAGCTCACAAGTCCTAAAAACTATGTGTATGTTGGTGTCATGGTTCTAGAACAGTTTCAAAGGTTTTTTGTGATTTGTGTATGGACTATCAAACTAGGAATCCAAGTTATTCATGGTTCTACATCCCATTTTGACATGAAATTTATATATCTATTTAGTGATTCTTGGTAATAGGGAAAATCAAGGGAGTTTCTGTGATATATCTATTATGTATATTGGATTTTGTTTTGATTTATGGGGTGATTTTTTTATTAGGTTGTTGTGAAAACTAGTTTTGTGTGGGAAAAAGAGGTATTTCATGAAAAAAATGTTTTCAATTTAAAATTAGTCCTTAGGGATAGATACAAAATGGACTTTATTTTCATGAAATTTTGTTAAATATTATTTATTTCATAATGAAATTTGGAAATTATTTTGGTATTTAAATCCAATTTGGTGGGTTATTTGGAAAATATTTTGACCTTCTTGGAGTGTGTTTCCAAGATTGGTTGATCTTAAAAATGAAATCAAGGGTTTTTTTGAAATTTTTGAAAACGTGGAGTGTTCTAAAATGGAAAATATATTTTTATTATATTAATGTTATTAATTAAGGAGAGATTCATGAATCATGAGTGGAGTTATTATTTTCAAAATAATTTAGTGATTTTTTAAGATGAGTTTAATGTTTTGAAATACCATTGTGGGAGTTGGGATTTTTAAATGATGTGTAATATTTTTGAATGGTTGGGTGTTTTTAAAAGCCTATGTGTTTTTGAAAAATTATTTTTGATTGTTTATTGAATGTAATTAATTTTTTAATCAAAATGGAAATTTTGGGCATGTGTTTTTCCTTAATGAATGGGTCCTTTTGGATTTCCATCCCTTGGTATTTTTTGGAACTGGTTGATTTGGTTTGGGTAACATGAATTGATTTGATTCATATTTCATATTACTTTAATTATTCCACCTAGAAATGTTTTTAAGAATGGTATAAATCTCTTTCCCTATGTTGAACCTTAGGGTGAATCCTCCTATTGATTAGTTGTATCCCTCATAACTCTTGGAACTACCCGGACTCTAAAAAGAGGTTCACATGCCATTATACTATCTCTATATGTTTCAGTGTGTCTTAGAGAATTATTCAAGATGTTTTATAATCAATGGAATTATCCTGAGACTATGTAAGTGGATAAGACACTAGGTTTTTTATCATACTTTAGGGGGAGTGAGTAGTGAATGTATATGAGTATTTTTTATCAGTTCATTAGAGAAATTCCTCATTTATAACTTAGATATTTTGTGTGTTCTAGTGTGGAACCCATTGGAATTCAAGCTTCAATGGTTGTGAGCTCTCGGTGCTTGTTATTGGTGGTTGTTTGATTTTTCATAAGAATTTCATGTGATGATATTGTTTAATGAATTTTTTTATGTGACCTCTATTTGGGTGATAAACTATTTTTGTATTCTTACTTGAGGAGCTTAAAGTGGTTAAGGTTTTGAGATAACCTTAATTTAGTGTATCCTTTGGGTTCATTTTGGATTGATCCTTTGTGACTGGTGGTTCTTTTGGGATGTTCATGCCTCATTGATTTATGTTGCTCATTGTTTGTCATGCATGTTATAAACCATTTTGTTAGGTTTGATTTATGGATAGAACATGGGGAACCTTGGATACAATTTGGGGTAATGAGTATGAGTGGTTGGTTGTCGAATAGACCATGAGTTCTAATGGGTTGATACTTTTTCTTGAGATCACTATGAGTAGGTGTTCCATGATTTTATCCTTGATTTACCCTCTACATAGCTTTGTGACCGAGGTAAGAACCATTTTATTTCATGATGAAACATGTTTATGATTACTATGTTTTCCATTTTCTTATGGGATGTTTTGGATTAGTGATCAGGTCTAGTGAACTTTCAAATATTTTTGTGGGATTTTATTCAATTTGGGAATTGATCAAGTCTTTTTGGTTTTCTATAGTTTTTGTAATATTTTTTTTCCTTTGAATATTATTGGAAAAAGGGTTTTTTGGTGATATTTTTTCTTTTATTCGGGTGTTCAGGTTTTGGCCTTTTATCATTTCTAACTTTTTCAACAACTTTTTAGGGGTAAAGAGTAGAATGGTAAGGATAATTGTGACACCCCATATCACTGTGTTATTTAATATTATTTAATTTTAGGTTTTTTAATGTTTATGGGAATTCATGTCATTTATAGGGTGATTTGATAAGTCTAGGGGGTTGCAGGCTAGGTCTACAATAAGACACATCATAGCCTAAGGAGACTATTACATATCTATCCCCCTTGAATTTGTGAAATTTTTTGGGTGAATGGTGGCTTCACTATTGAGTGGGGTCTACATTGTAGTGGGTGTTGTATAAAATTCAAGGAGGAAGGCCACATTGAATGAGTGATTTTTTTTTGGAGTTCAGTCGATTGGTCTCTTTGCACCATGAAATAGAGAAGTTTCACTATATAGGCCTAGGGATCAGGACCTGGGGTTATACTCAGTTGAGGGTCTCAATGTTTTAGTGGAGAAGTCCATTCCATAGTGGCAAAGTTCTTAGGAGGTCAGCCCTACCTAATCAAGGTTCTCCATTTTTCACTTCATGGGTTGCACCATGGAGGTTTCCTAGCACGACACACCACACTATAAACCAAGTAGGATTTGTCATGAGACACCCTATCTAGTTATTTAATGTTTTGTGTTTTAACATTTTTCCCCCATAAGATCTTAGTGGTTTTATTTCCTTTATCCCCTCTATCATGCATTCAGACTAAGGGAGATCCCATAGAGCTCCTCCTTCTCTATTGGATTTTGGCCTATCCTCCTTCATATTTAAATGGATTTTCAAGGTATTTTCCTTCTTTCTTATTCTCATCTATTTCACTTCTCCTTTATCCTAGATTTTTCCTTCTCCCATGAACCCTAATCATTTTTCATGTTGATTTTAGGATCTTATTATATTCTAATCATGTGGTTTTTTATATTTAGGGGTCATGGAGAGTGTTATCTTGTTCAGTTGGGAATTATCCATCAAAGGTGATGTGTTGCAACTTATTTACACTTAGATTGAAGTAAGTGTTTTTATAATATTACTTTATATAACATACTATGAAATTATTGTATGTTTAAAATTATATTATTTCCAAATTATATCTATATGCATTACCTGTGAGGGGTTTAAAATAGTTTTCAAATGGTTCTCCTACTTTTCATGGATTTGTCTCATGAAAAGTGTTTGAAAAAATACCTCAGTGGATCTTTTAGAATAATTAAATTGTTTTAAGGGGTGTTTGACACAATTTGATTTTTGAAAGAGTGTGTGTGATGTTTAAAAAACTTTTTTTGGTAAAAGGTGGTGTGAATGGCCCATGTTAAGGTGTTTAAAGACTAGGTGGTATTTTTATCCCTTAAGAAATGTTTTAAAAAGGAATGTGATGATTTTAATGTGTATTTCAAGGGATGTTTTCATGGAATAGATTTAAAAAGTCGATAAAGTGTATTGTAATTCCAAGCATGTTTTAAAAGGCCCATTTGGAAATTATTTAAAAGAGAATATTTGAAATTATGATTTATCTCATTATTGTGCCCCCTTGTTTTTATTAATCTCTTTATTAGTTATGGACATATGGTGGATTTTTATTATTAATACTTATACATGAATCTGAAATATGCTGTTTTTTAAGGATGTTGAAGGTGAGATTATCTTTATTGATTTTTCATTAAATATTTATTCATGTGATGATCTTGTGATCAGTTTATTTACTCACCTCCTTTTATTGATATCATGGGAACCTTGGGTAACTAAGTAGAAGGTATGGACCTATTTTATTCTATCTTAGTGTGCATATCCTAGCTAGTTCCCTAGGAAATTTATGCATCTTAGGGATTTATTTTGTACTTGATGACCCTAAAGGGTGCTGACAGGGATGTTTCGATTTCACATAGGGGGAAATAGAGTACAATGACTCAACCTTAATGTACATAGACATTACATCACTTTTTTGGAATACTTAAAACATTAGACAAATAGACTCCCAAATACTATATTATTTTAGTGCCTTTGGAAATATGGAAACATAAACACTAGTACATGAGTGAGATACATTATCTCCCACTAGGTTCTTCATGACTAGAACCCTTCTTAGAAACATCATATTTAATACATATCATCATAACCTAGGGAATTAAATATAAAAAAAATTATCTTAGATACTCATTAAGGGTAAAAAAGGGATACATGTAAGCATAAACATGATCATAGGGGTATAATAATGTGATCATAAAATTATAGGATTATACCCTGTATATTAAAGATCATGAAAAAGAATCATTCCATAAAGATTGGTAGTTCATAAGAAATGAATCATAAGGAAATAAATAACATAAGACATGAAATAATAACATAGGAATAAAACATGGAATTTTTGTAGACACATAAGCATATAATAAGATTTCCATAGTAGTCAAGGCATCACTGCCAAGGCCATCTTGGTTTTATGGGTTCAGTCCCCATACCATGTTGGTATTTAAGGTCCAATCCCATGACCATATTAGTAGAATTATTTCACTCATAATACCATATTGGTAGTCATGGTTCACTCCCATGTCCATCTTAGTAGTCATGGTTTACTCACAAGACCATCTTACTCTCTCTCATGAGATATAAATCTTTACCCAATGCATTGAAGGGAGATATAGGTCTCACCCATAAGATAATGAAATAACACATAAATGATCCACAAAATCATAAACAATCAAACCATCATCCATGAAATGAAATGGGTATCATAAATACATAATCATGTTATAACCAATAGAAAAAAAATATAGGTTTCATAATCATTTAATCATAATAATAACCCATGAAAAGAAGAGGGTTTCAAAAGCATATAACCTGTGATAGATAAATGGGTTTCGTAAACATCATTCCATAAAAATATAACCATTCATAGAAATATTATGAATGGAAACATTGAATAATTTACCTAAAAAAGCATGAGTAACACCAACAGATGTCATCTTAGATGGGAAATAATTTGGAATGATCTTTTAAAAATATTTTTTGATTAAATTATCCTTCTTAAAAAAAATTTAAAACATAAAACCTTTTGAAAACCATTTTTTGTAAAAACTTATAAATGAAGCTTGAAACATTTTGAAAATCATTTTCCTAGAAAACATATAAAATAAGCTTCATAAATTTTTAAAAACCATTTTATTTGAAAACAATATGAAAAATTATAAATAAATTATGAAAATGTTTTGAAAATCATTTCTTTTAAAATACATGAAAACTTATAAATAAATCTTGAAAATGTTTTGAAGACCATTTTTTTGAAAAACTTTTAAAACTTATAAATAAATATTAAAAATGTTTTGAAAACTATTTCTTTAAAAATACATTAAAACTTATAAATAAATATTTAAAATATTTTTAAAACTATTTATTGGAAAATACTTTGAAAACTTATAAAGAAATCTTGAAAATGTTTTGAAAACCATTTCATTGAAAATGATTGAAAACTTATAAAGAAATATTGAACACGTTTTGAAAACCATTTATTTTAAAATACTTTAAAAACTTTTAAAGAAATATTATAAATTTTTAAAATAATTTTTCAAACATAATTTTTTTTAAAACCTTTTTCTTTAAAAATATATTTTAAAACTTTTAAAGGAATCATTTATAACCATAATAAAATGAAAAAAAATTTCATTGAAAACCACTTTAAAAACAATGAATATATGGGATATTAGGAAAAAAAATCTTTTAAAAATAATAACTCTTTAATCTTGAACTAAAATCCTCAAGTGAATGTAATTTATGATGGAGGATAAATCTATATAAACCAAACATTCCTTATGCACTGTAAAATGGTTAGAAAAGTGCCTTTACTTAAAAATGACAAGAAGATTCCTTCTTAATAAAAAATATGTTTAAAAAGGTAAAAAAATGTGTAAATTGTATTTTAAATATCATAGGATAATATTATAATATTTTTTTAATTTTTTATTTTTGGAAAATATAGTTTGAAGGAACACATATTTCTAACCGAAGAGAGGGTAAAGTTGGTATTTCTTAAAAACATGTTTTTAACTATATTATGTACCAAAGAGTGGAAAAATGGTACCAAAACATGAATATATCATGAATAAACATAGGATAAGAAAATTCATGAGTTTTCATAAGATATGGATTATAATATTTAATCAAAGTAAACATAATCATAAATAATTTCCAAAGCAATGAGATTGTTTCAATAAAATCTTACCATTGGTAACTTTGAACCATACTACCCATTTAAGAAAATAAAATTACATAAAGCTTAAAATATTAGGAAAATAATGAGATTAATGGCATATAATTTCAAAGGTATTATATTCACCTCATGGGTAAATATAGGTTCATAACATGGCATGTGTCTCAAAGAAGGAAAATTGATACAAAATTACTTTACTGGTTTGGTAACTTTTGAAACATAAACCCCATGAAATAAAGATCATAAAATGGAAATTTAAATAAAAATATATATAATTATATGAGTCATATAATTCAACAATTTTAAATAAACACACCACACAAATTAAAAGAGTGATGATTAAGGCATGTATCTCATGGAAATAAAAAGGTGAGATGAAATCCCCTTACCTTGGGGCTTGACTCTCATTGTACACATAAAAACTCCATGTATAATAAAGATAATTTTATTATAAATATATAATAGAACCATATTGTTATATCTAATTCCATATATGGTTTTATTATGACATTATATTACCCACTTGTTAACAATTCTATGTTAAGGTTTCACTTCGGGTAATATCTTCTTTGTTCTTCACATGTGTCTTAATTTGTTATATCTTTGGTCCTTATAATTATTTAATGATTTAAATAAAGTAAAACATGATATAAATATCATTTATATTCATTATATATATATATTATAATAATCTATAAAATATATAATTGTGGAATGGAATACACTATTCATGGATACGGTAGGTCGTATGTATGCATGAACATTGTTTCCATTTTTGTTGTCGTATTTAAAGAATGAAAGAAAATAATATATATATATATGTGTGTGTGTGTGTGTGTATAATATAATTAAAGTATTATTATTATTTTATATATATATCATATAATTTTACTAAACCCATCCTTAATACATTCTATGTAGTGTATTAACGAATCACATCGCTTTGAGGGGGCGGTAGTCCACACTTCCTCAAATGAAATTATCATATTAACACAAAATAAAAAGTATAAAGATATGTGTTTTAAAATAATTAAATAAGATTAAATAAATTATAAATATCATATATATTATATATATAAACATATTTTCCATCATAATTACCACCATGAGAGGTGGTAAAGGAAGAATGAACAATTATCATTTTGTGAGGCGATAGTTCGTTGTAAACGTAAACAGTATGTTCGTTACCCATTAGATGGAAGTGTGTGTAAGTGTAGGTTTAACCCTTATAATAAAAACATCATAGTATATTTATTATACTTTTTTGTTATAAAATTGTGGAATAAGAAAAGTTTAGGGGTTGGAT
Organism: Viscum album; assembly: GCA_963277665.1. Taxonomy (NCBI): domain Eukaryota; kingdom Viridiplantae; phylum Streptophyta; class Magnoliopsida; order Santalales; family Viscaceae; genus Viscum; species Viscum album. Next base: position 25,864,263 of record OY728156.1, read on the forward strand.
AATGGAAATAACATAAAATAACTTGAGGAAGAATGTTACCTCTTATTCGGGTAACTCCTTTTGGTTTACACTAAATGGATTCCTTGAATTGATTTATGACTAAAGGTAGCATTCAATTAGAAAGGGGTGTATTTTGAGAATTTTATTGGGCACATATTGGCCAAACCTAATTGGTTTTAGAGGTGTGATGAATGGTGATAGGTGGTGGCCTTTTATAGGAGAGGAAAAGGACTCACTTGGTATTTTTGAAAAAAAGTTAGGTGACCCGTGTTTTTACATTAAAAAGTCATAAAAACAAAAAAAAAATAATAATTTAACGTTAATGTAATAATAATTTCCATAAAAGGGTGTTGTAAAAGTGTATTGGTCATTTGGGCCCTTAAGTTTAATGTTTATTCTTTTATTAAGCATGATTTTACCTTAATCATTGTAATTAATTTTAATTACTTTCACTAATAATTTTGGTAAAAAACTATTTAACATTATTAGAAATTATAAATTATGATTATTCCAAATATGGAATTAATTTTCCAAAATTATAATCACATAAGTGGAAAAAATTAATTTAAATTCCATCCCGCTGATGGGATGACATTGTGGGTTTTTAAAATAAAAATGATCAAAACTTTGCTAAGTTTTTATATCTAATTTCAATGTAAAATTAGTTCCAATGACCTAAATTGAATTAATTGATAAAAATTTTATCAAAATAAAATTTTAAACCAATTTAAAATATAATTTATCCTTAAAAATAAATTATATGAAAAATCATTTTTGAATTAAAATTCTGTATTTTTTTTACTATTCATTAAAAATGAAATCTTACGGAAAATACCAAAAATTTACCCTAACATAATTTTTATATTTTTATTTAAAATATGAAGTTTATTTTGAAATTTATAATCCATAAAATTTCCAAAATTTTGAATTAAAATAGGTTCACCATTAAAAGGTTATAAAAATGTCTTAATAAGAAATATAGTATTTTATGCATAAAATTGGGTTTGTTTTTATCTAAATCCTATCAAATATACTGGATGAATATCAAAAATATTTGGTTGAATATAATATATATAAATATATATATATATATATCACATTAATATCACTCTCTAATTATAATTAATTAATTTTATTATGATAAAACACTTTTATGTGTATAAAAATATTTATTTATGTTCAATTGGTTCCTATATTAATTTATAATAAATTTCTAACTAATGAAATAATTTTATATTTTGTATAAACCAAATATTTTCATAATTTAGTTACTAATTTTCATAACTATAAATATAATGGCTAGGTTATATCTCATTATATTAAATAATACTAATTTTAATAATATATTATAGTTTGGAAACACTCGGTCTTGTGTGTTATGAAAGACATTGAGGAAAGTCAGTCTTGTGTGTAATGTACACCAATATCAGTGTTTCATGTAGATCATGTTAAACTTTATGTTTTTTGTAGTTCACAATAACTTGGTGTTGTTTATAATGAAAGAAAAACATAGTTCCTTAATATAAAAAAATAAACTATTTTCAGTGTTGTGTGAAATAAAAAATATCAAAAAGATTAAATTGATTTTAAAAATATATATTTCACAAAATCTTAGGGTGTTACATTCTACCCCACTTAAAATTAATTTAACCCTCAAAATTTTTCCAGGTTATAAATGGTTTAATACATTTAAATTCCTTCCATAGAAACCCACATCGTAAAAATGAATCCTAAAACTTACTTTAAAAAAGAAAGCTAAAAACATAACAGTTACACAAAGTAACATATAACTAGGTTTCCACATATAAGAACATGGGTGGAATGTGAAAACATGGAAATGGAAGAGAAATATAACTATCAAGTTCTGTAGGAGAGTGATAGAGAACTTGGTCGGGAGAAATTTAATAATCACAAAACCATAAATGTATGATTATCTAAGGGATCATTTGATTCATCAGAAAAGAAGGTACTAGAATAACCTTTTCAATTTCAAGATCCTTTCCCTAAGGTTTAAGAATATTTATGAGAGGTTATACTTAATTTATATATTTATATAAACATAATTTCATTCTTTTGTTTTGCTTTGATCAATTTCTAATTCATCCATTACCGCAACAAATGGATGTCCATAAAATAACTTTGATGCAAAAAGCACTAAAATACATTTTTAACAAATAATAACACCCATAAAATAATTAAAAGTATAAATATTTTTTCCAAACTATTGTTTGAAATAAATATACATTAATATATAAACATAAAAAGTAACACTACTCATTCATCATTAATATTTATTCATCAAAAATAATTATGCATTGACCAGGAAATTATGTAGGCTAGTGGTAGCTGTGAAACTTTTATCATCCTTTGGTCATGGGTTCAAGAACCATGGCCTTGTCATACTTTATTGGTTGTCACCCAACATACATGATGTCCTTTTTGAAAACCACATTAATATAATTTTCAAACTATGATGGAAATCCTTGAAATAAGTTTGATCAATAAATTGCCTTTTAACCCAGGTTTTCAATACAATCTCAAAACATAAATACTTACTCTAAATTTTAACTTGATATTTCATGAATGGTTAACCTTATAACCCTTTTTAAAGATAAAAATCCAAGACAGTGTAAATAAGGTCATGAAATCAACTTAACATTGATCCCCCATATATCACAAAGTATCTCTTGATTGTCACATTCCAAACATGTGAATATCCTCATCTTATATTCTCTTTAAATGTGTTAATAACCTAAATTACCATAAATTCTTATATAAAAAATTCATGCTTCCTTATTCTAAAGATTATTGTACATATTCCTTAAATATAATAAGTAGTAACCATCATCCATGATAAAATAGACTACTTTTTCAATAGATTCTTTATCAATTATGAGGTAATGAATACCATCCAATTTACTTGTTCATATCTATCATATCTTTATACAAACAAAATTATCTTAACATAAGTAACATATTAAGGGTTATCTCCCCTTATTCAAAATATCACCTTGTCATTAAAAAACTTTTCTAGTCTATTGAAAACATTCAACATAAACAAGTAAATCCTTAACAAAAAATGAATAATCCTTGTATATTTCACCATTCATATAACATAATTTTTTAATCCAAATACGTAAAAACATTGATTATTTCACTTTATCCATAATCCATAAGAATGATACCTCATCCTTTTGTTTAATATCTCTTTCCTTTCACATTTCAATTTTAGTCTCATCATCATCAGCAATATAACCATTACTCATACCACCTTAATTATTCTCTTCGGGAGATTCCCCTTAGGACATCGATTTGAATAATTACCATTCATTACACTCTTAAATAATTTTACCTTTTTTGATGTCTTGTGGATTCTAATATTCCCATCCATCTCATTAGCTAAAACCATCATTTTTCATTTGTAGTTACTTGCTTTGTGTCCTTATTTTCCATAGTCAAAACACCTTATTCTTCCTCTAAGACATTCACCTAGGTGATTCTTTCCACATTATTAACACAAAGTAGATTGGATATTCTTTCCTCAATGATATCCATTACCTAAACCCTCATTGAACTCATTTATTCTCTTCCTTAGTGGGTTTGAGAGTTGTTTATGGTACACATTGTTGATCGCGTTCCTTGAAAACTGATTAGGAATGGTCACAACATCATTCACTCCAGTGATCATCTCATTTGACTATTCATTAATATATTTTCCATCATATTGAATTATAATATAGTTCCTTCTATTTACCTATATTCACTAAAAATAGAAATAATTGAGTAAGTAACTATTATCATAGCATGGAATCACATAATCATGAAAACCACTTATATACTGTCTAAATTATGACATGATTCCTAAACTATGACACCTCAGTTTTATACTAGGTTATTAATAGACAGATTCCATTTAAATACCTCATGATGGTTCATGAAGATTTTTTAATTCCCAAAGAATATCCCCTAGGAGTGTCAAACTAGGTGTGCAGAAAGGCTCATTGTCGTGTACCAGATTACCTTGAGTTAGGCCAGGGAATCTTGTTGGAGTTGTTATCCCTAGGTATATCCATTCCAGATCTGTATCCAATTATAGTATCTAGACATAGATTTATTTCTAGAAAACCACTCACTCCATCCTTTACCAAAATTCTAGGACATTTTCCTAAACATTAACTCATCCTTATACTTATCCTTAGATACATCCCTAGACATATCCTTAGAAATATACCTAGGTATCTCACTAAAGTATTCACATAATAGTTTACAAATGATGACTAAACCTTCACTATGATATCAAATACAATGGCCCAGCCTTAATGTATATAGACATTACATCACCTTTTCAGAATACTTAAAATATTACACAAATAGACACCTAAAGACTATATTAGTTTAGTGCCTTTGGAAACATGTAAACGTAAAAACTGGAACATGAGTAAGATACATTATCTACCACTAGGTTCTCCATGACTAGAACCATTCTTATCCACATCATACTTAATACATATCATCATAACTTGGGGAAGGAAACATAAAAATGGGTGAGCTCAGATTCTCGATAAGGGTAAACAAGGGAGACATGTAAGAATAAACTTGAGAATCATTGTATGATAATGTGATCATAACATTATAAGATCATACCCTATATATCAAAGATAATGAACAATAATCATGGCATAAATATTGGTAGTTCAAAAGAAATGAATCATAAGTAAATAAAGAACATAATCCTTGAAAGCATTACATAGGAATAAAACATGGAATTGTGGCAGACACATAACCATATAATATGATTTCCATAATAGTCAGGTAATCACTGCCAAGTCCATCTTGGTAGTATGGGTTCACTCCCCATACCATCTTGGTAGTCATGGTTCAGTCCCATGGCCATATTAGTAGCATGAGTTCACTCTCCATACCATCTTGGTTTTCATGGTTCACTCCCATAGTCATCTTATTAGTCAAGGTTTACCCCTAATACCATCTTAGTCTATCTCATGAGATATAAATCATTACCCGATTCATTTGAGAGAGATATAGTTCCCACCCATCTCATAATGAAATCATACATACATGTTCCACAAAATCAAAAAAATCATATCATAACCCGTGAAATTAAATTCATATCATAAACAAGTAATCATATCATAAATAGTGTAAAAATATAAAGGTTTCGTAATTATTTCATCATAAGCATAACCTTTGAAAATAAGTGGGTTTAAAAATAATATAAACCATGAAATATAAATAATATTGATAAACATAATTCCATAAAACATAAACCGTTCAGAGAAATATTATTAATGGAAACAATAGATCATTTCCACAAAAAGTCATGATTAAAACCAATGGATTTCATATTAGATGGGAAATAATTTTGAATGATCTTTTAAAAAAAATTGAAAAAATTTTCCTTTCTTCTTAAAATTTTATTTTTAAAGCATAAAACCTTTTGAAAACCATTTTTTGTAAAAACTTATAAAATAAGTTTGAAAACATTTTGAAAACATTTTTCCTTAAAGACTTATAAAATAATCTTCAAAACTTTTTAAAACCCATTTTATTTTAAAACACTTTGAAAACTTATAAATAAATATTGAAAACATTTTGAAAAAAAATTATTTGAAAATGCTTGAAAACTTATAAAGAAATCTTGAAAATTTTTGTAAACCATTTCTTTGAAAATAATTCGAAAACTTATAAAGAAATATTAAAAAAAATGAAAAAAAAAATATTTGAAAATAAATTAAAGCTTATAAATAAATATTTAAAACTTTTTGAAAACCATTTCTTTGAAAATACCTTGAAAACTCATAAATAAATCTTGAAAATGTTTTGAAAACCATTTCTTTGAAAATAATTGAAAAATTATAAAGAAATCTTGAAAAAAATTTGAAAACCACTTCTTTGAAAATACTTTGAAAAATTATAAATAAATATTGAAAATGTTTAAAATAATTTTTTAAACATAAAACATTTTTTGAAAACCTTTTTCTTTAAAAATATATTTAAAAACTTTTAAAGGAAAAATTTATAACCATAAAACATTTTTGAAACCCTTTTTCATTGAAAACCACATTAAAAAAATGATTTTACATAATATTAGGAAAAAATTATTTTAAAATTAATAAATTTTTAATCCTGAAAACTAATCTTCAAGGGAATGTCAGTTATGAATATGGGTAAATTCATACTCACCAAACATCCTTTTTCACCGTAAAGAGGTTAGAAAAGTGGCTTGACTGGAAAATAACAAGAAGATTACTTTTTAAGAACCCTTATGTTTAAAAAGGTAAAATATGGGTAAATTTTATTTTAAATATCATAGGATAATATTAGAATATTTTTGGAAACTTTTCTTTTTGGAAAAAATGGTTTTAAGGAACATAGATTTCAGACCGAAGAGAGGGTAAAGTCGAGCTTCCTTATAGACACTTTCATAATAATATTATGTACAAAATATTATAAAAATGGTTAAAAAACATGAATATTTAATGAATAACTATAGGATAATAAAATTCATGAGTGTTATTGATATATGGATCATAATATTTACTCAAAAGAAATATAATCATAAACAATCCTGAAAAGTGATGAGATTGTTTCAATAAACTCTTACAACATGGTAACTTTGAACCATACTACCCATTTAAGAAAATGAAATTATATGAAGGTTAAAATATCATTAAAATAAGGATATTAATTATATATCATTTCAAATTTAGTATATACACCTCATGGATAAATATAGGTTCATAACATGGAATGTGTCTCAAGGAAAGAAAATTGAGACAAAATTACTTTACCAATTTGGTAACTTTTGAAACATAAAACCCATGAAATAAATATTATAAAATGGATAAGTAAATAACCATAAATATAAGTATATTAGTCATAAAATTTATCCATGTTCAATAAAAACACCACAAAAATGAAAAGAGTGGTGATTAAGGCATGTATCTCATGAAAATAAAAAGGTGAGATGAAATCCCTTTACCTTGTGTCTTGAATCTCATCGTAATCAAACAAAATTATTGTATAATAAATATAAGTTTATTACAAATCTATAAAATAACCAAATTATTATATCTAATACCATATATGGTTTTATTATGACATTATATTACCCGCTTGTTAATAATTCTATGTTAAGGTTTCACTCTGGGTAATATTTACTTAGTTCTTTGCATGTGTTTTAATTTGTTATATCTTTGGTCCTTATACTTATATCACAATTTCAAGAATGTAAAACATGATATAAATATCATTTATATTCATTATATATGTATTATAATAATATATAGAATATAGAAGTGTTAAATTTAATACACTGTTCATGGAGACAGTAGGTCGTACGTATGAAAGAATGTTGTTTTCGTTTTTATTATCATATTGAAAGAAATAAATAAAATTAAATATATGTATATATTTATATAATATCATTAAAATATCATTATAATTTTATATATATCATATAATTTAATTAAAACCATTCTTAATACATTCCATGTAGTGTGTTAATGAATCACATCGCTTTCAGGGGGAAACTTCCTCAAACAAAATTATCGTATTAACACAAAATGGAAAGTATAAAGATATGTGTTGTAAAATAATTATATAAGATTTAATAAATTATAAATATCATATATATATTATATATAAATTGGTTGATTATCATAATGTCCAACATGAGAGGTGGTAAAGGAAGAATGAACAATCATTATTTTCTGAGGTAGTAGTTCATCCTCTGAATGGCCCGAAGGCCTTATTTTTATTTTATTATAGATAATACCCCTTTTAAGGGTTGAAGGGGAACCTGTACACTACCCATAGGCCCAAGTCACAAGGCCCAACATGACCCTCAATATATGACCCGAAGGCCTAGAGGCATACAATGTTCATTATATGACTCGTAGGCCCGGCCCACTAGAACTGCCCCTCCCCAACGTCTTGCATCAATGATCGCCTTAGCTCCCCACCTTGCATTGCTGATCATCTAGAATTTCCCCATACAAAGTTTCATGGTGCCTGGTCCTAATAGCGGCTGTCATACCCTCTCATTCTTCCAATCCGGTTAGCTCTGCATCTGGTGGCTGCTACTCTTATTGCTCTGATCCTCTTCTAGGGCATGTTCTGTGTAAATTGGGCTACTTCATGGTCTACGTGACCCGAAGGCCCTGTGGCCCGAAGTCCTTTGATGACCTGAAGGCCCAAACTTGTGGCCCGAAGGCCCAAATCGGGTGAATAGTTTCGGCTACTACAGTACCGAACAGTAAATTCTACAGTAACTGCTACAGTGCTACTACAGTAACCCAGAAATTATCCTCCACCCAGTTTTGAACCTGGGTCTCTTGGATGCCAAGAAGGAGCCCTTACCACTCAGGTACGGGCTCGTTGGCATGAGGTAGTAGTTCATCATACATGTAAACAGTGTGTTTGTTACCCATTAGATGGTAGTGTATGTAAGTGTAGGTAAAACCCATAGCATAAAAAATAATCTTAAATTTAGGATAATTTTTTTATAAGATCATGGAATAATAATATTTTAGGTTCTGGATAATGGAAATAACATAAAATAACATGAGGAAGAATGTTACCTCTTATTCGGGAAACTCCTTTTGGTTTGCACCAAAGGGATTCCTTATATTTCTTTCTGCTCAAAGGTAGGCTTCAAGTATAAAGGGATGAATTTTTGGAATTTTATTGGGAATATATTGGCCTAAACTAAGTAAATTGAGAGGTTTGAGGAATGCTGAGAGGTGGTAGACTTTTGTAGGGGATAAAAAGGACTCACTTGGTATTTTTGAAAACAAGTTAAGTATACCCATGTTTTTACCTAAAAAAATTCATAAAACCCAAAAAAATCAATAATTTATGGTTAGTGTCCTAATAATGGACATCCAATGGGTTTTGTAAAAGTTTCTATGTCATTTTGGCCCTTAATTTTAATGTGTATTCCCTTTTTAAGCTTAATTTTACCTTAATCAATGTAATTAATTTTAATTACTTTCTATAATACTTTTGGTAAAAAACTAAGTTGAAATTATTACACATTATAAATTATGATAATTAAAAATATTTAATCCATTTTTTAAAAATATAATAACATAATTGGTAGAAATTAATTTAAATTTAATCTCGTTGATGGGACGACACTCTGGGTTTTTAAACTAAAAATGATCAAAAGTTTGTTAAGTTTTTATATCCAATTTCAATGTGAAATTGATTAAAAGGAACTAAATTTAATTAATTGATAAAAAATTTATCTAATTAAACTTTAAAACCAATTTGAAATATAATTTAATCTTTAAATAAATTAAATTAAAACGTTATTTTTAATTAAAATTCAGTATTTTTTAAATTACTCATTAAAAAAGAAACCTTACATAAAAATAAAAAAAATTACCATAACCTAATTTTTTTTGTTTATATTTCAAATATAAAGTTTATTTTTACATTTATAATCCATAAAAGTTACAAAATTTGGATTTAAAATAGGTTCATCGTTAAAAGGTGGTAAAAATTCCTTAATAAGAAATATAGTATTTTATGCATAAAATTGGGTTTTTTTTATATTAAGCCTATAAAATATATTAGATGAATATAAAAAATATTTTTTTAATATATAATATATTTATCAAATTAATATCACTCTATAATTTTAATTAATTAAGTCTATTAGGATAAAACAATTTTGTGAGTATAAAAATAGTTTTCTATAAAAATATTTCCATATATTCAATTGGTTCTTATATCCATTTCTAATAAATTTGTAACCAATAAATTCATTTTTTTAAACCACATATTTTCATAAGTTAGATAATACTATTCATAACCATCAACATAATAGCTAGTTTATAACTCATTATATTAAATAATAATATTTCTAATAATATATTATAGTTTGGAAATACTAGGTCTTTTATGTTACGCAAGCCATCTAGGAAAGTCAATATTGTGTGTGATTTATGATAACCTCAATTTTACATGTATAGAATTTTAAATTTTATGTTGCGTGTAGTGAATGATAACTTAGTGTTGTGTATAATGCAAGCAAAACATAGTTCTTTAATATAAAAAATAAACTATTTTCAATTTTGTGTGAAATAAAAAATATCAAAAAGATTAATTTGATTTGAAAATATATATATTTTACAAAAATTTTGGGTGTTACATTCTCCCCCCTTAAAATTAATTTTTCCCTCAGAATTTTTATGGGTTATCAAGGGTTTAATACTTTTAAGTTCCTTTCATAGAAACCCACATTATAAAAATTAATCATAAAACTTACTTTAAAAAAAGAAAGATGAAAACATAATGGTTACCCAAAGTAACATAGAAGTAGGTTTACACATAAGATAACATAGGTGGCAAGTGAAAACATGGAAATAGAAGAGAAATCTAACTATCAAGTTCTAGAGGATAGTGATAGAGAACCTGGTTAAAATAAAGTTAATAATCACAAATCCATAAATCTATGATTATTAAAGGGACCATTTAATTCATTAGAAAAGAAGGTACTAGGATTACCTTTTTGGTTTCAAGATCCATTCCATAAGGTTGAATAATTTTCATGATAATTTATACTTACTTGATATATTTTTATAAAAAAATCATTCTTTGGTTATGCTTCGATAAATTTCTAATTCATCCATTACTTCAAGTAATGGATGTCCAGAAACTAACTTTGATGCATAAAGTACTAAAATACACTTTTAACGGATCATAAGTCCCATAAAATAATAAAAAGTCTAACTATTTTCCTCTAACTATTCTTCAAAATCAATATGTATTAATCTATAAACATAAAAATTAACACTACTCACTCGTCATTAATATTTATTCATTAAAAATAATTATACATTAACTAGGAAATCGCATAGGCTAGTGGTAGGTGTGAAACCCTTATCGTCCTTCCGTTATGGGTTCAAGACCCACAGCCTTGTCGTACATGATTGTTTGTCACTCGAAATAAATGATGACCATTTCTAAAACCACACTAATATAATTTCCAAAATATGATGTACATCCTTGAAATAAGTTTAATCACTAAATTTATTTTTAACCAAGGTTTTCAATGCAATCTCAATACATAAATACTTCCTAAAAAGTTTAACTTAATCTTTCATGAATGGTTAACCCTATAACCCTTGTAAAATATGAAAATCAAAAATAGTATAAAGAAGGTCAGAAAATCCTTTTATCGTTGATCACCCATATAACACAAAGTATCTCTTAATTGTCACATTCCAAACATGTGAATACCCTCATCATATATTGTCTTGAAACATGGTAATAACCTAAATTACCATAAATACTTCTAGAAAAAATGAATGAATCCTTATTCTGAAGATTACTGGATATATTCCTTAAATCCAAGAAGTTATAAACATCATCCATGATAACATAGACTACATTTTCAACAGATATTTTATTAGTTATGAGCTAATCAATTCCATATAATTTACTTGTTCAAATACATCATATCTTTATACAAACAATATTATCTTAACATAAAGAACATATTAAGGGTTATCTTCCCTTAGTCAAAATATCACCTTGTCATTAAATAACTTTTCTAGTCCATCAGAAACATTCAACATAAACTTTTAAATCCTTAACATAAAATGAACAATACTTTTATATTTAACCATTAATATAACATAATATTTGAATCCAAATACATAAAAACATCAATTATTCCACTTATTCCACAATCTATAAGAAGACTACCTCATCCTTTTATTTAAAATCTCTTTCCTTTCACATTTCATTTGTATTCTCATTATCATGGAGAAATATAACCATTACTCGTACCATATTTTTTATTCTCTTTGGGAGATTTCCCATTAGGACATCGATTTTTATAATTACCATTCATTTAATACTAAAATAATTTTACCTTTGATGATGTCTTATGGAAGCCAATATTCTCATCGATCTCATGAACGGAACCCTTCATTTTTCCTTTGTAGTTACTTGATTTGTGTCCTTATTTTTTATAGTCAGAACATATTCTTGTTCCTCTAATATATTCACTTAGGTGATTTTTTCAACATTATTGACACAAATTAAACTATATATTCTTTCCTCCATGGTATCTATTACCTGAACTCTCAAAAAACTCCTTTCTTCTCTTCCTTGGTGAGTTTGAGAGTTAGTTATGGTATAAGTTGTTGATCATATTCCTTGAAAACTGATTAGGCATGATAAAAACATCCTTCACTCTAGTGATCATATCATTTGACTCATCATAAATATATTTTCTATCATATTCAATGTTAATATATTTCATTCTGGTACCATCCATTGAATAAAACTATAAATAATTGAGTAAGCAATGTTATCATAGCATGGAATCACATAATCATGAAAACCACTTATATGCTTTCTAAATTATGATTCCTTTATTAAAATATGACACCATAGGTTTATCCTAGGTTATTTATAGCTAAATTACATTTAAATCCATCATGATGGTTTTTAAAGAGTTTGTGGATTCCTAAATCATATCCCTCAGGTGTGTTAAACCAGGTGTGTAGTAAGGTCCATTGTTGTGTAACAAAATACCCCGATTTAGGCCCGGGACATCTTGTCGGAGTTGTTACCCTATGTACATTTGTACCATATCTACATACACTAGTAGTATCTATAAAGGGATATATTTCTAGGAAAACACTCACTCCATCCTTTACCAAAATTCCAGCACATTTTCCTAAACTTTAACTCATCCTTATACTTATCCTTAGATACATCCCTAGACATATCCTTAGAAATATACCTAGGGATCTACCTAAAGTTTTATCATCCTGGTTTCCAAATGTTTACTAAACCTTCACTCTTATACCAACTACAAAAAACCGAGTATTAACATATATAGACATTAAATCGCTTTTTTATAATACTTAAAACATTACACAAAAAGATTCCCAAATATCGTATTGGTTTAGTGCCTTTGGAAACATGGAAACGTAAACACTCATACATGAGTGAGCTACATTATCTCCCACTAGGTTCTCTATGACTAGAACCATTCTTAAACACATAACACTTCATACATATCTTCATAACCTATAGAAGGAAACATAAAAAGGTTTGAGCTCAAATGCTCAATAAGGGTAAACAAGGGAGACATGAAAGCATAAAAAAGAGCATAGGGGTATGATAATGTGATTGTGACATTATAATATCATACCATTTATATCAAATATCATGAATAGGAATCATGGCATAAGGATTGGTTGTTCATAAAAATGAATCATAAAAAAATAAGGAACATAATCCATGAAAACATAAAATATGAATAAAACATGGAATTGTGATAGACATATAAGAATATAATATGATTTTCATAGTAGTCTAGCATCACTACCAAGGCCATATTAGTAGTATGGGTTCACTCCCCATACCATCTTGGTAGTCATGGTTCACTCCCATAGCCATCTTAGTAGCTTGAGTTCACTTTGTATGCCTTCTTAGTTGTCATGGTTCACTCACATTGCCATATTAGTAGTCAAGATTTACTCCTAATATCATCTTAGTTTATCTCATGAGACATAAATATTTACCAATTCATTGTAGAGAGATATAAGTCCCACTAATATCATAATGAAATAATACATACATGTTCCAAAAAATAATAAACAATCATATCATAACCCATAAAATGAAATGGGTATCATAATAATGTAATCATATCTTAACATGTGGAAAAAATATAGGTTTTATAATCATTTAATCATAACCATAACTCATAAAAAATGTGTTTTTCAAAAGAATATAACTCATAAAAGAGAAACAAGTTTCTTAAACCTCATTCCATTAAAATATAAATCATTCAAAGAAATACTATGAATGGAAACATCGTATCATTTCCCTAGAAAGGCGTGACTAACACCAATGTATTTCATCTTATATGGTATATAATTTTGAATGACCTTTTAAAAACATTTTTTGATGAAATTATCCTTTATTATTCAAAAATTATTTTTAAAACATAAAACCTTTTGGAAATAATTTTCCATAAAAATTATAAAATAATCTTGAAAACATTTTGAAAACCATTTTCCTTGAAAACTTATCAAATAAGCTTAAAAATTTTCAAAAACAATTTTCTTTAAAAACACATTGAAAACTTGTAAGCAAATATTGAAAATGTTTTGAAAACCATTTCTTTGAAAACATTTCAAAAACTTATAAATAAATCTTGAAAATTTTTTGAAAACCATTTCATTAAATATTTTGAAAACTTATAAATAAATCCTGAAAACGTTTTGAAAACTATTTATTTGAAAATACAAGAAAACTTATTAAGAAATCTTGAAAACATTTCGAAAACCATTTTTTTGAAAATACTTTGAAAACTTATAAATAAAACTTGAAAAGGTTTTGAAAACATTTCTTTGAAAATACTTGAAAGCTTATAAAGAAATATTCAAAACGTTTTGAAAATAATTTATTTAAAAATACTTTAAGAACCTATAAAAAATATTGAAAATGTTTAATGTACTTTTTTAAACCTAAAACATTTATTGAAAACCTTTTTATTTAAAAATAGATTTTAAAACTTTTGAAAGAATCATTTATAACCATAAAACATTTTTAAAAAATATTTTCATTGAAAAAAATTTTAAAAACAACAAATTTCTAAAATATTAGGAAAAACTTTTCTTTTAAAAAGAATAAATTTTTAATATTTAAAAGGAAGATTCATGGGAAATTCTGTTATGACGATGGGTAAATTTTTAGACATCAAACATTTATTTTTCACCGTAAAAAGCTTATAACAGTGCCTCAACTTGAAAATGATAGGAATATTCTTTTTTAAGAACCCTTATGTTTAAAATGTTAAAACATTGGTAAAATTAATTTTAAATATTATAGAATAATGTTATAATATTTTTAGAAACTTTTATTTTTGGAAAACATGGTTTGAAGGAACATGTATTTCTAACCGAAGAGTGGGTAAAGTTTGGCTTTCTTAAAAACACTTTCTTAACTATATTATGTGAAAAATAGAGGAAAAATGGTACCAAAACATGAATATATCATGAATAAGTAGAGTGGAATAAAATTTATTAGTGTTCTTGATATATTGATGATAATAATTATTCAAAGGAAACATAATAATAAACAATCTCAAAAAGCGATGAGATTGTTTCAATAAACTCTTACCACTTGGTAACTTTGAACCATACTACCCATTTAATAAAATAAAATTAAATGAATATTAAAATATCATGAAAAGTATTATATTCATGATATATAATTTAAAATTAATTATATACAACTCATGGATAAATATAGGTGTATAACATGTCATGTCTCTCAAAGAAGACAAATTGAGACAAAATTACTTTACCGATTTGGTAACTTTTGAAATATAAACCCCATGAAATAAATATCATAAAATGGATATGTAAATAAACATAAATATAATTATATTATTCATATAATTCGTCAATGTTAAATAAATAAACCATACAAACAAAATGAGAGGTGATTGAGACATGTATCTCAGAGAAACAAAAAGGTGAGATGAAATCCCCTTATCTTGTGTCTTGAATCTCATCATACTCGTACAAACTTCCTATATAATAAATATAAGTTTATTATAAATCTATAAAAAATCATATTATTTTATATAATACCATATATGGTTTTATTATTACATTATATTACCCTTTTGTTAACAATTCTATGTTAAGGTTTCACTTCCGGTAATATCTGCTTTGTTCTTCGCATGTGTATTAATTTGTAATATCTTTGGTCCTTATACTTATATAATTATTTCCAGAATGTAAACCATGATGTAAATATCATGTATATTCATTATGTTTGTATTATAATAATCTATATAATATATAATTTTTAAATGGAATACACAGTTCATAGAGACGGTAGGTCGTACGTATGCATGAACGTTGTTTCCATTTTTATTATCGTACTGAAAGAAATAAATAAAATAAAATATATTTATATATGTATATAATATAATTATAGTATAATTATCATGATATATATATCATATAGTTTCACTAAACTCATCCTTAATACATTCCATGTAGTGTGTTAACAAATCACATCGCTTTGAGGGGCGGTAGTCCACACTTCCTCAAACTAAATTATCGTAATAACACAAAATAGAAAGTATAAAGATATGTGTTGTAAAATAATTACATAAGATTAAATACACTATAAATATCATATATATTATATATAAATATATTTTCCATCATAATTCCCACCATGAGAGGTGGTAAATAAAAAACGAACAATCATCCTTTTGTGAGGCGGTAGTTCGTCGTGCACGTAAACAGTATGTTCATTACACATTAGATGGAAGTGTGTGTAATTTTAGGTATAACCCATATAATAAAAACATCTTAGTATATTTTGGATTCTTTTTTTTTATAAAATCATTTAATAACAAGATTTTAGGGGGTGGATAATGGAAATAACATAAAACAACTTGAGGAAGAATGTTGCCTCTTATTCTGGTAACTTCTTTTGGTTTTCACCAAATAGATTACTTGGATTTATTTATACCAAAAGGGAGGATTAAATAGTTTAGGTAGGAATTTTGGTAATTTTATTGGGTAGATCTTGGCCGAACCTAATTGTTTTGAGAGGTGTGAGGAATGGGGAGAGGTGGTGGCCTTTTATAGGGGAGGAAAAGCACTCACTTGGTATTTTTAAAAACAAGTTATGTGTACCCATGTTTTTACCTAAAAAATTAATAAAAAATAAAAAAAACTAAATAATGGATGTTTAATTGCCTAATAATGTCCATAAAATTGGTTTTTTACAAGTTTCTATGTCATTTTAAACCTTAAGTTTAATGTTTATTCCTTTATAAAGCTTAATTTTACCTTAATCATTGTAATTAATTTTAATTAATTTCACTAATCTGTTTGGTAAAAAAAATTAACTTATTAGAAAATATAAATTATTATGATTCCAAATATTTAATCCATTTTTTCAAATTCTAATCACATAAGTGGCCGAAATTAATTTAAATTTAATCCTGATAATGGGACAACACTGTGGGTTTTTTAAGTAAAAATGATCAAAAGTTTGATAATTTTTTATATTCAATTTCAATATGAAATTGCTTCCAATAAACTAAATAAAATTAATTCATAAAAATTTTATACAATTAAACTTATAATCCAATTTAAAATATAATTTAACTTTATAAATAAATTATATGAAAAAATGGTTTTGAATTGAAATTCAGTATTTTTTTTAACTATTCATTAAAAATGAAACCTTATATAAAAATACTAAAAATTTACCCTAACCTAATTTTTATGTTTCTATTTAAAATATGAAGTTTATTTTAACATATATAATCCATAATGTTTAAAAAATGTCTTTAAAATAGGTCCTCCCTTAAAAGGTAGTAAAAATTCCTTAATAAGAAATATAGTATTTTATGCATCAAATTGGGTTTGTTTTTATCTTAAGACTATAAAATATATTAGATGAATATAAAAAATATTTGGTTGAAGATATATTATAAATATCACATTAATATCAATCACTAATTTTAATTAATTAAGTTTATTAGGATAAAATATCTTTGTGAGTATAAAAATATATTTCTTAGATTTATTTCATTATGTTCAATTGGTTTTTATATCCATTTCTAATCAATTTTAAAACAATGAATTCATTTTATATTTTTTTTAACTCACATATTTTCATAAGTTGGTTAATACTATTTATAACCATCAACATAACAGATAGGATATATCTCATTATATTAAATAATAATATTTTTAATAATATATTATAGTTTGGTAACACTCAGTCATGTGTGCTACGCAAGCCATCGAGGAAAGTTAATATTGTGTGTAATGTATGCTAACCACGATGTTCCATGTAGAGAATGTTAATATTTATGTTTCGTTTAGTGAAATATGACTTTTTGTTGTGTATAACACAAGAAAAACATATTTATTTAATATAAAAACTAAATTATTTTTAGTTTTATGTGAAATGAAAAATATCAAAAATGTTAAATTGATTCAAAAAATAATATTTCAAAAAATCTTGTGGTGTTACATTATACCCCCCCCCCCTAAAAATAAATTTATACCTTGAAATTTATCTAGGTTATCAAAGGTTTAATACTTTTAATTTCCTTTTATAGAAACCCACATCATAAAAATGAATCATAAAACTTAATTTAAAAAAAGAAAGCTGAAAACATAAAGGTTATCCAATTAACATATAACTAGGTTTCCAAATAGAAGAACATAAGTGTCAAGTGAAAACATGGACATGGAATAGAAATATAACAATCAATTTCTATGGGAGAGTTATAGAGAACTTGGTCTATAGAAAGTTAATAATCACAAATCCATAAATCTTTGATTATCTAAGGGACCATTTGATTCATAGAAAACAAAGGTACTTGGATAACCTTTTCAGTTTCAAGATCCTTTCCCTAAGATTTAATAATTTTCATGAGAGGTTATACTTAATTGATATATTTCTATAAACACAATTTCATTCTTTCTTTGTCCTATGATCAATTTTAATTCATCTATTACCTCAAGGAATGGATGTCCATAAATTAACTTTGATGCATAAATCACTAAAATAAACTTTTAACGGATCATAAGTCCCATAAAATAATGAAAATTCAAACTATTTTCCTCTTATTATTATTAAAAATAAATATTTATTAAACTATAAACATAAAAAAAAGTAACACTACTCATTCATAATTAATATTTATTCATCAAAAATAATTATACATTAACCAGGAAATCGCATAAGCCAGTACTGGGTGTGAAACTCTTATCGTCCTTCGGTCATGGTTTCAAGACCCGCAGCCTTGTCAAACTTGATATTTTATCACCCTACATACATGATGTCCTTTTCTAAAAACACACTAATATAATTTCCAAAATATTATGGGCATACTTAAAATATGTTTAATCATTAAATTTCCTTTTAACAAAGGTTTTAAATACAATCTCAATACATAAATACTTCCTCTAAAGTTTAACTTAATATTTCATGAATGGTTAACCTTATAACCCTTATGAAAGATTAAAATCCAAAAAATTATAAATAAGGTCAAAAAATGAGATTAACATTGATACCCCATATATCACCAAGTAGCTCTTGATTTTTACATTCCAAACATGTGAATACCCTCATCGTATATTCTCTTAAAACATGTTAATAACCTAAATTACCTTAAATAATTATCTAAAACGTGCATACTTTTTTATTCTGAATATTACTGGATATATTCCTTAAATCTAAGAAGTTGAAAATATAATCCATGATAGCATAGACTATTTTTTAAAATAAACTCGTTATCAGTTATGAGGTAATCAATACCATCCAATTTACTTGTTCATATCAGTCATATATTTATAAAAACAAAATTATATTACTATAAGGAACATATTAATGGTTATCTTACCTTATTCAAAATATCACCTTTTCATTAAATCACTTTTCTAGTCCATCAAAAAATTCAACATAAACTTGTAAATTCTTAATATAAAATGAACAATCCTTTTATATTTCACCATTCATATAGC
Organism: Viscum album; assembly: GCA_963277665.1. NCBI lineage: Eukaryota > Viridiplantae > Streptophyta > Magnoliopsida > Santalales > Viscaceae > Viscum > Viscum album. The sequence goes on from OY728156.1 coordinate 25,883,834, forward strand.
ATAATTTTTTAATACAAATACATAAAAACATTAATTATTCCACTTTATTCATAATACATAATAAGGATACCTCATAATTTTATTTAATACCTCTTTCCTTTCACATTACATATGTAGTCTCATAATAATCAACAATATAACCATTACTCATACCACCATGTTGATTCTTTTTGAGATCTTTCCCCTTAGGAAATCGATTTTCATAATGACCATTCATTACATACTTAAATAATTTTACCTTTTATGATATCTTATGGAGTCCAATATTCCCATCGATCTCGTTATGTTAACCCTTCATTTTTCCTTTTTAGTTGCTTGCTTTGTGTCATTGTTTTCCACATTCAAAACACCTTCTTGTTCCTATAAGACATTCACTTAGGGGATTATTTCCACATTCTTGACACAAAAAAATTGTATCTTCTTTCCTCCATGGTCTTTATTACCTAAACTCTCAATGAAATCCTTTTTTCTCTTCCTTGGTGACTCCAAGAGTTGGTTATGGTACACATTATTGATCATGTTCCTTGAAAAATGATTAGGAATAATCAAAAAATCCTTCACTCTAGTGATCATCTCATTTGATGGCCCATAAATATATTTTCTATCATATTCAATGTTTATCTAGTTCCTTCTGGTTCTCTACTTGACTAAAACCAAAACGTATTGAGTAATTAATGATTATTATATCATTGAATCACATAATCATGAAAACTACTTAAATGTTGTCTAAATTGTGAAACCTTTATTAAACTATGATGCCTCAGGTTTATCCTAGGTTATTCGTAGCCAACATCCATTTAAATCCTTTATGATGGTTTATGAAGAGTTTTTTAATTCCCAAAGAATATCCCCTGGGAGTGTCAAACCAAGTGTGAAGTAAGGCTCGTTCTCAGGTACCAAATTACCCCGAGTTAGGTCCAGGACATCTTTTCATAGTTGTTACCCCTAAGTACATTCATTCCAGATCCAAATCCACTTGTAGTATCCATATAAGGATGTATTCCTAAGAAACCACTCACTCCATCCTTTACCAAAATTCCAAGACATTTTCCTAAATGTTGACTCATCCTTATACTTATCCTTAGATACATCCCTAGATATATCCTTAGAAATATACCTATGGATCTCACTAAATTTTTCTCATAATTATTTCTAAAGGTTGACTAAACCTTCACTCTAATATCGACTACAATGACCCAATATTAATGTACATAGACATTACATCACTTTTTTGGAATACTTAAAAAATTATACAAATAGATGCCCAAATACCATATTAATCTAGTGCCTTTGGAAACATGGAAAGGTAATCACTGGTACATGAGTGAGCTACATTATCTCCTATTAGGTTCTTTATAACTATCACCCTTCTTAGACACATCATACTTAATACATATCTCCATATCCTCGAGAAGGAAACATACAAAGGGGTGAGATCAGATGCTCAGTAAGGGTAAACAAGTGAGACATGTAAGCATAAACATGAGCAAAGGGGTATGAGAACATGATCATAACATTATAAGATCATACCCTATATATCAAATATCATAAAAAGGAATCATGGAATAAAGATTAGAAATTCATAAGAAATGAATCATAAGTAAATAAAGAACATAATCCATGAAACCATAACATAGGAATAAAACATGGAATTGTGGAAGACACATAATCATATAATATTATTTCCATAGTAGTCAAGGCATCACTTACAAGGACATCTTGGTAGTATGGTTTCAGTACCTATACCATCTTGGTAGTCATGGTTCACTCCCATGGCTATCTTAGTAGCATGAGTTCACTCCTCATACCATCTGGGTAGTCTTTGTTTACTGCCATAGCTTTCATGGTAGTCAAGGTTTATTCCCAATAACATCTTAGTATATCTTATGATATATAAATATTTAAACAATGAATTAGAGGTAGATATAGGTCTCACTCATCTCATAATGAAACTATACATACATGTTCCAAAAAATCATACACAATCATATCATAACCCATAAAATGAAATGGGTATCATAAACATGTAATCATATAATAACATATGGAAAAATATACAGGTTTTATAATCATTTAATCATAAACATAACCTCTGAAAAGAAGTGCGTTTTAAAATCATGTAACTTGTGAAATAGAAATTGGTTTCGTAAATATCATTCCATCAAAACATAAACAATTTAGAGAAATATTATGAATGGATACATTGGATCATTTCCCTAAAAAGGCATGATTAACACTGATGGATGTTATCTTATATGGGAAATAATTTTTAATGATATTTTAAAAACATTTTTTGATGAAATTATCCTTTATTATTGAAAAAAATATTTTTAAAAAATAAAAACTTTTGAAAACCATTTTCTGTAAAAACTTATAAAATAAGCTTAAAAACATTTAGAAAACATTTTTCCTTGAAAACTTAAAAAAATAGACTTCAAAAATTTTTAAAACCCATTTTCTTTGAAAAAAATTGAAAACATATAAAGAAATATTGAAAATATTTTTAAAACCATTTCTTTATAAATACTTGAAAACTTATAAAAAATATTGAAAATGTTTTAAAACCCATTTCTTTTAAAATAAATTGAAAACTTATAAATAAATCTTGAAAACAGTTTGAAAAAAAAATTCTTTAAAAATATAGAAAAACTTATAGATAAAGCTTGAAAAAAATTTGAAAACCATTTCATTGAAAATACTTTGAAAATTTATAAATAAATCTTGAAAATTTTTTGAAAACCATTTCTTTGAAAATACTTGAAAACTTATAAAGAAATATTGAAAACGTTTTGAAACCCATTTCTTTAAAAATAATCTGAAAAAATATAAATAAATATTTAAAACATTTAAAATACTTTTTCAAACATAAATCATTTTTTGAAAACATTTTTTTTTTAAATATATTTTAAAACTTTTAATGGAAGAATTTATAACTGTAAAACATTTTTGAAAACCTTTTTAATTGAAAACCACTTTAAAAACAATGAATGTACATAATATTAGGAAAAAAAATTATTTTAAAAGGAATAAATTTTTAATCTTGAAAAGTAATCTTCAAGGGAATTTCAGTTATGATGATAGGTAAATATGTACACAATGAATATTTCTTTTTCACCGTAAAAAGGTTAGAAAAGTGCCTCGATTGGAAAATGACAAGAAGATTCATTTTTAAGAAACCTTATGTTTTAAAAGGTAAAACATGAGTAAAATTTATTCTAAATATCATAGGATAATATTAGAATAATTTTTGAAACTTTTATTTTTAGAAAACATATTTTGAAGGAACACATATTTCTGACTGAAAAGAGGGTAAAGTTGGGCTTTCTTTAAAACAATTTCTTAACTATATTATGTTATAAATAGTGGTAAAATGGTACCAAAACATGAATATATCATTAATAAATATAAGATAATAAAATTCATGAGTTTTCTTGTGATATGGATCATGAAATTTAATCAACGGAAACATAATCATAAATAATCTTGAAAAGAGATGAGATTATTTCAAAAAACTCTTACCACTTGGTAACTTGAAACATACTACCCATTTTAGAAAATGAAATTGTATTAAGATTAAAATATCATGAAAATAATTATATTAATTATATATAATTTCAAAGGTAGTATATACACCTCATGGATAAATATAGGTGCATAACATGTCATGTTTCTCAAAGAAGGGAAACTAAGACAAAATTACTTTACCGATTTGGTAACTTTTGAAACATAAAACCCATGAAATAAATATCATAAAATAGATATTTAAAAACCATAAATATAATTATATGGGTCATATAATTCATCCATGGGTAATAATCACGCCACACAAATGAAACTAGTGGTTATTAAGGCATGTATCTCACGAAAATAAAAGGGTGAGATGAAATCCCCTTACCTTGTGTCTTGAATTTCATCATACTCATACAAAAAAAATTTATAATAAATATAAGTTTATTATAAATATATAAAATAACCATATTCTTATATCTAATACCATATATGGTTTTATTATGACATTATATTACCCTTTTGTTAACAATTCTATGTTAAGGTTTTAATTAGGGTAATATTCACTTTATGCTTTGCATGTGTCTTAATTTGTTATATCTTTGGTCCTTATACTTATATCATGATTTAAAGAATGTAAACTATGATATAAATATCATTTATATTCATTATATTTATATTATAATAATCTATATAATATATATGTTTGAAATGGAATACACCATTCATTGATACGGTAGGTCGTACGTACACATGAACGATGTTTCTGTTTTTATTATTGTATTGAAATAAAGAAAAAAACAAAATATATGTATATATATATAATATAATTAAATTATAATTATAATGTTATATATATATTATTATTTCACTAAACCCATCCTTAATACATTCCATGTAGTGTGTTAACAAATCACATCCCTTCGAGGGGGTGGTAATCCACATTTCCTCAAATGAAATTATTGTATTAACACAAAATGGAAAGTATAAAGATATTTGTTTTAAAAGAATTAAAAAAGATTAAATAAATTATAAATATCATATATATTATATAAATAGTGTGTTTATCATCCCACCATGAGAGTTGGTAAAGGAAGAATGAATAATCATCGTTTTGTGAGGTGGTAGTTCGCCGTACATGTAAACATAATGTTTGTTACCCATTAGATGAAAGTATGTATAGGTTTAGTTAAATAACATAGAATGAATACATAATAGTATATTTAGGATAATTTTTTTGTTATAAAATCATGGAATAAAAATATTTTAGGGGGTTTAGAATGAAAATAACATAAAAGAACTTAAGGAAGAATGTTACTTCTTATTCGGGTAACTCCTTTTGGTTTGAACCAAAGGGATTCCTTGGATTTATTTCTTAGAAAAAGGAGTATTAAAAAAATAATGGAGGTATTTTTAGAAGTGTATTAGATAGATCTTGTCTAAAACTAATTGTTTTGAGAAGTGTGAGTAATGGGGAGAGTTAGTGGCCATTTATAGGGGAGGAAAAGGACTCACTTGGTATTTTTAAAACATGTTAGGTTAACCCACATTTTTACATAACAAAAGTCATAAAAAACCAAAAAAAACTCAATAATTTAAGGTTTTTAACAAAATAATTTCCATAAAATTGGTTTTTTTCATGTTTCTAGGTCATTTGGTCCCTTAAGTTTAATTTTTATTCCTTTATTAAGCTTAATTTTACCTTAATCGTTGTAATTAATTTTTTTAATTTCACTAATACTTTTGGTCAAAAACTAATTTAACCTTATTATAAATTATATATTATGATGATTTCAAATATGGAATCCATTTTTCCAAATTATAATTACATAATTAGAAGAAATTGGTTTCAATTTAATCCCACTAAAGGGAAGAAACTACTGGTTTTTAAGTAAAAGTGATCAAAACTTTTCTAAGTTTTTATATCCAATTTCAATGTGAAATCGGATCCAATGACCTATAGTGAATTAATTGATAAAAAAATTATCTAATTAAAATTATAAACCAATTTAAAATATAATTTAACCTTTTAAATAAATTATATGAAAAAGAAGTTTTGAATAAAAATTCAGTATTTTTTAACTATTCATTAAAAATGAAACCTTACAGAAAAATACCAAAAATTTACCCTAACATAATTTTTATGTTTTTATTTTAAATATGAATTTTATTTTGACATATATAATCCATAAAATTTCCAAAAATTATATTTAAAATAATTTCTCCATTAAAAGGTAGTAAAAACACCTTAATAAGAAATATAGTATTTTATACATAAAATTTGGTTTGTTTTTATCTTAAGCCTATAAAATATATTATATGAATATAAAAAATATTTGGTTGAATATATAATATATATATATAACATTAATATCACTCAATAATTGTAATTAATTAAGATTATTAGGATAAAAAATATTTGTGAGTATAAAAATAGTTTTTCATAAAAATATTTCCTTAGGTTCAATTGGTTCTTATATCCATTTCTAATCAATTTGTAACCAATGAATTCATTTTATATTTTTTTAAATCATATACTTTCATAAGTTTGTTAATAATACTCATAATCATTAATATAATGGCTAAGTTATATCTCATTATATTAAATAATAATATTTTTAATAATATATTATAGTTTGGTAACACTCAGTCTTACATGTTACGTAATCCATTGAGGAAATTTGATCTTGTGTGTAATGTGTTCTAACATTAGTGTTCCATGTAGAGCATATTAAACTTTATATTGTGTGTAGTGCATGATAACTTTATACTGTATATAATTTAAGAAAAACATAGTTATTTAATATAAAAACTAAACTATATTCAGTGTTGTGTGAAATGAGAAAAATCAAAAGGAATAAATTGATTCGAAAAAATACATTTCACAAAATCTTTGGGTGTTATCCAAAGAAAGTGATATGATTCACCAGGTCCCATATCATTCATTTTATCACCTTTTGAGTTTTTTGGGATTCTTAAATCCCTTTGAGTATGATTTAGGGAATCCCAAAACATATACCTCAGTTGTATCCCCTATATTTGATTTTGATTATAGGGAACTATGGTTTGGTTTTGGTTTGTTTCATTTTGATCCATTGATATCTTGGTGTCATTGTTTTTATGCCTTGAATGTGTTTTTAGTTTTGGTTTAATTTCAAACAAATTTATTAATGGTCTAGAAAGTGTGTATTTAAAAAAATAAAGTAAAGTTTGTTTTAAAAAATACATTTTAGAAATGTTTTGGGAAAAGTTGAAGAAATTGTTGGATTAATTTTGAATTTAAGTCATTTTTTCATGGTTTGAAATATATTTTTTTAAAAGTAAATATTTTATTTATGAATTTGGTTTAAAATTATGGTTTTAGGATAGATAATCATTGATTATTTTAAATAGGTAATTATTGTAAGTGTTTGGAAAGATAAAGGGTTAAATGTGATAGTTGTTTTATTTATGATTACTCGTGTGAAAAAAAATGTAAATTATATTCAAACTAGAATTTATGGAATTTATTATGAAAGGAACTATATAGACTCTTTGGTGGAATCTTAGTGGGCGTGTTTGGCTCACACCATACATATACACTAGTGTGTGTGTGTGTGATGATTTTATGTTTTCTCTTAGGTGACCAATTTTTTATCACATACATTGATTTTTTATTGTTTATAGATTGATGGTTTGGGATATGGTGAGTAAATTTGGTTCATGTTTTTGTTTTGTTGGAGTTGTTTAGGTTCTGGTTTATTTTTGGGATGGTGTATCAGCCAATTTAGCCTAATGAATTTTATATTTTGTTCTCATTGTATCTACTTTTGATGTATTTTATTTGGTGTATCCAATTTTTTATTTTTTTATGGATGTTTATGTTCTTATTCCATGTTTTGTTTGATGTTTTATTCAAATATATTTATTTGATATACTTTTATTCCCAACATCTTGATAGGTCACTTCATATTCTCACTAGTTTATATTGCTTGTTTATATTTTTTAGGGTGAAATCCTTCTCAGGTGAATATTTATAATGCCCAAGTACTATTTTTCAAACTGTGGGGTTTAGGAACTCCCTTAGGCATTAGCGGTGACCAGGGTCGAGTGACAGGTTAAGTCATCTCAGGTTGGTTTATATAACACCACTAGCACAATAATCCTAATTAAAGAAAGTACTTCAACAATACCCTCCAAGTATATAACAATTCAATTTGCATAAATTTAATCACATAAATAATACTATGAATGGTATTAAATAAATATATTAATTTAAACTTGGAAACTTTTCCTTGAAATTCACATGTTAAAAACTTTTCAAATCAACCAAATTTTTTTCTGAAAAATATACCTTTAAGAAAAAAACTATTTTAAAAAAAACTCTAAAATATTCTCTTTAAAAAAATACAAACACAACACTTCGTGAAACAATCCAAAACCATTTTAAAATACCACTATAAAAATCAACACAAATTTCATAAAAATAAAAATAAATCCAATTATTTAACAAAACATATCACCAAAAAAGCACATAATTATTTAATAAAGTCGATAAAATATGATTAAACATCACTGCACACATTATCACATATCATGGGAAAGTTATCAAAATAAACATGCTCTAATCCAAAATATAATTTTCTATAAAATCTCATTACTAATTAAAGGGACTCAATTACTAAATAAATTAGCTAATTTAACTTTTCATGTGTAACAAGGTGTTAACAATTCATTAATTACTACATTAAAAGTCTAACATTCTTTTCATCAATCCAACCAACAACACTAAGAAATTTAAAATATACTAAACATGGTGGATAACATTCCATATTAAATATTATTCCATTAATAAGTAACCTATATCAAAAATAAAAAAGGTTATATGCCTCCATTAATACATTCCTAACATGATCTTTGTCTAATCAATATCAACATGTCTAACATCAAGCAAGGAAATCTCGATTAACACATAGCATGCCTTGTAAAACATGAGGTTGAAATAGTTAATTTTATCTAGATCCTTTGGGTGACTAACATGTATTTAATTTTTAATAATGTGCCTATGTAAACACTCAATATACATATTTTAAGAAAAATTTAAAAAATCATTAATTTGGTCTCAATATTTTCAAGGTTTACATTAACCATTTACTTCAAGTTTATGCCTTTGCTTCTTAGAGTCTCAAATTAACACTGATCTAGAATCCTTTTAAACAATATAATTAAAAAAATGAAGATCATAATGGGGAATATATAATCCTATATAAAAAATAGTATAGACAAGAGTTAACCCACATTATAGGGAAAAACTACACCAAAAACATCTCAACACAATGGAAATAATAACAATGATAAAACCAATAATACCCCCTTAGTATCCTTAAATCCTTAACATATCTCACCCATTTTAAATGAATCCTTGAGACCAAAACATGAAATTTTACTTAATATTATTTAAATAGATTCATTTTCATTTCCCAGTGTAAAAAAAACATGATACACGTACCTCTCTTAGTTTTTAACCCTGTAATCAGCATTACCTCCCCTAGGGTGTTTATTAAGTTTATGTTCCTTATGTCAGATCATAGGGGGGCCTAATTTACTGTGTTTTAATTGATCTCCCTTGATACATCACACACTAGGTTTGACTAACATTGTTTCCCTATCAAAATCATATAATCCATGCTATTGTATAACTCCAAACTCCATCTTAATTCTCATCCATAGCACTAATACCACATTGTAATGGATTATCCCTACTAGAAACCCCTTCCAAGACTACAATGAATATGAGAGTGATCACCAAATCCAACCTCTAATAGACCACGGATTGATGACTAGCATTGAGAGTATAAAACATAAAAATGGGATGAATTTCTCTCATAAATCCCAGTTTCATATAAAAGAAACCATCAATCAACTATATAATATAAAATAAAACCAATATTTCATAATGCCTATAAATGTTATATAGGAACAAATTCTCCAAATAAGATACAAAAAAAAGGAAACCCATATGATAGTGACCCTAACAAAAACTACAAGCCTCAAGCTAATAACTTCCTACCCAATCACCAACTCCCTACTAAAAACCTATAAAAAATATTTATATATATGTGGATGAGGATGCATCTATAATCAGTAGGATCCTCCTCAAGGAATCTCATAAAAATGTAGATAAGGCATACTAATACCTTAGTGAATGAATAGTAAAACCAAGTCATGCCTAAAATATGTCAACTAATACCCAATATCACTAAGATTTTCTCAACCAAAACTGTATCCAATATAATAATATAGTATCAAAATAATATATCAAGAAGTCACTCTATGACAACTTCCCCACTGTTTTGTCTCTCACACACCACAAAAGTTGTTTCCATCCCTTCCATATACACATATCCACATCCTGCATCACAACCATTACTAGATCATCATCATCTCTATATACCATATACCACATACCACAACCAAATATCATAATTATACATAAAATCCTTATCACATTGGGATATCATGAATATGAATGACATTAACCTCATGTCCTCCTCCTACCATTCATGACCCCCACCATATATCCTCATATCATAACCACATATAAAAATAATAGTAGGGAATCATGAACATGGAGGATACCAACCTCATTCACTCCTCCTACAATGTGAAACCCATGCTATATATCCTCATATCACAAACACATATCCATATAATAGTAGGGTATCATGAATGTGAAATACATCAATGGTGTTCCCTCTTCCTACCATGTACAACCCCTACTATGTAACGCGTCCTCTATCACATCATCATCATATTTCATCCCATTACCTCATGTAATATCATTTTCACTCTAACTTATGGACATTACAACTTATGCATCATAACTTCAGGCCATCATAGCTGATACTATGCCCATAATAGAGAGTATGGAAGAGGGAGTAGTTATTCATGTGTTCCCTTACCAACTAAGATGTTGATGAAAATACATTAAACCCAAAACAAAAGGTTGTCTAACTTGGGTAGGGTTCAAAATAAATCACAATAAAATATATATATATATATATAACATATAATATATCCACACACAAACCTAGATCAGGGGTTCACACAAAACATCACAATTAATACCCATCATTATCATTGCACTACCATTTCCATATATTATCCATCACTACCAATACTATACCACAAACCATCCCACATTTCTCAAAAAACATCCACAAAAACATTCATATTTCCCCCATTAATCATAAAATTTATCCAATTTTAGATTTACCATTTTATTATACACATTACATTCATTATTTCATTCATTTATCCACATTTAATGTCAAACCATTCATTATCCATCAACTATGTTTATCCAGCTGTTACCAATTAGTTTCAATCATTAATATTTCATTAATGACACTACTTGTTACATTCCAACCCTTACCCATTACTATATCATTATTACTAACCATATTTATGGAACCTAGCAACTATGATGAAACCCCATCACAACCATATTGATAGCTCATCAACCACCACATGAGTAAAAGCCAACAGTCATCACACATTTCCAAACCAAAAACCATAGAACCCTTTTACCTATTTCCTCATTGATCACATGATCCCATCCACCACGTCATTATTTAATTTCAAATTAGAATTTCACATTCGATCATCCTCTATATAAATTCAAAATTCTCACATGGCTAATTTGTTACCATATTTATGTGATTTAACGAATTATAAAGGTAAAAATAATATAAACATTAGCTTCTAATATTATAATAGGATCAAACCTCAATCAACCATACATGCAATAGAAAAAAAACACAATAGTGAACCACATCAAACCAACAACAAATCTCAACAAGTAGTCACCCTTTAATCATCATTCTTAATATAAATTAATCATGGCTAGCATAAACATCTTTACTAGAATTCCGTATTTCCTAATAGTTTTTTCATTACCATATTTAAAGGATTAACCTTTTATAGATTTTATTCCATCAATTTAATTATAGTAACACAACACGTTTCATAGTATCAAACAAACACTTGATAGTAGTATAAAATAGTCATAAATCATAATAAAAAACATAGAATCATATAAAACACATGTGAATAAATCTATTCCCATAAATTTAATATAGTTTATTTAATTATCTTCATTAGGTTAATACTTTACATCAATCTAAATAAAATAAAATCATGGTAATTCCATAGTTTCACATAAATAAAAGGAAGAAGTTTTGAATTAACTACCTCAACTAGAGGTTTAATCAACTATTGTGTAATAACAAGTAAAGAGAGATGATCATAAGTCTGAAATCCTGATGAAATCCTAAATAACCTAGATTAGATCATCCCTAATCAATACATAACCCAATTCCAAAAAAACCCCAAACCGAACTGCTACCACAACCTTCCTTGGATGAAGGATTGGGAGATAACCCAAGAGAAGGGAAATGAAACTCATCTCAAATGAAAGGTTCTCAATCCCATAATTTCAAGAATCAAAATATTCCAAATAGGGATCAATGTTTTATAAGAATATCTGGTCACAAAAGGTTTGAGGAAAATTAAGGAATAAGGAATAACTCATATGGTCTTCTAAATTTATAATAAAACTAGAAATTTAAGGCGTCACTTTGTAACACGTCATGATAACATAGTGAAGAGGCTATATTGATTGAATCTCTAAAATCCATGTTGTGATCTACTCTACCTTACCCCATTTAAGTCTTAGGAAACTATATTAATCTAATATAATTAGGGAAGGTTCATTCCTTGACCAATATTGTCAAATCAAGTACATGATCTTCTAGAACCAAGCCATTACACAACTAAATAACTATGGCATGATGATTCTCAATAGAAAATCCCCAAAATTAGTCATGTGGGATTCATGATGTGGAATTTGTGACCATGTTAGGATGACTACTCATTTGAAATTTTATCAAACTTATTAATCCCCTTCATGTCATGATAGAACACCCTCACACCATAAAATATTCATACATAAGAGTTTCCTCATAAAATGTAATGTTTTACACTTTACCAAAATCATCTTCAAGAGTATTCATTTTGTGACCAAGGTAGGTTATATTGTAACCTTACTTCCAACCTAAAATGGTGTGATTCATAAATCTCATTGATTTCACCCCCAAGTCATGACACTTTACTCATGTTGTGACATGAAAACCATATCATGACTTAAACCTCTATAAAATGACCACCAGAATAAGAAAATAACTCTTTATTCCAGCCAACCATTCATGCCGAAACACCCAAGAGCACATTATGACACCCTCCTTCCAAATAAAATCCCAACTCTAGAAATACCTCTCTTCCTCCAATATTCTCCTTCCACCTCCAACACCCAAAAGGAAAAAAGTAAAGGTCTAAGAATGTCTATATTGTTGTATGTCAAGACTCTTAAATTTTTTTTTTTTTGAACAATTGAAATGAGAAGCTCTAGGGGATATTATTTTTACTAATGATGATAGTGATAGTGGAAGAAAAGTAGAGGCATGTGGCCTATATTTTATGTTTTGATAGGTTGTGTAGATAGTCAGTACACTAAATAATGGATGTAAAAAAAATTGTAATATATAATAGTAATTGATTTTGATGACTAAGGTTCATTATTTATGAATTATTGTAAAATAATAGTACCTAGGAGTAAATGGAGTGAAATATAAGAGTCTCTTATACTTCTACTAGAAGTTGGTGGTCAATATCGAGACATCTACTAGAGAATGGATATGGATAAGTTAAAATTTGGATCCCCTAAAAATGTAGGATTATGGTGAAACAAGTTGAGTAGATACACCCCACTATAAATATGGTGTGGGGCCATTTCAAAAATATCATTAAATGATTATTAATCTAGTTAGTTGGCTTATTAACGATGATTTTAATCGTGTAACTTTCGATTAATGAAAATTTGTGGTAGAGTTATCCCATGGATGTAGTAATTATTGTTCGAAATATATAAATACTTATGTTCATTTATTCATTTATTAATTTATTATTTATATTGAATTTTTTTCCTATGTCATGAGTTTTTTTGAGTTTGGAAAGAGTGTCAACTTAGTGCAGTATATTGAAGTCATTACTTTCTTCTTGACTAAAGAGTTTACAATTATTTGTTTTCATATTTTTAAGTTCTTGTAGTTTAAATTACAATGATATGAGTTAGAGAATCCCAATATAATTTATCCACCAATCATACTTTATAGGTAGACACTCTACCATCCATATCAATTTTCTTACAGAAAATACACTTGCGCCCTGTTGGTCTCACCCTTTCATGTGAATCTACCAAGTTCCAAAGTTGGTTAGTGTTCATAGATTTCATTTCAAATTTAATAGACTTAAACCATTCCTCGTAATCATAAATCTCAATGGAATCCTATTAATTAGTAGGTTCATCATCTATCAACATTATTTCATTATCATTTCTGATAAAAAAAATACATATCTTTCAGTCTCCTGGAGAATCCTATCAAAACTTCAAGGTTCTTATGTAACCTAAGTCAATTTTGTTACCAAATCCCCTTATGTAAGTATCTCACTTTACATATTAGGCGTAAAAAAACAAAATGGGATTCCCTGACACATCACATGAGACATCTCACCACAAGGCCTGAGGCATGTTCCCAATCAGCCAGGGCAGGAGACAAGCACTAGGGTATCACAAGAGAGAACATGGGAATGATTCCATCCTTATAAAAACCAAGATAAAAAATGGTTCCAACCAGGAACCCGAAAATAAAATATTGAAACTAAAATTAATTCTAACAAAATGAAGCATAAAGTTTAAAATAAATGAAAATATTTTACAAAACATTTTCCAAAAATGAAACCATTTTTATAAAAATATTTTACATTTCCAAAACAAGGAAATAAAACTAAACTAAAATGAATACGGGTGGACTAAGAGGATGATACACCACATGACCTAATTATTTAAACTAAACCAGGTTATAAACCCCAACATCTCTCTGTGACTCTCAAGTCACCACTATAAAATGAACAAAACCCACTTCCCAATAGATAGTGGAAGCAAACCAACCTGAAACCCATAACCTGAGAACCTATATAAAACATGACTAATTCATACCCATAAATTTGAGCATGAAGGGTATGATATAAAGGCTAGTATTATACTACCATGAGTCCATTAAATACCTTTTATATAAGGAAGCCAATTTTACTTGTTTAAAAAATAATAACAAAGTAGGTTTTCATTCCCTTTATAAAAAATGGAGGGTAAACATACCATATCACAAATCATTTATCAAAAACATTCCATTAATAAAGCATGTCTCAAATAGGACCTACCAAGGTAATTTCATTTCAAAAACCAACCATTACCTTTATAAAACCAAACCGCATTCATTTAAAAGGAAACAAGTTTAAATTTTTCTTTTCTCTTAAAATACCCTCCTTTGAAACCAAACCCACACATGGTTTAAAAATACATTTTCAAAGGAAATACTTTAAAAGTATTTAAATTAAAAAACACCTCTTTCCCTTTCTCAAAATAAACTCCAACACACACTAAACATGAGTATAGATAAGGGAAAACATAATAAAATAAAAATCCATAAAGAGTTATAATAATTTACAATAATAAAACAATTAAATCCTTAAAAAATCTCAAGCACAAAAAACCATCATATCAAAATAAGATCAATAAAAATATAATTAACTCACATTATAATACACAAAAATTCATAACATAGGATATATAGCATGATGAAAAAACCTAGGGACTAATGGTGTGAGTGATAGATGTGAAAAAATGGAAGCAACTTCCAATATTTTAACTTTAACATATCTCATCCCCCAAATCACTCACAACTAGTCTCATTAGTGATAACCCCATATCCAAGTCATAAAATTTGACTAGGGGTTACTAGCATGTGAATAACTCTCAAATAGCATATCCAATGTACCTTGACTCCCCACTTAGTATCCTAGTGCTCCTCATGTCATAGATATTAGATGTAGACCACTATAAAATCAATTTCAATCACATGATAAACATATGGCCTAAATAAAATAAATAATATTAATCATTAAACCACCTTCCCTCAAGGTTCCAAATGGTCCTTATCTTTATACATAGAAAAGAAAAGCTTTGAAAATCCCTTTTTAAAATCCATTTTAAACTAAAATTCAATTCCAAGGGAAATCACATATAACACCAAAGCACAACCAAGATCCAATTTTGGAAATACTCTTTCAAAACCACCTTTAAAAATAAGGTAAATTATAACAACTTTCAAACCACAAAAAATAATCATCATGATAAATAAATTAAAGGATTAATATAAGAAAAACAAACCAAAAATGAATCACACCCCCATTTTAAACATATAAATCATTTTTCTAAAATAACACACCCTTTTGTATAAACAAGGGGAAACCTTTTATAAGTAATGAAACATATTTTTAAACTAATAGAACACCTCTTAAAATAAGGAAATCCTTTTTTACAAAATAACACTCCACTTTATAAAATTGAATTAGTTCAAAACACCATGAACCAATTATTTTTATCATGGAAAACCTATAATATAATTTTATCAAACACCTTAAATGCATAAAACATAATTTAAAACCAAAGTTCCACTAGACCAAGTATTTCACTGATTTTTTCCAAATTAAAAAAAATTAAAACATACAGAACATTTTATAACAAAACACTATGTATTATATAAATCATTAATTTAGTTAAATAACATATTTATAAAATCAAGTAATCAAGTAATTCTTTAATAAAAGGAAATGTAATTAAAACACCTACCTCGAGTGGTGGAATCATGGTGCCTACAATGGAAATCCTTAGAATAGGTCTTTGATGATGGTTCAAACCCTTTAAAAATAAAAACACCAAATTTATCACAACCTTAAATGTTAAAATCATTCAATTTTGATATTATGGTTAGAGGAAAAGAGGGGAAATGGGAAGAAACTAGGAAAATAAGAGAGGAGAATCCATCACCTTTAAATCTGGATGAAGCGACACCAAGGATCCACTCTAAATACACCTCATAAGATCTTAGAAGTGTTAAAGCTGGATGGTAGAGGTTCTAAGGTTAGGGTAGTTTGAGTGGGGTGGCTTATGGGAGAATCTGAAATAAAAATAGATCTAAAATGAAAAAAAAATTCCCTAACCTGAGAAGATCACATTGTTGTCTCATATGGTTTACCAAACCATGTGTAGACTATGTGGCATCCACTACCCTGAAACCTTCAAGGTCTCATGGTTGTCTCATACATTTTACCAAATCGTACATACGCCATGTGATCACCACTATCCCAAACCAAAAAGGGCATGTGGCTTTTACTACGTGGTTTCCCAAAGCATACTTCTAACTATGAAACCTTGTAGAAGCCTCAAAAATTCAAAAAAATTAACCTTGGGACACTTTTATCCCAAGGTAGAAATTGACCACATAAAAAAATAAATTGACATTTTGGGGTGTCACAATTCTCCCCATTATGCCACTTTCTTCCCCTAGAAATACCACTCCCAAAAATTTATTGATAACTCAAGTTAAAGGAAAGTTTGAGATTAACTCACCAAGGAGAAGGATATAACTAAAAATAAAAATCTTGAAAACAGAAGCAAAAATGTAAGACCCAAACTTCCTACTTTTTGGGAAAACCCAAAAAACTAGAGATTTTCCAACCATTGAAGCACTATAAATCCTAAGAACAAATTATTCACACAATAAAAAATTAGTAAAAACACTCCCATTGTCTAATTTAAATTTTGGAGATCCTAAAAACACATATAATAAATGATTTTTGAGTTATGAACCTAACCAATGTTCAAAATAAAATAACACCTTTGGAGCAACTAGACTATAAGAATGAGAAACAACAGTACATTCCAACCAAAAACATCTTAGAAGAAAACTCCCATAAATAAGGTAAATACACATAGACCGACCTTAGGTCACCCCACTATTTAAGATTGATCTAAAATGGTAAAATATCAAAGGTTAACGTCAAAGATAATGAATATCTCCAAGAAACCTTAGAGCCACTAACCAAAAGAAACCATCTTGAAACCCCACAATAAAGTTCTTTATCAATAAACATCCAAAGATTACCAGATCAACATAATCCACTGAAATGGTAGAAACACCTCTAAATATGAACATGCCTTAACAAGGAATAATATGGATCTTAATTTGGGTTATGAGGCTACATAAATGGTAACTTAGGGTTAATCTCATGGAGAAACCACTCTTATTTATCTCAAAAGTAAACTTTAACTCAGTATCTATCACAGTCTACTCAAAAACCAAAATTTTATCCCCAATACCCTATCCTACAGCCAAGGCATTCCCATGTACTTCAGTGAACAACCCTCAAACCATGAACAATTCCATGAACAACTACACCGAGTATCAAAAGAAACAAGGCATGATCAACCAAAAGATATGAACATGAGCCACAAAATCTTCCATTCATTACAAAAAAAATAATGGTGTATAAAAGTGATAGAATAAAGTACAAAAAAACATAGATTTCAAAATATAACACCCCAAACCACAATACATGTTTTGAGTCTCTAGGTGGAAGTAATACTAAAGACCACCAATTGGATCAATGTTGGGTCCATAACTACTTTTTATTTTAGGGTTCTTTCAGCTTACAAAACCTCTGAATATGACTAAGATGACCAAACTGATGAAAAGTCCTCAGATTTATCAAATAGTAAATCTTAATATGACTTTACTTCCCACACTAATAGCACACCATTGTCTTCTGTTTCTTGCCCATTGAAGAAATATTCTTGAAACTAGATGGGGTCTCAAGATCACTTGCCACATTACTTGTTGACAATGATTCATCAACAATTTCCTTACACACAAATTCCCTAAAGGTAGTTATAATAGATTGAAACACCATATAACTAAGATCATAACTAAGGCATCTGGAAAAGAACCAAGACTTTTTTGAATCATTAGTCGCTAACTCAGGAGAAAAGGGAACTGTTCTAGTGAAATTTTCAATATATTCCTTCACTGACTTATATCCCAGATGAACACTGAAGAATTCTATCTCCTTTGAAGTTCTTACTTCATTAGGATAAAATTTTATAATGAAGTAATCATTGAAGAATCCCAATACAACACTTGAATCAGTTGGTCATTGATAGTTCACCTCTACCAATCCAAACCCAATCCATCAAAAAAGGAGTAGTGAACCTCACCCTAGAAGATTCTAGAGTTACTAGAGAATTGAGGATCACTTTGATCATATCTAGACACTATTTCACCTCATGAGATCCTTGATCACCACTAAACAATGGAATATGATAATTCAGAAACTCTCGTACATGGTACATAAGATGAGAAGAAGTAGGACATGTTACTCTATCATGAGTAATGGAAGAGTCTAAGGAGGGAAAGACTACTTTTGGATCACTAGGAGAACTACATGAAATATTTGACTCTCGACAGGTTGATTCCTTTTTGGGGTTCATATTCTAAAACATCAAAAAACACAACACTTAATCAAAGCACCAAAAAAACCCAACACAGGGGAACAAATCACAAATCAAATGAAACAATATTACAAAACACCCTTCTAAACCTCATTTCAAAAATTCCCAAAACAACCTTTTCTTTAATTAAAAATATCCAAAAAGTTCAAAACATTAAAATTAGTTTAAACCCAATAATATAAAAAAAAATCATTTCTTGAAAACAAATTTCCCTTTAAACCACACAAGCCAAAACATTCCAAGAATATCATTACTCAAAACTCATGTAATTATTTCCATAAAAACTATCACACCCAAAAACATTTTATCCTTTTTAATTAATCATGCTACAGTTTAAAGAAAATAACCAAAGAAACTCAATTACCCAAAATATGGTTCTAAAAAAAATTAAATACCAATGCATACTACATTACTTTAAAACATGGTTAACCCATTTTCAAAATCTATAAAGATTCACTTGAACACTTATAAACAAGTCCCAATAAACACAAGAGATGATAAAATAATAAAATTATGGAAAATATAAAAAAAATACTAACTTTATACACTATGAACATCATAGCCTCACAGTTTTTTAAACCATGTGTCGGCCATGTGATTGCCTCTGGAGTTATCCAGAATAGTTAGAATGGGTTGTTCATGGTTTGACAGACCATTCACCTTAAATGTGTGCCCCCTGTATTTCCTCTAGTATCACTCCAAAACTAGAAATTTATTAGGATGTATCCCAGGTTATTCCTATAACATAGAGTAGCTAAAAAATGCATAAAAATATATCACAAACAAACCACCATAAATTCAAAAACCAAAAGAAGTATCTTGACCACCCATGGAAACTCAAGGTCAAGAATGAGGAAGAGTTATACAAGAACTCCTACACACCCACCACTCAAGATCCGATGGGCCTAGATCTAATATACCTTTTCCCCCAAATAACAAGAAAAATATGATACCATTTATAGTAAATTGGCTCAGGTTGACTTGACATATCATCTGAGACATCCCTTCATAAGGTCTGTGGTGTATTCCTGATTACCCCAAGATAGTGAAAATCACCAAGGTATCAAAAGAGAGAATGAGGAAATGATTTCAACCTCATAAAAATCAGAATCAATAATGAGTATAACCAAGAACCTAGAAAAAATTCTCTTTATAATTGATGACCATTCCAAAATAAATCAACGTAACTAAAATTAATTCCAACAAAACAAGGTATAAAATCCCAACTCAGAATCCACTAAAATAGTGCCCCAAGTCGATCGGTCACATGGCCTCAAGGATTCCTCCCCATACAAAAAAGGATACTAAGTAAAATCAAGGGTCCAATTGTGGTATGTTGGGGAGACTATCCACATTATCATGGTATCATACCAGTATAATAGATAATAAATCTATCAATAATGAAAATATTATAAGTAAAAAGGAAACAAAATATAATAATAACTGATAAAGTGTCTGATTCCAAATACACAACCATGGGTGTCCATGTGATTATATAATATGAAAGCAATAATCATACATCAATTAATAAATAAACGATACAAAAATAAATACCAAATCCTATAAGACTATCTCAATGAGTATCCTAAGCTCTAGCTCGGTCCTATACTCCTAAGCTCCCGTGTACGATATAACAGCACAAGCATAATATATGAACCTAAACCTGCAAACATGAGGTATTTTTAGTTACCCCAGTGAAATTGAGTCTCAAAAAGGGTGTGAGATATGATTAATATGCCACCAAAAATGGTTTTTAATGTTATCTAGTATATGAGTATAAAATAAACTAGTGTGCAGGAATACCAAAAGTAAATTAATACAATGAATGAATAAATGAAAACAAGTCAGGCTCAAGTTCCTTAAGGACACCTAGCCAACCATACCCACTTCTCCCTAAGACAAAATATCTCTGAACATGACCACATGTATATATAATCATATATGTAAATATATATATATATATATATATGAAAAGATATACATGCACCAGTGAGGACCCAAGGCGGAAGTCCAAGGCATCCACACAACAGTTTAACAAGTATCATTTATTTAATTAAGGAAATGATCCAAGTCATCCTAATCAGAGAACATAGCTAGGGTGATAAAATTATAATAGTTGTATGGGACCCAGGGTTAACCCATGGAGTCCAGGTATAATAGGTGTCTTTAAACCATGGATCAATTTTGGGTAGTCACATATATCTGAACATAAGACCACTAGCCGATCAGGGACCCAAGGTACATAGTAAAAACGTCCTAGTCAACTAATCATCATAAGGATATACCACTAGTAGTATGAATTAATAAACAATAATGATATAATTATTTGTCCTAAAGGCCCATACTAGGCATTCTGTAATGAGGAAACATAGTTATCACCCAAGGAGTAACATAATTTTGTTTATTCTATGTTTCCATCCATGGTGTTTCGTAAAGAGGAAAACCAAGTATCGCTCGTAACTTCTAATTTTACTATGACCCCATCCAATTCATTCTATAAAAATGAAACTCAATTATCACTCAAATCATGATGAAATTTTTTTTCTTATGAGCTCATCCAAGGCATTCCGTAAAGAGGAAAACACTGTATTTCTCAATACATAATATAATTAAATTAACCTATATTTCTATCCATGGTATTTCCTAAATATGAAATTGGTATCACTCATGTTATATATAATATTAAACATCCTATGAGCCTATCTTAGGCTTTCTGTAAAAAGGAACCCAAGTATCTTAGAAGTGTTAAAGAGGGATGGGAGATGTTCCTAGGTCAGGGTAGTTTGAGTGGGGTGTCTTATGGGAGAATCCGAAATAAAAAAAAATCTAAAATGAAAAAAAAAATCCCTAACCTGAGAAGATCACATGGTTGTCTTATATGGTTTACCAAACCATGTGCAGACCATGTGGCATCCAATACCCTGAAACCTTCAAGGTCTCATGGTTGTCTCATACAGTTTACCAAATTGTACATAGGCCATGTGATCACCACTATCCCAAACCACAAAGGGCACGTGGATTTTACTACATGGTTTCCCAAAGCATACTTCTAAATATGAAACCTTGTAGAAGCCTCAAAAATTCAAAAAAATTAACCCTTGGACACTCTGATCCCAAGGTATAAATTGACCACATAAAAAAAATAAAGTGACATTTTGGGGTGTCACAATTCTCCCCACTATGCCACTTTTTTCCCCTAGAAAGACCACTCCCAAAAATTTATTGATAACTCAAGTTAAAGGAAAGTTTGAGAATAACTCACCAAGGAGAAGGATCTAACTAAAAATAAAAAACTTGAAAATAGAAGAAAAAATGTAGGACCCAAACTTCCTACTTTTTGTGAAAACCCAAAAAAACGTGAGATTTTCCAACCATTGAAGCACTATAAATCCTAAGAACAAATTATTCACACAATAAAACATTATTAAAAACACTCCCATTGTCTACTTTAAATTTTGGAGCTCCTAAAAACACATATAATAAATGTTTTTTGAGTCCTGAACCTAACCAATGTTTAAAATAAAATAACACCTTTGGAGCAACTAGACTATAAGAATGAGAAACAAAAGTATATTCCAACAAAAAACATCTCAGAAGAAAACTCCCACAAATAAGGTAAATACACATAGACCGACCTTAGGTCACCCCACTATTTAGGATTGATCTAAAATGGTAAAATATAAAAGGTTCACATCAAATATAATGAATATCTCCAAGAAACCCTGGAGCCACTAACCAAAAGAAACCATCTTGAAACCCCACAATAAAGTTCTTTCTCAAGAAACATCCAAAGATTACCAGATCAACGTAATCCACTGAAATGGTAGAAACACATCTAAATATGAACATGCCTTGACAAGGAATAATATGGATCTTACTTTCGGTTATGAGGCTACATAAATGGTAACTTAGGGTTAATCTCATGGAACACCCACTCTTATTTATCTCAAAAGGAAACCATAACTCAGTATCTCTCACAGTCTACTCAAAAACCAAAATTTTATCCCCAATACCCTATCCTACACCCAAGGAATTCCCATGTACTTCATTGAAAAACCCTCAAACCATGAACAATTCCATGAACAACTACACCGAGTATCAAAAGAAACAAGGCATGATCAACCAAAAGATATGAACATGAGCCACAAAATCTTCCATTCATTACAAAAATAATAATAATGGTGTATAAAAGAGATATAATGGAGTCCAAAAAACATAGATTTAAAAATATAACACCCCCAAACCACAATACATGTTTTGAGTCTCTAGGTGGAAGTAATACTGAAGACCACCAATTGGATCAATGTTGGGTCCATAACTTCTTTTTCTTTTAGGGTTCGTTCAGCTTACAAAACCTATGAAGATGACTAAGATGACCAAACTGATGAAAAGTCCTCATATTTATCAAATATGAAATCTTAATATGACCTTACTTCCCACACTAATAGCACACCATTGTCTTCTGTTTCTTTCTCATTGAAGAAATATTCTTGACACTAGATGGGGTCGCAAGATCACTTGCCACATTACTTGCTGACAAAGATTCAGAAACAATTTCCTTACACTCCAATTCCCTAAAGGTAGTTATGATAGATTAAAACACCATATAACTAAGATCTGAACTAAAGAATCTAGAAAAGAACCAGAAATTTTTTGAATCATCAGTTGCTAACTCAGGAGAAAAGGGAACTGGTCTAGTGAAATTTTCAACATATTCCTTCACTAACTGATCTCCCAGATAAACACTGAAGAATTATATCTCCTTTAAATTTCTTACTTCATTAGGATAAAATTTTCGAATGAGGTAATCCTTGAAGAATCCCAATACAACACTTGAATCAGTTGTTCATTAATAGTTCACCTCCACCAATACAAACCCAATCCATCAAAAAAGGTGTAGTGAACCTCACCCTAGAAGATTCTAGAGTTCCTAGAGACTATAGGATCACTTTGATCATATCTAGACACTATTTCACCTCATGATATCCTTGATCATCACTAAACAATGGAATATGCTAATTCAGAAACTCTCATACATGGTACACAAGATGAGAAGAAGTAGGACATGTCACTCTATCATGAGTAATGGAAGAGTCTAAGGAGGGAAAGAATGCTTTTGGATCACTAGGAGAACTGCATGAAATATTTTGCTCTCGACATGTTGATTCCTTTTTGGGGTTGATATTCTAAAACATGAAAAAACACAACACTTAATAAAAGCACCAAAAAAACCCAACACAAGGGAACAAATAACAAATGAAATGAAAAAAGATTACAAAACACCCTTCTAAACCTTATTTCAAAAATTCCCAAAACAACCTTTTCTCCAATTAAAAATATCCAAAAAGTTCAAAACATTAAAATTAGTTTAAACCAAATAATATAAAAAAATCATTTCTTGAAAACAAATTTCCCTTTAAACCACACAAGCCAAAACATTCCAAGAATATCATTACTCAAAACTCATGTAATTATTTCCTTGAAAACTATCACAACCCAAAAACATTTTATCCATTTTAATTAATCATGATAGATTTTAAATAAAATAACCAAATAAACTCAATCACCCAAAATATGGTTATAAAAAAACTTAATTATCGATGCATAATAAATTACTTTAAAACATGGTTAACCCATTTTCAAAATCCATAAAGATTCACTTGAACACTTATAAACAAGTCCCAATAAACACAAGAGATGCTAAAAGAATAAAAAGATAGAAAATATAAAAAATACCAACTTTATACACTATGAAAATCTTAGCCTCATAGTTTTTTAAACCATGTGTCGGCCATGTGATTGCCTCTAGAGTTATCCAGAATAGTTAGAATGGGTTGTTCATGGTTTGACAGACCATTCACCTTAAATGTGTGCCCCCTGTATTTCCTCTAGTATCACCCCAAAACTAGAAATTTCTTAGGATGTATCCCAGGTTATTCCTATAATATAAAGTAGCTAAAAAATGCATAAAAATATATCACAAACAAACCACCAAAAATTCAAAAACCAAAAGAATTATTTTGACCACCCATGGAAACTCAAGGTCAAGAATGAGGAAGATCTATACAAGAACTCCTAAAGACCCACCACTCAAGCTCTGATGGGACTAGATCTAATATACCTTTTCCCCTAAATAACAATAAAAATATGATACCATTTATAGTAAACTCGCTCAGGTTGACTTGACATGTCATCTGAGACATCCCTTCATAAGGTCTGTGGTGTATTCCTGATTACCCCAAGACAGTGACAATCACCAAGGTATCACAAGAGAGAATGAAGAAATGATTTCAACCTCATAAAAACCAGAATCAATAATGATTCTAACCAAGAACCTAGAAAAAATTCTCTTTATAATTGATGACCATTCCAAAATAAATCAACGTAACTAAAATTAATTCCAACAAAACAAGGTATAAAATCCCGACTCAGAAGCCACTAAAATAGTGACCCAAGTCGATCAGTCACATGGCCTCAAGGATGCCTCCCCATACAAAAAAGGCTACTAACTAAAATCAAGGGTCCAATTATGGTATGTTGGGGAGACTATCCACATTATCATGGTATCATACCGGTATAAGAGATAATAAATCAATCAATAATGAAAATAGTATAAGTAAAAATGAAACAAAAGATAATAATAATTGATAAAGTGTCTGATTCCAAATACACAACCATGGGTGTCCATGTGATTCTATAATATGAAAGCAGTAATCATACATCAATTAATAAATAAACAATACCAAAAATAAAGACCAAATACTATAAGACTATCTCTATGAGAAACCTCAGCTCTAGCTCGGTCCTTTGCTCCTAAGCTCCCATGTACAATGTAACAGCACAAGCATAATCTATGAACCTAAACCTGAAAACATGAGATCTTTTTAGTTACCCTAGTGAAATGGAGTCTCAAAAAGGGTGTGAGATATGCTTAATAGGCCACCACAAATGGTTTTTAATGTTATCTAGTATATGAGTATAAAATAAACTAGTGTGTAGGAATACCAAAAGTAAAGTAGGACAATGAATGAATAAATGAAAACAAGTTAGGCTCGAGTTTCTTAAGGACACTTAGCCAACCATACCCACTTCTCCCTAAGACAAAATATCTCTGAAAATGACCACATGTATATATAATCATATATGTAAATATATATATATATATATGAAAAGATATACATGCACCAATGAGGACCCAAGGAGGAAGTCCAAGGCATCCACATAACAGTAGAAAAGGGATCATTTATTTAATTAAGGAAATGATCCAAGTCATCCTAATCAAATAACATAGCTAAGGTGATAAAATCGTAATAGTTTTATGGGACCCAGGGTTAACCCATGGAGTCCAGGTATAATGGGTGTCTTTAAACCATGGAGCAATTTTCGGTAGTCACATATATCTGAACATAAGACCACTAGCCGATCGGGGACCCAAGGTACATAGTAAAAACGTCATAGTCAACTAATCATCATAAGGATATACCACTAGTAGTATGAATTAATAAACAATAATGATATAATTATTTGTCCTAAAATCCCATCCAAGGCATTCTATAATTAGGAAACACAGTTATCACCCAAGGAGTAACATAATTTTGTTTATTCTATGTTCCCATCCATGGTGTTCCGTAAAGTGGAAAACCAAGTATCACTCATAACTTCTAATTTTCCTATGATCCCATCCAATTCATTCTATAAAAATTAAACTCAATTATCACTCAAATCATGAAGAAAAAAAATTTCCTATGAGCCCATCCAAGGCATTCCGTAAAGAGGAAAACACTGTATTGCTCAATACATAATATAATTAAAGTAACCTATATTTCTATCCATGGTATTTCCTAAATATGAAATTGGTATCTCTCATGTTACATATAATATTAAACAGCCTATGATCCTATCTTAGGCTTTCCATAAAAAGGAACCCAAGTATCCCTAAAGGTGTACATAATTCATTTGATAAATTATCAATGTACATGAGATAACACACTTCATATCACAACTCAATTATAATTAATATAAAAGTACATGTAGTTAATAATTCCATGTCATAATCTGGTTATAGAATTTAGGTCATTTCATTTATAAATAAATGTATAAGTCCAAGGAAAGTTCCTTTCCCTTTTTCACTTCAAAAAAATCTATTTAATTTCCCCTTTTTATTAAAGAATACAACACACCTCAAAGGTAGTTTTATTATAAAATGGGTGTAAGGGATACAACCCATACCATAATCAATGTAACTATTCAATTATCCATTTAATTTATAAAAATATAAAGGCTATGAGAAAAAAATTGTGTTTTAATATAATTCATCCGGACACATCCATTAAATAGATTCCAATTTAATTCAATTGATATGGATGATCGATTATCAATGTCAAACATAAGTGATCTATAAAGGACCAAGAGCTTTATCTAACCCATTTAATTAATTTAGGCATTTATAAACATGCCAATACATTTTAGGAACACACCCAAGGGGTGTTTTAATCAATATTCAAAGATAGTACCTAAACATATAGTCAAAATCACCTCAATAGGTGGTTTAAGTTGAGGTCTCCAACCTCTAACCATGTAAAAGGGTACTAGGTCATGGTCTAAGAATTTGATTTAATTTATTTCATGTTTGAGAAATGACACACATAAGGTCTGGTGCATGAAACAATGTTTCATGTTATAAATGATGATAATTTTAAAGGAAATAGTATGGACTATCTACCTCATGCATAGGATGGTTCACTCATCACATATAATGATTTGATCAATCCAGATTAATATAATTCAAATAAATAGACAAACATCATGAAAATATAGTGAATTACGTCACACAAATTTATTTTTGAAGGTTGAAATATAAATTAAAAAAGGAAGAAATAGTATATGAGAGCCTAATGATATGCTTAAAATGAACCTAATGGAACTCAATTTGGAAACCAGATGAAGAATATATCTCCATGCCTAAAGGAGAGAAATAGGGAACCCATGGGAAGGTCATTGCATGTGGATGGGAGGAGAAAGAAAGGAGGGAGGAAAGAAATTGGGAGGTAGGGGAAATGGAAATTTTCATCCAATTAATGAGTTGCATGGTTTGTCAGTACGGTTTACCAAACCATGCACCAACCCTATAGCATCCTCTTCCTAGAATTCATACCCCACATGGGCTAGGTGCACAGTTAGACAAACCATGTGCAATCCATGTGGTTCAACTCTGTAATAGACTATATAGGTCACACAAGATCATACGACCCGCCTTACATGGTTTAAAAAACCATGTGACATCCATTATAGGGATGAATAGTTTCTCATGAGGGGACTCACAGTTTTAATAAATCATATACCTATAGAAAACAATCCAATAAGTTTGATCCATATGGTTATAACTAACCATGTTTCAACTGTGTGCCTCAACCAACTTCTCTAGAAATGAAGACTTTAAATTTTGTTGCTCCCAAAACTCATCTGAACACCCGAGACACCTCTAGGTCCTTAAACTTCATCTAAAAACAACAAATTTAAGTGATATAATACTAATATTTACCTTATAAATATGATTTTAGAAAATTTATCATCCACCAAACATAAATTTAAAATTCTTTTAGAAAATTTCCTTGGTTTGAAAACACGGGACATTACAACCTTCCCACCTTAGAACTTGTCATCTCCAAGAAGCCTTAGGCCGGAAATATATTTTTTATTAAGGAAACACTTTTATGGAAAAAAGTGAGAAACCTAGAAGGTCCAACAAAATAACCAAACAAACCCAATCAAAGACCGGAAGGAACAGAAACTACCACATACACGCAACAACAACAACCTCCATCCCTAAGCTGGACACTCGGCGATCCCATGCAAGCATGGTCCCTCCCGATGTTGCCATCCCTCCAAAACAGCCATATCCCAAGTGACCTGCAAAGGAAATGGTGGAGTGCTCCAGCCCGATGAGGGGGTCCAACCTGCACTTCCCAAATCAGACCGGGGGCGAGGCCTCATAGGAAAAATATATGTTACCAAAACACAGCTTTAGCCTATTATTGTTTTCTTCCCTGTAGAGACTCCAATGCATTAACCATACCTCGGCCTTAGGATCTTCTCCAAGAAGCCTTAGGGAATAATGAAAACAATAATAATACTAATCAGGTTGTGAAGTCTCATTTAAATTGTTGTGTTGAATTCCTAAATTCCAAACACACCTCTAAGTATCACTTTAAGGATATGGTATATAAGTCATTAAAACTCAACCAATGCTAATATTCGAAACTAAACATTGAGACAGTGCTTTCCCAATCTCATCTAACCCGATACATGATCATGTCATTATCTCTTTCATCAATTTTCCTATGGTGATACCCCTATAGGTTCTAACTTTTAATGGAAAATTTTGATTCATGGTACTCCCATTATCATAATTAGCCAATGAACAAGCCTTTTAGCTTTATAACAATGCTCTTAACATGATTCTTTATTCATAAAATGGTCAATTTCCAATCAAAAAAATTTATCTTAGTCGTGTAGACTTTTCCATGAAAATACTTGATTGACCATTCACTGCACTCATATCATTATTATGATGTTCCATAAGTGGTTCCTCATCGGCCTTAATTAACGAAACAGGAGGAAAGAAATTCTAGACACTACTAACTGACTATCTCTGAAAACACTCGGCTTTAGAAGCTGATGCTTCTGAACCTGATCATGATGGATTTATCTCAAGGAATTTCAAGGTTTTTTCTGGTCATGCTCACCGAAACTAGTAACATTATTTTGATGAATCTTTAGTCTAAAACTTCATCTATGTTGTTATGTCATAGCACAAACATAGGTGCATACCTGATCCAGTACCCTTGGATTGACACCCTTTAATTAAAACAACGGATCCTTACTGTAAGTCTGAGGTAACCTCATAATTATCTACTAGAGTAAAAGGATCTCATCCAAGGTAGTCCATACTCCACCATTCACAAGTGAGACATTGTTACATATCCAAAACATCAAGGTATCAAAACACCAATTGAGCCCCAAGTGGTATTTGTTTGGCGATCGAGTCAATGAACCGACTGGTGTTTTTGAGTCCATACAAGGCCTTTATACTCAGGAATACCTATACCAATCAGGATAGTCCATGCCTCTAATATTTTCCCACACTTCTGAATCATAATCCTGAATGAGTCTATTTATTATTCCAACAATTAATTTAATTATTTCTTTAGCTCAGCATATAATCGATGATCTCTTAGTGTACCATGTATGATTTCAAGATAGGGAACATGATTGTATCTAAAATAAGGGTACTCTAAGAAGATACTAATGATTAAAAACATGACCTAAGATACTCCTTCCATATCCAATAATAATTTCCCATCATAGTTTCTAACCAACCATACACAATTAATGATAAGAAGAACATTCTAACAACCCCAAAATGACTTCCTTTGAACAATATTTGATACACCTATAGACGTATCGCCATTAACCAGCCAAGATTGTCTCACCATTAAAGCCCTGTGTTATTATTTCAAAAAAAATACCACCATAGTCCATATTTGACTCACAGTGTCTATCAAGGTTTCCTACACATCCAAACATTTTATTTTCATGTATCCTTGCAAGAAATGACATGAGTTTGAGGCATTATGCTCTTCAGGTTGCTCATACTTCCCAGGACAAAATCTAGCATCTATACTCCTTCCAACCCCATAATCAGGTTCTATATCAAGTATCATCTTAAGGACTAGATAACCTGAACTATTAACATCATATGCTTTTAGAAGCAAAGGTGACCACTCCCAAATGGACATTTATGGTTGCACTACCTCAACTTTAAAGGATGCACTAAAACATGTTTGACATGATGCTTCCCACCTTAGGAGTTTCCTTAATCATTGTTTAATGAGAATGGGAACTCACCTCATGGTACACACTCTATCCACCACCAAAAACGAGTTATAGATGTGGGAAACATGATTTCACTAAGTTCCAATTGAAAATAGAGGAAAAATAGCTACTTAAGAAAATGATAGATCAAATTTATACTAGATGTATTCATTATACTCTACCCAACTAAGCTCATGCACATCATTAGTATCAGCATAGAAGCCAAAATTAAATTGATCGGTGGTGTTATAACACCCGATCATTTTACAACATCATCCCGAGCATCGAGGCAAGTTAGATTTCCTTTAATACTTGGTTCACTCTACCTCATAGATGACCCATGATCAAAACATATCATCTTAATTCTTAAACAATTGACACTGAACTCATACAATTCATTGTACCAATTTATCAATGAGACAGGTACTGTGTGTATTGATGTGTACTACCTCATGGTTTCAAGAGTGTAGTGTCCCACCCATTAATATTGTCCATAGGCACATCGACCATGTGTAGCCAATATACGATGGGATTTTCAAAAGATCTAGCCTAAACTCATATTATCCATATGACTATTAAATCCAACTGATGACTTATTGATTCTTCCATCAATGGAGAATAAGAATAAGATTCATGCACCTTAATAAGTTACTGAACATTACCTAGGCATGTCTAACCTGATGAACTGGATAATTACCTAAATCACATGTCCCTAACAAGGGCCCACTTCACCAAAAAACCACTCATACAAACCATGTGTTCTTTTAGAAACAAAGAGTCCTACTCAGGAGAACCAGAACCCGAATGGCACCTCACGTCTAAAATGGTTCGCAAGAATTTAGTAAGGATTTAAGTTCTAAGTGTGTTTTTGCAACCAGACTATCCCCTTACTAAGTCATAAACATCAACATTCTAATTAGTTCATGCCATAAAATTCACTAGGCTTAATGGACTATTTTCTAGATCAACATAAAGGAAATTTCAAAGAGATCCATGAGTAATGTTCATGTTCCCATTCTAGGAATCTCTCAAGGAAACATTAAATTAACCCATTACATGAGGTTCTAGGATAAGAACACAACTAAAAGGTTTCATTCAAGACATTTTCATTGATTTAATTTTACTTTTAAGTATTTAAAGAGCCTTAATTTAAGAAAATCCAAGTAATATTTAGGAGATACAACTATACTTCGTACCTTATTTAACTAACACCATAAGGAAACATAGGTAAGTTCTATCAAACTTCCTTCTAAGAATTATTTATTTAGCTTACATCTTGTCACAAAAAGGAAATTTATCTTATAAATTTCTTTTATGAATTTTATTTACCCATAAGGTTCTCACAGTTGGTCTTAGTTAAATAAAATTTCAATTCCACTTTATAGAGTAAAACAATCTTTAGGTTGTAATTGTTATTTTAATTACCCAAAGCCTCATAGTGAGTACACCTCAAAATAAAATAACAGGGTCTCTATAATTTTATTGGGGATTAGTTAAGTAATATTCCACCTTAAATCTATATGTAACACTATATAAGTGATTGCATACACTTTAAATAACCAATTCATTATCATTAGTATACCCCCATGGGGTTAAGTACTAAAGCATAAAATATATAAGGGTGAGTTGTAAGGGTCCCATCATACCTTCCTAGGTCCATTTAAATGAAACCCAACCACAGTTGATTTCTTAATCACACCCTTAGTGGGTTTATCTCATAACAACATGCCCCAACTATCCTACTTGGGTTCAGTTTTTCATTTATAAA
The DNA here is from genome assembly GCA_963277665.1 of Viscum album. Classification (NCBI taxonomy): domain Eukaryota; kingdom Viridiplantae; phylum Streptophyta; class Magnoliopsida; order Santalales; family Viscaceae; genus Viscum; species Viscum album. The sequence goes on from OY728156.1 coordinate 25,916,488, forward strand.
TTTAATAATATGGGTCATCAAGACCAATTAATAGAGGTACAAGCCTTTATAAGGAAACCATTTTTTATAAAAATTACAATTCATCACATATATATATGCACCATAGTTTAGTTATACGAATCATCATTACCAAGTTATAATGGTAATCTCCATTATAAGTTAAAATTGGAATTCATGTGGCTATATCCTGGTTTTTACCTTGGTTTTTATAATACAACCAATCAAATTTACAATGGTTCAATTATATGGGTTTCCATTATCTAATTTATAAAGTCCCATACAATTTATAAATTGGAAAATTTTCTCCCATTTAATTGCATCCATTAATGTTTCATCCCATGAAACTAGTGATTTATGGATCAAACATGTCATTATTGGTTAGTTAAATATAATTCCACCATCAAACTATGTAGGAAAACACCATTTATGTTGATGTAGAACTCTTATTTAACCAACCATATACCATAACTATCTCAAGGAATGGTATCTCATAAAAAACTATAGGTAAACATGGAAATTTATCACATATAATAGTATATAAACAAGCATGATAAATAATCACCTAAACATGGTATACTGATAAAAATTCTATATAATCACACGATCATGTTATAAACTCAAGGAAAGTATCACAATATCAAGAATTCTAAGAATGCAGCCTACATGACATGGTATGTGAATCTACATGAGGGTATAATGATTCATGTATCAATACTTACTTACCATATTATTCCAAGGTCAAAATACCATAAATATCATAAATTATTAATCAATATAAGATATATCAATCACTCGAGGTGAAATAATAATCAACTATAATAATGAACAACACAAATAATAGTCCTGTCACTGGCCACTTAGTATTTTCCTCATGTGTGGGTTGATCATTCCCATACATTGCTATATACCAAGCACCAACACATTACTAGTCTCTTGTCTACCAACCCAAAATAGTAAGACAAAGGAAAAAATGCTCTGATATCACTTTGTAATGTCCCAAACTGGAATCCACTAAAATGGTGCCCCAAGCTGGTCAATCACATGGCCTCAAGCACGCATCCCCATATGCTCGAGGTTGTCGACTAGAAGCAAGGTTGCAATGGTGGTACATTGGGGATACTACCCTCGTGATTAGGGTAGAAGAACGATATAATAGATAATAAATCAATCAATAACAGAAGAAATATAAATGGAAAGTCATTGGAAGATAATAATAACTAAAAAATAGGTCTATACCAAATATAAAACCATGCATATCCATGTGATGTGACAATATTAAAGAAGTATTCATACATAAGTTAATAAATAAATGATACAAAAATAAATATCAAATACTCTAAGGTTATATCCATGAGCATCATGAGCTTCAATTTAGTCCTATGATCCTAAGATCCCAAGTACAATGTAACATCACAAGAATAATCTAGAAACCTAAACCTACAACCATGAGGTTTGTTTGGGTACCCCATTATAATGGCATCCTGAACAAGGTGTGAGATATACTTAGTAGGCCACCACTAATAGTGTCTGATTTTATCCAGACTATGAGTATAAAATAAAACAGTTTGTAGGAATACTAAAATTAATGTTGGTTAGTAAATGAAAAAATGAAAACAAGTAGGGGTCAAGTTCCTTAAGGAAACCTATCCAACCATACTTTCTTCATCTTAAGTTGTAATATCTATAAACATTCCCACGTGTATATATAATCATATGTGTAAACATATATGTGTGTGTGTGTAGAGATATACATGAACCGATGAGGTCCCAAGGCGGAAGTCCAAGGTATCCACATGATAGTAGCACAAGGATAATTTATTTAATTAAGGCAATCAACCAAGACATCATGATATAGGAACATATCAAAGGAGATAAAATTATAATAGTTTTATAGTATCTAGGGTAAACCCATGTCGTCCATGTATAATGAGTGTCTCTAAACCATGGATCAATTCCGGGTAGTCACATGTATCTAAACATAAGACCACTAACTAGTCAGGGACCTGAGGTACATAGAAAAATAATCATAGTAAACTAATCCTCTAATGGCCTGAAGGCCTTCATTTTTTTATTGATTTTTGATAATCCACCTTTCAAGGGGTGAGGTGGAACCCTTACAAGGCCCGTAGGCGTAAGTATTACATGGATCGTAGGCCATAGAGTAATTCATTGCCCGTAGGCTTCAAACATTACATACAACCCAGACTAACTACTTGGAACTGATCCTCCCCAGCATCTTCATTGTGAAATCAGCTCTCCACCTTCGCATGGCTGTTCGGCTAGGCATTCTCGTGCATGCACAGGCTTGTCCCGATGGCAGGTGTCATACCCTCTCATTCTTGTAATCCGTTTAGCTTTTGCTGTGGTGAAAGCTCTTTCCTCATCCTCCTTGTAGAGCTTGTTCCTTGTAGGTTGTCTGGTTTGAATCTGCACTTAAGGTGGCCCAAAGGCCTTGAGGTGGCCAAAAGGCCTTACTGACCCAAAGGCCTGGGTGACCCAAAGGCCTTACAGGACTCAGGGACCTAATCAGTGGCCTGAAGACCCAAACGGGGGCATATTCCCAACTGCTACAGTGCCAAACAGTGCCTGTTACAGTTCCCGCTACAGTACTACTACAGTACCCAGAAATTCTGCCTCTGCCTGGATTTGATCCCTGGTCATTTGGATGCACTTACAGAGTCCTTACCAACCGGGCTAAGTCTCATGTGCTAGTAAACTAATCATCATACGGAGATACTACTATTTATATGAATTAATAAACAAGAATGATATAATTCATTGTCCTTTGATCCTGACTAAGGTAATCCGTAATGAGGACACCCAAGTATCTCCCAAGGAGTAACATAATTTTATTTATTCTATGAGCCCATCAATAGTGTTATGTAAAGAGAAAAACCAAGTATCTCCCATGAATTTTAATTTCCCTGTGATCTCATCCAAGGAATTCCATAAAAAGGAAACTAAAATATCACTCAGAGTGTGAGGGAAACATCTAACCTATGATATATTCTAAGGAATTCTATAAAAAATAAACCCATGTATTTCTTGAGGCATAATATAATTCAAGTAACCTATGAGCCCATCCACAGTATTCTATAAAGAGGAAAACAGTATTGTTCATGGAATATATAATATTAAATAGCATATTAACCCATCCTAGGCATTCCATAAAATGTAACCTGAGTATCACTCAAGCCATACATAATTCATTCTATAAATTACCAATGCCCATGAGATAATCCATTCCATATCACAATTCAATTATAATTAATATGGAATTTCATGTCTATAAACATGCCATGTCACAATCTAGCTATAGAATTTATTTCATTTCATTTATAAATAAATTTATAAGTCCATGAGAAGTTATATTACTTTTTCACTTAAAACATTTCCATTTAATTTCCCCTTTTTATTAACGAAGACAATGCACCTCAAAGGTGATTTTATTATTAAATGGGGTCAAGGGATAAAACTTTTATCATTTCCAATGTAACTATAAAATTATCTATTTCATTTATAACAATATGAAGTCTATAATAAAAAAAATGTTACATAATTTAATTCATTAAGACACATCCATTAAATATATTTTAATTTAATTAAATTGATATGATTGACCAATTCACAACATAAAACATAGGTAATATATTAAGGACCAAGAGTTTTATCTAAAACATTTAATTCATTTGTCCATTTATAAATGTTCTGAGGTATTTTAGGAATGCAACCAAGGGATGGTTTAATAAATAATCAAAGATGGTATCAAAGAATATACTCAAACTCACCTAAAGAGGTGGTTAGAGATGAGATCGTGGACCTCCAACCATGTAAAAGGGTACTAGGTCATGGTCCAATCATTTAATTTAATTAAATTCACATTTGAGAAATGATGCACAGAAGGTCTGGCATGTGGCGCAATGGAATAAGTTATAAATAATGAGAATTTTAAGGGAAATCATATGAACCACCTACCTCATGCATATAATGGTTCACTCATCCAATATTGGGATTTGATTTGAGTCATTTTGATAGAAATCAAAGAAATAGACAAATGCCCCTAAAAATAGGGTGAATTAGATTTCATAGATTTAGTGCTAAAGGTGGAAAGATAAATTAAAAAATGAAGCAAGAGGAGTTTAGAGCTTACTGATACGCTTCCAATTCACCCAATGACACTTGATTCAAGAAAAGAATAAATAAGATCTCTATATTCCTTGAAGAGAGAAAGAGGGAACCCACAGGAGGGCTTCTATGCATGGATGGGGGAGAAGAAAGGTGGGAGGAAAGAAATAAGGAGGTAGGGTAGCAATGGTAATTTCTATCCCTTTAATGATCCATATAGTTTTCTCACACAGTTTCCCAAACTGTGTGGCCTCCTTAGCCTAGGAGTCATACTCTACATAGTTTGTGTGTACAGTTAAGCTAATTGTGTTCCAACCATTCCTTTGGAACTGTCCAAATCCATACCCTGCATGGGATAAGTGCATGTTTAGACAAACCGTTCATAGTACATGCGGTTCACCTTTGTGATAAACTGCAGAGGTATCGCATATTTGTGCACCCCACCTTTCATGACTTAATAAACCATGAAACACCCCTTATAGGGCTGAACGGTTTCAAAAAAACATGTCCCTATAGAAAACAGTTTTTACTATTAGAACTAATCATGTGCCAACCATGTGCCTCTGTCTGCTTCTCCTGAAAAGGATTTTTTGAAGTCTAATGATCCCAAAACTCATCTGAACACCTGATACACCTCTCGAGCCTTAAACCCCATCTAAAAATAATAATTTAAAGTTTTCTAATACATAGATTTTCATTTTGAATCTGAGTTTCTTAAATGGTCCATCCACCAAATGAAAATTAAAAATTCCTTTGGAAAATTACCATGGTTCAAAAACATGGAACGTTGCAACCTACCCACATTAAAACCTCTCATCCTAGAGAATCCTTGGGGAACAATGAAAAAACACATTACCTACTTGATTCGTGAAGTCTCATTTAATCAGTCACATTACATTACCAAATGCCCAATGCACCTCCAAGAATCACTTTAAGTATATGGTATATAAGCCATTAAAACTCAACCAATGCTTTTATTTAAAACTAAACATTGATACGATGCTTACCCTAGCCTATCTAACCCAAGAAGTAATCACATCATTATCTCTTTAATTAATCATCATATGGTTCCCCCCACCATAGGTTCTAACTTTCAATGGAAAATTCAGAGTCATGGTACTCCCACCATAAAAATTATAAAAAGAACAAACCTTTTATCATTCTAATGAAACTACCGGCATGATTCTCAACTAATCTAATAGTGATGTATCTATCCAAAACTTCATATATGTTGTCATGCCTCAACATGAACATAGGTGTATACCTGATCTAACACCCTTGGATCAACACCCTTTAATTAAAATAATTGATATTGACTATAATTCTAGGGTAACCTCGAAATCATCTACTGGAGTCTAAGGAGCTCATCTAAGGTAGTCCACACTCCTTCGTTTACAAGTGTGACATTACTACATAGTCAAAACTTCCACGTATCTAAACATTAACTGATCCCCAAGCGGTATTAGACTAGAGGAAAATTCAATTAATCGGATGTTATACTTGATTCTATCCAAGGCCTTCCTAATAAAAAATCCTAGTAACACTTAGGATAGTTCATGCCTCTAAGATTTTCCCATTCTTTTAGAGTGTAATCCTAAAGGATTCTATTTATAGTGCCAACAAGGCATTTAATTATTTATTTAGCTTGGTGTATAATTGATGCTCTCTTAGTGTACCCTGTAAGATGTCAATATAGGGAACATGATCATCTCTAAAATAGAGGTAATATAAGAGGATACCAACAATTACCAACATGACTGGAGACACTTCCTCTTTATCCAAGATTAAGTGTCTGACACAGTTTCTAACCAACCATAAGCAATTACTAATAAGAATAATAGTTGAACCACCTATGGAAAACTTCATTTAAAATATATTAGCTATACATACTGATGTATCATCATTAACTAACCACGATTCCCTCACCATCGAGATCTTGTGTGATTATTTCAAAAAAAATCCCACCATAATCTATCCTTGACTCATGGTGTCTATGAAGATTTCATGCAAATCCAACCATCTTATTTTAATATAGCCTTGAAAGCACTAACATGAGTTAGAGATGTTATACTCTCTGGGTTTCTCATGCATCCCAGTCTAGAATCTAGTGTCCAGACTCTTTCCAAACCCATAATCGAGTTCCATATCTAATATCATCTCAAGGACTAGATAACCTAAATTGCTAGCCTCATGGGATTTAAGAAGAAAAGGTGACAACTCCCAAATGGTCCTTTTATAATTGGGATCCCTTTACATGGAAGGATGTACTAAAACACATTTGATGTGATTCTCCCCACCTTAAGAGTGTCCTTAGTCATCATTTACTAGGAATGGGAACTCGCCACATGGAACATGCTCCATCCACCACCAAACATGGGTTATGGATGCAGATAGCACACTTTCACCAATAATCAATTGAAAATATAGAAAAACCAGAATCTTAAGAGTGTTCTAGATCAAATTAATTCAACATATAAGAGTGAATATCTCCCCATTCATGATCACACACATCATTAGTACCATCTTAGAAGCCAAAACTAAACTGATCAGTGGTGTTGTAACACCTAATCCTTTTATAACATCATCCTAAGAAACTGGATGAGTTAGATTTCCTTCAAAACCTAGGAAAATTTACCTTAGAGATGACATGTGATCAAAATGTAGTATATCAAGTCTTAAAAAATTTCAACTGAACTCAAACAGTTAGATGTACCATTTTATCAATGAGACAAGTATCGCGTGTATCGATGTGTACTACCCCATGGTTTCAATAGTGTAGTAGCACACCCATTAATACTGACCCTAGGTCCATCAACTATATGTATCCTAGTATGAGATGGATTATAAAAAAGATCTATTTTGGAGTCATTTTATCCATAATAATTTTAAATTCAACTAACGACTTATTGATTCTTCCATCACTAGAGAAGAAGAAGAAGGGTCATCTGACTTGATAAGTGGCTGACCATGCCCTAGGCATGTCTAACCCACTGAACTAGAGCATTGCCTAATTCCCATCTCCCTAAAAAGATCTTAATTCACCATACAACCTCACATTTAACTCGAGTGTCGTTTTAGAAACTAAGAGTCCTACTCGGGACAATTGGCACCCGAATGGAACCTCACATCTAAAACAGTTCACAAGAATTTAGCAAGGATTTAAATTCTAGAAGCACTACTGCAACTGGGATAGCCCCTTATGATGGAAAAAATCATCGACCTTATAACTAGGTCATGCCATAAAATTTCACTAGGCTTAATGGAATATTTTCTAGATCAACATAACAAAAAGGTTATAGAGATCTACGAGTAATGTCCACATTCCCATTTTAGGCATCTCTCAAGAAAACATTAAACTAACCCATTACATGAGGTTCCAGAATAATAACACCACTAAAATGTTTCATTCAATCCATTTCCACTAATTTTATTTTACTTTTAAGCATTTAAGGATCCTTAATTTAATAAATTTCGACTACTAGTTTAGAGAGGCAACTATACTTGGCAATTTATTTAACTAATGCCACAAGGTAACACAGGAAAGTTATATAAAACTTACTTTAAAGAATTATTTATTTTGGTGAAATCCTATCACAAATAGAAAATTTATCTTATAAATTTCTTTTATTCATTTTATTTACCCATAAGGTTCTCACAATTGGGACTAGTTAAATAAAATTTCAATTTCACTCTATAGAGGAAAACACCCTTTAGGACGTAATTGGTATTTTAATTACACAATGACTCATAGTAAGGATAGATCAAAAACATATAACAAGGTCTCTATAATTTTAAGGTGAATTAGTTAAGTAATATTCCACCATACATCTATATGTAACACCATATAAGCATTGAGAGACACTTTAACTAAAAAATTCAATAGCTTGAGTATACCCCCATGGGCTTAAGAACTAAAGAATAAAATAAATAAGGGTGACCTACAAGGGTCCCATCATACCATACTAGGTCTATTTAAATGCAACCCAACTATATTTGATTTATTAATCACACCCTTAGTGTATTTATATCATAACAATGTGCCACAATTGGCATACTAGTGTCAAATTTTTCATTTATAAATTTAGTCATACGGGTTGTCATGCCCAATTAATAGAGGCACAATCCTTTATAAGGAAACTATTTCTAATAAGAATTACAATTCATCATATATATATATATAATCACTATGGTACATTTATATGAATTACCATTCTCAATCTATAAAATTACTTTTTTTATAAGTTACAATTGGAATTAAAGTGGTTGAAACAAGTTTTTTACCTTGCTTTTTAGAATATAAATAGTAAAATTTACAATAGTTCAATTATATGGGTTACTATTATCTAATTTATAAAGGCTTATGAACTTTATAAATCCGAAAATTTGCTCCCATTTAATTGTTTCCATTAATGTTTCAACCCATGAAACCAATGGTTCATGGATAAAATATGTCATAATTTGTTATTTAAATAGAATTACATTATCAATATATATGGAAAAACACTATTTAGGTTCATTTAGAAATCTTATTTAACCAAATATATACCATAACTATCTCAAGTCATGGTATCTCATATCATAAATTATAGGTAAACATTGAAATTTATCACACAGCATGGTATACAAGAAAGCATGTTAAATAATCACCTAAACATGGTATACTAATAAGCATGATAAATAATCACATGATCATGTTGTACACTCAAGGAACATATCATAATATTAGGTAGTCTAAGAATGCAACCTATATAGAATGGCATATATATATAATGTGAATCTTTATATGTCTATAATGATGAATGTATCAATATTTCCATTCCATACTAATCCAAGGATAAAAAATCATAAATCTCATAAATTAATAAGTAGTGGAATGTACATAAATTAGTCAAGGTGAAATAATAATCAATTTTAATAAAGAATAGTATAAATAATAGTCTCATGCCTGACCACTTGTCCTTTTCCCCATGCGTAGGTTGATCACTTTCAGACACAACTATCTATCAAGCATTGAAACATTCTTAGTATCTTGTCTACCAACCCAGAATAGTAAGAAAAAGAAAATTAAGGCTCTGATACCAATTTGTAATGTCTTGAATCGGAAGCCACTGAAATGGTGCCCTGATCCAATTGGTCACATGGCCTCAAGCACACCTCCCTGTATTCCAAAGGGTGTCAGTTAACATCGAGGGTCCAATGGTGGTATGTTGGGGAGACTACCCTCAGGATCAGGGTATCACAATGGTATAAGATATAATAAATCAATCAATAGTGGAAGTAGTATAAATAAAAAGTCAGTAGAATATAATAATAACTGATAAAGTGTCCAATGCCAAATACACAAGCATGCATGTCCATGTGATTCTATAATATGAAAGTAGTAGTCATGCATCAGGTAAAAAATAAATGATACAAAAATAATTACCAAATCCTATAAGGATATCTCCATAATAATTATGAACTTTGGCTCATTCCAATGCGCATAATCTCCCACATACAATGTAACGGCACAAACATAATCCATAAACCTAAGCCTACAACCATGAGGTCTGTTCGAGTACCCCGGTGAAATGGAGACCCGAACAGTGTGTGATATATAATCATTATTCCACCACCAATTTTTTTAATTATATTCAGTTTATGAGTATAAAGTATAGTAGTGTGAAGGAATACCAAAATTAGGGTAGTAAATGAATAAATGAAAACAAGTCAAGATCATGTTCCTTAAGGACACTTGGCCACCCATACTTTCTTCATCCTGATCCAGAATATCTACAAACATTACCACATATATATATAAGAATATATCTAAACATATATATATATATAGAGATATACATTCACTAGTGAGCACCCGAAGTGGAAGGCCAAGTAATCCACATAATAGTAGCATAAGGATCATTTATTTAATTAATTCAATCATCCAAGACACCCAAATTATAGAATATAAAAAATGTGATAAAAGTATAATAGGTTTATAGGACATAGGGTAAACCCATGGAATCCATGTATAATGAGTGTCTCTAAAATATAGAGCAGTTTTGGGTAGTCACATGTATCTAAACATAAGACCACTAACCGGTCAGGGACCTGAGGTACATATCCAAAATTTCCTAGTAAAATAATCATCATAAGAAGATACCACTATTCTTATGAGTTAATAAAAAATAATGATATAATTTTTTGTCCTATGAGTCTGTTTATGGAATTCTGTAATGAGGAAACCCAATCATTTTGTCATGACCCGCCTTCACCAGAAGGAGGGAAGGGTCAGCAGATTTCCAGGCCCTTCCTTCTTTAAGTTGAAGGAGAGATAATGACCCCCGAGACCCGCCTTCAATAGGTCCCGGAGTGGCGACTAACACCAAGGGTATAGAATCACATACTAAATGGAATGAATTACCCTTTATCTTTTAATAGGATCAGGAGATAGAATGGCAAATCCTAACAACACCAAAAGTTGAAAGAAAAAGTAAAGACAAAACAACCATTCCCATATGCATGTTCCAAAATTAAATACCACAAAGTACAAGTGACTACAAAGGTAAAGTACCCAAAGAAAGGAAAACTGCAACTACAACTGCCCCAAAGGTCTGAGCAAGTACGGTCCCACATGATCCCCGAAGTCCTCCTAGAAACCTGAAAGCAGTTTTATATACGTAGGGTGATCATATAAGTATACTCCGTAGGGAAAACCAAAGACTCTCGTGCACAAGTGGGGGAACGTACTAAGTCCCGTGAGAAAAAGAGTAAACCAAACACCTAACAAGGTAAACTATCCACCCAAGCCTCACCAAGGAACACTCCCCAAATAACGCAAGTCAAGTAATGTATATAATAAGAGCACATCGATGTTTGGGTACCCTGTGCCACTTTCCCACTGGTTATTGAAGACATCCTACACATCGAACCAATCCCGCCATTCTCACCGCAGTCCCACTGCCACACCCGCTCGCACACACTTGGGTCACAACCTCACGCAGTCCCACTGCCGAATCCCGCCCGCACACACCTAGGCCACAACTGTCACACGTAACCACGCCTGCAAACACCTAGGCTAGAACAACAACCACCACGCCCGAAGACACCTGGGCTAGAAGATCCTCCGCCACGCCCGAAGACACCTGGGCCTCATCCCGAAGATACTTGGGAAACTACCTACCCGCACACACCTGGGCCATAACCACCACACTACCCCGCCCAAAGGTTCTTGGGCTAGTAATGGACCTCAGGCCATCACAGCCTGCCTGAAGATACTTGGGCTATCCAGAAAAGGGAGCAGAAAAAGAGCTAATAACCAGCCACTAATGGAAGTGTTGGGAAAAACACCCTCCCCCATGAAATGGGGGTGTTCGACACTAAGTCATCAACTTGGGTGGGGCATGAATAAGAAACACAAAACTACAAGTATATGTATAGGTAAAAGCACTCACCCAAAGTTTAGGTTTTTCTTCAGCCCGCTTAAAGAACACAAACAGCACTACATCCAAGTCACAACCCACCCCAAACCAAAACCCATTTGTCCCATCCTGCTTTACATGTTCAGTAATAATGCCTAAATGAGTTTTCTAAAACTACTGGGCAACTAACACCATAAGCACAATCCAAGGGAAAAAGATCCAGCCAAACGTCATAACAACAATGGGATAAGTGAGATCCCTCGAAGTACTGGAACCAAAGAAAAACCTCGAGACACTACCCCGTGTCCCCCTAGATGGTTTCTCATCAACAGAGGATCCCACCCCAGTTCGTGATATAAACAAGGTAACCACCCGGTCTTAAAATTCACAACCACTGAAAGCATAACACAGGGGATCCCATACCCACCCACATCACCCAGAAAACGGCCCATGAAGGAAGAAAAATCAAACCACTACCACCAAGAAAAGCAGCCCCATGCCGGTATTTTCAGATTTATAAGATTTAACACACTCCATGATTCCAATTTCCGTGTGCTTTAACTGGGGTTATCACATAAGGGAATTGATCCTGGTGCTTTCAATTTGTTTAGCCGAATGTAAGTAATTAACCGATTTACTTTTCACAATAGGAGTTCACAACTACAAAACAAGCCATTTAAAACATCACGAGGGGTTCATTAATACACAGAGAAAGACCACCAACGGCCATGATTTTCAGTAGGCGTAAGCCCGCACAATTCAGAAATCATATAATTATGGAAGATCATAAAACAGAGCAGCATCATCGATCACATCCCTCCCCCTTCATTAGAGTTCATTCATTATCTTCATTAAGGTTTGGGTTTATCCAATTATATAGAAACAAAAGCATGCCCACCCCACATGATACACAAAAATGGAGAGACGAAGGAGAAATTCCCTACTTGTTATCAATGATCAACACTAAGGTCGGGCGTGGAACTTCACGTATAGTGATGCGGCTTGCCTGAACTAAAAGTTTTTCGTGAATGAAGGGTACTCCTGGCGGTGATCGAGAAAAGAAGAAACTGCGGTTAACCCTTTAGTTTATAAGGGTCAGGGATGGTTGAGATAAGAACGCCAAACCGCGTAAGGAGTAGGGGTCATGGTTTGACCATGCGGCCCCACATGTTATTAAAGGGGTTTAAACGGACGTACACACCAGGTTAATTCATTAAATATTTAATTAAAACATTTATGGGCGTTACCGGGCTTTAAAACAGGTCAAAATAGGGTTTAAAACCCAATTTGCACCAAAGGAGCGCGACTGGAAAAACCCCAACAAGGCTGGGTGACGCCGATTGGTCTCACCGATCGGTCGCGCCGATCGGTCTTGCCGAGCGGTCGCACCGATCGGTCTCACCGATCGGTCACGCCGATCGGTCTCGTCAATCGGTTGCACTGATTCGGTCTCACCGATCGGTCGGGCCGATCGGTCTCACCGATCGGTCGCCCTGATCGGTCTCACCAATCGGTCGCCCCGATCGATCTCACCGATCGTTCGCGCCGATCGGCCTTACGCCGAGATGCTACCCCTTTAGGATCTGGATTTTTGGAAAAGGAAAGGACCCTGAGAGTCTGGGTCATCACATCAGATACCTATCAAACCATTCTCGCCCTCAAGAATTTAAACAACCCAAAAGGAAAGGATGGGTCCGAACAACCACCTTGAAAGATACCTCTCAAGAGTGGACCTCATTGTTAACTAAGAACACCTTTTTGTCAAGATCCAAGAAACATACCCTGCTGACTGCCCAGCCATGTGGGTTAGGGAGTCTCCTTCCCCATGTCAAGATATTATCCGCTTTGGGCGGCACTGACTCGCCCGCATGGGTTTAATCGCATCCACCTTAATGCGCCTTGATTAGGGGTCGGGACCTCCCCTCTTCATAGCCAGGACTATTCACACACATTCAGAGGAAATAAAACTAGTATTTCATATCCAATAAGGTAAAACGTTCTACCACAACATGTATATCAAACAGAACATCACAAACTCAAAACAACTCTGAGTACTGGGCACGCATCTATGCTTCCCTCTCCCACGCACTCTCCTCAAGCCCACCATGTCTCCATAACACACAAACCAAGGGAATGGTTCGCCCATGAAGCATATTCTCCTTGCGATCCTTGATCATCACTAGTATCTCCACAAAAGTCACGTCATCCTCGATGTCCATCTCGCCCCAGCTGAGGACATGTGAATCATCGTGCAGATACCGACAGAGCTGGGACACATGGAATACATCATTTATCCTCAGTAGCGGTGGTGGTAACACTAACTGATAAGCCACTTCACTGACCCGCCGCAACACTTCGAAGGGCCCGATGAACTTGGGAGAAATCTTACTCCCCTTGCTGAACCTCCATTTTCCACGCCGAGGGGAGACCTTCAAGAACACATAGTCCCCAACCTCAAACTCCAAGGGCCTCCTCCTGGTATTAGCATACGACTTTTGTCAGTCCTGGGCCGCCTTCATCCTTTTCCGTATGAGCTGAACCTTCTCCGTCGTGGTCTGCACCACCTCTGGGCCAAGGATGTCCGCCTCTCCAACTTGATTCCAACACACAGGTGAGCGGCATGTCCTCCCATAAAAGGCCTCAAACGGGGCCATTCCAATGGTAGAGTGATGGATATTATTGTAGGCGAACTCTACCAGAGGCAAGTGTCACACCCATGATTTTCCTGAGTCCAGAACACACACCCGCAACATATCCTCCAAGGTCTGGATAGTGCGCTCTGTCTTTCCATCTGTCTGGGGATGGAAAGCAGTGCTAAGACGCAGTTGGGTGCTAAAAGAATGTTGCAATCCTCTCCAGACTCACGAGGTAAACCGTGCATCCCTATCTGAGACTATAGACCTCGGAACTCCATGCAATCGCACCACCTCATCCACGTACCTTCGTGCCAAAGCATCCACTGCGCTCGACTCCCTGATTGACAGAAAGTGAGCCGATTTCATCAACTGGTCCACTACCACCCAGATGGCGTCGTATCCCCCTTGGACCTTGGGTAGTCCCATGACGAAATACATCGAGATGTTGTCCCACTTCCACTCGGGGACATCTAGAGACTGCAGTAGGCCTCCTGGAACTCAGTGTTCATCCTTCACTTGCTGACACACTAAGCACTTGGCCACAAACTTTGCCACTGTTCTCTTCACTTTGGGCCACTAAAACTATCTCTTCAGTCCCTGGTACATTTTGGAAACTCCTGGGTGTACCGCCAGGGGTGAGTTGTGGAACTAACTGAGAACCTTGTCTCGCATCACTTCTGGAACAAACAACCTTCCCTGGAAAAGCATCTGGTTCTGACCATCCTCTGTCCACCCTTCAGGAGCATTCCTCTGGTCAACCTGGTCACGCATCACTTCGCACTCTGGGTCTCCCCATTGAGACTCCTCCACTTGCTGCAAAAAAGAAGATTGCACTGTCATCTGATACAGGAAACCTCTACCGCTATCCATCCTCACATCCAGGTGTAAGGCAGCTAACTCCCCCATCGCCTTCTAGGTGTCTACCGACTCTCGGACCGCATCCTTCCGTGATCTCCTGCTCAAGGCATCAGCCACTACATTCCCCTTCCCTGAAGTATAGGAGATATCGAAGTCGTAATCCTGGAGGAACTCCATCCACCTTCGCTGCCGCAAGTTTAGGTCCCGCTGGGAGAATATATACCTCAAGCTTTTGTGATCTATGAAGACCACAAAGCATTCTCCGATGAGGTAGTGCCACCATAGCTTCAGTGTAAAAATGACCGCTGCAAGCTCCAGGTCGTGGGTGGCATAATTACGCTCATGAGGGCATAACTTCCTAGACCCATAAGAGATCACCCCTTGTCGCTGCATCAACACACATACCAGGCCCTGTCCTGAAGCATCACAGAACACCTCATACGCCGCCCCTTCTTCTGGTAATCTCGGCACTGGGGCACTAACCAACTTCTCCTTTAGATAGCTGAAGGCTGACTCGCACTGCTCACTCCACAAGAAGACCTGGTCTTTCTTGGTCAGGGCTGTCAAAGGGATGCTACTCGGGAGAAGTTGGGTACGAACCTCTGATAGTAACCCGCCATCCTGAGGAAACTACGGACCTCTGCTACATTCTTGGGTGCTTCCCAAGAAACAACTACCTCAAACTTTTATGGGTCCACCGCTACCCCCTGATCGGACACCACGTGCCCGAGGAAGTGCACTTCTCGTGTCCATAATTTGCATTTTGACAACTTCCCATAGAGCTGATGCTGTCGGAGGACCCCCAAAACCGTCCTCAGGTGCTCCACATGGTCCTTCTCTGATCTCGAATAGATCAGGATGTCGTCGATGAACACAACTATGAACCGATCTAGGTACTCTCGAAAGATGGATCTCATAAGCCCCATAAACACAGTTGGGGCGTTCGTAACACTGAAGGGCATTACTACGAACTCAAAGTGTCTATATCTTTACCTGAAATCCGTCTTCGGGATGTCACTCTCCTTCACTCTCAGCTGGTGGTACCCAGACCACAGGTCGATCTTCGAGAACCATCTTGCCCCTTTTAGCTGGTCGAAAAGATCGTCTATCCTCGAAAGAGGATAGCGATTCTTGATCATCACCTGATTCAGCCTCCTGTAGTCTATGCACAACCTGAGACCACCATCTGCCATCTTTGTGAACAATACTGGAGCACCCCATGGTGACGCACTCGGCCGAACATAACCCCTCTTCATCAGATCGTCAATCTAAATCCGCAACTCCCGTAGCTCTAAAGGTTCCATCCGATAAGAATCCATCGAAATTGGACGAGCGTCGGGCTACAGGTCTATCTCGAACTTGATATCACGTCAAGGGGGTAGAGTTGTCACCTCCTTAGGGAAGATGTCCACAAACTCATGGACGATCTCTAGAACTTCCACCATCTCAGCATCTACTAACTCCACTAACAGCTCAGTTAACAAGGAGAGGAGGAGTTCCTCTCACCTACTGCCCTTATGACTGCTCCGCTCACCGGTGAAGGTAACACGCCGGCCGCCCAAGTCTGAGAACACAACCCTTCCTCGGAAGTAGTCAATGACGGCACACACAGAGAATAGCCAGTCGATTCCTAGGATGACATTGTATGGCTTTATTTGTAGCAGAAGAATATCCCTAATCGACTAATGTGGCCCTATCATCAGTCTGCATCCTCAACAAACAAATAACAAATTGTTCTGACCTCCGACTGGTGTGCTCAGCACCAGGGGCACTGGAAGTCTCTCGGAATCTATACCCAAGGAACGGGCTAGACTGGGTGCAACAAAGGAGTGCGAAGCTCCAGTATAGAACAATGCAAAAGCAAGGGTACTGAACAAACTGATCGTGCCTCGAACAACCTCCAGCCCTACTGGAACTGCTGCCTTTGCGGCGTGTAGCTGTCCATGCCCAGCTCCTCTACCCCTCAGCTGTCGGCCACCTCCCCGACCACACCCCGGTCGAGGTCCCTGAGGAGCACCCTGAGGTTGGCCTCCTCCTCCTATGTCTTCCCTCGGAGGAGCGGGAGCTCACTGTCCATGCTGTTGCTGCTGGAAAGGCCTGGCTGGAAGCCGCTGCTGGGGTGGGTGCTAGGGCTGTCCGCCACCACCGTACTATACCCGGTCCGGGCACTGACTCTGGAGGTGTCCATGGCTCCCACAGACGAAGCACCACAGTCCCAGTCCTGAAGGAAAAGGGCGAGGACTAGGGGATCGAAACTAAAACTGTTGCGGCCTACTCCCTGTTGGTCGGAACCTATAGGGTCCTGACGCTGGAGGCCTGGTACTGATGACCTTCCCCTTCGATGGTCCCAGCTGGATCCCCTCTCGTGACACACCTCCTAGAGCGTGGATCCTCTCCACCACTTTTTCCTTCTTCTGGACCTCCAAGTACGTCGGCAGGGTAAAGGGGGTAACAGCATACTGGAGGGAGGGTCGGAGCACCTCCTCCAAATGTCTTGCCCGAGACTCCTCGTCGGGAAAGAGGTCCGGAGCAAAACGTAGGAGGTCCTTGAACTTGATTCCTAGATCCCTCACTAACATACTCCCCTGCTAGAGGGAGAGTATCTCCTGTCTCTTTTCCGCCTTCATCGTCAAAGAGAGGAACTCCGCCCAGAACTCCCTCTCAAAATCAGCCCATGCCACCTCAGCCTCTCTCCTCTCCCCCAGGTAAAGCGTCCACCACTGACGTGCCGCTCCCTACATCTGGTTGACGGAAAGAGGAACCCAGTACTCGGTCGGAGCCCGGATCAAGCCGAAGGCTATCACCAGCTCCTCTAGCTAGCTCTCTGTCTTCATGTCAGAGGTTCTGCCCTCATACTTCTTGAGGGTCTGTCGTTGGAAGGCCCGAAGTGTGTTCTGCCACTGGTCTTCCTCCTCCTCTCGATCAGCTCTCTGCCGATCAGCCAAGGTAGTCTCCTGGGCCTCGATCTCCTGTACCACACGTGGTCGCCTTCCAGGTGTCATAGCTGCAAGGTAAACAAGGAATGCCTAAGCCCAAGTAGTGCAGAATATTGTCTTTAAAACTTATTAAACTTTTTGTTTATTCTTAATTCCCAAGACACCCCAAAAACACGATAACACAAGTCATTATGATGCATGTACCTTTCCTAGGGTCTCTACCCTGCAATATGCGTGGCCTCACTTGGTCGTTCGGTAGGTCCAGAGTCCTTGCATCGGATCACGGGGGGCCCTAAAATCCTGTGTCCTAGCCATTCTTCCCTAGCCTAATTCACGCACCAAGGTCACCCAACACTGTTGCCCTACCATATCATGTAATCCTCACCGTGCCTAACTCCATACACCATCCAATTTCTCAACCTTTCCTTTGATACCATTCTATCATGACCCGCCTTCACCAGAAGGAGGGAAGGGTCAGCAGATTACCAGGCCCTTCCTTCTTTAAGTTGAAGGAGAGATAATGACCCCCGAGACCCGCCTTCAATAGGTCCCGGAGTGGTGACTAACACCAAGGGTATAGAATCACATACTAAATGGAAGGCATTACCCTTTATCTTTTAATAAGATCGGGAGATAGAATGGGAAATCCCAACAACACGAAAATCTGAAAGTAAAAGTAAAGCCAAAACAACCATTCCCATATGCATGTTCCAAAAGTAAATACCACAAAGTACAAGTGACTACAAAGGTAAAGTATCCAAAGAAAGGAAAACTGCAACTGCAACTTCCCCAAAGGTCCGACCTAGTACGGTCCCGCACGATCCCCGAAGTCCTCCTAGAAACCTAAAAGTAGTTTTATATACGTAGGGTGAGCATAAAAGTATACTCAGTAGGGAAAACCAAATACTCTCGTGCACAAGTGGGGGAACGTACTAAGTCCCATGAGAAAAAGAGTAAACCAAACACCTAACAAGGTAAACTATCCACCCAAGCCTCACCAAGGAACACTCCCCAAATAACACAAGTCAAGTAATGTATATAATAAGAGCACATCGATATTTGGGTACCCCGCACCACTTTCCCACTGGTTATTGAAGATATCCTGTGCATTGAACCAATCCCACCATTCTCACCGCAATCCCACTGCCACACCCGCTCGCACACACCTGGGCCACAACCTCACGTAGTCCCACTGTCGAATCCCACCCGCACACACCTGGGCCACAACTGTCACACGTAACCATGCCTACAAACACCTAGGCCAGAACAACCACCGCCACGCCCGAAGAAACCTGGGCTAGAAGATCCTCTGCCACGCCCGAAGACACTTGGGCCTCATCCCAAAGATACTTGGGAAACTACCTTCTCGCACACACCTGGGCCATAACCACCACACTACCCCACCCAAAGGTTCTTGGGCTGGTAATGGACCTCAAGCCATCACAGCCTGCCCGAAGATACTTGGTCTATCCAGGAAAGGGAGAAGAAAAGGAGCTAATAACTAACCACTAATGGAAGTGTTGGTAAAAACACCCTCCACCATGAAATGGGGGTGTTCGGCACTAAGTGATCAACTTGGGTGGGCGTGAATAATAAACACAAAACTACAAGTATATGTATATGTAACAAGCACTCACCCAAATTTTAGGTTTTTCTTCAGCCCGCCTAAAGAACACAAACAGCACTACGTCCAAGTCACAACCCACGCCAAACCAAAACCCATTTGTCCCATCCCGGTTTATATGTTCAGTAATAATGCCTAAATGAGTTTTCTGCAACTACTGGGCAACTAACACCATAAGCACAATCCAAGGGAAAAAGATCTATTCAAACGTCAAGAATCAACTACAACATCCACACTCGATTCTCTTGTAAAGTCATAACAAAAATGGGATAAGTGAGATACCTCGAAGTACTGGAACCAAAGATAAACCCGAGACACTGCCTCATGTCCCCCCAGATGGTTTCTCATCAACAGAGGATCCCACCCCAATTCATGATATAAACAAGGTAACCACCCGGTCTTAAAATTCACAACCACTGAAAGCATAACACAGGGGATCCCATCCCCAATTCTCACAACCACCGAGAGTATAATAACAGGGGATCCCATCCCCACCCACGTCACCCAGCAAATTTCCCGTGAAGGAAGAACAATCAAACCACTACCACCAAGCAAAGAAAGCCCATGCCGGTATTTTCAGATTTATAAGATTTAACACACTCCATGATTCCAATTTCAGTGTGCTTTAACTGGGGTTATCACAGAAGGGAATTGATCCTGGTGATTTCAATTTTCTTAGATGAATGTAAGTAATTAACCAATTTACTTTTCACAGCAGGAGTTCACAACTACAAAACAATCCATTTAAAAAATCACGAGGGGTTCATTAGTACACAGAGAAATACCACCAACGGCCATGATTTTCAGTAGGCGTAAGCCCGCACAATTCAGAAATCATATAATTATGTAAGATCATAAAACAAAGTAGCATCATTTATCACATCCCTCCCCCTTCGTTAGAGTTCATTCATTATCTTCATTAAGGTTTGGGTTTATCAAATTCTACATAAAAAAAAGCATGTCCACCCCGTATGATACACAAAAAGGGAGAGACAAAGGAGAAATTCCCTACTTGTTATCAACGATCGACGCTAAGGCCGGGTGCGGAACTTCATGTATAGCGATGCGGCTCACCTGAACTAAAATCTGTTCATGAACGAAGGGTACTCCCGGCGGTGATTGAGAAAAGAAGAAACCACGGCTAACCCTTTTGTTTATAAGGGCTGGGGACGGTTGAGATAAGAACGTGAAACCGTGTAAGGAGAGGGGGTCGTGGGTTGGCCATGCGGCCCCACACATTATTAAAGGGGTTTAAACAGATGCACACACCAGGTTAATTCATTAAATATTTAATTAAAACATTTATGGGCATTAGCGGGCTTTAAAACAGGTCAAAATAGGGTTTAAACCCCAATTTGCGCAAAAGGAGTGCGACTGGAAAAACCCCAACAAGGCTGGGTGACGTCGATCGGTCTCGCCGATCGGTCGCGTCGATCAGTCTCACCGATCGGTCGCGCCGATCAGCCTTACGCCGAGACGCTACCCCTTTAGGATCTGGAATTTTTGCAAAGGAAAGGACCCTGAGAGTCTGGGTCATCACACATTTCCCAAGGATTAACATTTTTTTTATTCTATGAGCCCGTACATGGTGTTTCGTAAATAGGAAACCCAAGTATGACTCGTAACTTCTAATTTTCTGATGATCCTATCCAAAGAATTCCATAAAAAAGAAACTCAAGTATCACTTAGAGCATGAGGAAACCATCTAGCCTATGAGCCTGCCTAAGGCATTCTGTAAAATGGAAACCTAGGTATCACTTGAGGTGTAATATAATTCAAGTAACCTATGATCCCATCCATGGTATTCTATAAATTGTAAACCAGTATCACTCATGGTACATGTAATCTTAAATATCCAATGATCCCTTACTAGGAATTCCGTAAAAAGGAAATTAAGTGTCGCTCAAGTCATACATAATTAATTTGATAAATTACCAATGGCCATGAGATAATCCATATCATATCACATCTCAATTATAATTAATATGGAAGGACATGTACATAAACATTCCATGTCACAATCCAACTATATCATTTAGGTTATTTCATTTATAAATAAATTTAGAATTCCATGGGAAGGTCCCTGCCTTTTTCCACTTCAGACATTTCCATTTAATTACCCCTTTTTATGAAAGGAGACAGTGAACCTCAAAGGATATTTTATTATAAAATATGGGAAAGGGATATAACCCATATCATTATCAATGTAACTATGAAATTGTTCATTTCATTTATAACAATACAAAGGCTATGATAAAAAAAACTGATCCATAATTTAATTCATCAAGACACATCCATTAAACAGATTCCAATTTAGTTCTATTAATATGATTGAATGATACAAAAAACTAAACATAAGTAAGATATTAAGGACTGGGAGGTTTATCTAAACCATTTAATTCATTTAATAATTTATAAAAATTCCAATAAATTTTAGGAACACACCCAAGGGGTGGTTTAATCAATAGTCAAGGATGGTTCCTAATCATATAGTCAAACTTACCTCAAGAAGTGGTTCAGGTTGAGGTCACTGACCTCCAACCATATAAGAGGGTACTAGGTCATGGTCCAATAATTTTATTTAATTAAATTTATGTTTGAGAAATGAATCATGGAAGGTCTTGTGTGCGGTACAATAGTACATGTTATAAATAATAAGAATTTTAATAGAAAGAATATGGACCACCTACCACATGTTTATGACGGATCACTTGTCTAATATCAGGATTTGATTTGATCTGGTTCAAGATAAATTGAATAAATAGACAAATTATATAAAAATAGGTCAAATTAGATCACATGGTTTTAGCACTAAATATTGATAGGTAAATTTAAAAGGTAAGTAATAGGAGTTGAGAGCTTACCAATACGATTCCAACGCACCCAACCTCACTCGATCCAGGCACCATATGAAGAAGGTATATCCATGCCTAGATAAGAGAAACAGGGAACCCAAGGGAGTAATTTTGTGTGTGGATTTGAGGAGAAATAAAGAAGGTGAGAAAAAAATAAATAGGTAGGGGAAAATGGTATTTTCTAACCCTTTAATGATCTGCATGGTTTTTTCACATGGTTTTATAAACCATGCGCCAACTGTGTGGACTCTTATGCCTAGGAGTCATAGCCCACATGGTTTGTGCACGTGGTTAGGGAAAACATGAATCAACTATGCCTTTTTAACTTTCCAACTATACACCCCACATGGGTTAGGTACATGGTTAAAAAAATCATGTGTATTCCATGCAGTTCACCTCTGCAATAAACTTCAGATGACTCGCACGGTCATGCGTCCCACCTTTCATAGTTTAAAAAAACATGTGACACCCCTTATAGGGATTAATGGTTTATTTTGAGGGGTCGTATGGTTTCAAAGAACCATGTCCCTATAGAAAACATGCCACGTGGTTTAGGGTGCATGGTTAGAGCTAATCGTGCAATAACCGTGTGCCTCTACCTACTTCTCTTGAAATGGATTTTTCAGAGTCTGTCACTCTCCAAACTCATCTAAACACCCAAGAAACCTATCAAGACTTAATACTCATCTAAAAAACACTTTTAATTGTTTCAAATCATGGATTTACATTCCTGATGTGAATTTATAAAATGGACTATACACCAAACATAAATTTCAAATTCCTTTGAAAAATTTCCACGATTATAAAACATGGGACATTATAGAACATGGGACTTTATAGCCCCCACACCCCTCCACCATATAACTTCTCATCCTTGAGAATACTTGGGGGAAAATTAAAATAGAACTACACCTACTCAGGTCATGAAGTCACATTCAAATATTCATGTTGCTTTCCCAAACACCCAACACCCCTCTAAAAGTAACTTTAAGCATACTGTATGTAAGACATTAAAACTCAAAAAATGATCATATTAGAAACTAAACATTGAGACAGTGCTTACCCAAGCCCAAATAACTTGATACACAATCACATTATCATCTCTTTCATCAATCATACTATGGTTCTCCCCACCATAGGTTCTAACTTTGTATGGCCAATTTTAAGTCACGGTACTCCCACTATCATAATTTTTCAAGAAACAATCCTTTTATCATTCTAAAGAAACTTCTTGAATGATTATAAATTTATTGAATGGTCAATTCTCAATCAAACACATTTATCCTAGTCATTCCATAATTTCCATGAAAATCCTCGACCAAACATGCATTGTACTTGTCTCACCCCAAATACATTCCAGAAGAAGTTCTTTGATGACCGCAATCAACAAAATAAAAGGAAAGAAATTCTAGCCACCATCAGGATACTATCTATGAAAATGATCAAAATTAACAGTTGATGCTTCTAAAACCTGATTATGATGCCTTTATCCTAATGTGTTTCAAGGTTTATTTTGGGAATGCTCACTAAAAACCATAACTATCCTCTGGTGACATCTTTGGAAAAAAAATTCATCTATGTTTTCATGCCACAGCATGAATATAGGTGTATACCTAATCCAATACCCTTGGATTTAAACCCTTTAATTAAAATAATTGAGCTTGAATAAAAGTCTAGGATAACTACAGAATCATATATTGGAGTCCAAGGAGATCATCGATGGTATTCCATACTCTATCGTTTACAAGTGAGACATTAGTAAATAGTCAAAATGTCTGCATATAAAAATTTTGATTGAGCCCCAAGAGGTATCACCTTGTGGTCGATTCAATGAATTGGATAGTGTCTATGTGTCTATTTAAGGCCTTCCTACTCAGGAATCCCAATACCACTCAAGGAAATCCACACCTATATGATTTTCCCACACTTTCATAGCATAATCCTGAAGGATTCTATTTATCATGCCAACAAGGAATTTAATTATTTCTTTAGATCAACATATAACTGATTCTCTCTTAGTGTAACCTATATTATTTCAAGATATGGAACATGAACATCTCTAAAATATGGGTACTCTAGGTTGATACCAATGATTACCAACATGACCTGATACACTCCCTCCATATCCAAAATGAAGTACTCAGTATGGTTTCTAACCAACAATACACAATTACTAGAAATAAGAATAATCAAACCACCTATATCCAACTTACTTTGAAAGATCTCAACTGCTCCTACCAATGTATCATCATTAACCAGACACAATTCCCTCACCATTGAGACCTTGAATGATTATTTAAAAAAAATCCCACCATAGTACATCCTTAAACCAAGGTGTTTATGAAGGATGCATACACAGTCAATCATTTTATTATCCTGCATCCTTGAGAGTACTGACATAAGTTAGAGGTGTTATGCTCTCTCGGTCACTCGTGCATCCTAGGTTGGAATCTAGAATCCATAATCCTTCCAAACCCATAATCAGGTTATATCTTAAGTTTCATCTTAAGGACTAGATAACCAAAACTACTAGACTCACAGGATTCTAGAATTAAAGGTGATCACTCCCAAATTTTCCTTTATGGTTGTGTTACCTATACTTGTAAGGACATTCTAAAACATGTTTGATGCAATGCTCCCTACCTTAGGAGTGTCATTAGTAATCATTTACTAATAATAGTAACTTACCTCATGGCACATGCTCCATCCACCAATGAACACGGGTTACAGATGTGTCCAACAAGATTTCACTAAGTGCTAATTGAAAAGAGAGGAAAATCAACTACTTGATAGGATGATACATCACATGACCAAACTGGTCAAAGAAAATGGGGTGAAAACCCCAAACACTCTATGACTCTGAAGTCACCACCATAACCCGAACAACACTCACATCCCAACAGATATCTGTAGCAAAACCAACCTACAATCTATAACTTGAGAACCTGAAGAAAACATGAAGACTGAATACCCACCAAGGTAATCATGCAGGGTGTATGCCAAAGGCAAGTAAGATACCACCATGAGTCCATTAATTAAATTTTATATAAAGAAACCAAGTTTACTAGTTTGAAAGTAATAAAAAAGTAGGCTTTAATTCCCTTTATACAAAGCATAAGGTAAACATATCATATCATATATCATTTCCAAAAAACATGCCATTTGTAAAGCATTCCTCAAAGAAGACTTCCCAAGGTAATGTCATTTCAAAAACAAATCTTCAAACACTCACTTTTAAAACCAAACCCACACATGGTTTAAAAATAAATTTTCAAAGGAAACACTTTACAAGGATTAAATTTAAAATAAACACCCCTTTTCTCTTTTTCAAAATCAATACTCACGCACACTCTACATGAGTATAAATAAGGGAAAACATAATAAAATAAAAAATCATAAAGAATCCTAAAAATCACAATAAAATAAGGTAAGACTTACAAAAAAATGATCAATCACAAATAACCATCATATCAAAATATGATCAAGAAAAAGATAATCAAATCACATTCCAATACACAACAAATCATAACATGTGATACATAGCATGAGGAAACAATCTAGAGACTAATGGAGTGAGTACTATAAATGAAAAAGTAGAACCAATTTTTGGTAGGTTAACAGTCACGTATCTCATCCTCCGAATCACTCTCAACTAGTCTCGTCGATGAAAAGCCCCTATCTAGGTCATAACATTCAACTAGAGGCTATGAGCGAGTGCATAACTCTCAACTAGCATAACCAATGTCCCTTGACTCCCCAATGAGTAACCTAGTTCTCCTCATGTCATAGATAGTGGAATTGGACCACTATAAAACCAATTTCAATCACATGACATACATAAGGTCCAAAAGGAAATAAATTACATCAATTATTAATCCAACTTCCCTCAAGGAGCCAAATGGTCCTTCTCTTTATATATAGAAAATAGATGCTTTAGAAGTCCTTTTTTAAAATCCATTTTAAACTTAAATGCAGTTTCAATGGAAATCACACATAAATCCAAAGAACACCCAATATCCAACTTTGGAAATCCTCTTTCAAAACCACCATTAAAAATAAGGTAAATTACAGAAACTCCCAAACTATAATAAAACATCATCATTCCAAATCAATTAAAGGCTTAATCTAAGACAAAAAACCAAAAAACAATCAAATCCCCTTTTTAAACATGGAAATACTTTTCTAAAACAACACAACCTTTTGTATAAACAAGGTAAAACCTTTTATAAGCAAGGAAACTCTTTTTTAAACTAAGGTAAAACCTCTTAAAATAATAAAACCCATTTTTAAAAAATAACACTCTATTTTATATAACTTAATTGGTTCAAAACACCACGAACTAATCATTTTTTCTCATGGAAAACCTATGATGGCATTTTATAAAACACCTTAAATGCATAAAACACCATTTAAAACAAAAGTGCCACTGATCCAAGAATTTCACCAATTTTTTATGAAGGAAAACCCAAAAAAACATGGATAAACTTTGATAACATGATGCTATGTATCATATACATCACTAATTATTTTCAATAAAACTTTTAAAAAATTAATAAATCAAGTAACTATTTAATAAAAGTAAATTTAATGGAAACACCTACCTCAAGTGTTGGAATCATATTTCCTATGACAGAAACCTCCATAATAGGTCTCCTAGGATAGCTCACAACCTTTAAAACCCAAAACCCCTATTTTATCACAACACTAACCATTAAATTTGGTCTATATAACCATTAGGGTTATATTAAAAGAGGGGAGAGGGGAATAAACTAAGATAAGAATATAGGATAATCCCTTACCTTTCAATCTGGAAGAATAGACACTAAGGATCCACTCTAAATCTACCTTGGAGGATCTTGGAAGAGCTAAAGAGGCCTAGGAGATGTTCCTGGGTTAGGGGAGTTCGAGTGGGGTGGCTTATTGGAGAAGTCCCAAATAAAAATAATCCAAAATGACAAAAATGACTCAACACAATCTTGTTTCATGGTTGTCTCACATGATTTACCAAACCATGCATAGACCGTATAGAAGCAACTGCCCCAAAACCTTAGATTTTTCATGGTTGTCTCACAAAGTTTACCAAACCATGCATAGAACATGTGATTTCCATTATCTCAAATCATAGAGGGTGCATGGTTTCTACTACACCATTTCCCAAACCATGTGTCTAACCGTACATCCCTAGAAAATCCTTAAAACTCAAAATTTCAACCATGGGACACCCTGATCCCAAGGGAGAACTCGATTGCATAAATAATAGCAAGAAAGTGACATTTTTTTGTGTCACATCAGGAACTATTCATTTTTTTGGTATTTAAATTCATAAAACTTAACTTTCCTCCCATTGAAACCTCAATTTTATATGTTCCTTCTCATGGAATGTATCAAATTAGACAGAAACACTTTGAAATTTATAAGATTATTTTTTTCAAAATAACTAACAAATACTAATTTTTCTAATATGGGGTTAATTTTGTGATAATCCAAACTCCTTACATAGTTTTCACATCCCTAAATCCTCATAAAATACAAATAAGGATGTTTCATAGTCCACATATCATATAGTGATATTATGATTGATTTAGGTGGAATACAATTAAGTAGGAATGTAGAAGTTTTCAAATCATATCACTAAAATGATGTAGGAAGGTCACACTGACTCATCATTTCCCAAACTATGTCCAACAAGGTAAGAATATTCCTCTCAGACACAGTATTATATTTCATTGTTCTAGGAGAAGGTAGTTGTGAAACTATTTCACAATGTCTTATATGATTAGTGAATTCTTAACTTATGTATTCACTACCACAATATAATCAAAGAACTACTCTTGTATAGTTGATTCTATACTTCACTTTTGAACACCATGAACTTTCCAAAGGTTTCGAATTTGTGTATCATCAGAAACATGTAATCATATAGACTGAAATCATCATTACAGGTTATATAGTACCTATATCCAACACATGATTAAGTACTCATTGGTCCACATACATCACTATGTATAAGATTCAATAATCCATTGATCCTCATGCCTTTTCCACTAAAAGTAGATTTGGTCCTTTTTTCTAATAAATAAGATTCTAAATTCTCAAATGATTCGTAATCAAAGGAGTACAATGATCCATATCTATAGAGTCTTTAAATTCACTTATCATTTATATGTCTAAGGAAACAATGAAAATTATATGTAGTAATACAATCAACATTGACCTTATTATCTTTAACTTTATAGATTATGTTGTCCATGTCAAGAATATATAAATCATTTATTATATCCTCAATACTATAAAACATTTCATTCATATATATAGATCAACTCTTGTTCTTAATAATGAAAAAAAAACTTTCTTTTCCAAACAAGATATAGAAATAAAGTTTCTATTTATGTTCAAAACATAGTAAAAAATTTCCAATTCTAGAACTAATCCACTAGGTATACTTAGATCATAATTATTGAAATATAATTAAACAATTATTTCCCCATTTCTAACACATAGATCTACTTCCCCTTTTATCATTTATCTCTTATCTATAAGTTTTTTTTATTAAAATAAATGTGTGATGCACAACTAATATCCAATCAGAATCACAGAAATTGATTTATATAACATTCACATCCATATCATTCATATACATATACTTAGAATTATTATCTTTTAGAACACTTCTCAAACTTATATACCAATTAATAATTTTATTATAGATCATACCTATAAGAGATCTCCAAATTATAATCATTATGCATGTCATAGTCTAAAAAAAGACATATTTATGTGTGTGTATAATGTTTTATATCTTTTCATTAAGAATTTTTATTGAAATTACTCCTAAGAAAATGATTATATCATATATCACATACATTTAGTATTCCAAGGTCCATATTTCACCAATTAATGAGTCGACTTTTGAATGGTTTAGTGGAAATCCTTACCTAAATTCATCATATGAATTATAAAAGATAATCCATGATCACCCTATAAGGGTTACCTGACTCTAAGGGTTGGTAATTTCCACTATATCTTATAAAAGATAATCCATGATCACCCTATTTTGGTAGAACCTATTTTATTGAATGATAAAGGTCTTGACTTGTGTTTGTTTTAGAAGGAATATCAAGCTAGTTATTTGAGAGGGTTTTCTTAGTAACTCTATTTTCATATGAATCCTATGCATATTAAATCCATAACCATTACATCTCATGAAATATTTATTATCTCATGTTTTATTTCTACATGTACTCAAGCTTATAATGATTTAGTTTTAGAATCACTGTCATTTACACTAAATTAATATGTTAAAAATATATTAATGTGTGAGTCTTTGCACAAAACATATGTTGTTTTATTAACCTAAAAATAGAGGATAGTCTGAACCAAAGTCCCACTACCCGTGGTTCAGTTCTCAAGAGACTTTAATTACATCATGATTCTAATACCTAATATGTATTAAATATATTCAACATATAAAATCAAGGTCATGATTTCATAAAAAATTGAATTCAAAGTAAAAGAAAACTAAATCTTATGTTTTCATACCTAGAATGTAATTTATGGTATGTTAATTTAAAATAAGAAATTTATCATATAAATTAAAGCATCCATATTATTTATATCATATAAAAAATTTATATACATGATTAGAAAATAAATAAATACTTAATTTATTTTATAAACATGAGATATTAATATGAACATAGCATATTTCATTTAGGCATAAAGATATTCCATTAATAATTATTGAAAATTATTGTAGACACCGAAAAAGTCCGTAACTCCTAAAGGAGGTCCCAAAATGACAAAGCAAAGTCATATTCAAACTCGAAGTCCCGGTCTGGAGGTCTTGGGAGTGGTGCGCAAAATTAAAGAGGACTTTCATGAAAAAATGTTGTTCGCGCGAAGGACTCCCGGGATTCGTGGAAAAGAACCGGTGTGGCGCGCAATTTTGCGCGCCCGGTTCCGCGCGGTGAGGCCTTTCGCGCCGACATGTCCTGGTGAGGAAGATTTCACGTGCTGTCCGGATTCCACGATGGCGAATGCCTATAAATAGAAGGTGACCCCAACCGTTTCAGGGTTGCAGAATTCGGACTAGCTCCCGTGCGCGCAAATCGGACACCCGCGCGCGTAATATGACTTCCAGGTAATAACCGTTTTCGCACAACCTTGCCCCTGGGTTCACCTTTGCATGAAATCCCACTAGCTTAAGTGAATTTACCAACTCCTAAAGGTTCCTCCTTTGCACGCAATCCCTTCCCATTGCGCGCAATCCCTTCCCATTGCGCATAATCCCTTCCGAATTGCGCGCAATCCCTTCGTTAGGTTTTGCCATACCTTAGGGATCAGCCATTGCCCCCGCGCACAATCCAATCCCACTACGTGCAATCCCCCCTAGCCGTGTGCAATCCCTATACCCCAATTGCACGCCATTCCGGTGTTTTACGCGCAAACCTCCTCTTTGCGTGCAAACCCAGGACCCCTCACCTTGACGCCCCCCGGGGTGCCTCTCTGCGTCGGCACCCGATGTCTTCTATACCGGGCATGCATGCCATGCGTTGTTTTCCTGTACGGCCTTCCAGGCTCGTACGAATTAACCTCAAGGTCCCTTGGGCGGCGTTTCCTCTTGCGTTGCTCTGCCTCATGCTTCTTCACATAGGCACGCTAACAGCTATTGCTTCTTCGCATGGCCATGATAACGTGGACCCCTTGATGGTTTGCCCTGCGCCCCCCCTTCACTACTGCCTTGTCGATTCCTTCCCTCCCACAAGGGGTAGAGGGTGTTGGGAATGTAATCCCTAGGGGAGCGAAGCGAACCCACCTCGTCCGAGCTGTAGAACGTTAAACTGCCAAGAACCTCGTCCTCAACACATGAAGTTAAACTGTGATCCGACCTCGTGCCTCGCATGCAGGGTCCCCCCGGCTCGGACATTATTTACACCGCTCGTCTCCACGGGAATGGAATATTCCTCACATGGAATGATATCCTCCTTTTGGAGTGGAGTTTGTCCACGGGGGAAGGGCTTCCTCAGAGCGTAAGCCCCTAGTCCCTCTTTCGGAAGGTTGCACCCATGCACCTCTGTACTTCCCCACTACCAAGGCCAGTGGAGGGCATGATAGGGAACGAGGCATATTTTTTGTTCGGTCCTAAATCCCTCTCCCTCTTCGCTTTGTCGCATCATGGGCCTCCACCCTGGAGTAAGTCCCGGCACTAAGGGCTACTAACCACGCGTAAGCCCCTGTTTCCTCTTTGGTCCGCTCAACGCGTAAGCCCCTCTCCGCTTCTCACAGACACACCCTTCGTGACGTGATCATCTGGTCCCTGCTGCCTCTTGTTTCTTACACTGAGCATGACTCACGTGGGCTTAGAGCGAGCATCGACCATGACATCCTCTATGGGCCGCCTCAGAGCGTAAGCCCCATCCCAGTGAACTACGGGGACTTTGATCTGTGCTAACTCATGGTACGTAGGAATCCTCCATGAGGTTCAAGCCCA
This sequence comes from Viscum album, assembly GCA_963277665.1. NCBI lineage: Eukaryota > Viridiplantae > Streptophyta > Magnoliopsida > Santalales > Viscaceae > Viscum > Viscum album. The sequence continues at coordinate 25,948,412 of OY728156.1, forward strand.
CCACCCGGTCGTTCCGACTTATTCACGTCGGTTCGCCAACACTTTGGGCCGCCTCAGAGCATAAGCCCCATATCCACCATTGTGGGCCGCCTCAGAGCGTAAGCCCCATATCCACCATTATGGTCCACCTTAGAGCGTAAGCCCCATATCCACCATCACGGGCCACCTCATAGCGTAAGCCCCATATCCACCATTATGGTCCGCCTCAGAGCGTAAGCCCCATATCCAACACCCACGTCTCATCCTGACCTCTCCCTCGAGCCCACGTGCCTCAGAAGCTCATTCCCTAGCCCGGAGGTCTTACTTCCTCCAGGATCCAATCCATGCATTCATTCTCACGGGTCGCCTCTTTAGGTGTCCCACCGCATCACCGAACTACGCGGACTTTGATTACCTACCATGGAGATACGTAGTAAGCCTCCATGAGGTTCAAGACCCTCTTCACTCCATCACCCATCCTGATCCTTACTCGGGCCGCTACATCCCGGTGGGATCATGCCACCTCATTCCACTCCATAGAATCCGGGAATCTGCCCACGTGTTGGCCCCAATATCGGTGTTCCCCCTAGGGGGTCCTTCAATATGATCCACTCTCAGTGTTCCGATCAGTCCGATCCATCTCCACAAGACGTTAAACTCACGGCATACCCCATGTTAAACATGGGAAGCTGAGGAAACCCTCGTATGGCACACAATTCCCCACGTTCTATGTGGGATGCCTCGGGCTTTCGTGCCCTCAAGAAGCCCTATAATAAGGGACAAAAGACTAACATGTCAATCCCCCAGCGTCAAGATGCACTAACGACACCCCAGTATGACCATTCTCCTCACCGAAGGTTGCTGCCTCGACCAGACCCCTTGGAGCGTCTCGACGGAAGCAGCGTAATTAACTGGTGTCCATGAAAATATGGCACCGAGAGCGAGGTTCACGAATACATATTAAATATATGAGGGAGACCCAGACTAGGTGATGAGATCTGAGGAGGAATCCACGGAAGGAAGAACCGACATCCCATTATCCTGGTTTCGATCAAGGAGCGTTGTCCCTGAACAAGGAACGGATGTCGCCCGCCTTTGGAAAGCGGGAATGTGGGGCCACAAGCCGTGCGTCCTCCCCCTGCATGACAGACGCGCGCGCGCCCCGGTGGAAAGCGTCGGAAACAGAAAATGGTGAACCCGACATGAACCTCTTCTCCTCAATACGGAGACTGGTAGCGTTCGGGGTGTCGGAAGATTATCATGTCACCAGGTCCGGGTACCCAGCATCAGGACGTGAAATCCGCCAGGGGTTGAGGCAGTCAGGACGTTGAGCACTCTGTTCTGTGACGTCGTCAGCGTAGATCCCTCTTACCGACCATGGAAGACGGAATGACGCTGGTCTATTGGTTATCGATTTCTTTTCCTATTTGCACTAATGGGTCCATCTCCCTGCTTCCAAGAATTAGATCGCTGCATCCGGAGTTCGATCACCACCTGCCCACCAGCGCAAGGGCAGGGGCAGTACTGATGCGGCCACCCCGCGTGGTCCTGCCTTTTCCACAGTTGATCCAACTGCCACAACTTCCTGGCGCTCACGCCCCCCCTCCCTGTCAGAGATCATTCAACGAAGGGCGATCAACGACCTGGTTCGTAGGTATGAGGAGGAAGGGTTCATCCCCACCAGGGACATGGCCCGTTTGGATATAGAGGCAGTTGCACCTCACCACCATCGCCGCCCCTGAGGGCCGCATAGGGAGCCTCTACTTCCCACACTGACGTTCAACCGTTTTGTGAGTTTATCCCCAGAACGCCTCGATACCTCCCTGCCCTACACCGATGAGGTAGGGGATTTTTGGGTTCGCCCGATCGGGGACCCACTCTAGGGGTTTACGGCAAGGGCCTCTGCCAGGCTGCGTCAACACTGCCGCCCGACTCCCCAGGCCAAGGAGTAGGCGATCTGTTTGCCTACACCACCGGCTCTAACCCATCTGACCCGATGCCAGCGTCAGGCGTGAGCGAAAGAGAATGCCCGCCATGGGGCACCAACATCAGCAACCACTATGGCCTGAGCCACTTCTGACCCCTGTTATCAGACCCCCGCACACGTTGAGTAGGGACAGTTACATGCCCGACCCGGATCGAGGCCCCGACCTCCCCATAGGCAGGTTGGGTCGACTCTCCCGGTCACTAGCACAGGCAATGGCCGCCGCGGACCAATTCGCGGTAGTGCCATCCAGCATGAAGGCCTAATCCATTCCACCATTCTGGAAATAAGAAGGCTTCCCTGTGACAGCTATGCTCCGGGTATGGCTTTTTCCAGCGCTCACTATACTGGGTACGGGGCCACTTCCCCTACCACTGGCCGCGAGTACAGAGTCGTTGCATATTCGGTCACTCTCCCACATGGAGGTCCTCCCCATGTCCCTTTCGACATTTGTCCCGATGCTTCTCACACCCCAGCCTTTAGTCCTCTCTGCCCCAGCACTATTGCAGCCAGAGGACTCCATGACGGAAATCATCCTTGCTCTGAGGATCCACCCAGGGGCAGGAAGGCGGGATGTCATCGCCGTAAGAGGAATGTCAGGGAAGTCCAGATAGAAATAAGACCAGTCCGTTTCTCGGACTCTGAGGCGGAGTATGACTCGGTGACGGATCCCTCCCCCCAGTCCTATGAGTCAAAGGACAGGATGGGGATGCGGCGCGTTAGCCTCGTACTCCCCGAATACGAGATCTGTATGATCCCCGCCTCCCTCCGAATGTATATACAGGAGGACGAGGACTTGGCATACCCCCAGGGATCAAAATTTCAGTCATCATTGACCCCTCTAGAAGCACTTTCCACCTCGGTCAAAGAGGGTGGAGAACTTTTCTGGGGACTGACGGAAGAGTCGCGACATGACACACCCTCGGAAATCATCGACACTATGACAGGAGGCATGTTCGCCAACCCATCCTATCGTGATGTGGCATCCAAGACACTACAACCCTTGGAGTATGACTTAGGATTCGGCGGCCAATCGGCTTGCTCACAGTGTTCTCTGCCGACCAGCCCAGCGGCCTGCCTCGGCACCGCTGTTAGTTCCCCAGCCATTCTCAGTTGATGAGCAAGGCCAGAGAGGGCCGGATCCTGAACCCGAGTCATGGAGCTTCTGGACCATCCTCGCAGCAGGCCACTTCCCCGAGAAATTTTGGCCGGTTGCAAGATCAGATTTTGATATACCAGAATCGCTCACCCCGGGAGAGTTTGAATGTTTCCATAAGACTCTCTGGGTGACTCACTCCCGTCTTCACCATCAGCGATCGCCTTATCCCAGGAGTCAAGCACACCTTGAGGATATCGGTGATCAATGTCGTTGGGTCGACCTGGCCGCGTTCCCCACGGTTCGGCACCCTGAGTCACTTGGTCACCACAGGGCCCTCCAACAACAATGCGTTCAGAGTTTTCAGGTACTCTGAAAATTTATTAGGGAAGCCACCCCCCACGCGCACGTCCGTGGATGGGGGTAGTACGCTGCCCTTCTCTTTAGTATGATTCTCCGGTAGCCCGACTCACCGAGCGGTTTTGAGGGCATGCCCCCAAGGGCAGTGGCGGTCAACATGGCCGATCTGTCGAGAGAGGGGAATGGTTTGGAACTTCTCGATGGAGACTCACCCCCTGAGGAAAAGCCACTACTAGATCCATCAGGGAGAATTACTTGCCAGCAGAGAAACCTCCTAGGTCTCCCCACACCCACTGAGGCGTTAACACTGAGCTGAAACATCAGAAAGGGTAAAGAGCACGTCGGGGCTGTCAAGCTTGCCGACCCATCTGCCTCAGTGCAGAAGGCAGAGGAAGATCCCGAGAAGGCCACGCTATGCCAACAGCTTGTTGAGAAGAAGAGGCTGTTTGATGAGCTTTTGGCCAAACGCATTGCAGAGTGGCGGCCTGACTATGGTGATCCTCAGCCGGGATAGCAGGGATAGAAGCAACTACCCCTCGACGAGATTATCCTGGGCAACCATGATCATGTCGTGTTCTCCGATAGAGGAGAGGTCGGGGCTCATGGAAAGAGGGCATGATATGTTTCTCCAAACCCTCCTGAGCAGTGTGATCACCCAAGAGACCCCTCTTGGGTTCCTCCCATTGCCCCAAGAGTCGCTCCACCAGCCGCCCCACAAGCTGCTGATCTTGAATACCGAATTGAAGAGCCCAACAATGAGCTTGTGGTTAGGGATCCCCATCAGGATAGGAACCCACGTCCAGAAGATCCGATGGAGGCACTCATTGCCCGATTAGATGCTCTGGAAACTCGACAGGTGGCAATCCCACCGGACAGCAAGCCATACCCAGCATGGTTGGATGACATGTCGGCCTCACCGGGATTTGGGAACCCCACTTTCACCCCCTTTAACGGGACCAGAGACCTGCCACAGCACTTGGCCCACTTCAACTCGAGGTGCGGGCCTATGTTAGGAACTCCGGTGTAGTAGGAGGCCTCCAAGCTCCGTTGCTTCGTTCAGACACTAGAAGGATCAGCATTCGTCTGGTACAGCTAGCTCCCTGTCGGATCTGTGACTAGTTGGGAGGACCTTCGCAGGAAATTTTTTACCAGTTCAGTTCCACGACCCAAAAGACGAACATCGCAGACCTCTTTAGGTGCAAACAAATGCCCGATGAGCGAGTTGCGGACTTCATCGCCCGGTGGAAGGGACTCACATACTCCCTTGACATGCCACTAACTCAAGATAAATTACTGAAAATGTGCGTAAAGAATGTCAAGGCAGAGATGGTTCCTTCTCTGATCATTAAGAATTGCCCCGGAGGGTTCCGGGACTTCTCAGACAAGGCTCAGTGCCTCGAAGAAGCCCTGAAACAGGCCAGTCAGGCACGCCCGCTGCCTCCTGTAATCCCTGCAAGGAGAGCCGCCAGAGCCGAGCCCGCTGTTGTGGCCCAGATAGAGGCCCCCAGGCAGCTAGAGTTTCTACCAGTAAGGCCAGCTCTACAGCCCCATAGGGGTCCACCTCCACAGGCACAGCTCCCATCCCAGCATCGACTGTATCAAAATCGGCAAGCGCCTCCGCGTAACGCACCGCCACCACCTAGGCGAGATAACCAGGTTCTGCCTCTTCGGCATGCTCCTCCAGCCCCTTGTCAGGGCCAGCCTCCAAGAGCCACATTTCCAGATATAAGGAATAGTACCTACTCGTTTGATGAGGCTCAGGTCCCTGGTTACTTCCGTAGTGCCTTGGAGTAGAGAATAGTGAAACTGCCCGAGTGCTGGAAGCCAGAAGAGGCGCATCTCACTGATCGCCCTAACTACTTCCCTTATCATCGGACCCTGGGGCACACCATCCAGCGATGCTACGTGTTCAAGGAATGGCTTCAAGACCATATTAACAACAATGTAGTCAGGTTGGTCCCATCCCCGGCACAAGTGGCAGGTGTCTTTGTGAGATCAGATGGTAGTAGTGGCGACGAGGATGAGTGTCAGCAGGTTTCCGACCGTGGGTCCCGGAAGTATAACGACTGGATGGCCCATAAGATGGTCGCCCGCGCTCATGGAATCATCTGTGCCTGCCTGAATCATCCAGAGTCCTCAGAATCTATGAGCGCTACCTCGGCATCATCATCCCAGCCTACCTCTTCCCAGAGGATTAAGTAGCAGCGCAAGAAGAAAGAACGTGCACTGCCAATGTCGTCGTCGTCCCGCACTCTTAGTGACTTTATGCCCCCAGAAATGGGGATCCCTCCGAGGCTCTTCCCGGTAATGGATGACTCCTTGAGTGATAGTCTGGGTTATGCTTCGATTAACACCATAGAGTTGGTAAATCCCTTTTTGACTTCCGACGATGAGGAATGCCAGGTGGTCCTTCCCAATGTCCCTAGTCGTCGCCAACTTTGGCGGAGCCACGGCTACGTGAATCGCCAGGGAACGGAAGTTGGAACCTCCAACCAGGTCGTGCATGCCACTGAGACCAGGCAGCAGGCCTAGTACAGATCTCATCACACGCGACCCCTTCATCTGGTGTCAACGGGTCTGCCTCCACCACCGTTTGTGTTGTTGGATCAGGCAAAACCACCTCGGTCGTGTCGCGACCAGCTCTGCCCTACCACTAGCCGACCCCAGCCTTCCGGTCCTAATCTTCGGGCCTCAACTAGTGAACAGAGAGACGTTCCTAGTACCAGTCAGCCACCAGTCCTGTCGGCAGGGCCCGTCATGCCTCCAATTGTAGAACGGCCTCTTGTAAGCAGAAGCTCGCATTTGGCCCGAAAGTAGGATGTCTTGAAGCACCTGTCCGGCATTCCAGCAAGGCTTTATATCCTTGAGGCTCTTCTCCTGTCGTCTGAAATGTGTGAGGCGCTCATCGAGGCCCTAAGGATCCCCCTCCAGTTTGAGATGAAGGTAGCGGCTGCAGAAGCCTTCCACACTAAGGCAATTGAGAACACCGAATTCCAGTCAGTTATCTCATTCTCTGATGAAGATGAATACCCTCCCATACAGGGGCACATTTTCTCACTGTACATCACCGGCTAGTTCAATGGCGTGGAATTCTACCGCTACCTTGTTGAAACGGGTTCTGGGATTAACCTAATCCCAACTCGGACGCTGCAGAAGCTGGGTTTGTCTGAGGATGATTTAACTCCCTCCGACCTCAGGATCTAGGGGTATGACAGAACCGAGCAAACTTCAGTTGTCAATATTCTCTTGAAGACCTAGTTCGGTGGCCTAAATGCTAGCACTGAATTCATGGTTGTATCTCAGGACACCGCCTACAACGTGTTGATGGGAAGGTCGTGGATCCATCTTTACACAGCGGTCCCTTCATCATATCACCAATTCCTCAAATACTCCCTTAATGGTCGAGTAGGCGTGCTCCAAGGAGATGCATCTCCTTTTGCCTCTTGCGAAGCCCGTTATCTGGACGCCAACTATTACAAGAGAAAGGATAAGTAGATCCTAGCCGGTGAGGTCGAGCCCAACACTATCATAAGTGATCCCTGGGCAGGTTTGGATGACACTTATATCTTCCCAATCCATCGTTTGGAGGCCACAACCCCCAACATGGGGCAGTGCTTTGTTGTTTCGGGTACCAGAGGAACGCATATTTCCGGGTCCAAGTAGCGGTGAAAAATCACCTCGTACTCCTACACCAACCAGGCTCAGGTGATCCCCAAGCATCCTACCCCTATATGATATCGGGATGTCAGGATCATGGAAACGGCAGTATGTCATACGTGTCTGTTTCACCAGTCCAGAGTCGACCGGCTCAAGCCGATGCGCCACTACTACTTTGATGTCATAAAGTGTGGCCCCTTGGGCCGAAGACCAGATGGGATTAGATCAACCGCCTTTGTCTCCATGGTCTTTGTAGTGCATGAGTCTCCTGACGTGATGAACACTGCCGCCCAAGCTGGTACCAGCTTCCCATCAGGGTCTGGTAGCCCTGAAACAGCTCCCCCTATGGATGATCCCTCCACAAGTGGAGAGGAGGACATGGAAGATGCACCCCCTACCTTTGAGGAGGTCGTCTCCACCACAGTTGACGAGTTAGTGCAGGTGAACCTCGGTTGCGAGGCGGACCCAAGACCCACATTGGTCAGTACCTCTATGCCCCCTGAGGAGCGGCAACAGTACGTAGACTTTCTTAGACAGCATCGTGATGTGTTCGCTTGGATTTACGATGAGATTCCAGGACTAGATCCATAGGTAGCTATCCACCGCCTTGGCCCTCCGGCAAACCATCGTGGGTTCAAGCAGCCTCCCAGAAAGATACACCCCTCTCACAGTGCCCTGGTTGAGGCCGAAGTTGATAAGTTCATCAAAGCCAACTTCATCAAATAAGTTCAGTACCCCAGGTGGCTAGACAACATTGTGCCAATCAGGAATAAGAATGGACATATCAGGGTCTGTATCGACTTTCGTGATCTCAATCACCACTGTCCGAAGGATGATTTTCCCCTTCTAGTGACAGAATTGTTGATTGATTCCACGGACGGGTTCCAAGCCCTCTCCTTCATGGATGGGTATTCCAGGTACAACCAGATCCGGATGGCCCCTGAGGATGAAGAGTTCACTACCTTCAGGGCCCCCCAAGGTACTTTCTGTTACCAGGTTATGCCCTTCGGCCTGAAGAATGTGGGTGTCACCTATCAACGGGCCATGCATCGCATATTCAAGCCAATTCTTGGCACACTAGTGGAATGCTACGTGGACGATCTGGTGGTTAAATCTCACCAGCGCCAGGACCATCTCAAGGACCTTGAGAAAGTGTTCGGCTTCCTTCGTTCTCTCCACCTGAAGATGAACCCGTTGAAGTGTGCCTTCAGGGTCACCTCTGAGAAGTTTCTTGTCTTTGTTTTCAGATACTGAGGCATCGAGATCCACCCGGAGAAGATCAAGTCCATCATCCAGATGCCTCCCCCGAGTAACATTCGAGAGCTTCGAGGTCTTCAAGGCCATTTAGCCTATATACGCCGATTCATCACGAATCTGGCCGACAAGTGTAAGCCCATTTCCCAGCTCATGAAGAAAGGTGCCGCCTATGAATGGGATGAAGAGTGTCAGATCACCTTTGAGGAAATCAAGTAGTATCTGATCTAACCTCTGGTCTTGATGCCACCCGTTTCCGGAAAGCCGCTCGTCCTTTATGTGACTGCCCTGGAACGATCCTTCGGCGCACTTCTCACCCAGAAGAACAATGAGGGAACAGAGAAAAACCTCTACTACCTCATTCGCATGCTCTTTGATACGGAAGTTAGATATTCTCCCATCGAGAAGAGCTGAATGGAGCTCTTATTTTCCGTACAGAAATTACGGCACTACTTGAAGCACCATGAGGTACAGCTGGTCTCTCAGGTAGACCCGTTGAAATACATCCTAAACCGACCTATTTTGACTGGCCGACTAGCACAGTGGGTAGTGATCCTCCAGCAGTTTGACATCAGGTTTGTACCTCATAAGGCTATCAAAGGATAGGAATTGGAAGACTTCTTAGCTACTCATCCAACCTCTGCAGACCAGCCACTGGATCTAGGTTTTCCTGATGAGGTAATCATCTCAGTTGATCATGCCATCCCATGCTGGCAGATTCACTTTTATGGTGCCTCCCAGAGCCCCACCGGTAGAAGGATCAACAATCCTAGGCTCAATAGAGTGGGCCTGGGTGTCGTCTTCATCACCCCGGAGCAAGTCGTTTTGCCGTATTCATTCCTGTTGTAATAAGTTTGCACCAACAATGAGGCAGAATATCATGCCCTCATCACTGGCCTCGAGCTGGCCCTCGAGATCGACGCGCCCCATCTGCATGTGAAAGGGGACTCTGAGCTGGTCATCAAGCAGGTCAATGGTGACTATGTTTTCAGAAATCTAGAACTCGTGCCATTTCTATAGTGCACCCTCCGTCTAATAGCCCAGTTCCCTTCTCGAACAGAGTTCGTTCATATCCCCTGGTCGCAAAACAGTCGAGCAAACGCTTTGGCCAGCCTGGCCACATCGCTAGCGGAACCCGAACAGGATGACCTGATTATCCATGTGGCACACCAGAGAGTCATTGCTCCCGTTATCCCGGAGGATGATCGTGGCCCACGGGTGAATCATCTCACCACTGGTTCCCCTACGTCAGGATCCCCGGGGAATTCAGATGCGGTAATCGAAATAGTTCCTGATTGGAGGACACCCTTGGTTGAATACCTCCAGCGCGGTAATCTTCCGTCAGACCAGGCCGAGCGCGAGCGAATCTGACGTCGCGCACTGCAGTTTACCCTTCAGAGTGGTCCTATCCTTGAGAAAATCATTTACAGACGCATATTTTATGGTTTTCTCCTCTGTTTCCTTCAAGGAGTTGAGATCCCATAGGTCATGCAAGAGGTTCATGCTGGTTCCTGTGGTGCCCACCAGGCCGGGTCGAATTTGTCCCACCAGATTCAGAGGCTGGGGTACTTCTGGCCCTCTATGGTCTATGATTGTATCGAGGTTTCCAAGAGGTGTCATGCGTTACAAGTTCACGCTAACTTTGTGCATCGGCCACCAGAGCCTCTCCACACTACCAAGTATTCTTGGCCCTTTGCAGTCTGGGGGTTGGATGTCATAGGACCTTACCCACCGGCGACGGCTCGCCAATTCCAGTTCATTCTGACTGCCACGGATTTCTTTTCCAAGTGGGCAGAGGCGATTCCGCTCAAGGAAGTCAAAGCTCGTTCTATCACTGACTTTGTGAGTTACAACATCATCTATCGATTTGGAGTACCTCACGCTATCCTCACAGATAACGGAACTAACTTCTGAGCAGCCGAACTGGATAAATTTTACGCCAAGTAAAACATTCTCTTTAACCATACCTCCCGCTATCATGTGTAGGCGAATGGAAAAATCGAGGCATTTAACCAAACCCTCTCTAACATTCTGCAAAAAAATGGTTGGTCAGAACAAGAAAAGTTGGCCAGACAAGCTCCCCAACGCCCTCTGGGCTTATCGGACAATGACTCATAATTCCACCCAGGTGACTCCGTATTCCCTGTTGTACGGAGTTGAGGATGTCCTACCCATCGAGATTCAGTTTCCCTCATTGCGCACGGTGGTCTACGACCAGCAAGCACCGGATAGAGTTGTTGAAATCCATCTAGATGAATTAAAAGCGCTGGACGAGAATAGGCTTTGCGCTTTACATAACCTGGAAAGGCATCAGAGCATGATGGCTCGAGCTTTCAACAAGAAGGTTCACCTTCGCTCTTTCCTGTAAGGTGACCCGGTACTGGCTCTCAGAGCGCCAATGATTCCCGACAGGAAACCACCCAAATTGGAGCCCAAATGGGAGGGGTCTTTTATCGTCCATAAGGTCTATCCCAATGGCGCGTATTACCTGGTAACTATGGATGGTGAGCGTGTCACTCCTCCCACCAACGCCAGGTTCCTCAAGAAGTATTTTTCCTAAATCATTGGGTTCAAGATCTAAGACCTAAAACTAAGATCCTTTCAGGGTCCCCCATGACCTTAAACTGGATAACGGTCCCGCATGACCCTAAACTGCACCTGGTCCCACATGACCCTAAACTGCACCTGGTCCCGCACGACCTCAAACTGCATTTTTCCCTACATCTGGGCCCCTTTGGTCCGAGTTCTAAGACCTTAAACTAAGACCCTTATGGTCTAGCATGACCTTAAACTGCATGTTTGTCCTCACTGCAAGACGTTAAACTACAAGCTGGTCAGGTCTCCCTGACCGAGGCCCAGCCTCAGGCCTCTTGGCCGTCTCGGGCCCCTTAGCCCAGTCCTTACCCAGAGTGTGCGGTGTAGTGTAGGACTATGTCCTCATCCACCACGGGTTATCCGCCACGCCATACGCACTCCCTGGAAAAGAAATTCCCCTTATCTTCCTACATGATGTTAAATTGTGATTCTAGAACTACGTTCGGCTTGATTCCCATCCTTATGGGATATGTAGGACCGCCTGAACATCTAGGTTTCAGGTCCAGCCCCATCTCTTAAGAGATCCCACGATCTCCCGGTCACCTCATCCTCTTGGCCTATCCACTCCCCGCGGGGGGATATATAGGTGTGGTACAGGGTTTTTGGCTCCATGCCCCCTTCTCCCGAGAATCCTCCATCTTTTGGACACTCTCAAACTGAGCCCTTCGACCCTTTCCAGTGGTCTGCTAATGTGTTCAAAGTACTCTGGTCTAGGACCTAGAGTGTCAAATTTGACTTAGGCAAGTTTTTGTCCGCTTTCCAAGCTTCATGCTCCCCTTCATTCGGGCCCCCATTATCTTTCACACCCGGAGGGATCCCCAAGAACGGCTTGGATACAACGCCTAAGGGCTCTCCTACCATCACGGGCCAATTCCCTAGAGGGTTTCAGACAACAAATTGATACAAATACCGCGTTGCAAATATGTTCAGCGGTTGATGATCATTTGTTTGTCCCCATTTTAGGCTAACGCGACAGGATGTTGTGTTGCGAACATGGTCAGCAGTAATCCTAGGTCGCCACGCCGGCCCCTTTAGGCCCTAAATGTTGGTTGCATGATTCACATTATGTTCCACCCCATCGTGTCAAGGTGGAATCTTGAAACTCCTTGCACTAACCCTCAGTGTACCTCCGCACGTCAGATGGACAAAGCTGTGTAACGGCATCTTTTAGGGCTCCCGCGATCTGAGCGCTAAAGAGTATATGCTTGGGTTTTCTCTAAGGACCATGCGCAGCTTGACCCTCATCCCTATGGGAAATGAGGAGTCACCCAGACATTGCGTTTCGGGCCCATCTTAGCTGGTATATAGCCTCTCCTGCCCCCTGTAGGCCCCTTGGCCTGAGGCCCCTCTCTCGGAACCGCCCATGGTGACGGTATAGGGATATGTCCTCATCCACCCCGGGTGCACCTTATCGCATCATGCGTGTTCCCCCAGGTCCAAGCCATATGACCTTAAACTGTGTTGTTTGGTCCCACCACATGACCATAAACTATGATGATATCGTCCTGGCCGCACAATGAAAAATGGCACTGCATTGTGGTGACCTCCCCATAGGGGAAATCACATTGGGTATTGGTCGACTGCCATACCATTTGTCAATGCCTGTTATGGCTTTATTATTGTGGAGATGCCAGGAGTTTCTAACCTAGGCCGGTCACTCCACAAAAGAAAAACCATTCACCTTCAAGGAAAAACAAGATATATCAAATGCCGCTTCTTTTGGTGTGAGGGCTAGGCTCGCACGCCTCTCTCATCCTTTGTGCAGGCACCATGTAGTGTCGTGCCATCAAGAACTACGTATGGCTTGATTATCATCCTTATGAGATACGTAGGAGCGCCTGGGTACTTCCCCGCTGGCCCAGCCTAACTTTCGTGTTTGGTCCCTCGACCTAAACACTTTTCCAAGGAATGCATGGTAAGAAGGACCCCGTCCTCATTCACGATGGGTTTCTTCAGTCACTTTACTATGCATCTTCTGCCCTTCTTACTCTTTGGTCTGAGCTCTAAGACCATAAACTAAGATCTACTAAGAACTACGTCTGGCTTGATTCCCATCCTAATGGGATACGTAGGAATGCCCAGACCTCCTTTCTTTGGGTCCAGCTCGAGTTCAGCTATTTTGTCTCTTCGGTCCCGCCTTTGGGACCCCAACCATAGGACTGCATGGCGTAGTGCGAGATTATGTCCCCATTCACATCGGGTTTTCAATAGTTGCACCACACGCACCCCGTTCTAAGGATTATCCCTCCTATGTCATGTCCCCCATGACATTAAAAGGCGCCATCAAGAACTATGTATGGATTTATTTTCATTCTTATGAGATACGTAGGAGCGCCTGGGTACTTCCCCGTAGGCCCAGTCAAACTTTCGTGCTCAGTCCCTTGACCAGAACACTTCCAAGGAGCACATGGTAAGAAGGACCTTGTCCTCATTCACATCGGGTTTCGCAACTACTTTACCATGTGTCTCCCACTCCCCTTACTCTTTGGTCTAAGTTCTAAGACTTTAAACTAAGACCCCTTCAAGAACTATGTGTGGCTTGATTCTCATCCTTATGAGATATGTAGGAACGCCTGGACATTTCATCTTGGGTCCAGCCCCAGGGATTACCAAATCTCATCCCTCCTCACTGTCAGCCCCTTGGCCTGGCTTCTTGGGGAGTGGTGTAATTATGACATTTACCCCGAATAAGTTCAAGATTCCCCACAGTGATGCTGGGAAGCGACAGTTCCCTCACCAGAGAGGTCTTGTCTAAGAGTATGGATGATCCGTGACCGGATTAATACACCTGCTTAATGTGCCTCCACCACAATGGCGTAATCTTGGGAGTGTTGGATTATATATGAACAGACCATCACTCTGCTTTCCACACTTCGTGTGCCCAATTATTCAGATATTCATCCTCTTTCACATCTGGAGGGACCCCCTAATAGTATGGATGCTCGACCTATGGTCCGCCTGCTGTCCTGGGACAACGTTTCGGAAGACTGATCATGTCTGGAGGGACCCCCTAACAGTATGGATGCTCGACCTATGGTCCGCCTGCTATCCTAGGCCAACGTTCCGGAAGACTAATCACGTCTGGAGGGACCCCCTAACAGTATGGATGCTTGGCCTATGGTCTGCCTGCTGTCCTGGGCCAACGTTCTGGAAGACTGATTGACGATATTTGAGTTAGGCCCCGTGTTGCGAACATGGTCAGTTGTCACAACCCCCTCCCCACAAAGTGTACCCCTCCTGGGTCGGCAATGTGAGAAGGGAGATAATGACCCCCGAGTCCCGCCTCCAGTAGGCCCCGGGTTGGCGACTAGCACCGAGGGTATAATAAACATACAAATGGGAGGCATTACCCTCTAAGAGAACACATGAAGAAAAGATAGAGATAGAATAGACTCCAATCAACTCCAACTCAGAACTGAGATATAAAATAAATCCAAGTACATATATGAAATTTCATGCAAAAGTACTACAACTGAAAGGGGAAACTAAAAGTACCCAAAAGAAAGTAAAACGGCAGTGACCACAAGCCCGAACAGCTCCTCCTCCAACCGCAAGCTAGTAGTAACCAGCTTGATCTCCAACCTGCTCCAAGTGACCTGAAAAATAGTTTATATATACATAGGGTGGGTATAACAGTATACTCAGTAGGATCCTCCCCAAGCCTCTCGTGCAAAAGTAAAGAAAGCATGCTAAAGCCCAGTGAACAACAAGTGAAACTAACTCGTAACCTAAACAGGTATACTATGTTCCCAACCTCACCATGGCTACTCTCACCAAGTAACGCATACAAGAATATAGAATATAGTAAAGAATATCAAGGGTACCCCGCTACTACTTCCCCACTGGTTTTCCGCCTTGCCCCAACGACATACGTCATGTGCATCTCTCTCCAAAGGCTTGCCCGCAGACACCTGGGCGAAGCACCACACCATCCCCACAACCAAAAGTAACTAGGTAAGTTCCAGAAGCCACCACAGCCCGCATAACGTGTATCATACATCGGGTATTATACCTTAAGCCATTATAGCCCATACACTGAGTAGGGATCCTCAAGCCATCACAGCCTATACACGTTACACCTATAGTAGTCCATAGGATACTATATCTCGAATATATGTGTGTGAAATAACCACGAGCCATTACAGACCTCTACACACATATATGGGTAAAACTAACCACTGTGCCTAACAGCACCAAGATCTACCAAGAGAAGAGAGCGGGGTCAAAGGGGGTAGTCAGCCATTTAACCTCCCATCAGAATGTTGGGGAAAACACCCCCCTAGGGCTCAGAATCCCTGGAGTGTCAGTTGCCCTTACCGATAGGGTGGAGTAGCTTATAAAAACACAAAAAGTATAGAATATATATTTATAACTCACATCCACACTATGGGCATTACCTAGTCTTATAGATACAACTGCAGCTAACGTCTCTCAGACTCCAGGCTGCTACTTCTAAGACTAGGTATCCAATAAGTACACAACATTTGAAGAAATTTATTAGATTACTCCATTCTCATTTTATCAGTTCCATTGTACGTTAATTTAATTCTTTAAACATTAATTAAGAATGAACAATTCCACATTAAACTGAATTGGCATCACATTCAAAAACAACTGCTCCTTTTAAGATTCACATCACCTTTAAATTCTAGTATCTCCATCCCCGTGGATTTTCACCATTTAATCAAACATTCATTATAGAGTTACTTTCCCACATTCCCAGGCATTCTAGAAAAGCATCCTATGCTACTAAACACAAAGGAGGCTCAACACGGTGAGTAGATATACTACCCGTCGAGTCTTTGTCGCCTATAGAAAGAGCACAGACCCATTTTTCCTCGAGAGGCTAAACACGGAAAGCACGTGGCATACCTCGCGCGTCTTCGCCTCCTTCGGAAGAAGGGTAGCGAGACCAGATGCCTTGAGCAGTGGGGAAAAGCAAAGCAGATTAACATTCAAAGAAAACCACAAGCATCCAGCAACCGCATCCATCCCATTCCATCACCCCTGGTGTCCTCCCCGACACCCACATGCATAACTGATGCATATCGCCACTCTAGGCGTCATCCACTGCCATAACCACAAGGCCTCCACGCCTCCACATATCACAACAGCCATCCAGGCTCACATCACAGCACAAGCAGCAGAAAAACAACAATCACAACCATGGGCTCTTGACCCTTTAGAAAACAAGAGGGTAACTCAGAACCCCTTTAGAAATTCCCACATAATCTGTTCTTTAATCCATATTGAATTGGAAGATTTGTTATTCATAGGTTCCAATCACGGATACCTAATCAGCAAGCTATCATAATTAAATAACCATGCTTCCTTCCCTAATTTGATTATCCTCAAATTAGAACAACTACAACAACGGCAATAACCAGATTAATTTACATGCCTCTTTATCTTTAGCCAATTAATTAACAATTAATTCCAGCTTTACGTTCATTATCAATTTCTATCATGAACGAACAACAAATCAAAGAAAACATAGATATCACTATATCTAGGAAAACATGAGGCAAACCGTTATCATGGTATAAAGCAACAACATGCGATCAACCAATTCTTTTAATCTGGTTCAAGTATTTAATTAGGTCAATTTCATTGTGATCCAAAGGGATAAATCATGCTAATTCTACGATTGCACATATACAATTAGAGAAGCCATGAATCCCCTACCTCAAACAGTTCCTCACGTTCTTTATCCACACAACAGGTCACGATCCTCCCCTCGCGACAACTGCATCCACCGGAGGATGCTGCGGTACGACAGTACCAACCAACCCCAAGAAAACCCATTAGAATCTTGGAAATTACATGGTATAATTATGGAAAGGAGGATAGGAGAAGATAAACCCCAAAAGAATGACGATACAACATACGTTATATCGAAGATTGATCGACACGGCTCGGTTGCATCCAAAACAGAGCAGAACCAATCCTAGGAGTAAATATTGATTGTGAAACTCCTACATAAAGGATTGAAAGGTTCTAGTGCCTCTTAGTTGAGAAAAAATGGAAAGAACAAGGGAGAATGATATCTCGTCCCTTTTTGAAGATTTAATGGGGTGACAGTTTAAGATCCGGTTAATTCTCCATTAAAAACGGATCGTATTAACCCACGCGGTTTGACCAAGTAAATACATCCTGGCCTTAGGAATAATTAATATAGGATTTATGGAATTTTAAACGGCCTTAAGAGCCCTTAAAATAAGGCTTTAAATGTATTTTACGTCAAAGGAAACGTCAAAAGGGGAAAAACTGTAGGAATCTGGAAACACTGTTCACATACTCAAAATTTAGCAAAGGAAAGAATCGGTAGCTCTTAGAATTCTGGAAACACTATTCAAACGTGAAATTTGGCAAAGGAAGGAATCGGTAGCTCTTAGGATTCTGGAAACACTGTTCAAACGTGAAATTTGGCAAAGGAATCGGTAGCTCTTAGGATTCTGGAAATACTGTTCAAACATGAAATTTGGCAAAGGAAGGAATCGGTAGCTCTTAGGATTCTGGAAACACTGTTCAAACGTGAAATTTGGCAAAGGAAGGAATCAGTAGCTCTTAAAATTCTGGAAACACTATTCACAGAACTCAAAAATTGGCAAAGGAAAGAAAAGGTCACCGATAGAACCTTGCTGATAGAAACACAAGTCTACCGTTAGATCCTCACCGATAGAACATTATTCAAGTCTACCGATAGAAGGTCACCGATAGAAATACTGTTCACAGAACTAGAAATTTGGCAAAGTGTTAGCCGAGTTACTGCTAGACTGCGGCTACCGGTAGACTGAGGTACCGGTAGGCGGTGGCTACCGATAGACCGAGCTACTGGTAGGCAGCGGCTACCGGTAGACCGAGCTACCGGTAGGTAGCGGCTACCAGTAGACCGAGCTACCGGTAGGTAGCGGCTACCGGTAGACCGAGCTACCGGTAGACCGAGCTACCGGTAGGCAGCGGCTACCGGTAGACCGAGCTACCGGTAGGCTGCGGCTACCGGTAGACCGAGCTACCGGTAGGCTGCGGCTAGGGGATAAGTCACCTTGACCTCCTGGAACACTTCCAACACCACATTTTTACAAAGTAGTGGACCGGAGAGGTCCGGGCCATTACATCAGTGGTCAGCCCTCATTTATTGTCCCCATTTTAGGCCAATGCGATATGGATGCTGCGTTTCTGCCACGGTTAATAGTTTTCCTCCATCGTCGTTCCCCCCACAGTGTTTCGTATTTGGGTAACTTGATTCACCTTTTTCATATCCCTATTTTCGGATGGATTTCAATGCCCCCGGCATTGCCCCACTCGTGTGTTAGAACACATTGAGAAGGTGATATATCAATCGGTCTGAGGTCCTCTCCTCAGAAATCCAGGCCTGATTTCGGATGCATGAAGATTGTTTGATGCTCCCATGAAGTGATAGATCATGGTTGAGCATATTAAACCAAAGGTACAGATAAATATATTGGTCCATACATCAGATCAAAATATTGAGCAGTGAAAGCAAAAAGTTCATGAGATGGCCAAAACAAAGCCCTTAAGGATCAGCATGCCGGATTGATCTTTCCAACGATGCTACCCTTTGGATGGTAGCCTCCAAGACTATTTCTCGCTCCTTGAAGACTCTCTCTTCATCAGAAGCTGCAGAGCGCAGCTCGCCAATCCTAGTTTGTGCCTGTGCCCGCTCGGTTTGAAGTACGGTCATCTGGTGATTCGCCTCCACCAATTTCTCTTGGGAATCATCCAGCTGGGCCGTCAGTTGCTCCACGAGCTCAGAGCATGTTGCAATGAAGACCTCCTTCTCTTCCGCCTACCCTTAGAGGAGCCGGACCTTCTGCTCCTCCCTCAGAAACTCTTGGGTGCTCACCGATCTTTCCCGACACTGGGCAACGTCGGTGCACTAGTTGCTCTCGCGTATCTTCTCTGCCATGTAATCACGGACCGTCAGATGAAGGCGTTGAGTGTCAGCCCCTCCGGCGCATAGGATGTGCAGCCAGGTCTGGAGTGATCCCATCCGCCTCAGCTAATCCGTCTGAGGCTGCCTGAGAAAGCACTGGATACACTTCCACCCTTTGAGCCATGTCATCCAGCTCTCCTCGGCCGCTTCTGAGTCTGAGTCATCTATCTCCTCGGGATCAGTGGGCCAATATGCGGGAAAGGCAGCCAGCAGGTCGGCAGCAGAGTCTGCCTCAGGGATGTCTTCATGAGGAATAGGATCCTCGACGTCCGGGCGACCTTCCTCTCTCGCCCTGATAGCGACGGTGCCTCTGTCAGCTTCTAGCCCTACTCCAATAACAGCATCGCTAATGTATGACGCCCCCTGCTCGTCAATAGCTGGGGCTGACTCAGTCTGGGAAGTATGTTTTGGAGGAGGTGTTACGTCTACCACTGGTCCACTCATGGATGGCCCGGGCTCAGTATCTCGACAAGCCTCCAATGTCGATATCACTGCGCAAGGCACACCCTGATTAGTTGGGATCTTTGATAGCAAGCACCAGTGGTGAAGCATGGGACTTACAGAAACCCAGAGCATCAGCCCCTGGTGTGCTGGCCGCTATAGGAGCTGTCGTGGCAGGAGACCCCTCAATGCTTGTCAGTTCGATGATG
Source organism: Viscum album (assembly GCA_963277665.1). Taxonomy (NCBI): domain Eukaryota; kingdom Viridiplantae; phylum Streptophyta; class Magnoliopsida; order Santalales; family Viscaceae; genus Viscum; species Viscum album. The sequence goes on from OY728156.1 coordinate 25,967,944, forward strand.
GGCATCGGAGCCCCATCCTGTCCCACCGGCGCTTCTCATCCCTCCTCTGTTGGGGATGTCTGATCAGCACCTATGTGCTTCTGAGTGAGGTAGAGAGATAGGTTAGAAATTATAGAAGAGAATGGACAATGAAGGAGGGTGGATAAGGATAGATACGGACCTTGAGTAGATCGGTTATCTCCATGCTGGAGCCAATAATCTCACTGATCTCCTGTAAGTTCCCTTGGTAGGCCGCCCCCTACGAACCATCACCTTTGGGTTCCCCTTCTCCCTCACCTTCTCCTTCATCTTCTCCTTCGCCTTCATCTTCTATTGTTTCCTCCTCTCCCTCCGACTCATCATCACTGTCACCTTCTCCCGGAGGCATCACTTCCAGATCATGATCTTGGCCGAGCATCACTTTCACTAGGAAAGGTGGCTCCGCATGATGACCCCTTTGGCATGCGTATGTGTCCATGGCCGTCAGATAAGCATGCCGCTGATGGAAGTTTACCCAGTCGGTAACTCGAATGAGCCCAACCTCTGGCAGTTAGATCATGTCCTGCATTATCTTCTGCCAGATGGCTTCAACGCTCATTGATTGTCGCAGAGTCATCCAGGCCGACCACAGAGCTGGGAAAATTGCATCTTGGGAAGGTTCGAGCAGGTATCTTATCTGCTTCCCGGGAAGTTCCCTGGCCGCCTCGTGTGATCCCACTCTGGGAAACAAGGTCGCAGCAGCACCGTACGATGTCCTTGCTGCTGAGGTCCCAGCCTGCACATGCCTCGCTTTTTAACGCGCCCCTGGTTTCCCCCTTCTAGCAGCACCTTGTCTGCTCCCTCGTCGCCCAATTTCCACGCGGGTAGTCTCGAGTTGCCGAACACGCTTGCATAAAAGCCCCTTAGGGTACGCAATGGTCCAGTGTTCGGCATACTCGGTTGATAAGCTGGCGTCGACCCTAGTAGGAGAAAGGGTACTGACGTCACCAGAGCCAAAAGTGGGAACATCAACCACATCTGGCGCAAGACGCATGGATTCTTCTCCTCCTAGACAGCTTTAAATACCTTCTTCGACATTCGTTGGAGGAACCCGAATTTCCTGGCGAATCGGGATGGAACTTAAGGCTCACATATGATCTTCCCATCAATCCAAGCCATGAGCACCCCGCCCTGGATGCTCTGGAAGTACTCTTGCTACTCCAGTGAGCCTTGCCCATTTTCCACCATCTGGCCGACCAGGGTGGGGAACGGGCTGAAGTTGAAATTGGTGTGGTTACCGATTCGGATCCTTACACCCTCCTCATTGAGCGTCATCAGCTCCACCCCAGCAATGTTCAACAAAGATGGTCGCAGGCCATTTCCCAGAGGACGGATGGCGTTCGGGAAAGTATACCCGCCGAGATGAGCAGCCACCCAGCCGTGAAAGATCTAGAAGGGTCAACATACCCTCTGAGGCGACCCCCCTCGTGAGATGCGTCCCAGAATGGCATACAGCCTAGCCAGTACGGGGATCCCTAGATTGAACCTTTTGTTGGAGGCCATGGTGTCTGCCATCACCAGTGTTGCTAGACGGACGCCCATCCTTGCGTCCCGCACCGGCAGGAGAGACCTGCTCAGGAAGGTGGCGAGGAACCCGGCGTACTGGACGTTCGGGTCTTAGGCCTCAATGACGTGGTAGCCCCATGATTGGTATTTCCCCACCTCTAGGGTCCTCCAGTATGACCCATTCCTGCTCCTCTGGGCCGCAGTTGGGCACTATTTTCCCCGTCCTGGCATCTTGACCGTCGGGTCCTTCTCCAAGAACTGGTTGAACCAGTCCTTATAGGTGATGTCCTTCTGGAAGTCTGTGACCCCTAGCCTCTCTTTGGACAGCTCCAACAGGTGCCACGTCAGTATGGGGGTCTGTGACCTGTCTTCCCAGGTGTTCATTGGAGGAACAAACTCATCGTATTGGTAGCCCTCCAGTGGGATACCTCTGATGAAGTGAACATCCCAGAGGCTGATGCCAACTTCCCTATGGTGAAGGTGGAATGTGTTGGTATCAGGGGACCACCAGTTGAACAGCTCCGGCCTAAGTTTAGGTTGACGGTGAAATGGAATTGCGACGTCCACACCACCTCGAACAGGCCAATGTACCGCAGCTCGGCTCCAAACTGGTTGAAATTATGGTGAACCCAGAACGCCTAGGCCCACTCGCTGGTAAATTTGCCCCCAGACCATAGGTCCCAATCCTTCATCCATCCCTTAGTGTCATCCGTGATGCTCTGAAGAAACGTGCTTGTGTAGAGGGTCGGAGAATTATCCGAGGCAGGCTCATCGCCAGTAATGGTCCTAGTCCTCGGGTTCAGGACATATACATCCATATGCCTGGTTTCCCTGGTAGGATGGTCATTGTTGGTGATGTTGTAGCGGGGAAGCTCGTCCTCCCAGGTCACCCATGACCGCAGTGTGTCCACCTCAAAGCCCGGCATGGGAACCTCCTCCAGGATGCCGAAGTTCCATAGAGGGAGGTTTTCAGATAAGGGATACTCCTTCTAGGAGGGGGTCAGTAGGTTAAATAAAGGTTAGGTTGTTGGAAACGACCACCTTGGCACCATAAATCTCCTCATTCGCCTTTATTTCAGCTCTACGAGCAGCAGCTTCCCTTTCATCAACTTGGTTTGCAGCCATCTTGAAAATTTTGAGTGGTGCGCGAAATCAGGATGAGGTGCGCGGAATCAGAGAGACTTGTGCAAAATCCAAGAGTTGGGCGCACAATCAGCACACTTGGCACGGAATATCCCGAGTTGGCGTGTAAACGCGGCCGAAATTCGGAAGGAATTATGCACTGCCAAAGCATTTTTGCGCGCAGCCGCGGAATCAATTTCACGCATGAGTGAGTTGAGCCTATCGCGCAGAAAAGCTTAAGTACGGAACTTGGGACCCAGTGCCCATTTTTATAGGCGAGGCCAGGGTTCTGCGCTGCATGAAAAGGGAATTCCGTGCCGACCTGCAAGTTTACACGCCCCGTTGGATTTTTGCGCGCAAAGTGCCCGGGAGATCCACCTCTTCAGTGTTTCGGCGTTTCCCTCGGAATCCGATCGTTGCGACCTCTCACCGATCCAATTCCGAGGGGGGGAATTTGTAGACGCCAAAAAATTCCATAACTCCTAAAGGAGGTCTCGAAATGACGAAGTGAAGTCATATTCGAACTCGGAGGCCCGGTCTAGAGGTCCTGGGAGTGGTGCGTGAAATTAAGGAGGACTTTCATGAAAAAATGTTGTTCGTGTAAAGGACTCCTGGGATTCGTGGAAAAGAACCAGTGTGGCGCGCAATTTTGCGCGCCCGGTTCCGTACGGTGAGGCCTTTCGCACCAACATGTCCTGGAGCGGAAGATTTCACGCGCCGTTCAGATTCCGCGATAGCGAATGCCTATAAATAGAAGGTGACCCCAACCGTTTCAGGGTTGTGGAATTCGGACTAGCTCACGTGCGCGCAAATCGGACTCCCGCGCGCGCAATATGTCTTCCAGGTAATAACCCTTTTCGCGCAACCTTGCCCCGGGGTTTGCCTTTGCACGCAATCTCACTGGCTTAAGTGAATTTTCCAACTCCTCAGGGTTCCTCCTTTGCGCACAGTCCCTTCCCATTGTTCGCAATCACTTCCCATTGCGCGAAATCCCTTCCGAATTGCATGCTATCCCTTCATTAGGTTTTTACATACCTTAGAGATCGTTCATTTCCCCCGTGCGCAATCCAAGCCCGCTGCGCGCAATCCCCCCTAGCCACGCGCAATCCCTCTACCCCAATTGTGCACCATTCCGGTGTTTTATGCGCAAACCTCCTCTTTGCGTGCAAACCCAGGACCCCTCACCTTGATGCCCCCCGGGGTGTCTCTCTACTTCGGCACCTAATGTCTTCCATACCGGTCATGCACGCCATGCGTTGTTTTCCCGTACGGCCTTCCAGGCTCGTATGAAGTAACCTCAAGGTTCCTTGGGCGGCGTTTCCTGTTGCATTGCTTTGCCTCATGCTTCTTTTCATAGGCACGCTAACGGATATTGCTTCTTCGTATAGCCACGCTAACGTGGACCCCTCGATGGTTCGCCCTGCGACCCCCCTTCATTGCGGCCTTGTCGATGCCTTCCCTCCCACAAGGGGTAGAGGGTGTTGGGCATGTAATCCCTAGGGGTGCAGATCGAACCCACCTCGTCCAAGCTGCAGGACGTTAAACTACCAATCACCTTGTCCTCAACACATGACGTTAAATTGTGATCTGACCCCGTGCCTCGCACGCAAGGTCCCCCCAGCTCGGACATTCTTTACACCGCTCGTCTCCACGGGAATGGAATCTTCCTCACATGGAATGATATCCTCCTTTTGGAGTGGCGTTTTTCCATGGGGGAAGGGCTGCCTCAGAGCGTAATCCCCTAGTCCCTCTTACGGAAGGTTGCACCCATGAACCTTCGTACTTCCCCACTGCCAAGGCCAGTGGAGGGCGTGATAGGGAACGTGGCATCTCCTTTGTTCGGTCCCAAATCCCTCTCCCTCTGCGCTTTGTCGCGTCACGGGCCTCCACCCTGGAGTAAGTCCCGGCACTAAGGGCTGATAACCACGCGTAAGCCCCTGTTTCCTCTTTGGTCCGCTCAAGGCATAAGCCCCTCTCTGCTTCTCACGGACGCACCCTTCGCGACGTGATCGTCTAGTCCCTGCTGCCTCTTGTTTCTCACACCGAGAATGACTCACGTGGGCTTAGAGATAGAATCGACCATGAAATCCTCCATGGGCCTCCTCAGAGCGTAAGCCCCATCCCAGCGAACTATGGGGACTTTGATCCGTGCTAACACATGGTATGTAGGAAGCCTCCGTGAGGTTCAAGCCCACCACCCGGTCGTTTCGACTTCTTCACGTCGGTTCACCAACACTTTGGGCCGCCTCAGAGCGTAATCCCCATATCCACCATCACGGGCCGCCTCAGAGCGTAAGCCCCATATCCACCATTATGGGCCACCTCAGAGCGTAATCCCTATATAAAACACCCACGTCTCATCCTGACCTCTCCCTCGAGCCCACGTTCCTCGGGAAGATCATGCCCTAGCTCGAAGGTCTTACTTTCTTCAGGCTCCAATCCATGCGTTCATTCTCACGAGTCGCCTCTTCAGGTGTCCCACCGCATCACCGAACTACGTGGAATTTGATTCCCTTCCATGGGGATATGTAGGAAGCCTTCATGAGGTTCAAGCCCCTCTTCACTCCATCACCCATCCTGATCCTTACTCGGGCCGCCACATCCCGGTGCGATCATGCCACCTCATTCCACTCCATAGTATCCGGGAAGCCGCCCATGTGTTGGCCCCAATATCGGTGTTCCCCCTAGGGGGTCCTTCAATATGATCCACTCTCAGTGTTCCGATCAGTCTGATCCATCTATGCAAGATGTTAAACTCGCGGCATACCCTATGTTAAACATGGGAAGCTGAGGAAAACCTCATATGGCACACAATTCCCCGCATTCGATGTGGGGTGCCTAAGGCTTGAATACCCTCGAGAAGCCCTATAATAAGGGACAGAAGACTGACATTCCAATCCCCCAGCGTCAAGACGCGCCAACGACGCCCCAGCGTGACCATTCTCCTCACCGAAGGTTGCTGCCCCAACCAGACCCCTTGGAGCGTCTCGACGGAAGCAGCGTAATTAGTTGGTGTCCATGAAAATATGGCACTAGGAGTGAGGTTCACGAATACATCTTAAATATATGAGGGAGACCCGGACTAGGTAACGAGCTCCGAGGAGGAATCCACAGAAGGAAGAACCGACATCCCATCATCCCAGTTTCGATCAAGGAGCAGACGTCCCTGAACAAGGAACGGATGCTGCTTGGATTTGGAAAGCGGGAATGTGGGGCCACAAGCCGCGCATCCTCCCCCTGTGTGACGGAAATGCGCGTGCCCTGGCGAAAAGCGTCAGAAACAATTATCTTTTATAAGCTATAATCATTTTATATAAAAAAAATAAATAAATTCATCTGTATACTATAAATATCATATTTAGTGATATAGTCATAAGGTATATCATAATCCAAACCACTACATATGATAATATTTATCATTTTTATCCTATCATTATTAGTAATATGATAATATCATTCATTGAAATTCAACATTTTAACTATATCATAGCCAGTGATATATTGTATATCACCATTACGACATGACACTCTATTTTGAAAACATTATTCCACCCATCATAGCCTATAATAATGATTATCATAGCTTACGATATAGTGTAAATCCATAGGTTTCAATGAAACATATTATATGAATCGTACTATCACATCTTACAATATAATAAAATGCATGAATCACACCTTACAATATTATAAATCATATTTAACAGTATGGTAATCCAGTAGCTCACATTTAGCCACATCATATCACAACTTATAATATGGGAAACTATATCTTATGATATACATATTATTCATAAAAATAGTATGAGAACATTTTTATTCCATGATAAAGTGTCTCTAATACCATTTATGGGATTTATTAGAACATCACGTGCTCAAACAGTGAAATAATCCCATTTAAATATCAAATCTATCATCATAGAATCAGTATGAAATATAAAGAACATAAAATTGTTTATGCATACCTCAAGTTTGGTGTGCTCCATATTTATGGAGTATGCTTTATAAATACCACTAAGTAACGACACTTGGATTCTTGCCTCCAATGGTAGCACATCGGCCACTGGAAATGATATACACTACATGAGGACCCCTCGATCTCCAAAAGTTGTATGAGTAATCTCTCATTAAAGATGAATAAATAATGGGAAATAATAGAGCTTTAGGTTGTTATATATCCTACCACACACACTAATGGGGAAGATCATATCCTTTATATAGGCTCACTTCAATCAATGAAGGAAATAAAGCATCGTTGCTAATGCTTAGAAGCTGTTATACATTACATGTAACGTATACCTATTTTTATGTCTATGGTCATTGAACACTTTAATGGTTATATAAAATTTATCAATAAATAAAATAATCACCACAATGACCCATAACTAAAGATAAACCACTTATTAAACATGGAATTCAATGAAATATCATATATCATATATCACAACTCTACTGTATACTGTGATATAATCATATCATGCCTATCATAGAAAGTGATCTAGTGCTATATCATTTCATGTGATATACACTACATTCATATTTACAATTATGAAAATGAATCATACAATATTATTAACCCCATTTTAGTGCATAACCAACATGATTCCCCTTACGAATTATCACTTTGTCTTCAACATTGCAAGGCCTCTTATCATTGGTCAGCACTGGCACAAACTCTCTTCCAACATTCATATTTTGGAATTGTCACCCATTCAACCATATCAAGTGTTCTCTCTAGAATGATTTACTTCTAATGAATTTGGTGTTACCTAGATGCACCTCTAGAGACTATCCCATTTGAAGACAATTTCTTGGTTTAGGTTTTGTTTAGGCTTTGTCTATGGTGTTTTTTCAGTGGGCCTATAGTCCTATCCTCCCCACTCTCTATAAGTCTCAAACTCCTAGCCTCTACTATTTAAAAAAAGTAGTTTTAGAAAAAAAACTATAATGAGAATGATAATATATGTAATTGAATATAAATGTATATATACATGACATGGGAAACCCATAATCATATCGTCAACATATGATGAATCAAAAATGAATAAACAATATTTATGTACAAGGTTAAGTTAAATACCTAAAACACAAATGAAAACTTCATTTTTCAAGGACTAAGAACCATAAAATCCAAAAATAATGCCTAAGGATGAGCTTTACAGAATCCAAAACCACCACAATCTCCTACATATTAAAATTTACATGTACAAGTATTAGTGTTTCTCCATACAAGTAACCATGTAAGGATAACTATAACAATATCTAGTTAGACATCCCAAGTATTAAAAAATGTATATGTTTATTCCCATTATTTTATAATATTAAGGTAATGGAATAAATAATATAAAGTTTTCACCTCACAACATGATAACACTCAAGGTCGCCTTGACATCTTAACATCATTTGGGAACCCAAATCTATCCTAAAAACCATACTAAAGGATCATCACATTAACAATGCCCAAATGATAATTTTTTGGAGTTAAAACACAAACAAAGTCACATAAAACTACAAACATATCCATGAGGAGTCATACACATGGTAAAAAATAAAATAGCATACCCTGGCCAAAGGGAGTCATCGACCTTTCCAATCATATGATACGGGTACCACCATGCCCAATGTGAGATGATGCATATCAAATAACACCATCAAGTGGTAGTGTCTATCATGGGGCCTTGATCAATAAATTAATCATCACCATAATCCTATAACTTTTATCTCCAAGTATAAGGATTCAACTACCCAAGAGTTATATCAATAAAATAATAAGAAATAATTAAAATAATGTCATTGTACAATAATATCATTATGCATATTACTCTCCTGAATTGAGGGTTTAAAAAATGATATCATCACACAATAATATCTTAGTGTAACCAAGTTAAAAGTATTATAATGAAAATTTATTAGCTTATGGTTTCCTCTAGGTTTTTCTCATCAACATCCACCATCATCAAAAAAGTTATTACACAATGTTCACCATTTTACTCATGTCTAAAGTCATGTTTTAAAAAAATATCAATTTAGAAACAATAAATAGTCCATAAAAGGATCCCATAAGTTTATGATTTTTAATAAGTGAAAAATAGTAAATTTTTCATCTTATTAGGGATAGTACTATCATGAACCAACCTAGGTCGACCCCAAACCGATCACTTAAGTCGACCACAATAAGGCTCGAGAGGCGTTCCTAATCCTCCTGGGATGGAAACTAGTGTCGGGCATCAAATATAAACCAATTAAGAACAATTTATCCCAAAATAAACTGATATAAATAAAAAAGATAGAGTACATATCATAATGCAATAATAATTGAAATCAATTAATACATAAACATATCTAGATACATATATAACGATAAAAAAATGAAAACTAAAAAAAAACTGAACCAAACTAGAACCACACATGATCTCCATGTGACTTCATGGTCACCACCACCCATGATACCAACCCACTCCATAAGCAATCCTAAATAAAACTAAACCTACAAAATAGCTCATATCTATTGATATCGAATGGAACAAGTGAGGTGTGATCATAAAACAACTTAGTAGGTAAGTACCATAGAATCAATACATTACCTTTCCCAAAACAGTCCATAAATTCTAGTTTGAAATGCATTTTAGTAAATAGGATTTTTTTCATTTAAAAAAATCAATATCTTTTTCAAAAAATCCAATTTTGAAAACAAAACATGGTTTTATACTTTAAAAAAAATCTCATTCAAAAATCCAATTTGGAATACCAATGCCAAGAAGAAATCACTACCTATGAAAAATATAAAAGACTAAAGAAACAAAACTAGGAACAAGCAGTAAAGTGTATCAAACACAATTGGAAGTAGAGTAAACAGTACAGGCACAAGTAGTGAAATACTAACAAAGCAAGTAACTATAAAGTTTTAAAATAAAATAGGAGCATATATATAGGTAATCATGGGAATTTCCTAAACATACCTAGAAAAAATACTTGTACGTACTCAGTTCGGACCCACCTGTCGGCATATAGTGCAACACCATAGTCAATAACCAACTTGGATTCTCTAGACTATACTCACCAATGGAAAATCCCACCTAGCCTATCCTCTATCCAAGGGGTTCCAATCCATCTAATCGAGACTAGAAAGTAACCTTCACTCGACCCTCTAGATGACATCTAGGAATACCATGATAATAGCATAAAGGGGAATGAGGAGGTCATCACATTCTTTTCATTAAACACAACTCACAGATATCACTGTTCATTCCTTACCCAATCCTTGACACTAAATATGATAAGGACCTCTCATCTAAAGGATGGTCATAGGGGTGCCTGTCACACATCAATCCATTCTAAAGTGCCAACTAAGCCTACACATCATATGAATTTTAAAGCAATTTCCAAAATACACAAAGTACCAACTAGGCCTTAACATTTACTATTTCTAAACCATTTCCAATAAAAATAATTTTCTTATCAAAACCAAGGTGAATCCTCTATTCATGCTTGGGAGGTTCTAAATGGGCCTTTGATTTCATTTAGTTGCAAAATTACATCTCAAGGTTCCAAAAGAGACTTGATCTAGAGAATATATTTGAAACCACGTTTTAGTTAATGAGAAATTGAGTAACCATTTAGATAACATTATAAGTTTTTAGAAATACTATTTAGATTGGAGAAGAGAAAAAAAATGGGGGGAGGTTATTTTGAACATCCGGGTTCAAGATAGATATTTTCATGGAATTCCATTATCATGCATGTGACTATCCATATTTGCACCCCATACACATATGTATATGCCAGAATCCAATGGAACACTCATAGAAATCCATAAAAATACCAAAGGTTTCGATTAAAAATCCCAAGATCATTATAATCAATTACAAGGATTTACACCCAAGCATAAAACCATAAAAAAGGAACCTAAACCACACACCAAGCTCAATTTCACATGTTAAGAAATATAACTAGACCCAACCAAGGACAAACACAAACCAAAAATACCCAAATCTGTTTTAAAAGGCCTATTGACATTTTATCAAACACCTTACATGCATATACACATAGTCATAATTATACAAATCCCTTGATAACTCATTTTCATCAAATTTTCAACATGAAAACAGCATAATTCATCAAAAAAACATTAAAAGAATGAGAAACATATTTATAAATTAATTAAAAACACTCGAGCATCAAATGTAATATTTTGGAAAGGAAATGGAAGGAAACACATACCAAAATGGCATGTAAATACAGCAAAACTCTGAGAGAAGTAAGAACCAGGACCAAAAGACAATCCACACACCCTAACATTAAAATAAACAACCCAAATTATCCAACCCTCACCCTAGGGTTTGTCTAAGATGGAACCCCACTAATAAAGAACCAACAAATAAGAGAGAAAGAAGATGTGGGGAGGAAAAGAGGCCAAAATCCAAGAAGAACTCACCTTAGAATCTTTAAGGAGCATCAAAGGTTCAATGAGAGGTAAGGGGAGAGGGGTTTGGAATCCCCCTGCTTTGCCTAGGTGGAGTGGGTGTGGAAAATCCTAAGTTGGGGTTAAAACATAAGAGAGGTATAATTGGAAACTTGAGATATTAAGAACCTACGTAAGTCACACAGTTTGGCCGCACGGTTTACCAAATCATGCACCAACCATGTATACCCTACTGGAGAGAAGGGAAACCCACATGAGTTGGCTGCATGGTTTGGGAAACTATGCATCAACCATGAAAATTAGATATGTCAAAAATTACATACACCCTCGCATGATTTCTGCACGGTTTCTCCTAATCATGCACAAGTTGTGCGCCTTGCCCTAGACACCACCCAATAGCCACACAATTTCTCCTTTTTCTCACACAGTTTGGGCCAAACCATGCACATGTTATGAAAGTAAAACCATGTAAGAACAAAAATAATTGGAAACACCCTCTTTCTTAACTAGCCACATAGTTTCTCCCCAAACTGTGAACACTAACCATGCACATGGCCAAAAACCATCTAAAACCTCCAAAACTCAAGAATTATCATTGGGAACTCAACTCGAACCTCAACCGAAAGATCAAAAACCAAGAAATAAATAAAAATAAAATAAATTTGGGGTCAGGATATGATAATTATCTCTACCAAAAAACTTTCTACCCTCATAAATTTACTAAGAAAAATGGATAACAAAACTCAAACTCAAAGCTAAATGAGGCCAAGATAAAACACAATCCCTAGTGTGACATTTCAACTCAACAAGTCACACCCGACCAACACTTGAGGAAACCACAAGAGGAAGAACCATAGAGAGGATAAATAATGGGTCCTCCCTGTAAGAACCCGGTTCTTAGTTTTGAGGTATGGGCTTATTCTTCTCTCTTTTTCTTAAGTGTTTTTGAGAAAATATGGAAAATGGGAAAAAAATCCCAAATTTTGGAAGTACACGCTGTGTACTTTTCCACACGTCGTGTACTTTTGGCCATGTGGGAAGAGTACATAGGGTGTGTAGCCATGTCGGCAACGAAGGGTGTAAAGACCGACTACACGCCGTGTATTGGTCCCTTACACGTCGTGTAGTCAGTCGGCAGGCGAATAGTAAGGCGATGGCCAGCTGTGCGATAGAACACGCCATGTACTCAATAAGACACATTGTGTAGTCATGTAGGCAGATGAACAGTGCCACGCTGGCAGGAAGCCGCCAGAGGAACAGTTAAAAAAAGGGAATTACACGCCGTGTACTTGGAAATAAATGTCATGTACTTTTTTTCACTTAAAATGGGCAGTAGCCTCCCCTGTTCACAGGGAAGGCTTAGAACGGGAAGAGAGCTCGGGAGAGGAAGGTTGGAGCTTCAAGGATCCGCCGAGTGCACGTCGGGAATCCGATTCTGCCTCCGTCGATCTCGTTGGAATCGCACGGGTAAGAGCTTCCTCCATTTTGTGTGACTCTTTCCAATTCTACCTCTAATGGAAGTTATTTAAGTTTAAATGTAGTTTCTTCTACGTCAGATCTATGTCGTTCTTGGGCATTTCTGGAATCGGCGTTCACGTGTAACGTTCGTTGGCATATAAGGTAGGTGGCTTGGTGTTTAATTTTCCAACTGTTGTGCATTTGTGTAAATTGTTGTGTCACGAACCCATGTTGGGGTATCGTGTGGCTAAGGCCTTGGCTGATTAAATACCTAGAATAGTATAGGTAATTTAAATGTGATAATAACTGCTATTTTGGATCTCTATTGGATCCAGGACCACCCTGGGGGTGTGTTCCTCTGTTTAGCCATTTGGCCGGATACCCGAGGGTATGCCATTGTAATAATGTTTATTGAATTACCTTGAGAGGAATTGCATGTGTTTTTCTTGTTTGTATGTTGGGCTTGGCCCGGTTACTTGCTTAGCCTGAGGGCAGTGCTTTACTTAGCCTGAGGTTAGTGTAACCTTTATCCTGAGGGCAGTGGTTCTTTCGGCATGAGGGAAACTCCCTCTGTACCTGTGGGAAATAGACTATATGCCTGAGGGTGACACTACCTACAGCTGAGGTCAAAATTTTTTATGCCTGTGGGAAATTACCTGTGGGTTACGTTTCTGATTACCTGAGGGTAAAGGTTTTCATGTCTGAGGACACTAACTGTTTACTTAGAAATGAATTGTGGTGTTTTTCTTATTTTAAATGGAATAAATGAATAATTAAATGGCAATATAAATGTTAAGTTAGTTAATTTTGAGTATAGCTTAGTTTATTGTGTTCACTACTGCACACTGTAGTTTCATTTTTACACCCAGTTGGGCACGGGCCTTTGGTGGGTGCCTACTGAGATATACTTCTCACACCCTGTTTGGGTCATGATTTTCGGCCCAAACAGATTATGTTTATGTAGGTGTAGATAAGGGCAAGGGTCCCTATACAGGTACTTGATTGCTACTAGGGTATAGGAGAGCATGGGACCGAGCATTGGCCCGCGATGCTGCTGGTTGTTCTATTTTGATTTCCTATACTTGTACTTCAGTTGTATTGTATTTTATTGCAGTGTAACATGTTCTGGATGTTTTCATAGAATTGAGGCATGTTTCATCATTTTATATACTGGTTGGTTATATCTACTGCAGTTGTTAATTTCAGTTGTGTATGGTTTACTGCTTCAGCTATTGTTGTATGTTTATTTCATATTCCGATGCACTACACTTTGACAAATGAGGGCATAGTTTCCCCACTATCAGACTCAGGCCCTCACTGCTCCTCGGCAACCTCTGGCGTTTGGGGAAATGCACTTGAGGTCACGTGGAGAACCGGGTTTGGGGAACCTGTAGAGTAGTACTCGGAACCGGAAGTTAAAAAGTGGTATCAAAGCAAGTTCTTTTCTTTGCCTTACTATTTGGAGCCTTATTCAGGGATAGGACGAACTGGTAATTGGTAATAAGATGTGCCCGGGTGTAGCTAACCCATGTACAGGGAAAAGCCAATTTACCTCGTGTTGCAATTTTTCTGATTTTTCAATTTTACAGTTGATTTGATTTCACCGTTGGGTGAAGCACTTGTGATTGTGCTGTTTATATTTTATCTATGGGTTCTACTTAGTTGCAACCCAATGAGATGAGGGTATTCCATCTCATGCATCATTTAGGCACATGGTATAAATCACATTTCATGCATAGTTCTGTGCCATGTAGGTGTATTAGAAATTGCATGTTGTTGTGATAGTTGTTGTGCTAGAAAAGCATGCTGTTGTGATAGCTGCTTGATAAATACCTGCTATGTGATAGGGTATTGTTGTATAAACTTGTTAACATAATGGACGCCAAACTTTGTTTTTTAGGGAGTATGGGAACCCATTGACCAGAATTTGGTGGATCATTAGCTTTTTATTTTGTTATAACACAGATAAGATGTCAAACTTTGATTTTTGGGGAGTATGGTCCCTCATGGATCGGAATTTGGCAATTAGGTGTTGTTTTGTGGTATTTTCGGGGTTCTGGGGAAGTTTCTGAGGCATACTATTCGGAAACCCAGTATACACGTTGTGTAGTACTTTAGACATGTCGTGTATGTTCTTCTGTTTGGGAAGAAAAATAAACTTTTTAAGTACATGTCGTGTACCCAGAGTACACGCCGTGTAGTCTCTTCCCGTGTCACAAACCGTGTGGGCGGCGACACAGGGAAGGGAAGTGCTTGGGGCGAACACGTCGTGTACCGGATGTACACGCCGTGTAGTGTTGAGCCAAAGACCCGGCCGTGTAACTAACAAACACGGGCTGATGTAGTCATTTCTTGAACACGCTGTGTCAATTAAGAACACGTCGTATAGTGTGACCTGGGGAACCGGCCGTGTAACTAACAACACGGGTCGGTGTAAACCTCTTGAGTACATGCCGTGTGTATATGGAACACGCCGTGTAGTGTGATCCATGTACCTGGCCATGTAACTAACAACACGGATCAGTGTTATCCTCTTGAGTACACACTGTGTCAATGATGAACATGCCGTGTGGTGCGACCTGGGGACTCGACCGTGTAACTAACAACACGGGTCGGTGTCACCTCTCCTTGAACACGACGTGTACTTGTGGGACACGCCGTGTAGTCTTGTCCGAGGACATACCGTGTGGACTTAGCCATGTGACTGGGAAACGGGGTTGTTGGCACGCCGTGTGTGGGTGTAACACGTCGTGTAGTGTCAAGCCGAGTAGTCGGCCGTGTCACAATCGACACAGGCAGTTGGAAATAACATCATACACGCCGTGTAGACGATATACACACCGTTTAGTTTTGTTCAAATGGGAGCCATGTGGCTTATCCATGCAGAAGGACCCGGGCAGGGGAAGGAAAGTCAAGTACACGTTGTGTAGTCAGTATACACGCCGTGTAATCTTATTTTGAAAATTTTTAATTCCTTCTTCCTGCTGTTCCCTTTTGGGTTTCTTCGTTTTCGGTCGTTGTTAATCTTGTTCTAAGGTGTGCATTCAACCTTTTAGTGTCATGTTGCCGAGACGACCGCGTGTTGTTCTCTAGGAGAGCAGAAATTGGTATACTCCTTAGATGGTGGGCCATGGGCTAACAGTTGATCCTCCAGTAGAGCCAAATGTGGCACCAGCTGTTATACCGGACACAGGCGCGGATGTACAGTTCCATGAAGGCTTTATGCGGTTCATGCAGACCTTTCAGGGAGCACTACAGGCTGCCACATCTATGGTCGAGCTGACACGCATCTTTCAGCATTAGCATCCACCTATGTTTTCAAAGGATGGTGGACCACAGGATGAGGAGTCTTGGCTGGGGTTGATGCAGACTATTTTCAAGCACCTTGAGATGCCTCCATGGTGGAGGGTCAATCTCGCGATGTATATGCTGCATGATTCCGCCAAGAGGTGGTGGGATGTTACCACCCAGTCAGAGCATCACAGAGACATGGCGTGGGAAGATTTTCAGGCATTCTTCTATGAATTCTTATTTCTAGAGACACTGAGGGAAGACAGAGCTCGAGAGTTCATGAATCTGCAGCAGGGCGCTATGTCGGTGATGGACTATTCTGCTCGTTTCACCGAGATTCAGCATTTTTCACCCGTACTGGTGGGTAATGAGACGTTGAGAGCCAGACGCTTTGAGGATGGTCTTTGATATAACATTTGAGCACTGGTGAATGTTTTCAGGTTTCCAACTGTACATGCTATTTTGAATCAAGAACTGATTACAGAGAGGAACCTGCGTGAATCTAGTGGTGTGGGACAGGGCGGTTCAGCAGTAGTTTCTGGTACGATTTCTGCTGGTAATAAGAAGAGACGGATGGACTTCTCTCAGGGTGGCAGTGCCAGCCAGGTAGTTTCTTTAGGTGTCCAGGTCGTGTGCTACTAGTGTGGTAAGGAGGGGCACAAGAGACCGCAGTGTCCATGAGACCCAGTGGAGTGCTGAGATTGCTGCAATATGGGTCATCTACAGCACTTTTGTAGGGCGTTTCCACCAGTGGCTAGTGAGAGGGGCTATGTGTAGACTCTGCATGCGGGAGCAGGACTAGTAGCCTCTTACCAGTCAGGGAACTGGAATACGTCAGGGCGTGCAGGCAGAAATGGGGGTCTTGGTCATGGTAGCCAGACACAATGATCTTAGAGGCAGTAGGGCGGGACAGCTCAAGGTAGCTAGGCTATGTCACAGGGTCGCGGTACTGGGCAGGCATATGCAGTGCAACAGACCCAGCAGGGGCATGATCCCGGACCTTCTACAGTCAGAGGTACTGTTCTAGTAGCTTATGTCTTATCTTCAGTACTTTTTGATACGGGTTTTACACATAGTTTTATATCTGTGCCCATTGTGGAGATCCTTGGGATCTGTGTTTCTACTTCTTCTGATATCATGATGCTAGACACTCCATTGGGGAATAGAATGGATGGTGTGCATCAGTGCAAGGAGTGCCCCCTTGAGGTTGGTGGGTTTTACTTTCTTTGGAACCTCTATGTCTTAGAGATGACAGCTTATGACGTCATTCTCGGGATGGACTAGTTGGTTCCCTTTCAAGCCTTTGTAGACTACTATCATCGCAGGGTGAGTTTCACATCACCAGAGGGCGGAGAGTTTCTATACAAGGGCGAGTGGGATGTTCAAGCGAGTCGAGCTGGACCAGAGCATCATGGGAGAGGTGGAGTCATAGTCCAGATTGCGAGCTTATATCTAGATGATCAGGGGACTTGTCATATGGATTTCACTCCAGTAGTTGATTGTTTCAGGGATGTCTTCCTGGATGACTTTTCAGGTCTTCCTCCGGAGCGTGAGGTGGATTTCTCTATTGAGCTTGTGCCAGAAGCAGCACCGGTGTCCATTACTCCTTATAGGATGGCTACACCTGAGTTTCAGGAGCTCAAGAGGCAGTTAGAGGAGTTACAGGAAAAGGGTTTTATCTGACCCAGTACTTATCCTTGGGGTTCTCTGGCCCTTTTTGCGAAGAAGGCAGACGGTACCCTCAGACTCTGTGTGGATTATTGGAAGTTGAACCAGTTGACAGTTAAGACCCGATATCCCTTGTTGAGGATTGATGATCTTTTTGATCAACTTCGTGGAGCATGAGTGTTCTCAAAGATTGACTTGAGATCATGATATCATCAGCTGCGTGTTAGACCATCTGATATACCTCTCACAGCTTTCAGAAGTAGGTATGGTCTATACGAGTATACGGTTATGTCGTTCGGACTCACGAACGCGCCAGCAGTTTTCATGGCTTTGATGAATCGTGTGTTCCATCCTTATCTGGAATCTTTTGTGGTAGTATTCGTGGATGAAATATTAGTGTACTCTCACACTCGACACAACCATACCACCCATCTTGAGATCGTATTGAGTACACTAAGAGAGCATCGGCTATATGTTAAGATCTCAAAGTGACACTTTTGGATGGACCAGATTCACTTCCTAGGTCATATTATCTCAGAGGCAGGAGTTGTTGTGGACCCAGAGAAGGTGAGAGCAGTAGTTTCCTGGGAGCAGCCCAAGAACGTGTTTGAGATACGGAGTTTCTTAGGGCTGTATGGTTACTACAAATGCTTCATACAGGACTTCTCCTGCTTAGCAGCACCGTTTATGGGTTTGACTAAGAAGGGTGTGAAGTTCGTATGGTCGAAAGCTTGCGAGACAGCCTTTCAAGACTTGAAGGGAAGGTTGACATCATCACTGATCCTGATACTACTAGAGAAGGGGAAAATATATACAGTTTACTATGATGCATTAGGTATTGGGTTGGGAGCAGTGTTGATGTAAGGTGATCAAGTTGTCGCGTACGGGTCTCAGCAGTTGAGGCCACATGAGAGGAATTACCCGACGCATGATCTCGAGTTGGCTGCATTTGTGCATGCGTTGCGCTATTAGAGAAATTATCTATTGGGAGAACGTTTCGTGGTCTTCACCGATCACAAAATTCTCAAGTATATCTTTACTCAGCGTGACTTGAATCTGAGGCAGCGAAGGTGGGTCAAATACCTTCAGTCCTTCGATTTTGAGCTTGCCTCTACACCTGGTAAAGGTAATGCAGTAGCTGATGCACTGAGCAGGAAGACTCAGATACAGGATGTGCAGGATGCCAGTGGCGAGTGGAAGCTCATGGATCTGTTCTCTGAGATGCATTTGGAGGTGCACGACAGTCAGGGGCAGTCTTATCTTTCATCTTTAGCTGTGACTTCTACCCTCCTGGATAGAGTGAGGATGAGACAGCTATCTGATTCGGAAGGCCTAGTTCTACCGGAGTCGGTGGAAAGTGAGGACCCTCCTCCTGGTTGGACAATAGGCAATGATGAAATACTGTGTTTCCATGGACGAGTGTGGGTTCTAGGGGATATACGTGAGGAGCTGATGCGGGAGTTTCATGCTTTAGCTTGGGCAGTTCATCTTGGGGTTACCAAGATGTACTGTGACTTGAGACATTAGTACTGGTGGTTGGGCATGAAGAGAGATGTAGCTGGTTTTGTTACGAGATGTTCCACCTTTCAGTAGGTGAAGGCGGAGCATCAGAGAACAGTTGGGCTTTTACAGTAGTTACCCATCCCGGAGTGGAAATGGGATGATGTCGCGATGGACTTCGTGACTGGGTTGTCGAGGTCACCTCAAGGCAATGATGTCGTGTGGGTCATTGTGGACAGACTCACGAAGGTATCTCACTTTTTTCTAATCAAGGAGACCTTTGGTGTTGACGATCTCGAAAGGTTGTATATCCGAGAGGTCGTACATCTTCATGGGGTTCCTCGTTCTATCGTTTCAGATAGGGACGCCAGTTTTACGTCTCGTTTCTGGCAAAGTTTTCAGAGGGCACTGGGTACACAGTTGCTTCTAAGCACGACTTACCACCCTCAGACCGATGGCCAGTCAAAGCGTACGATACAGGTGATTGAGGACATGTTGATTGCATGCATCCTAGACTTTGGGGGCTCTTGGGAGAAGCATATACCCCTAGTCGAGTTTGCCTATAACAATAGTTTTCAGGAAACTATCAAGATGGCACCATACGAGGCTTTATATGGTAGGACATGCTGTTCACCTTTGTGCTGGTTAGAGTCAGGTGAGGCAGCTTTATTGGGACCACGTCTCGTGCAGGATACATCTGAGCAGGTCCAGTTGATTCTGAAGCGGATGGATACCGCACGGTCTCGTCAGAAATCTTATGTTGATCACCGCAGACGACCCTTGGAGTTCGTGGTCGGGGATCAGGTTTTCTTGCGTGTTTCACCAAGGTTGGGACACAGGCGGATCAAGAGATAGGGTAAACTTTAACCAAGGTATGTGGGGCCATTTGAGATCCTAGAGAGAGTCGGTCTGGTTGCCTATCGGTTGCAGTTACTGTAGAGGTACCGAGCCATGCATGACGTCTTCCATGTATCTCAGTTATGTCACTATCATTCAGACCTGTCTCAAATTTTTCAGACCAAGGAGGTTGAGCTTGATTTAGATGCATCCTTTGAGGAGCATTTGATTCGTATCGTTGACAGGAGCACGAAGGTTCTTCGAGGTTGTTCAGTTCCTCTTGTATGGGTTCTATGGCAGCATGGCCAAGTGTAGGACGAAACCTGGGAGCGGGAGACCGACGTACGTGCTCAGTGGTCTGAGTTGTTCATGGCTATATCTTCACCACCCTCAGAAGAGAAATTTGGGGATGAATTGCTTTAAGGGGGGAAGTTTTTAAGAACCCAGTTCTTAGTTTTGAGGTACGGGCTTCTTCTTTTCTCTTTTCCTTAAGTGTTTTTAAGAAAATATGGAAAACGGGGAAAAATATCAAATTTTGGAAGTACACGCCGTGTACTTTTCCACACGCTGTGTACTTTTGGCCGTGTGGGAAGAGTACACAGGGTGTGTAGCCATGTCGGCAACAAAGGGTTAAAGACTGACTACACGTCGTGTAGTGGTCCCTTACATGTCGTGTAGTCAGTCAGAAGGCGAATAGTAAGGCGGTGGCCAGCTGTGCGACAAAACATGTTGTGTACTCAAGAAGACACGCCATGTAGTCATGTCGGCAGATGAACGGTGCCACGCTAGCAGGAAGCTGCCAGAGGACTAGTTAAAAAAAAGGGAATTACACGCCGTGTACTTGGAAATACACGCCGTGTACTTTGTTTTTTTCACTTAAAATGGGCAGTAGCCTCCCCTGTTCACAGGGAAGGCTTAGAACAGGAAGAGATCTCAGGAGAGGAAGGATAGAGCTTTGAGGATCCGCCGAGTGCACATCGGGAAATCCGATTCCACCTCTGTCGATCTCGTTGGAACCACACGGGTAAGAGCTTCCTCCTCCTGGTGTGACTCTTTCCAATTCTTCCTCTAATGGAAGTTATTTAAGTTTAAATGTAGTTTCTTCTATGTCATATCTACATCATTCTTGGGCATTTCTGGAATCGGAGTTCACGTGTAATGTTCGTTGGCGTATAAGTTAGGTGGCTTGGTGTTTAATTTTCCAACTGTTATGCATTTTTGTAAATTGTTGTGCCATGAACCCATGTTGGGGTATCGTGTGGCTGAGGCCTTGGATGATTAAATACCTAGAATAGTATAGGTAATTTAAATGTGATAATAACTGTTGTTTGGGATCACTGCTTGGATCCAGGACCACCTCGGGGGTGTGTTCCTCTGTTTAGCCGTTTGTCTCGATACCCGAGGGTATGACATTGTAAAAAAGTTTATTGAATTGCCTTGAGAGGAATTGCATGTGTTTTTCTTGTTTGTATATTGGTCTTGGCCCGGTTACTTGCTTATCTTGAGGGCAGTGTTTTACTTAGCCTGAGGGCAGTGTTACCTTTAGCCTGAGGGCAGTGGTTCTTTCGGCCTGAGGGAAACTTCTTCTGTGCCTGTGGGCAATAGACTTTGTGCCTGAGGGTGAAACTACCTATGCCTGAGGGAAAAATCTGTTATGCCTGTGGGAAATTACCTGCGGGTTACATTTCTGATTACCTGAGGGTAAAGTTTTGTGTGTCTGAGGACACTGACTGTTTACTTAGAAATGCACTGTAGTGTTTTTCTTATTTTAAATGGAATAAATGAATAATTAAATGGAAATATAACTGTTAAGTTAGTTACTTTTGAGTACAGCTTAGTTTATTGCGTTCACTTATTTCTGCACATTGTTGTTGAATTTTTACACCCAGTTGGGCACAGGCCTTTGGTGGGTTCCTACTAAGATATATTTCTCACACCCTGTTTGGGTCATGCTTTTCGGCCCAAACAAATTATGTTTCTGTAGGTGTATATAAGGGAAAGGGTCCCTATATAGGTACTTGATTGCTGCTGGGGTGTAGGAGAGCATGGGACCGAGCATTGGCTCGCGATGCCGCTGGCTGTTCTGTTTTGCTTTCCTGTACTTGTACTTCAGTTGTATTTTATTGTATTGCAGTGTAACATGTTCTGGATGTTTTCATAGAATTGAGGCATGTTGCATCCTTTTATATACCGGTTGGTTATATCTACTGCAGTTGTTAATTTTAGTTGTGTATGGTTTACTGCTTCCGCTGTTTCTGTATGTTTATTTCATATTCCGCTGCGCTACACTTTGACAAATGAGGGCATAGTTTCCCCACTATCAGACTCTGACCCTCGCTGCTCATCAGTAGCCTCTGGAGTTTGGGGAAATGCGCTTAAGGTCACGTGGCGAACCGGGTTCAGGGAACCCATGGAGTGGTACCTGGAACTGGGACGTTACACTCCCCACCATCAAGAACCAACCATCCTATAACAACTCCGGAACTCCCTGCACAAGGATAAATCCAATGAAAGAACCTCAACCTGAACACTGAACTAAAACACAATTCATTTCTTACACAAGACACGAGAATATCTAAACAAGCATTACCCAAAACTAAAACTGCCCACAAGAGTAGTAACCGTTCAAATATTCACATCTATAAAGTGACACTATAGAAATTACTAGGGATACAAAGCTATCAAAATCTTTAAAATGAGAGGATTTTCAAAAATAAGGAAAACTAAAACAATAAGGATAACTTAAACTATCCCCACTCCAACATTGGGGAAAAAATCTAGCCCAAGGTTCCCCACACCTAATAATTATTGACTGTGTGAAAAGCTTCACCCTAGGGCCTATGGTTAGAGACCTATTTCCTTGAAGCATTTGTTTCCCCACAATTAGGATATGACATCCTTAGGTCGGGTCTTCTTCTTCTGGGAATGTTGCCTGCAGAAATTCTCCAAGTGACCCAAAAGTCCACGTTATCAGAAAGCCTTAATAGGATGACAACAAAATGGATTTGAATGCCTAAATCGACCACACTAGAATCACACAAGTGAACGGTCCAACGAACATGGATAAAGAACTGAAAAGGATAATTCTCATAAACGGTTTCTTCTAGAACACACTTCTCTCCAGATGGGGAACCTTCACAAGAACAAAGAGAAATAGGATTGTCTACTACTACAGACTACCCCCTGAGAACCAACTTGGTTAGAAAACCCTCATCCACTAGCTTCCTGAATAGAAATTCCTCATATGAGATAACTCTCCCTTTAATCTCTATATAAAGACCTCAAATGAAGAGAGGAGCCTTCAACTGATCCTTTGATTCTATCTCTGTAAAAAAGAAACTAACTCCTTGAAGTGATCAACATAGGTCTTCCCCATCCACTAACCTTGATGAATACCCAAGAGCTCTACTACCTTCTTCACCTTCACCTCCTTAGGTATGAACCATTGGATAAAAGTGGTCTTAAAGACTTCCATGTACATGCCAACTTGAAATGATAATGGGACGATCACCTTTCACTGATCCAAACTCAGTCCTTTAAATGAACCTAAAACATATCACACCCTCATGGATTTAGGAATTCTCAAATATCTTAAAACACTTTTGACTTCCACAATCCATTCTAAAGCCTCTAACAGACATCAATCACCATGTAAAATGGGCAACATCTGAGAAAAGCCTGACTCTGCCACCCCACTAGGAGTCTAAATAGAGTCAAAAACTAGAAGCAACTCATTGGAAACCTTTGAGACCTTTCTAGGTGGCATAATCTAAATAACATTAGAAACACAAAAGCAAATTATCATAAACCCAGGGTTTGGCTAAAAGAACATTCCAATCTAAAACACCAACCATTAACCAAAACATCATAAAGAAAAATCAAAGGTCCTCTTTCAAAAACTACCATCTCTATTCCAAATTCAAAACCATCTTATTCCAATATCACTTTCCAAAAATACCAAATCTCTCTTTCAAATCCAATTTGAACACCAAATCCCACTTTTAAAATAAAAACCAAGTCCCAAAATCATTTTCCTTTTGAAAAACTGCTTTCCAAAAACCATTTTCCATTTATAAATTCACTCACACCAGACAGAATTAAACCAAAACATAACTCACAACAAGCTCTGGGAATAGGAAACTAGTGTCCATGCATAACCCGACCGCATGGTTTAGCATACCATTCCCCAAAAAAGCACAAAACACTATAAGTATCTTGAATCATGCACTCGGGCTCCACATGGGTCGCTACTCTATGCAAACTCACCGTGTAGCACCAGTTCACTCCCATTATCATTTTCCAAAACCAAAAACCTAACAAGCACCGATAAAATAAACTCAAAATTCCAAAATAAAAGACTCAAATATTGAACTACCCTTGGTAACTCAAGGCTTAGGATGAGTAAGAGTTCATAATGCCCTTCATGTACCTGCCTCCCATGTTTTGACAGTCCTATCTCTAAACTACCTAATGCTAAAAATAACAAAGGGCTCTTCTTGTACCATTTTTTCATGAACCAACCCAGGTTGACCCAGAACCGGTCAGCTGAGTCAACTACGACAAGGAATGAGAGGCATTCTTGATCCTCTTAGGCTAGTAACTAGTGTCAGGAATCAAATATAAACCAATTAAGAATTATTTATCCCAAAATAAATTGATATAAATATACAATATGGAGTATAAATCATAATATAATAATAGATGACATCAACTAATATATAAACATATCTAGATACATATGAAACAGGATGAAACATAAAACTAAAAAAACAAAAATGAACCAAACCGGAACCATAAAAAATCTCCATGTGACCTCTTGGTCATCACCATCCATGGGACCAACCTGATCTATAAGAAAACCAGAACAAAACTGAACTTGAAAAATAGCTCGGGTCTACCGACACCGAGTGGAAAAAGTAGAGTGAGATTATAAAACATCTCAACAGGTAAGTACCATAGAACCTATACATTTTCTTTCTCAAAATATCCCATAAACACTAGTTTGAAATAAATTTTAGTAAATATATTTTTTATCATTTAAAACAATCAACATCGTTTTCCAAAAATCACATTTTGAAAACAAAACATGGTTTTATACTTTAAAAAAATCTTATTGTAAAACCCAATTTGGAATACCAATGACAAGAATAAATCACTACCCATGAAAAATATAAAAGACTAGAGAAAAAAAACTAGGAGCAAGCAGCAGAGTGTATCAAACACAATCAGAATTAAAAGAAATAGTACAGGAACAAGCAGACAAATACTAACAAAGAAAGTAACCAAAAAGATGTAAAATAAAACGGGAGAATAAAAATATGTAATCATGGGAATTTCCTAAAAATCCCTAGAATAAATCCCTATATTTACTCATTTTGGACCCAACTTCCAAGATATGGTGCAACTCCATAGTCAATAAACAACCTGGCTTCTCTAAACTAGACTCACTAGTGGAAAAGATCGTCTAGCCTATCCTCTATCCAGGGGGTCCAATCTGTCTAATCAAGACTAAAAAGTAACTATCACTTGACCCTATAGATGAAGTCTAGTAATCCCATGATAATAGTATAAAGGGGAATGAGGAGTTCATCACACATTTGGCATTAAACACAACTCATATATGTCACTATACATGCCTTTCCCAATCCCTGAAACCAACTATACAAAGTCCCTCTCATTGGAAGGACATCCATAGGGGTTCCCAACACACATCGATCTATTATAAGGTGCTAACTGGTCCTACACATCATATTAATTTTAAAAAAAATCTAAAACAACACAAAGTACCAATCAGGCCTTAACATTTACTATTTCTAAACCATTTCCAATAAAAATAACTTTATTCTCAAAACCATTTCCAAAAACAATGTGGAACCTCTATTCATTCTTGGAAGGTTCTAAATGTTCATTTGATGTCATTGAGTTACCAAATTTAATCTCAAGGTGTGAAATGGGCCTTGATTTTTAGAACACATTTGAAACCACATTTGAGTTCATGAGAAACCGAGTAACCATTTAGATAACATTTTAAGTTTTTAGAAATACCATTTGAAGTGGATAAGAGAAAGAAAATGGGGGAATAGTGTTTTGAAAATCTGGTTTTAAGATAGATATTTTCATCTAAGTCCATTATCATATATATACTTATCCATATGTGTGCCCTTTTCACATATGGATATGCCCATATCCAATGGAACACTCATAAAAAGCCATAAAAATACCAAAGGATCTGATTAAAGAATAACAAGATCATTACAACTAATTACAAGGATTTATACCTAAGGTTGAACCCATAAAAAGGCACCTAAACCACACACCAAGTTTAATTCCACATGTCAACCAAACTACTTGGACACAACCAAGGAAAAACACAAACCAAAAATACCCAAATTCATTTTAAAATACCTATTGACATTTTATTAAACACCTTACATGCATATACACATAGGCATAATTGTATAAACCCCTTGAAAACTCATTTTTATTAAATTTACAACATGAAAACACCACAATTAATCAAAAAAACACATAAAAACATGAGAAACATATTTATAAATTAATTAGAAACACTCAAGCATCAAATGGAATGTTCCAGAAAGGAAATTGATGGAAACACATACCTCAATAGCATTTGAATGCAATGAAACTTCTGTAGAATGAATAACCAAGACTAAGAGACAAACCGCACACCCTAACATCAAAATAAACAACCCAAATTAGACAAACCTCACCCTTGGGTTTGGAAAAGAGGTAACCCCACCAATAAATAACCAAGAAACAAGAGCATAAGAAGAGGAGAGGAGTAAAAGAGGCCAAAATCCAAGAATAACTCACCTTGGAATCTTGAAGGAGCATCAAAGGTCCAAGGAGAGGCAGGGGATAATGGGTTTGGGTGCCCCTTGGTACACCTAGGTCGAGTGAGGGATAAAAACCATAATTTGGGGTTAAATCATAAGAGGGTAGAATTGTAAACTCAAGATTTTAAGAACTTGGGTAAGTCTCATGGTTTTGACGCATGGTTTACCAAACCATGTGCACTCTATTGGAGAGAAGGGTAACCCGCATGGGATGGTTGCACGATTTGGTAAACTGTGCACCAACCATGCAAATCGCCTCTGTCAAAAATTGCAGACACCCTCAAATGGTTTCAGCATAATTTCTCCTAACCGTGCACAAGTCGTGCACCTTACCCCAAAGACCACCCAAGAGATGCATGGTTTCTCTTTTTCCTTGCATGATTTGGTACAAACCATGTGTAGGTCATGCAAGTCATACCGTGTAAGAACAAAAAATACTAGAAACACCCTCTACCTTAACCATCTTTATGGTTTCTTCCTAAACCGTGCACATTAACCACGCACAAGGCCAAAAACCATCCAAAACCTCTAAAACTTAATAATTATCACCAAGAACTCAACCTAAACCTCAAACAAAAGATCAAACACCAAGAAATAAATAAAAATAAAGAAAATCAGGGTCGGTTGTGACACAAAAACATCCCCACAATCCATGGGTGATTTTTTATTGAGGTGTGAGCTTAATTTTATTGGAATAAGGAAATGTAAGACCACCATAAGAAGAGAATATAGTGGTCTTATTTCCGAAGACTACATGGAAATGGGGTGAGAACTGTTGAGAATCAGTTCACCAAAATATACGAGATAGTGTAAGAGTCATTTCATTAGAACATCATTCACTGGTAGCAGGAGGGAGATACTATGAGTTCATCGTGAGGATAAACAGTCAACTAGATGAAAGTTTTCTCCATGTATCTTAGAGGAGATTTACTTTAACCCATAAAGATCAGATGGCGGTGGTGACTGGAAGTATTGTATGGACACTATTATAAAATGTAGGGTGGATCACTTATGATTTATATACATAATATGATTGTGAGATAAATATCATTGTAATCTTTATCCTTGAATAGAAGGGAAGCAACATTCCCTTGTGGATTAATGCGCAAGCCTAAACCATATAATTTGTTTTGTATTGTTATTTACTTTTTTCAAATTTTTCTTTTGATCATTGTTTTTTATAGTCTTGTTTTCATTATTTTGATGGTTTTACATTATGGTGCAGTGACTTGGGTGTATTTTTCTCCCAAGTTCTAGGTGTTGTATGTGGGATTTATTCTAGAGTTTTTTCTTCTACATGTGAAGTTATTTTAAAGTATATTTTTGTGGTTTAACCAAAAGGTAGACATAGACCCATAAAGTGGTATCAGAGCTTGTGGTTGGAGTGATTTTGGAGGATTAGGCCTTGGTGAAGGTGTTTCAAATTTTGGTTCAGTAACAGAATTCTACCCTTTTCCTTGTAGGATAATATCAGTAATCATTTCATTACCCCTTATTTTATGTTGATTAAAAGTATTAGGAGTTCATAATTTCTGATGGGATGTTATCAAACAAGAGAAAGGTCTGATTATAAAATTTCAGTGGTTTGGAAAATGCAGATATAGGATTATCTTCTATATAAATACATAAATATTTCATTAACTAGAACCAAACCATAAGTGATAAAAAAAGAAGAATGGGATATGATGGATAAAAAATCACTTGAGATGATGGGTATGTCACTTTACCAGAACTTTTCATTCAACATCTGATAAGTGAAGACTATATTGGAACTCATGAAAACCTTAGTTGATATATTTGAGAATCCCACGATGATGAACAAGATGTTTTACTAATGAGGATATTTAATATGATAATGTTGGAAGTAAGTTCTAAATTCAATTATCTAATTACTTTAATGTAATTTGAAGTTTGTTTGAATCAATAAAGGTAGACTTCAGAGACTCAGTTTGGGTGTTGTTATTATTTTCCTCAATTCCAGAGTCATGGGGTGTGATGGTGACGATTGTGAGTAATTCTAGTGAAAATAAAAATTTGAAGTTCTCAAATGTTTACAACCTAGTCTTGAACAAATAAATTCATCATAAATAGATCCTATTATCTTATGGAAATGATTGTAGTGTAGAAGGAAGAGGGAGTACTATTGGATGGAAAGGTTACCGAAAAAGGAATGGTATGAGTATTCTAAGAAGGTGTAGACCGGCAGAAGGTGCTCCCTTGTGTTGGAATTATGGGGGGAAAGGTCACCTAAAAAGGATTGTAGTGATCGGGGGAAAACTCTCTAAGATATACTTTCAATAGTGGGTTTACAAACCCTATGTTGAATAAAATGAGTGGTTCGATCCTAAGTGTCGTAAGCTCACTTGAGTCTTGGGTGATAGACTCTAGAGCTTCATACTATTCAAAATTTAAGAGGGAGAGTATGAAAAATTACATCTCTATAAGGTATGGTAGAGTTCATCTGGTATAAGAGAAATCTCTTGATATGTTTGTAACGAGATATTTCCATATCTAGATAAGGATAAAAATCTTGGTGAACTTGCAAGGTGTGTGGTACATTCCCAGTTTAAGGAAGAACTTAATTTCTATGGGACAATCTAATGACTTAGGTTTCTATACAATGTTTGCAGATGGAGCGTCAAAGATTTCAAATAGCTCCACAGTTATAGAAAAGGGAGTGAAGTATATGACCGTGTATATTAAAATCTCATTGTAATAAGCCATGCATGTTAGAGAAGATATTTTGTCTAAACTTTGGAATGATCGTCTTGGCCACCTTAGTAAAAAGGGAATGAAGATTCTAGTTATTAAGGGATTATTGAAGACTATAAGCATGAATTATGGAATTTGTGAGGATTTCATCGTTGGAAATTAGTGTAATGTGTATTTTTGAAGGGAATGGAAAACACTAAAGCACCAAAAGATGGATTTGGTTCACACAGATGTTTGGGGGCCATCTCTAGGGAATTTTCATGGAGGTTCACTCTGATACATGACTTTCATTGACAAATCCACATGCAAAGTGTGGGTTTACTTCATCAAGAACAATTATAAGGTATTAGAGACTTTTATTCAGTGGAGGGTCATTGTGGAGAAGGATACTAAAAGTAAGATGAAGTGTTTATGGTTAGAAAATGGTGGTGAGTATGAAAGAAGAGGGTTTTATAGGTTCTTCTAGTAGAAGGGGATTTGTTTTGAGAAAATTATGCCAAGGAATTTGGATTAAAATGGAGTAGTAAAGATAATAAATAGGAATTTGGTAGAAAATAAAATGATTATGAGGATTCACACAAGGTTCCCCAAGGTGTTTTAGGTAGAGTTTGTGAACTGTGCTGCATTATCAGTCAATCAGAATTCATCATCACCCATTGGGTTGCAACTTTCAAAGAACTGTTGGTCAGAAAGGAAGGTTTGTTTAAACCACCTCAAAGTCTTCAGATTACTCACTTATAACCATGTTGATGTTAAGAAATGATATAAGCTAGAGGATAAATATTAAGTGTGTTACTTTTTTGGTTATAGTGATGAAGAAATTGGTTTTCAACTTTGGGATAATGATTATCAAAAATTCATTAGAATTTAAAGTGTGATATTCAGTGAAGAGGTCCTATAGAAAGATGGGAACATTGTGAGAAATTTCAATGAAAACAAAGAATAATTAGAAGCTGAGGTTCACCTAGATGGATGATTGGAAGGTACAGATCTTCCAAAAAAATTAAGAAGCACGATAGTTTAGGAAACACCAAGCCATCTGGTGAAGGTTTTGGGAGAAAGGGGTCAAGTTCAAATGGTGTTTACCATGCTTGAAGTACTAGAGAGTTCAAGGAATATGAAATCTTGATCACTGGAAGTTCACACTCTATAAGTTGCATTACCAAAAGGATCTCAACTACTGGTAAAACTATGGAGGTCTACCAAGGAAAGGTTCAAATTGAAAAGGTATGAGGGTAATTTTCATATTTACTTCTAATGGATGATGGAGAACTGAATGCCCATAGAAGAAAAGGAGTTTAAAGGATTTGAAATAGTGGGATTTAGTAATAAGGTATGACCTTGGGTCCCTCTATGTATCTAAAACATGGTAGATATAAAAGATACCTACTGGGAAGAAGATTCTTCAGAAAAAAGTGGGTTTATCAGCTAAAGGAATAGTAAGAAGGTAAGTGAAGGTAAAAGTCCAGGCCAGTTGCGAAAGCCTTTCAGTGGAAGGAATGAGTGGATTTATCTAAAATCGTTTCTCTAGTAGTTAACCACACAACTATTTGAATAGTGTTGAGTATATTTGCATCATGAGATGTTCATCTAGAGCATATGGGCATGAAGACAACATTCTTTCATAAGGATTTATATGAAGAAATATTTATGGAGCATCTGAATGGTTTCAAATATCAATGGAACTAGGAACTTATGTGTGACCACCCATATATTTTTAATAATATATCTCTTTAATGGTTTATTAATATTTATGATTATGAATTTATATATATGATTTAAATACTTATATATGTTTATATCATGTATCAAAAATATATTATATAATCAATCAGATACTCGTAACACATTTGAGATGATTATTTTCACTTTATCTCATAAGGAATATTCTATTTAAAAGATAAGTAAACTTACTCAACATAATTTATATTATCATAAATAATTTTATCAAGGTATGAAAGGATGGTATGGTTTTTCATTTCAAAACAAATAAGTTTTATTTTAAATAAATCGTTTTCCATGTATTATATGGTTTTATTTAAAAGTTAAATTTCTAAATTTTAGAATTTGAAATTGAAAAAATGAAATTAATTTTTGGATTCAGCATATCAAAAATAATTTAGGATGAATTTTTTTTGAATTTTTCTAAAAAGGATGATTTTTTGGTGAATAGTGAAAAATACAGTTTTTATAAATACCGTAACATTTTTGACATCATCATGATATAATCATGACTTAAAAATATGTGAAAATTTTTTCTCAAAAAAAATTAATTTAATGAAAAAAAAATAATTCATTTTAAATTAATTTTTTGGATTTATAAATCTATGCTCGACTTTTTTGAAACATAAGTTGTATTTTATTCTAATAAAAAAATTCTCATTTTCCTTTAATTAAATATTCACAATTAACCATTCAGTTTGAGATTTATTTGAAATTTAAAAACCACTTCTTTGTTTAACCATAAACTAATAAATTTCATGATAATCAATAATATATATGATTTTGGTATAGATTCATTTTTATTCTTAAAAATGACATTTCTCTAAAAAATGTTTTTGTTGCATTAAACGTAATTTTATTAAAATTATTTTTTAATACCTCCAGAAATTGAATCTTGTAAAATGATTTTAAATTTTGGAATCATAATTTTAAAATTAGGTAATAAGGGTCATTTCATTTTTAGTCATAAAAATAAGTTACTATAGTAAAAATTAGTAGCCTTGGTGAGGGTAAAATATGGTAAAATGTTTAAATTAAGGTATAAAGTCACAAAATATCCCAAAAATTTATATTTAAATGGGTCAATGTTGGATTTACTCACCTTCCCCTTTTCACTTTTAAATTTTATCAATATTTTATCCACTTTCCTGAGAATGACTTCCCCTTTTATATTAATAAATTGATATTATAAATATGTCACCCCTCTCATCTATAAAAGTACCCTTTCACCCCACTTCTAGTCACACTTAAATCATCATATATCAACCCAAATATATCAAAACCTCTCCTAAAAAATCTTTACCATATCATAAAGGTTCTTATCTCACCAAAATATCAATCTAGGAAGGATTAAAGTATGGTATAAAGGAGGATATCCAAGGAAGAGGTAATTGTCTTAATTGAGTTCTTTTAAGTTTCTTTCTTCTTCACCTCCTCCAAATATATTATAACCATAATAATTTAATAACATCATTGTCATTAGTATACTTAAATTTTATTATTTTGATGGAACAATCATTATCTACCTCCCTCCCATCCATTGGAAAATGAAAACATCGCTCGTGCAGCGTGCAAACTACTGCCTCCATGAACGGTGTATTTCATTTTTCATCACCACCTTACATGGATGGTTATAAAAATAAATTCAATGAATAAATATGATATTTAAAACATTATTAAGTTTATAGGAAGATAATTTTTCCATTATATTAATAATATTAACAAAAAATGTTCGTCATAAAATTTAACCACTTAAAACGAGCATACCAAGACACTTTTCTTTATTTGAATCTATTTTGGGAAACCTATTGAACTATATAAATTTTGTGTTACTATTGAGATATGATATTAACATATAAATAATTTTTTTTGGTTTTTTAATGGTAATATTAATGTTTAATTCATAATTAAGATTCTACCTTTAGTTCGTTAAAATTTGCTGAAAACAAGCTCATTGTGGGTTTTGTCATTAATAATCATACCTTAAAGTTCAATGGAATGAACCTAGAACTTGATAAATAATTATGGAACATAAATTCAAATACATTCAACATTATGGATATAATGAACTCATGACCATGTAATGATAACCTAAATCGTTATACCGAAACAAATATGGAAAGATTAAAGCTACTAACACCAAAAATCAATATTAACTAAAAATAAGTAATAAATATGAAATAAATGAATATAAAATATTAATGTAAAAGGTTATAAATATGAATAAATTTATTAATTATATATTTAATAAGACTAAGTTTATTATATAGTAGTTTATAGCACATCCGACTAAGCGGAAGTCCAAGGTAAGGGTTAGTGGTCTCAATTTCAATTCTTTGAGACATGTTACATTTTATGCACCGATTTTCCTTTTATATGGTGTTAATTTTATTAACTACCCAATTAATATATTGTATTAGGGTTTTCATGTAATTTATGAGATCTAAAAATCCAAATCAAGTTCTTTCTTTCAATGGATTTTGATTCGTGTTTTATAAAAGTTGTAAGGGTTCTTTGTCTCAATTTTTATTCCTTGAGACATATTTCAAGTTATGCACATATTTTATTTTATATGCTGTATAAACTTCCTCTTTTACATGTTATATAATTATTTTATCCTTATTCATAGTATTTTATATTTTGTTTCAATTTTTCTTCTTCAATGGGGTTTTGATTCAAAAGTTACAAAGTCGTAAAGGTTATCTGTCTCAATTTTCCTTCTTTGAGACATGTTTCATATTATACATCTATATTTATATATATGGTGTATATACTTCCTAGTTGATATATTAAATCATTTTTATATTTTATTAATGGTATTTAATCTTCCTTTTTAAGTTATTTCTTTCAAGATATTTTGATTTTAAAAGTTGTAAGGGGTTTTATTTTAAATCATTACTTTAAACGTTTTTAAGTCTTTTACCGTTATATTGTTTCAAGAATGTTTTTCTATAAACTTCAATGATTTGTTAAAGTTATTTTCTATTATAATTTAATTTATTTATAAAGGTTTAAAAATTAATTTTTTAAACGTTTTCTATATGGTTCATTTTTTACTTTTTTTATAAAGGTATGGAAAAATGTTTTTTAACGTTTACCGCTTGATCATATTTTCTCATCACCATGTATGTTCTTAATTATGAATCTTTGTTTTCATGTTTTCATGGGTTTTCAAAAGTAAATTAAATTATCATTATTCTTTGAATTTTTCATTTTAAATAATTATCAAAGAAAAGGATATTTCCTTTTATTTTTTCTATTATAACTATAAGTATTTATGCATTTGGGTTCAAATTAATATTTTTATGAGTTTTATTCATTTTATTTAAAGTACTTTTCAAGTTATTTATTTCAGTGTATTTTGATTTTAAAGTCATTTTCTATTATCATCTTCTTTCTTTACAAAATTTTAAAAATGAATCTTTTTAACGTTTTCCATGCAGGTTATTTTGTACTTTTTATAAAGATGTAAAAAAATGTTTTTTAATGTTTACCACTTGATCATATTGTCCCACCTTAGTGTTGTTTCTTTTTTATGAATATTCCTTTTCAATTTTTTATGGTTTTCCAAGGTAAATTTAATTCTCATTATTCTATAAATTTTAGGACATTTCCTTTTATTTTTATGTGATAACTATAGGTGTTTATGTTTATGGGTTCAAATGAATGTTTTTATGAGTTTTATGATGAAATTGCAGGCCTCTAATGTGTTTATTTATGTTATGATTATTATACTTTATATATGATGATGAGTGGGTCTTATATATCCCTCCAATGCATTAGGTAGTGATTTATTCTCTGGATAAATTATGTTGGAATTAACTAGTGAATTTATTCCATTTTAAGAGTGATTATAAGAGTGATATGAATAGGATGTCTCAAGTAAACTTCATGATTATTCTTTTGATTTTATATTATCTTATGAGATTGTTCTATGGAATTCTTGAGCTAAGAAGTTAAAATGTATATATGTTATATTTTCATGACTTGTGATTCTTGACACATGATTTCATCATTTATTATCCATTTTGTATTGGGTATGATTTATTTATGATGTGTTCATGTACCTTGATTATGGTCTCATACCCACATGTTTATCTTATTATCACTTATAATATTCGATTGATATTGCTTATATTTACCCTTACATAATGTTTGATCTCACTCTTCTTATGTTTCTATTTCCTTGCATTATGAAGAAGAGTACTACTTATGATATGTCTATAAGGGTATCATGTGTGGATAATTTTCTGAGAGATGTTGAAGAATTCCTATGGAATAAGAAATTATTAGTATGATGGGAAAATTTTCCAATGGATGAGAAAGATATGGTTTTTATTAGTTAAAGGTTTTTCCTAATTCTCTAAAACTTTAAACCTAAAATAACTTGGGTATGTAAGCAATTTAATATTGGTTATTTATATTGTAATTATGAATGGTTAAGTTCGGATCACTTCAGTTAGTATCAAATCCAATATTTAAAATATGTTTTTAGCACCGGATCTGGGTGTACGGGCTTGGTTCTTCACAGTTGGTATCAGATTATGGTTTAGATAACTTTAGAGGTTAGGATGTTGTTAGATGTAAACATTTTAAGTTTTTTGGATACTACAATGGGTTAATAATTTTAAGTTTGATCATGAGTTCAAAGACATAGATACCCTTTTGAGGTCTTATATGATGGTATTTTAAAGTGATTAATGATATTTTGATTGTATTTTAGGAAGAATGCATGATTAAGTTATATATGACTATTTGGGTTGATTAGTAATTTTATGTTGAGGTAATTATGGTTAGTTGGGACAATGGGTTAATTGGTTTTGGGAATATAAGTTGAGCGGTATAGATAACCTTGGGGACTAAAAAGTAATTTGATATCAGGGAAATTCAGGTTATTTTAGGTTATTTATTTTGGGGATTAGAGGTATAAGAAAACCCAAACCCAGCTTAAAGAAACCAAGATAAAACCAAAGTATCCAAGTTTAAAATTAAGGTATCTTAAATTAATACATTTTTCTTAGAGCAAGATATTCATAAGATGGGATTTTGAAATTTATATGATTTTTTACTTTGCTTCTCTTAAGTTATTATTATTTATTAACTTGAATTTTTTTTTAAGAGTAAAATTCTTCCACAAGATAGTGGAAGTCAAGCACAAACCTATTATATCTTCCAAAGGATTTGATTGCAATAATAATTGAAAAATATATCTCAAGTGATTTGGAAACCTTTTCTAACATTCAACTTACATGCAAAAAACTTTACAACATTTCGATCAACATGTCTTTCTGTTATTATCTGAATTTTTTTAATATCATAAACATCAACCCTTATTCAAACAACTCAAGTCAAACCATATCCAATGGTGTTGTGAAAAACAAGTTCAAAACAATGTTTTTATACTATATATTCAAAACATGAGATTATTTACAAATGTTGATCTCTGACAACATCCATTTCGAATAAGATGTAACAACTATACACGGATAAAGGAAGTAGAGGAACTCAGAAAGATTTTGTGGCATGAGTGGAGATCCATATTTCCAAGGTATGTGTAAAATATCCTCATTTGTTTATCAATGAATAAAATTATTAGGATGAAATTTCTTTATGGGGGGGAGAATGTGGAAACCCAAGTATTTTTAATAATATTATGTTTACTTCATCTCATAAAGGATATTTTATTTAAAGGACAAGCAAATTTCCTTAACGTAATTTCTTATTTTTAACTATTAAAATAATTATTTAATTATTAAATATATTATAAATGGATATTCATGTTAATACTATAAATTCATATTCGTATTTATTATGATAAATAATTGTATCAAGGTATGAAATAATGATATAGTTTTTAAAATGATGCATTTAAAATTAATATATTGAATTTATAAATATGTGCTTGAGTTTTTGTAAGATAGGATATATTTTATTCTAATAAAAAACTATTTTGGTCTTTTTTCTTTAATTAAGGATTCACAATGATCCATTCAATTTTGGTCTGCTTTGAAAGTAACAAAAATCTTATTTGTTTAACCATAAAACAATAAATTTCATGAGAATCAATATTATACATGATTAAGTATAAGATTTATTTTATTTTTAGTCATAAAAATAAGTTACCATGGTAAAAGTTAGTCACCTCGGTAAGGGTTAAATGTGGTAAAATGATTAAATTAAGGGATAAGATCACAAAATATCAAAAAAATCTTATCTTTAAATAGATGGATATAGGCTTGTTCGACCTTCCACTTATTTTTGTCAATTTTTATCCATATTGGACCCACTTTCCTTGAAAATTACTTCCCTTCAAATGACTCTCCTCTCAACTATAAAAGGATCTCTTCATCACCCTACTTCTCACATTTAAAGCATCTTAGGTCAGCCCAATTCTGTCAAAACCTCTCTCTAACCCTCTTTCTCACATCCTAGAGGTTCTAGTCACACCAAAAGACTAATATAAGAAGGTTTAAGATGTAGTCTAAAGGAGGATATCCAAAGAAAAGGTAGTTGTCTTAACTGCGCTCTTTCAAGTTTCTCCTTCTACCTCCTCCAAATCTATTATAATCATAATATAATGACACCAATGTCATTAGTATACTGAAACATTATTATGTTAATGGAACAACCATCATCAACTTTCCTCTCATCCATTGGAAAATGAAAATGTCACATGTGTTATGTGCGGACTACCACCTCCATGAATGACATATTTCATTTTTCATCACCACCTTACATGGTTGGTTTTAAAAATTAATTTAATGAATAAATATGGTATAAACGACGGTACTGTAGCAGGTACTATAGCAACCTGGGTACTATAGCAGTAATATTCACCAAAGGGCCATTTGGGCCAAAAAAATGGGCTTTCGAGCCTTGTATTCATACCAGTTGGTCTTGGGACTTCGGGCTATATAATGGGTCTTCGTCTACCTAGTCAGAAAGAGATCTTTATTTAATAATAAAAATGAGGGTTCAGCCCCAACCTTTTAAAAAAATGGTATCTATAACATGATTAAGGTTCTAAAAAAGATAATTTCATCATTATTTTATTAATATTAACAATAAATGGTCATCTTAAAATTTAACCACCTAAAAAGAGCATATTGATACACTTTTCTTTATTTGAATCTATTTTGAATGACCTACTAAACTGTATAAATTTTGTAGTACTAGTAAGATATGATATTAATATTTAAATAATGTTTTTTTTGTTCTAGAATAGTAATATTAATTTTTAACTCATAATTAAGATGCCACATTTAGTTCGTTAAAAATATCAAAAACAAGCCCATTATGGGTTTCGACATTAATAATCATACCTAAAACTCCAATGGAATGAACCTGGAACTTCATAAATAATTATGGAACTTACATTTCAATAATTTGAACATTCTGGAGATAATGAACTCATGACCATGGAATGATAACCTAAATCTTTACACCGAAACAAACATGAAACAATTAAAGCTATTAGAATCAACAATCAATATTAACTAAAAATAGGTAATAAATATGCAATAAATAAATATAAAAGATTAATTTAAAGATTATAAATATGAATAAGGTTCTGAAATATGTGGTTAATAATTCTTATTTTAAAATACAAGAGGATAGAGCGTGTCCGGCTAAGCGGGAATCCAAAGGGTTCTTAATCTCACTTTCAATTCTATGAGACATGTTACATTTTGTGCATCAACAACATACTTTTTATTTTATTAAAAGAAAAAAGGCTGAAAAGCCCTAAACAGAGACGGTTAAGGGGGCCTAAAATAGTGCAACCCAATAGCATCAGCCCGAACGATGTCCGTTCTTCATACATTTTGTGCATCATGTTTCCTTTTATATGGTGTTTTTTTTTCATTGCCATGTGAATATATTATATTATGTTTTTCATGTAATTCATGGGATTTACGTAGCCAAATCAAGTTCTTTCTTTCAATGACTTTTAATTCAAGTGTTATAAAAGTCATAAGGATTTTTTGTCTCAATTTCCATTTATTGGGACATATTTTAAGTTATGTGCATATTTTATTTTATATGGTGCTTACACTAACTCTTTGACATATTATATCTTGATTGTATCCTTATTCATGGTATTTAATATTCTATTTCAAGTTCTCTTCATCAAGGGGGTATTGATTCAAATGTTATCAAAGTTGTAACGGTTCTTCATCCCAATTTTCCTTCTTTGAGACATGTTGTGTATTGTGCCCCTTCAATGAATTTTTAAAATTATTTTCTATTATCTTTGACTTTATAAAAGTTTAAAAAATAATCTTACATTTACTTCTTGATCATCTTATCTCATTGTCATGTTTGTTCTTTGTTATGAAGCTTCCTTTTCAAATTTTAATGGTTTTCTGAAGTAAATTCAATTTCCATGGAATTATTAAGCTAAGAAGTTGAAATGTATCTATGTTATGTTTTCATGCCTCATCATTCTCGACTCATGCTTTCACGCTTCGTTTACTCGTGTCTTAAGCCAAGATTCATGCTAAGACTCGTGATTTATTATTCATGTTTTATTGGGTATGATTTCTTTATGATATGTTTATGCACCTTGATTATGGTCTCATACACACATGTTTATATTATGCTCACTTAGGATCTTCAATTGATATCAGTTATGTTTACCTTTATTGAGCGTTTGAGCTCACTCTTCTTATGTTTTCATTTCCCTAGGTTGTGAAGAAGAGTATTACTTAGCACCGGATCTGGGTGTGCGGGTCTAGATCTTCACATTATGTGTCGACTCAAACGTAGAAAAAAGTTCATCTAGAGAAATGCTAACATGCTCAAATGTAGACAAAAGTTCATCCAGAGAAATGCTAACATGGTGATAGTGGGTCGGGTGAAAGAAAGGATTGATGAGAAAAAGGATGAGTTGTCTAAAAGTTCTAAGATAAAGGATCTCAATCTGGGAAAGAAAATTTTGGGGATGAGGATTGTACGGGACCAAAGTTTTGGTACATTGTACTTGACTCGGGCTAACTACATCTGAAAAGTGGTGGAATGTTTCGGTTTTTTGGAAACCTGTGACCACACCCCTGGTTGAGAACTTCAAGTTAAGTAAAGATAAGTCACCAAGAAAGGAATCTAAGGTCGAGTACATGGCGAAGCTTCCATGTGCATCAGTTGTCGTAATTTTGATGTACGTCATGGTTTGTACTCATCTGTACATTGCAAAGGCAGTGGAAGTTGTCACTAGGTGTATGTGGAACCTCTAAAGGGAGAACTGAGAGGCTGTGAAATGGATCACTCATTACTTGGAAGGGTTACAAGGTCTAAGCACTTTGCAAAGTAAACTCTGACTTTGGTAGGGATTCAAATTCACAGAAGAGCACTATAGGATATGTGTTTACTTTTGGCAGAAGGGAAGTTAACTTTGACCAGTGGTATCACTTTCAACAACAGAAGAATAGTACATTGTCTTGACATAAGTAAGGAAGGAGTTAGTGTGAAGAAGAGTACATTGTCTTGACAGAAGTAAGGAAGGAGTTAGTGTGGTTAAAGGGGTTTCTGGAGGATCTTAGAAAACCATCAGAAGTTGGGATGTTATTTTGTGACACGCAGAGCGTGATTAATTTGGCCAAAAATCTGGTGTTTCATTCTCATATGAAACACATTCAGATGAAATACCACTTCATTTGAATGTTTTTTAAGGAGTGTTAGACCTACGAAAGATTCAAGGGGTGTGAAATCCAACTAATATGTTGACAAAAGTCATGACTTGGGAAGTTTTGAGGCGGTATCACGCCTCAGTAAGTGTGGGTTGACCGGAAGGAAGGCATGGTGGGGAACCATGTGGTTGTTTTATGAAAATTTGGAGGAAGACTGTAGGGGAGCTGGCGGAGGACTTAGTCACAAAACTAAAATGAATCTCAAGTGGGAGATCGTTGAGGTGTGAGATTCATTTTGTTGGAAAAAGGTAATGTAAGACCACCAAAAGGAGAAAATATAGTGGTCTTATTTCTAATGATCATGTGGAGATGGGACGACAACGAGTGGGTAATAGTTCACCAGAAGATACAAGCTATTGCAGGAGACAGTTCATCGAAAGACCATTCACCAGTAACAGGAGGGACATCCTGCGAGTTCATCGTGAGGATGAACAATCAACCAGCTAGGCGTGTTGAGGCGGTGGGATGCTTTGACTGGATGAAGGGTTTCTCTATGTATCTCGAAGGAGGTGGACTTCAACCCATGAATATTGGATGGCATTGGTTATTGGAAGCATCAGATGTACACTGCAATAAAGGGAAGGGTGGATCCCTTGTGATTTATATACACGGTATGATTGTGAGGTCGAGATCATTGTAATATTTCTCCTTGAATAGAAGTGAAGCAGCATTCCCTTATAGATTAAAGCGCAAGCCAAAACCAC
Source organism: Viscum album (assembly GCA_963277665.1). Taxonomy (NCBI): domain Eukaryota; kingdom Viridiplantae; phylum Streptophyta; class Magnoliopsida; order Santalales; family Viscaceae; genus Viscum; species Viscum album. The sequence goes on from OY728156.1 coordinate 26,009,444, forward strand.
ATAATTCGATTTATGTTTTTCTTTATCTTTTTAAAGTTTTTTTCTCTAATCATTGTTTTTAATAGTCTTGTTTGCATTCTTCTGGTGGATTTATGTTGTGGTGCGATGAATTGGACGTGTTCGTCTTCCAAGTTATGGGTGTTTTAGGTAGGGTTAACTCCAAAGTTGTGGCTCCCACACGTGAAGTTTTGGTGGAGTATCTTCCAGTGATCATGGAATTGTACCTAGCAATGTAGACCTTGTTACAGTGCAATTGTGTGGGCATTGTGTACTGGATCCATACGCCACATGATTCAATGACTTGGATCGTCTACCTTCACAAACCAATAACCTAAATGTGCAACGTGATTTGACTCACCAACCAACCCATGAGACTCCTAGGCACAAGGAATATAGACTCGATTGTTCCATAAGGTGTGATAGGGTCATCGAGATTGTGCCATGGTGTTATCTGTATCCACTCATGCAAATGACCGACATCATGAAGCATGTGCTACCAACATGATCAACGCCCCAGATCACATTTGAGTCATGATCATGAAGATACCAAGAAGTTGTGTTTCTCACCTAACCTGGAAGCCAAAAACTACTAAACATTGGTGTTCCTCCAATGACCCGAAGGCCTTCATTTTTTTTATTGATTTTTGATAATCCATCTTTCAAGGGGTGAGGTGGAACCCTTACAAGACCCGTAGGCGTAAGTATTACATGGCTTGTAGGTCTTAGAGGAATTCATTGGTGTTTATTGTAAAGGTTCATAATATTCATGAGTCTTCCATTTTCATTCTGGAGTGTCTGGTGGTTTAGGAGTGGTTTCTAATTTAAAATATAATTTTTTCAATGAAAAGTTTACCCTCACGATAAGTCTTGTTTTAAAGGGGTTGTGTAAGGGTGAGTATCACTTTCCTTGTATTGTATAAGGGTAAAGGTTGTTTTCTAAAGGTTGAGTAAAGGTAAGTTTGATTTTCTATAGGTTGTGTAAGAGGAACTTGGATGTCACATGCGCTACGTACTCCCCTCTTTATAAAGGTAAGACAGATCTTTGCGTAAGGGTAACTCCCTACGAGGTAGTTTTTATAAAGGTTGTGTAAGGGTAAGAACAAACTACCCTTACGTGAGCCTTGAAATAGCACTAAGTAAGGGTAAAACAACTTACTCTTACGCACATGAGCCTTGAAATAGCGCTGAGTAAGGGTAAAATAACTTACCCTTACGCAGACCACCTATCATGCGTAAAGGTAAGATGGATTTTTCAAAGCATGCGTAAGGGTAAGATGGAGCTACCCTTATGCGAGCCTCTTCCAAGCATTGTGTAAGGGTAAAACAAGTTACCCTTACGCCCCCTAACATATATATAGGTAACAAGTTTTATACATAAAATTCAATTTTCCTTCACGAAACCTCTTGTAAGGTGTTTTCAATGTAATTAATGGGTTTAAAATGGAAAATCAATGGTTTTTTAATATATTAAGAGATCCTAACCGATAGTGCGGTGAAAATTAAATGGAAACCAATTTAATATGAATTGATGTGAAATAAAATATATAATTTGATGGAGTATCCGAGAAAGGATATGTATGACTGTTAAAACAATTTTCTTACTCTCATTGGAGTCCCTCTTTGTATCTCTCAATTCCGAGTGATCTCAAACCGTCCTATGAAGTTGAAAAGTCATCTACAGTTAACCTGGGATTCTTCCTCACTCGCCAGAACTGTGTGTCCAAGATGAAGAAATCTCTCTTTCTCCTCTATCCTCTTGGGTGCAGCGATTTACACTGAAAAGGAAATATTGGGTAGGGGATATGTGACTTATCCTTTTTTATACTATGCAAATATGAAATTACCATGTTTTAGCTTCTTTGTTTAAATGGATGTGATTAACCATAATCATATAATAATATGGAAAAATAATCGCATGAAGAATGATTATACGATAATATGAAAATTGAAAGAGGATAAAATGCATGCTTAGAATTTTTGTTAATGAAATATTATTAATTCTAGAATTTTGAATGGAAGTTCAATTTATACATTAGAATTCCTTGAACTTATGGGTGAAATAATACATTGAAATGTTTAAATGATTACCTTGTACGGTTGGAATAATGAGTGAGGATGCCCGAAGAAGTGGCACGGGGTGCCAGTTATGATGACGATATTGGGAGGGGGGATGTCTGAGGCTATAATGATGGCACGGGGTGCCTGTTAAGATGGTGATGATGGGCGGAGGTGCTTAAGAGTGTGATGGTGGCACGGGGAGCCGGTTATGATGATGATGATGGCAGGGGATGTCGGATGTGATACTATATGATGTGGTGCCAGGGATGGCATCGGATTTGATATAACGGGTTGAAGCTAGGTTTGTCAGTTGTTATGATGAAAACTAGAATGTTTACTTAAATGGATGATGGCCGATTATTTTTTATATCATCAGTTTCCAACTGCGGGGAGCAGTTTGATACTATGCACTGCGAGTGCATCTTTTATGTGGTAGTTTATGCTGAGTCCTAGAGTATTCTGAAGTTTGTGAATGATAAATGAATAAATGAAAGAAGGGTTAGTTCTTGATGTTCAATGTCATCGGCACTTGGTTCAGAAGATTAAAATGTTAATCTTGAAAAAGAAACCAAAATAATATTAATTAATAGATAATTAATTAATTAATGTTGAGCTTGATAATTGTATGTTTTTGATACCTAGGTCTTAGTAGTGGAAACCAGGAGTCTCGTGTGACGTTGGCGACAGATGAGTCTAAGACTAGTTAGTTTTCCTTAGTGTATGTTATGTAATTTCATACGCCACCTCACTCATGTCGATAGGACGACTGACACCCCATGGACTCTAGGATGGTGTTTTCCCCAACATTCAGGTTGACGAGAAACGAATGACTAACTACCCCCTCTGACCGCACTCTCTTCTCCTAATACTATGGTATGCACGGTGGTTATCTTTCCTCGTATATGTGTATAGAGAGCTGTAATGGCTTGTGGTTATTTCACACACATGTATCTCTAAATATAGCATCCTAATTGTTATCGTAGGTATGTTGCATATGATTTTTGATGACTTGAGGTATAATACGCAATGTAAAGGCTGTAGTGGCTCCCAGAAACTACTCGGTTACTATATGAAGATATAATTGGGATGATGGGATGATGGGATGATGTTATGTGTCTTAGAGCTGGCTTTTGGAGAGAGATGGCTCAGGACGTGTGACGTTGGAAAAGAGCGGCAAACCAATGGGAAGGTGGTAGCGAGGTACTCTATTTTGTTATTATGTTATATGATCTCTTTAATTTCATGTGTTCACTCACTAAGCTTTAGTACGAGAGGTTACAGAGGATCTTACCGAGTATACATGTTATGTTCACTCTACGTATATATAAACTGTTTTCATATCAACATAGGACTAATTGGTGATCGAGCTGAACATTTCTACTTCAAGAAGTTTTTCAGGAGCTATTGGAGCTTCATGATCAGTGTCGAGGATTTGTTCTAGTGTTTCTGTTGTGCATCATTACATTCATATCATGTATTGAAATTGATTCTTTTGTTATGAGAATGAGTTGTTTCTCATATCTTAGAGGGTAATGTTTCATATCTGTGCGTATGTTATACTCTCAGATCTTGTCGTCAACTCATGACTTATTGAACGCTGGCTTCAGACGTCATTACCTTCTCTTATTATCGACCCAGGAGGGGTACCTTTGGAGGAAAGGAGTCATGACATTTTATCTCATTGAGGTGGGGGGGACTGGTGAAGCCAAGGTTATCACTTGTAGCAAACCCCTAGAGGCGCACTAAAGCCCTAGTGGTTGCATCGCCGAGATTTCCCTAGGTGGGGTCTTGGGTGTGAGCCCTCGTTAATAAAAAAACACCCCAATTGCTAAGATATCAAGGAAAATAAGAAACCAACCATTAGATTTGAGTACAACTTGTTTCATCATCCACTACAATGATAGTGTTTGGTATCATAATAACACAGGGATGTTAGAGCCATAACTTTGTTGGCCTCCTAGGATCCCAAAACTCAAAATTGTCAAACTTCCTACCAAGGTATTTTCCCAAAAAATACTACATTGATGATTTTATAATTCTAGTTATTAAATTATTAAATTTTAAAAATTAATTCATTTTACTTATTTAAATAGCCATAATCAAATCTTAAAATTGAGAAAATTTTGAGACAACATCTGGAAAATTAAAACAACAAAGGAATCTGTTATCTATACTAATTCTGGCATTTCATTTGCCATGTGTCCTCCTACCATTCTGCCACAACGATTTTCACTTACGTGCTCATCCACCAGATCTCCACATCGCCCTTACGAGCGATATCTCATCATGTCTCCATTTTCCGTCTCCCGCTCCCGCTTAGGTTATCGTGGGTCGCGACCTGGGCTACCTTCAAACCCTCGCTTCCATCGTCCTCCCTCTTCCCGTCACCCCGCAGCCCATAGATCTTCGTTTCCTACGTCCTCCTACTCCCGATTGCCACTCTAATGTCGGCGTTTTTCCTTCTCCCGGTCGCGGTCTGGATTCAGCTCTTCGCGGCCTAGGGTACCCACAGACACCCAAAGTCGTCTTCATCCTCCTCTCGGAATCGTTGTACTTCGTCGTCGTGTTACTTCGTCTTCCTCCTCCCGATTTCAACTCTACTATCATCATTTTTCCTTCTCTCGGTCGCGGTCTGGATTCAGCTCTTCGTGACCGAAGGTTCCCGCAAACTCCCGATGCCACCATTATCCTCCTCCTAGATTCCCTGTACTCCATCATACGACTATTCAATGGATTTTCGGGTTTGGAATTTCAACTGATGACACCTTGACTTCTCCACATGCATCTTGCATCTCCTATTCTCTCCTGCATCATCATCGCACTTTATGGTATCATTTCACTTCTAACAGGTTGCATTACTTTACCAGGATCGGGTCTGCAATTCGCTATAGGAGGAGATATGTAACTACATAATTTCAAATGTTGTACTTGGAAATGAAGGTTCATGCTTTTTTTCCCACTGTCGGTAGGATTTTTTGTGAAGGAAACAATCGGTCATGGGAGTTTCATATCTATATTTTCAGGTAACTGTAATATTACAGGTTGCAGAACATGGATTTCAAGAGGAAGGTGGATACTTGCTTTTGTCCTTCAAAATGCTGTAATCAAAATCATTGAAAAAGGAGGAAGGTCAGGTATGCACAAACATTTATCTTGGAATGTTCAACATTAATAAAAGGAGAATGTTCATGTGTTCAAGTGTCACCTACACATTATTTCCTTACATTATTAAAAGTGTTATATGAAATTGTGTTTTTTTATATGATATTGTGTTTTTTCAGCTGCTTCTTATCCATCAGCAGCAACCATGACGACCAATTGATTGATTCATTTTGAATGATGAAGAAATCGATCAACCTCATCCTAATAATTCATGCATCCCCTCTACATGACTCCATGCCATCGATCATTCCTAACTACGTCCTCGTGGTGACCATTTTCATATTAACCCATGTTGCTTCGTATAATGAAATGGGTAAGCGGTTCGGTCTAAGGTGGCTAATTATATATTGGGAAGCTTTTTTGAATTTAGGTCTGATACAAGATGGGTGGTAATGGGTTTTGGGATGATGTCACTCCCCAACTACTGTGGGTCTCTGGGACTCTATTGCTTTACAATGGAAGATGAAATTGTGGGGGAACCATTGCATCCTTGTACTACCATTAGTTGAATAGTTGACTGGAAATTTTTAGATGGGTGGTAATGGGTTTTGGGATGATGTCACTCCCTAACTACTGTGGGTCTCTGGGACTCTGTTGCTTTACAATGGAAGATGAAATTGTGGGGGAACCATTGCATCCTTGTACTACCTTTAGTTGAATTGCACCATTTAAAATAATATGCATGCATATTTAGAAAATTTGACTGTGGAAATTTTTCTGGAGCAGATGACAGTTTATCTTTAAAACATATATTTTATGTTTTTGAGACTATGAATTGCATTATATTATCATGAAGTTGGTTCTCATCTATCGGTTTAAGAAATGTGATTTATCATTATAAAGTTTATCAACTGAGCAGTGGGTGATTTTATTTTGATTAAGTTAATAGTTTCTTTCACTTGTAGAGATATCTGTTGACTGACTTCGATGCTGATTATGCATTCAGACACAATGTCTCACTAACTGATGACTCCACACCACCATCAACTGATGCCACTGATCTTCATATTCGGATAAAGGATAACTTCAAATAAACACATAAAAAGTGGACTACAGGTTTTTCTTGCAGTACTTATCCGTTTTGAAAACACATTTTCTGCAATCTGTATCTTTCAAAAAGCCTGTTACAAATAATTTATCCACTGTTATTTTTACCTACACTATAGTTTACTAATACACTGTAATGAAATTTTAAAATCATAAAACAGATAATCCATGTTCTGTTTATTAATTTCTATTTAATAGTTTCTGTTTATTGAAATATATACATTAAAAATGATGGTTTTGTGTTTAAAACAGATGGTTATTTGTTTAAAACAGTTTCTTATTTGTTTTAATAAATACTGTTTAATAATTTCTGTTTACTAATTTCTGTTCAACAATTTCTGTTTAACCATTTCTGTTTAATAAATTCTGTTTAATGAAATTACAAATGGTTATTCTGCTTAATAATTTATCCACATGATGGGAAAATTATATACATTAAAACATATGGTTATTCTGTTTAATATTTTGTGTTTAATTTTTGTTTAATAATTTGTGTTCAATTTCAGTTTTAATAATTTGTGTTTAATTAAATTATAAACATTAAAACAGATGGTTATTTGCTTAAAACAAATGCTTATTTATTTTAATAAAAACTTCTTTTGATTTCAGATGTTTATTTACTGGATAAAGATGGTCAAGAACATCACAAATCCAAGGTAATGGGATAATCTCTAATTTCATATTTTTATTATCTTCTCCTTTTTTTATTGATCTTCCTTCCTAGCTAGAAACATTTATTCCTCATTTCCTTCTACGTGTTCCCTTATTTTACCCATATGTGATTTTATGTTTCCATTTAAGAAAAAATACAAGTTGACTTGCAGTGTGGGTTCTTGTGTTTACGTTGCAGAGTGGTTTCTTCTGTTGAAATTGAAGTCTAGATCAATTCCATACCATAGCAAAAGCCTGCTGCATCATCAAATCATGAAGGGGAGATCACACTGGCAAAACATGAGGTGTTGGTGAAGTCCATCTTCACTTTTGGATCCTTTCATGGTATCTTGTTTAAGAAAGTCATCCCTTTCTATCTATATTTTCATCCATCGTCTATTTTTTGGATTTGAGATTCAGAAATATATTTTGTTGGCGCCAGCATCTAGATTATGTTGGATCCTACAGGATTGTTAACAAACCACTATTGTTGTTCTGTTCATCTTTTTTCTTAAGATAATTTCATTATTAGTTATTTTATTATTGGTGTTTCACTATACTTATTGACTAATTCCTCTACAAAAACGATTTTCTCATTTCAGTCTTATGCATTTACTGTTCCACTGGTTAGCCGCAAAATGTAAATTTGATTGAATTATTGATTAGTTCAATATTTAGTGCATGCTGAAATAAACAGTCTACCATTAACAGGTTTGCTCTGCTCATGTTTTTAAATATGATGTACTGAAATGGTTGTTAAATTCTTTATATTAAATTTTATATCACTTCAATATCATGAATTACATGTTATATAAATGGATTAAGTTCTGTATAAAAATGATTAGTGATAATCATAAAATTTTGTAAGGTGTTGTATAATGTTCTATGGAATTCCAGTTTTACATACCTACCGTTTTTTACTATTTTTGGAGTTTCAAGTGTCTAGATTAAGTGTTTCTTATGACGTTAGAAACCTACTAAGATTCCAATAAAAAAATTTAACGATAAAAAATTCTGAATCGAACTTCTGGTTATTCAAAAAATGCCCCTAAGTGACAGAGGTTCTGCTTCTAAAACAACCCGAGACTATTGACATTTAGTGAAGAAACAACCAGATTCAATTTGAAAACATCTATTTTTTTTATTCAATTTCATGATGAATAGTTTCACTCTGTTTTCTTTTTTCCCGAACAGCTCAATCGTTCAATATATTATTATTTCATTTATTTTCACATTTCACATTTTTATTATTACAACCATTGTCTTATCTTTGATTTATCTTTCACTTCTTATTTCAGTGCCTGTATTATAGTTATTTTGATCGAAATTGAAAATGAATTCAAATATTATTCCTCAAATTTTAAAAATTCAAATACTTTTACTCTTTTCTTTGTCAACTATTTGAATGGTGTCATCATATTCTATGCACTATTATTTCATTATCACACAACATTACTTTCTAATTAAAATTTATTCAACATTACTCTTTCTTCTCAACTTTTATAAATATAAATCTATTATTAAAAGAAAAACCATTAATCGAATATGCCGTAGTATTTTAAAAATCTGGGTTACTAAAATCTTGGTTCATTCTTTAGGTTTTCGGTTTGAATCTTTTAGTGGTCAACTCAAGATATGATATATCATCTTCAGTGAATTTATTAGCAAGGTTAATAAGACGCGTTTATGTTCCACCAAATAATCAACAGATGCGAAGGACAAACCATTTGGAACAGGCTCACGAGGCTGCCACTGCATCCCACCGCCAAATCATCCCATCCTCATTGCAGCTGAGAATGATGCTGAAACGTTTAAGAAAATTTATTATAACTTTCAAACCCAAAAGAGTTATCTACATAAACTATGAAATTTAATTAATCAAATGCAAAAGGAATTTATTTTCGAAAATTAAATTCTTGACAGAAATGTTAAATTCCCGCGAACCAAACGCCCCCTAAAAACAAACAAGGTATGAAACACACCTTCCATCAAATGACATTGCGGTTTGCCGAATTGGCGATTTGGAATTCGGGTGGGACAGCCTACAAATATATACAAGGACAAATTTGTGTGAACGGAAACGGAAACGGAAACGGAAACGGAAACGGAAACGGAAACGGAAACGGAAACGGAAACGGAAACGGAAACGGAAATGGAAGGGTACCTTGCAATGAGAACAGGTGGGCTGGACTGAAGTTCCCAAACAAAGATCTTCCCTTCTCGATTACCTGCTCCACAAAACAACAACAGCTTTCATAACATTTTCGCCTATCAAAAATAGTTATAACACTTACCACTTATCACAGGTGTTTCAAAAAAAAATAAGTAGGGCATTTAGAAGGAGGGGTGAAATCCAGTGATCCCCTTCTAGGTCAGGAAGGGTGGGGGGGAAAGCAAATTCCTTGTATAAGATTTGAACATGCAATAGACAATTTTAACACATGAGATAAGGGGACAAGATTGACCTATCCAAACTAAATGAACCGGGCCATACCCGTGTACTAGATACATAACTAGTCTTAACAAGTTTGCTCACATTGAAAGCCACCAACAAAGCTCAAAAGTTATTCCTATATAGCAAGGTTTAGGTTGCATTTCACATCTCACCAAAAAATAGTTAGCATTTGTCGCTTGATAAAAGTGTTCCAAAAAAATAATAAATGCATAGGAAGCTAACAGGAAGATCTCATTTCACTACAAATTACCAATAGCTGCTGAATTGTAATGGAAGTCACATGAAAACTTGATGAACCATATATCACATTCTGGAACGGGGTACTTCTGGAGGATGTCAACAGTACCCTGATAAAAGAAGGTAAAAAGAAAATTTTTGAAATGTGATTTTTTTTAGATTCTGTTTAAAAAAAAATTAACCTAAATCCTAGAAAAATGATTTTTTAAATATTTTTAGCCCTAAAGGCATGACAAGGAAATTCCAAACCTCTCCAGGAGATTGCTCCTTCATTTTGGGTTCCCATAATACAATTTCATTATCAACACTCTGGAATTGTGAAAAAAACTAATATTAGAATTCCACAAAAATCCACCAAAGTAGTGCATTCAAGCACGAATTTTAGGTTGCATTTTGTTTTGAAAAGTACTTTTTGTTTTCGTTTTCAAAAAATGCATTAGAAATTGGGAATAGATAAAAACAAAAAAGCACGTGAGATATACAAATTTTTTCCCTAAAAAATCTCCCACTTTCATTTTAATTTTCTAAAAATTATTTTCCATTTATGTATTCCAATACATTTTTTAATACGATTTTATAAAATGAAAATAAAAAAATGATTTCCAAAACCAAATGCACAAGTGTTTCCAGATTGATTATTGAAAAAGTTCCACTTATTTAAGTAGACTTTTCAGAAACAGGACACAGTGTTGTCAAACAGAGCCTTTGTATATTTAACAAAATCACAATGCTCATACGCAAGCAAATATTATTTTGTTTTTTATTTCAAAAATAGTCCAGCCATCTCAAAACAATCATGGCTTGTGATCGACTAACTCAAATACTTCGACATGATTAAATAAATGAATTTCACCTTTGAGAGGATGAAATCGCCAAGCCATCTATTACAGTCAACATAGTTTGAATGAACTGAAGCTATGAACATCTGAAAAAATTTAAGTAAACTTAGATACAGGAAGAACCCATACTGGAGCTCTAATGTGAAGCGAATGCAACTCACAGGAAATTGAACATATTTTGTGGGGAATTTTGATGGCAGATCAGTCCATGTAAAAGATTTCTCCACATATGTCCAGAATTCTGCAACAAAGTACGCAAAGAAAAAAATGACATCATGAAAGCAACAGATCATCAACATACCAAATCATTTAATCAAGTACCCAATTTGAGACGAACAATTAAAAATCATATTGTAATATCAATCAGATCAAATCAGTAATCTTTTCAGAAGAACTTAGAATTTATTATAAGTTTGTAATCTAATACTTATCAAAGATCTATATATAATTGATCCTTGGGCTAGATTTAATTGAATAATTTTATAAAAAAAAATTATACCTGTTGTCAAATCAATTAAATCCAGCACAGTTTACAAAATTTTGTACAACAGGCAAATTTTACTTTTGATTCTTTAAATTCTCCATACATTACGCCAACAATTTATCATCCTCGTGAATTTATTTTTCTCAGCTACACCCAATTCTACTTAGATTTGCGCTTTCAAATGTTTGGCCATCAAGCTTATGAATTTACATTCTTCGTAAATTAAAAGTTTTGAGTATTTGAAACCTCGGGTTTATATAGGAAAAAAAATTATGTGCAATAAGCTTCTTTGTTGTTCGACCAGTCTTTGGATTTGAAACATTTTTTTTATGAATGAAATTTCAAAATGAAATACCGTAGTCATAGAAATGGCAAAAAGAATTCTTTAAAATTAAGAACAAATCAAGTTGAATCCAATCTAAGTAGCTCATTATGAGATATTCAATATCCCAATCCTGAATTTTCTTATCACCCGAATCTTAAGACTTTAAATTCCCTACCTTCAAAATGTCATTTTTTGACACTCAAGTGAACTCATTGATTTGCTGAAGGAATGTCTTATGATTAGCAGAATTTAAGAATTAAGTGGGCATGGAACCCAACACCAAATAAGCTCATCTCTCTTCCTTCAGACAAGAATCACAAAACAATTCATTCATCCACGGAACACAAAATTATTAGATTAGTTAAAAAATTTGAAGGGATTCAAGTTCTACCACTTTTCTTTCAATTTGTATGGTTCGCTAACAATTTTAAGGTCTAAACACTGTCCAGCTGCACACACCACTTTCAAAGGTGGTTACACCAACACCATCAACACCATGGCCGCTTCAACTATCATTGTTGCATGTGCAAAAACTGCTCCATAGTTGAAATCCAAGTTCAGGGGTGTCGGTGGGAGTAGGTGTCAAAGTTGTACAGTTTAACTCATGGCTTTATGATAGGAACGTGGCTGGCTTCAGCGGCTGTCCGTGTGTGGGGCTGTGTGTGGGGCTGCGTAAGGGTAAAGTCCTGGCTTGCTGCGTAATGGTCCTTCTGATAGGGCTGCTGTGTAAGGGACCTGCTGGAGCCTTGCGTAAGGGTGCTGGATGCAGTCTGCTGTGCTGGGGGAGCTGCTGCATAAAGATAAGGGGTTGGGGGCTTGGTTTTGCTACTATGTTAGGGAGTAGGTTGGGTTGCTAGCTGCTAGGGGTGGTTCTGTAAATGCTGTAAATAATTAAATGGTTAAGCAGTGGGTGAGGGGCATTAAGTAGGGGCTGCTGTCATAGGCTGGGACTTACGGATTAGATTGTGTTTGGTTTTCAACTGTTGCTGGAACGTGAAGGGTTAGGCATCAGCCTTGGGAGCGGTGTCTACCAGGGAGCTCATCTTCTTCCTCTTCTCCAATTTCTTCTTCATCTCTGTTCTTTTGTTACTGCAGCTTCTATCAATAAAATACCATTGTTCCTCTCTCTTGCACCTATCAATTGGTGTTGAGTCGAACTGTGGAGTGGAACACAAGAGAGTGACGCAAGAAGAAGCTGACACAGCGGACGCACCAGAAGCAGGAGTTCCGGGTTCGTGCGGAACAGTTGAGGTGAACAAAGCAGACACCTCATTTCCTGGCTCGAACAGTGTTGGCAGATACTTGTCTGAGAGGTCCAACGACGCAAAAGACATTGAAACAGCAGCCTAAGAGTACACGGCAGGGAAAGCGGTACGCAGCAATGGCTATGGTCTCGCAATGCAACAGCATGGAAAACAGAGTTGCGACTTTGGAAGGGAAAGTTTCAAAGATAACAGCAAATGTTTCGAAATTGACGTCAGGTTTTCAGTGACAGGAAAACGAGATGCTGGAGCTGGGGGAAATGGTGACGAAGCTGTATATGGCACAGGCAGGGAGTGCGGCTCGGGAGGTAACTAAGGGGAAGTTGGTACTCGACAACAAAGGCGGAGGCAGTTCAAAAATGGCTACTAGTAAATGATCGGAGATTGCCAGACACGGCATGAGAGGAGATGCAAGCTGAACCTGCTCAAGCTTTTTGACTTGCGGGGGATAGAAGTGTGGTCAGAGCTGGCAGTGATGTCCGCAGCTCACGTGGAGGCAGTTCGGCGCACCAGACTGAAGTGACCAGACCTGGAATTTCTGTTCGTCTGTGCACTACTGAATTTCCGAAAATCTTGCAATATGTTTCTGGATCGTACAATGTAGGTGGTCACTACTGCTATATGCCCACGCATATAGGGAACAAAGTAGCAGTTTTGGAATCGACGGGGTTGAAGACAAAATATCAACTCATAAGAAACAGAAAGAGAGTATGGGACGAGTTGTTGACAAAGGGAAGACAGTCGTAGACAAGGACAGAGGTAGAAGCCTCTAACCGGAAGTAGGAAGTAATCCGAGGAGTGAAGCAGTAGCGGCCGACAAGGAAATGTGAACTGCTGAGTGAGATGAGTTGTGCGTGTTGACCAAGCAAGTGGATGAAGCAATACTATGGAAACCTTGGGAAAACAAAGCTGCATGGTTGCCAAGGCCACCGCTAGAGCCTCCACCATGGGAATGTCTTTTTGTGGAGTAGTTTCATCCCCCATTTTCCAGAAGCATATCAAGCTTTTCACCTTGAGGTTCACTTTGAGGACAATGTGATTTTGAGAGCAAAATTGTTGGATTGGTGCAGCCCGATCCGGTTTAGATGTTTGGGTCGAATGCTTGTGACCTGTATTGCGCACTAGGCCGCAACTTCTGCGGTGAGCTCGTTGGGGGTTGCAGGGGGCAACACGCCCCTGCTCTGGGGGGCGAAGGCCCCCAGCTCAAATTTTGGAGAACTATGACAATGTTGACACTGTAGAAGAGCTGACTGACCGACACCGACAGGGCTGTAGCGACGCGGACTTCCAGCCGTCATTCACTGTAGCTCATTCGACTTCCAGTCGTCATTCACTGTAACTCCTTGGACTTCCAGCCGCAATTCACTGTAACTCCTTAGACTTTCAACCGGCAACCACTGTAGCACTTTTGACTTGGGTGGTCGCCCTTCACTGTAGCGACGCGGACTTCCAGCCGTCTTTCACTGTTGCAAGCGGACTTTCTGACAGTTGGTGGAATAGTACTTCGTCCTCCTTATTAGCCCATTTCAGGCTAGGATTTTGGGTACTGAGAAACTCTGATAAACTCCTGCAATTTGTGCTCCCGACATATAGTGAATTTCTGCCTCTCCGCGGACGTAGGGATTATTCCCGAACCAAGTAAATCTTTGTGTCCTGAGTGTTTCTTTTTTCCCTTTTACTCTTCTTTGAATCGTTGTTTTGTCGTTGCGACTCCCGACGTTTCCGCATCAAGAATTGATAGGAACGTGGCTGGTTTCAGCGGCTGTCTATGTGTGGGGCTGCGTAAGGGTAGGGGTCCTAGCTTGCTTCGTAAAGGTCCTGCTGATAGGGCTGCTGGGTAAGAGTCCTGCTGGAGCCCTGCGTTAGGGTGTTGCATGCCGCTTGCTGCGTAGGGGTCTTGAGATCCTGGGGAGCTGTTGCTGCATAAGGGTCCTGAGGGAGCTGCTGCATAAAGGTAGGGAGTTGGGGAGCTGTTGCATAAAGATAAGGGGTTGGGGGCTTGGTTTTGCTGCTGTGTCAGGGAGTAGGTTTGGTTGTTAACTGCCACGGCAGTTCTCTAAATGTCGTAGATAGCTGTTAGATGGTTTGTTAGGCAGTGGGTGAGGAGTATTATGTAGGGGCTGCTACAGTAGGTTGGGGATTACGGATTAGATTGTGTTTGGTTTTCAACTCTTGCTGGAATGCAGAGGGTTAGGCCTCAGCCTTGGGAGCAGCATCTACTAGGGAACTCATCTTCTTCCTCTTCTCCATTTTCTTTTTTTTCATCTCTGTTCTTTTGTAATTCCAATTTGTAGAAGGTGAATTCCCCTTACATCAAGGTGAGGTGGAGACATTCTTTTATAGATGGATAAAAAGGATTACAGGTTGGAATAATCCGATGTGGGAGTCGAAAATACCCTTTACCTGGAAATACAATTAATTGGGTTCAACACTCCCCCTCAAGCTATAGTACATTATAGCTTGGACCAAGAGTCCCACAAAAAAGAAAAAAGACACCCAACAAGACCATACACACTCTCCCTCAAGCTGGGTTGCTGATATTGTGGATGTCAAGCTTGGTACTGAGAGAGTCCAGTCGAGCTCCCGGAAGGCCTTTATTGAAGATGTCGGCAAGCTGATCTGTCGTCGGTATGTGGCTGAAACTAACATGATGCTGCTCGATGTGATGGCGAAGAAAGTGACAGTCCACCTCGATATGCTTCGTGCGTTCATGAAAGACGGGATTGGAAGCAATCTTCGTGGCTGCCTAATTATCACACCAAATATGAGCAGAAGTCTACTGCGGGAAACCAATCTCATAGAGGAGATGACGAAGTCAAAAGATCACAGTAATGATCGTAGTCATTGCACGATATTCAGATTCAGCACTAGATCTGGAGACGACCGGTCTATTTCTTACTTCACCATGAGATGAGGTTGCCTTCCAAAAAAACGACAAACCCAGAAGTAGGCTTCGGGTAGCAAGGCAACCAGCATAGTCATTATCACAGAAGGCCTCAATATTCAGATGACCGTGATGTGAATATCGAAGACCACGGGCAGGATCTTTCTTAATGTATTTTGCAATATGAAGGACAGCATCCCACTGAGATTTTGTCGGATGTTCCATGAATTGGCTAACCTTACCGACAGCGCAGACAATGTCTGGACGAGTCATTGTGAGATAATTGAGTTTTCCCACAAGACGACGGTACCTCTCTAGGTGAGAATATGGTTTTGTGTTGTTATAAAGAGATCATTCCCCAAACTCAAGAGAAGTGTCACCGGCAATTGTTTGAGTCAAACCAACATCCTACAAGTTATCCAAGACATGTTTTCGTTGGCAAAGAAAGATAGTGAGGGAGACCTCAATGCCAAGAAAGTAAGTCAGAGGACCGAGATCATTAGTTTGAAAGTTGTGCTAAAGATGCCCCTTTAGTTGGGTGATTCCATTTGAGTCACTCCCAGTGATATCATCAGCATACACAACCAACAGGATACAGCCGGAGTACGTCGTGCGGTAAAAAACAGTGTGGTCCTTCATACTCCGAGATAGACCAAATGTAGTAACGACGGTGCTGAATCTTTCAAACCAAGCACGAGGAGATTGTTCGAGTCCATATAGAGAGCGACGAAGTCGACAAACATGAGAGTCGGCTCCTGAGACGCGAAAACCAAGAGGTTGTTGCAGATATACCTCTTCTTCAAGAAAGTCACGGAGAAAGCATTTTTGACATCAAGTTGATGAAGAGGCCAATGATGATGAGCGGCAAGAGAGATGGATAATCAGACAGATGTCATCTTTGCAACCGGAGAGAAAGTATCAAAATAATCGACACCATGTGTCTGATCAAATCTATTGGCCATAAGTTTGGCTTTAAGGTGATGAAGAGTGTCGTCTACATTGAGACGAACAGTATAAATCCATTTGTTGTCGACCACCTGTTAATCTACCGGAAGGGGGACCAGATCCCAAGTATAATTGTCGTCCAGAGCCTGCAATTCATCCCACATCGCTTGATGCCACCCAGGGTGAGATTTGGCGTCGCCAACCATGCGAGGAATAGATATTGTCTCCAGAGCGGAAAAACCTCTATATGAGGATGTGTAAAAAGGAGTATTATGACAAGAACGAGTACCTTTTCGCAATGCAATGGGCAAGCCATATGTTGTCGGAGCAGGAGCATCTGACGAAGTTGGGGACATGGTGTCCTCGGCCTGAACGGGGGACACATCTGATGGGCGACGAGAGCAGACAGTGCTAAACTGGTGATCAGTAGAGTAGGACACCACAGACAGAGGTAGGTGGATGATGAGAGGAAGACAGTCATCGATGGTGGTGTCTGGATGGGAAGAGGGAGGAGAAAAAGGAGAGCTCTCAACAAAAGATGCATCAGCAGAGATGACATATCGCCGTAAATCTGGAGAGAAACATCAGTATCCGCGCTGTGTGGGAATATCTAAGGAATATGCAACGGAGAGATTTGGAAAAAAGCTTGGAGAGGTTGGGACGAGTGTCACAAACATAACACAAACACCCAAACACACGGAGTGCGAGTGGGTGAGGAGGGAGAGAGAACAGAGCTCTAAAAGAAGTCTCCCCCTGAAGGGTAAAAGAAGGCGATTTATGAGGTATGTGGCAGTAAGGATGACATCCCCAAAAAATGAAGAGGGGCCTACATGTGGAATAAGAGGGCACGAGCAGTCTTCAGAATATGACGATATTTACGCTCAACCACTTCATTTTGCTGAGCTGTATCAGGGCAGGATGTCTGATTAATGATGCCTTTATCTTTGAGAAACTACTGAAAGGAAGTGGATAAATATTCTCATTCATTGTTGGAACGAAGACATTTAATGGAGGTGAAGAACTGAGTATGAATTTCATGATAAAATGTCTGAAAAGTAGAAAACACTTCAGACCGATCATGAAGAAGGTAAAGCCATGTCATACGCGAGAAATCATCAATAAAGGATACATCAGTACCCTAATTAACTCGGGACTGCACAGGGACCTCATACATCTGAATGAACCAAGTTAAACGATTTGGAGGCCCGTGTTACCAACCGAGGAATATATGATGTGCGATGATATTTCGCAAATTTACATGACTCACGATGAAAAGATATATGCGAACTAAGATCAGGAAAAAGCTGATGAAGGGTGGAGGCAGGTGGATGTCCCAACCGAGAATGAAGATCCAACGAACGAGCAGGGAGCATCGTGCAGGCTACGGATGTCGGACCATCGAACATGTACACCCCGTCCCGAAGCTGGGCTCTACCTAGTTCCCAATTCGTCGTCCGCTCCTGAAACACAACCTCAGAAGATGTAAAAAAAACAATACAGTTGAAGTCCCTTGTAAGCTTACTGATAGAGAGAAGATTAAAAGGACTTTGAGGAACATGTGCTACAAACGGCAGACAAATATATGAATTCAAGGAGCAAGTGTCAAATCCCACAATAGGGATAGTGGGTCCATCAGCAATAGTGATGGTTGTGGGACCAGTATACGGATAGTAAGTAGATAACATACCTGCATCACCTGTGAGATGATCGGATGCACCTGAGTCAAGCATCCAAGCAGGTGGGCGATGTGTGACACAAGCAATAGGGCCACTACTCTGAGCAATTGTGGCTAGAGAAGAGGAATGTGGCAAAGCAGCCCGATAAAATTGTATAAATGCAATCTCCTCCTTCGAGAGTGTCAGTTTGTGATGGATAGTGAATGGTGGCGAGGATGAAGGTATGCTTGGGTATGCAAAGTGTGTTAGGGAAGGGGGGTTGCCTCGCGGGAGGGTTGGTGATGGGGCACGACACAGCCACGCAGGCGGGCACACAGACGCAGCGATGGACTGTGGGGCTGCCATGCGGAAAGGCCGGCAATTGGGGCAGGGGGGCTTTCTCGCAGGAGAGTCGGCGACTGGAGGCATCGGAGGAGTCGCGAGGGCGTGCCGGTAATAGGGGCACGAGTCAAGGCGCCGGGATAACCGCACAGGCGAGCCGGTCGTCGGGATGTCGAGATAACCGCACAAGCGGGCCGACGACGGGGCTGCCGTAGAGGATCCGCACAGGGAGCAGTTGGCGCAGGGCTGACGTGCGGGAGGGTCGGCAACGGGACAGGGGGCCAGTGCGGAAATTCCGCTGCCAGGCCATCGGGCGTCCAGCAGGGGACCGCGTCGTGCACAGGGAGGTCAGGGTTGTTGGAGGGTCGCCGTCGACTGGTGGTGGGTCGTCCGCAGGACACAGGGCTGCCGGGGATTCTGCGCAGGAAGAGTGGGGTCAACGCTGTCCAGGAGGAAGCCGCGAGAAGGCGGGCTGGGAGATCACACAGGGAGGCAGAGTGAGATTTTCATCAGGAGGAATGAGCGCAGGGAACAAAAAGATTTCTTGGGAGTTTTTCTTTGATACCATGTAGAAGGTGAATTCCCCTTACCTCAAGGTGAGGTGGAGACATATTTTTATAGATGAATAAAAAGGATTACAAGTTAGAATAATCTGATATGAGACTCGGAAATACCCTTTACCCGGAAATACAATTAATCGGGTTCAACACAATTCATTACTGCTGCTTCTATCAACAGAATACCATTTTCACACCTATCAATATACAAGGAGGTTGTTGGGCAAAAAGCTGATAAATATCTAGGAAGACGATTCAAAAGTCTGAGAAGCTAAATTGCAAGTTATGTGGAACAAGTACAAAGACTTGAGGATGCACCCAAACGAATCTGTTGATGCGTTCTTCGATCGGGTGAATGTAATTGTGGAGGACATGCATAGTCTTGGAGAAACTTCTAATGATGTAAAGATCATCAAGCGCATCCTGAAGAAATTTCCACTCTGGTTCAATCCAAAAGTCTTTGTGCTTGAGGATAAAGATCCAAATGAGCTGACATTGGATGGTCTTCACAGTACTCTAGTCGCAATGAGATGATGAATGATGATAATGAAACTATAGAAAAGAGGAAGTCAAAAGAGGTGGCATTCAAAGCTTTGAAGAAGCTTACCATGGAGGATAGCCAAAAAAAGAAAGAAAAGGGTGGATGAGTTCATGTCATTCCTTTCCTCAAATTTACAAATAAGAAAACGAAAGCTTAAAAAGGAAACTTGCACTCGCATATTTTAGATATGGAAAGGTTGGGCACCTTGCACCAAAGTGTCCCAAGAAGTTTCAAGGCGGTGATGAGGGTGATGAAGTTCTTATGAAGAAGTCTTCGGTAAATGTGAAAGGTGGTAGAAGCACTAAAGGCAATTTCTTCAAGAAGAAGAACCTGCTTTCACATGAAGATAATCGTTTAGAAGAAACTGAGGCGGGAGAAATTGAGGACTGTAGAGATCACAGAGAAAATGCTCTTGTGGTTGTTGTAAGCAGTTCTCATACAAGGGAAGAGAGCGGTGATGATGAAGAAAAAGTGGAAGGGAGAGCTCATCTCCAAGCAAAATTAGAGAGCTCTTAAAGAGATAAATATTTGCAGAAGAAAGTCAATAGAGTGGTACATGATGTCAAACTCTATATACAGCATCAAAAATAGAAGTCTGAGCTGAAGGTAGAAATTGAAAAGCTTAAATCTGCAAAGCCAGAAAACTCAAAGAAGGTTGTTGAGTGTAAGCTCAAGATTGAAGAACAGATCGAGGTTATTGATGGTTTGACTAACACAGTGAAAGATCAGGTCAAACGTATCGAAGAGCTTGAGGAGAAAGTTGTTGACCTGCAATGAAAAGTAGAAGATCGGGAAAGACTCTTGACTCCTAGTATGACATCAAGAAAGCAAATCATACAGGCAACAAAAAGTGTGAAAGTGGAGTACGAAAGTCTAGAAAAACAAGCAAAGGATTGTCATGAGAATCAAAAGACACATCAGAACGACAAAGCTGGAATAGGGCCTGATCGCAAACAGAAAGCAGTGATGATTAACATCAAACCACAAGCACACACTCTGAAGTTGAAGGTTGATTTGGATGTGACTCAGAATCGGAATACTTAAGAGAATCCAAGGGACAATTGGTGTTATAGAAGACACAAGAATGCACCTCGTATCAAGTGTTATTGTTGTGGAAAGATGAGACATTCTCAAAGTGTTTATTCAATAGCCAAAAGGTACCAAAGCCATGCTTTTGATGGTCATTATTTTTAGTGTAGAGGATTTGAGCATATAGCCAGGTATTGCTAGACGACAATGTAAAGGAATGTGCCGATGAAGACCCAAAATGGTCGTACGCAGCAACTCAAGGAATCATCAAACGGGCTGAAAACACAAAATCGATTTGCAGCATTGCAAGATGAAGTTGTTCCATCTTATTCCGAAAAAGATCAAGCATGTCAATCAACATCACGTGTAAAGTCAAAGACATAGATCAAAAAGAAAACAGTTAAGAAGGCAGCGATTGCAGAGATTGCCCTGAAAGCATCAGATCATGTTGGTGCATGGATCCTTGACAACGGATGTACTTCCCATATGATGGGAAATAAGGATCATATCAAAAGCATCAAGTACAACAAAGAATGTGTTGTTAGATTTGGCAATGATGAAAGCTAAAGATTAATGGCTCAAATAAAGCCAAATTTAGGGGGCAAAGATATGAGGCATGTCAATGTCTTGGTTATTGAAGGTCTAAGTCACAACCTACTAAGTGTTAGTCAATTGTGTGACCAGGGTCATGTAATAAATTTTACCAAGAAAACATGTATCGTCAAAGGAAAAGACGGTGCAATTGTTATGTAAGGTAAGTGCACGAAGGGAAATCTCTACCTTATCAATGATGAAGAAGATATGTGATTTATGTCCAAGTTAGAAAAAAACCAATTGTATCGTAAACGGCTTAGCCAAATGAACCAACAATCCTTGGAAGATCTGGTGAAAAATGACGGAGCTCAAGATCTCCCTAAACTATCATGTGATCGTACTCACACGTGTGATGTTTGTCAAAAAGGGAAGATCGTTCGAAAGACGTACAAGGCAAAAGAACAAAAATCAACAATGGTGCTTGAATTGGTGCATGTTGATGTGTGGACCGATATCACCAAGAGTCGTTGATGAGAATAGATATTATGTTTTTTTCATTGATGATTTCAGCAGGATAGCATGGATAATGGTCGTCACTCACAAGTCTAAGGTATTCAGTTGCATTACTCAGTATCGGAGGAATGCTAAAAAGATGTTTGGGCAAAAGATTCTGAAATTCCGAACCAACAATGGCACGGAGTTCACAGACAGTAAGGTAGAGGATTATCTTGATAAGCATGATATAAAGCACCAAATGCCTAAGCAGTGAAAACTCAGCAAAATGGTGTGGTTGAGAGGAGAAACCGGATCATAAACAACATGATCAGAACAATGTTTATCGAGAAAGGCCTACCAAAAAAGTTCTAGAAATAAGCAGTACTGACATCGGTCTATATTTCTAACAGAGCTTTATTGTGTGCGGAGGAAGAAAAGACTTCATACGAGATGTGGTATGGAAAGAAGCTGACGCTGAAGTGCTTTCGAATCATCGAATGCAAATGTTTTATTCTCAATAAAGAGAAACATGAGAAACTTGAGTCATGTGGAGGGAGAAATTTTCTTTGGCTACTCAGGCAAAAGCAAAGTATATAAATGCTTCAATAAGCGACTAGGAAAGGTCGTGGAAAGCAATAATGTCGCAGTAGTAGAGCATGAGTAGAATCTTTAACAAAACAGTTAACAGATTCAGAAGGATGGTGATGAAGACTCGAGCAGCTCATGGGGAGCACAAGGGCTTGATGCAAATTTTGAAGAAGACGTTGATGATAAGCAAGATGAAACTAGACCTGGATTTGAAGAGTTGAGATGAAATTGGTGAGCAGAAAATCATCAGTGATCAGACAGCACTAGTGCAAACGAGGAGAATGAAGTCTCTACAGCAAACATTTTTCTTATCTTAGGTAGAGTTGAAGTGTTTTGAAAAAGCAGCTAGGGATGAGAATGGGGTTCAAACGATGAATGAAGAGCTTGACAAAATCGAAAAGAATCGGACTTGAAAGATTGTTTTGAGGTTGGCAAACAAGAACGCCCTCGAGACCAAATGGGTATTCCGTAACAAACTGAATAAAAACGACATGGTGATTCGAAACAAAACACGACTAGTGTGCAAGGGATATTCCCAGAGGACATCGATGTAGATAAAACGTTTGCACCCATAGCACGACTAGAGACAATTCAACTATTCTTAGTCATAGCAATAAAAAGGAAATTTAAGGAATTCTAAATGGACGTCAAGTCAGCATTTCTAAATGGAGTTCTGGAAGAAAAGATGCACATCGAATAGCTGGATCGTTTTCTTATCCATGAAGATCCGAACAAAGTTTGTCGGTTGTAGAAGACTATGGGCTAAAGCAAGCGCCAAGAGCATGGCATTCGAAACTGGCGCCACTGCAATTACTACTGCCGACGGATCCACAATCCCTATTGCGAGATTTGGAACTTGCTCCTTAACTCCTGGCATTCACCTTGCTTCAGTGGCTCATGTTGCTCGCAATCTTTTTAATCTCCTCTCCATCGGTAAGCTCACAAAGGGCATGAAACTATGTTGTTATTTTTACATCATCAGGCTTTGTTTTTCAAGAGCGCTAGATGGCTCGGGAGCTTGGTAGAGGTCATCTTCACGATGGGGAGTGCATGTTCAATATTTTGTCATCCCTTATTTGCTCGTCCACCTCTGCCCATGCTTTATATCTACATTTTCATCTTAGTCATCCACCAGCTTCGGTCCTACATCAGCTTTGCCCCCATTTCAATCTACATCTTTCTAAATCCTATAAATTTGTTAAACATCATCGTGTGTCTTACGTTCCTCGTTGTTGCAGAAACGCCAAGAGCTGCAACGACTAAATGGTTTGCAAATGAAGACAAGATAAAACAAAAGATGAAGAAGATGAACACAGACACAACAATTTACGTGGTACGAAAAAAATCTCTACGTCCATGGAAAGATAGAATACTTCACTAATTTTGGGGGTAGAATTACAGGGAGATAATCAGAGTATCATAACACACATAAACCCTAGCTCGAATGAGCTCATGAAGGAAGATGGTGGAGCTGTGTCCTATGTTGCATGGACACCGACACGTGACACACGATACGACATGACACAACACGTCGACATGCAATTGTCAAAAAAAATTGAAATTTCGACACGTTGCGACACATCAATTAAAATATATTTTTAATAAATAAAATATGATAAAATTTATAATTAAATACAAAATTATGAATAATCGTTTGATGAGAACAGGGATGCGCGAGCCGGACTGCAACCAGCTCATCGAGCCGAGTTTTCAGCCGACTGTAGATTGAGACGGACTGCAGATTGATCCGAGTTGCGCGATGACGACGTGCAGATTGAGCAGGACTACAGATTGAGGCGGACTGCAGATTGAATCGGACTGCAGATTGAGGCAGTATGATGACCGATGACGCCTTCCACAAGCTGTGCGGTATGATGACTGATGATGGCTTCAGTTGCGGAGTGAAGGTCGACGATGAAAACCGGGACGCACAAGCCGATAAGAAACTTAGGAGCAGAGCAGCTTGCACTTGCAGAGGTATGGTTTTCCTGACTCTTATTACATGTCGCAGACGTGTCATCCGCGTGTCAGACAATTGTCGGTGTCGGAGAAGTGTCTGACACCGATACTCAGCCCATTTAGACGTATCGATGCTACATAGGTTGTGTCACCAACTGCATAGAAAGTCCACACTGCTACAGTGTCGCAGCCACCCAATCCAAACTGCTACAATGTCGGTGGAAGTCCGCGGAGTTACAATGATCAATGGTTGGAAGTTCGCGGAGCTGCAGTGACATGTCGCATGTTGTTACAGTAAGTCCACACCGCTACAATGTCTTGTCGGTGTCGCTGGTCAACTCTGCAACAGTGAATCGTCATTGCTACAGTTCCCCAAAATTTAGGTCGGGAACCTTCGACCCCCGGAACAGGGACGCGTTGCCCCTTGCAACCTCCAACAACCTCACCACGGAGATCGAACTGTAGAGTTGCAGTCTGGTGTGCAATCAGGGCCACTGTCATTCATCCAAACGGATCAGGCTACATCATTCCAACACTCGTTTGGCGCCGCGTGCGGCTAAACCTTTTGACTTGGTTTATTCCAATGTATGGGATCCCTCAAGGTCTCAACCTTTGAGTTTTAAGAGTTACGTTTTAAGGTAAGGGATCCGACCTCTCTCTTTCTTTTCAAGTAATCTCTTTTATATCATTCCTTTTATGCTCCATGTTCTTATGTTGGAGGATATTCTTTTATATTAATTATACTGTCCTTTTTATGTTCATATGATGAGAGACCCCATCTTACTCTCATCATTTCATTTTATGAAAGTTTAAGTGGCGTCATTAGGCTGCCGAAATTTTTGTAACGGATTCTTTCACCCTTCTCATTTTCAAGTTCTATTTTCTTGTCAAGTCTTTCAAGTTCCTTTTTATTATGTTGGGTTATGATCTCTATATCTATCATACTGATCTTTTATGATCATATGATGAGAGACCCCATTTGATCTCTTCAATTCAGTATTTTGACGTTTTAAGTGGCGTCGTTAGGCTGCCGAATTTTTAAGAGATTCTTTCACCCTTCTCGTTTTCAAGATCTATTTTCATGTAAAGTCTTTCAAGTTCCTTTTTATTATGTTGGGGTATGATATCTATATCTATCATACTGAACCCTTATGTTCATATGATGAGAGACCCTATTTTGATCTTGTCAATTCATTTTTGGTTGAAGTTTAAGTGACGCCGTTAGGCTGCCGAATTTTTAAGGGATTCGTTCGCCTTTCTCATTTTTCAAAGATCTACTTTCATGTCAAGTATTTCAAGTTACTTTTGTATTATGTTGGGGTATGATCTCTATATCTATCATACTGATCTTTTATGTTCATATAATGAGAGACCCTATTTGATCTCGTCAATTCATTTTTGTTGAAGTTTAAGTGACGTCGTTGGGCTGCCGAATTTTCATAAGAGAAATCTTATTTTTGTCTTCCTTTCATGTTCTTCATTTCATATGGTATATCTTTCAAATTTCATTACCATGTTCTTAAATCTTTCATATTCTGTTCCCCTACTGTTTTATGGATCATTTATGAGTGGGTGACCCATGTCCCCTCTCTTTTCAATGTTTTCTAAAACCCTGAAACATAGCCGTTATGCTGCAGAATTTCCGTCTCAAAATGTCTCTCTTTTTCTAAAGTACTTTTATTTTATTAAGTGAATACTCAAAGCTCTTCCTTCTAAAGGGGTATTCACATATATACCAAAATGTTCTATTTTAAATTCTGGGATTTACATACATGAGACCCACCTTCCTTTTCTGTGGGTTTTTAAGTGGCGTAAAGATCATGTCTTTAAAGCAGTTTTTAAAACGTTATGATTATGAAATGAAACTCATTCCTTTTATGTTATATGGGTTGTTTATGAAATGATTTATGATGATATATGTGGCTCACATTATAATAAAGGCAAATTTAAGGGTGCGCCCTGATAGCGCTCCAATGCATTGGGTAATGATGTAACCACTAGAGATTACAATTTTCACGATATCTTGGTGAATAACCTTGGTAATTTTTAAATAACACCTTGGGGATGGACCTTGGTGATATGTTCATGATTGTCTATATTAAATGTTGTAGTCACATCTTCAAGTTATGAAAAATGTTATTTTTATTATGATATATCTCATGATTTCTTTCTCATGCCTTAAAGTTCTTTTCATGACCTTATTGAAGTATCTCAAGTTCACATGTAAAATGTTTCTCTTGTTTCCCTTACTGGGCCTTCTGCTCACCCTTTCTTTTGATGTATGTCCCCAGGTTATGAGATGCAGTAATGAACCTAGGATGAACATGAGGAGAAGTCGTTCAAGTGTTTAAGAAGAATGGTTTATGTTTTCATGTTTTAAGTTCCCGGTTTCCAAGACACTAAACCTTAAAGATCCTCGGTTTTGTAAAATGTAATGAAAGATTATGTGATAAGAAGGCGGGATGCTATAATAGCGGACTCGACAACAGAGTCAAAAGGACACCATTGCATTGATGCTACGAAGGAGCTGTTTGGATCAACAAGTTCATTACTGAACTTGGAATGATTCTTAGCATTGAGGAAGCAATCGAGCTATATTATGACAACAATGGGGTTGTTGCTCGAACTAAGGAACCTCGATCTCACCAAAGGACCAAGCAATCCTTTGCAAATACCATCTCATACAAGAGATCGTTAAGAGGGGCGATGTAAAGATCAGTTGGGTGGCTACACGGGATAACGTAGCAAATCCGTTGACGAAACCATTACCGCAGCACCAACATGAGGGTCATGTAGAATCTATGAGTGTAAGACACATGAGAGATTGGTTGTAATGGTTGTAATGGTTGTAATGGTTGTAAAATGTATCGTGTTATTATAATAAAGGCAATCTTCATTTATCATTCATTCATGTGTGTTGAATTTATTTTACTTGAACAGTACAATGATAATATCTCCTCAAAGTGTGACTTTGAGTTGTCCCTAACCGATTATCATTACATAGTATTATGGGTTGTATTGATATGTTAAGGTTAGCTTAAATAGATTCTTGTACTCGTTACAAGGAGTTGTATATGAGGTACGAAGAATGGATTCATAAGGTAATAAGTAGAGACTTATCACTTGGACTGACCCGTCAAAGTATATTTCACGGAATGTCATATAGTCATCAATATACTTATGGGTGTACGATTATTATCAATCTTTCTTACCTGAGGTTGGCAAGATACCTAGCATGAGAACTTTCATATTTTGATACCCTACTTACGCAAGTTTAAAAATAACTTAGCTAATACAGAGGTGGTTGGGTACGTTGTTGATCGTATCGTCGATTGAAGCACAACCAAGATGAGATTTGTCCACATGTGTGACAAGTAAAATCATTTGGCCCTTGATTGAATTAGATTGAGAAAATGCATGGTCATGCTTAGTTGAGTCTCATACAATGTGATCAGCTACTTAAATGAGTGACATGTGATGTACTCATCAGTGAGATAATGGCGTGTGTTGTATTCATCAAATTGGTCAGTCTTTTTCGGAGAATCAAGAAAATATGAGTTGGCCTATACTAAATTGACATGTTTTACATAGGTATACATACGATGTATATCATACATCTTGTGCCGAACATGTTCGTATAGAGATATGAGTATGTTTGATGGAGATCACACCAGACCCCTTAGTAGCTTGAGTAGCACTGATGCTTTGCTAGAGGCCAAGATCCAATAGAGGAGACTGCACAAGGGGCCTCAATCCTCTCCACCGGAAGTTGCAGAACTATCACAAAAGTCAGGTGGTAGTGTCTCCTGAACCTAGCATTTCTCAAGTTTGAAAATCTACATGAGGAAGAATTTCATCAACAAAATATTAAAAATCAAAGTACCTGTTACTAATCGGCAACGAGGGCCCAGAAAAGCTACCAGGAAGCGGTATTTCATCCAGACAGACTCTCAAATGGTCGCATGCAGTGAAGGATGAGATGGAGTCATTAACAAAAAACCAGACATACAATTCCGTGGAACTACCCAAAGGTAAGAAAGCACTGATATAACAAATGGGTGTTCAGGCTTAAAAAATATGGCGGCACAAAAAGGTCAAACACACACCCTGATTAGTAGTCAAAGGATTCCTCCAGAAGAAAGCAATTGACTTTGACAAGATTTTTTCACCGGTGATGAAGACAGCTTCAATCTGAGCCATTTTGGATCTGAAGCTTTGAACAAATATGGATGGGAAGACAACATTTCTTAACGTCGACCTCGTTGGGGAGAAATGAAGGAAGCAACCTGATGGTTTCAAGATTTCAAGTCAAGAAAGTCTCATGTGCAAATTGATAAAGAGCTTGTACAGTCTAAAGCAAGCTCCCAAACAGTGGTATAAGAAGTTTGACTCATTACTCTCTTACTCCCAGAAATTTTAGGATGTCAATTTCATTACTCTCTTACTTTATGTTGATGACATCAGGATAAAACAAAGATCAATCATTTAAAGGAGTTGTCCAATACTTTTGATTGGGAGTACCTCAATGGATGGGACGCAGATCATCCGTGGCAGAAAGAGAAGTAGGATACAGTTATCCCAAGAGAAGTATGTTAAACATCGTCTGAAGTGATTTAATATGGATAGAGCCAAACTGATGAGCATTCCTCTACCCAGTCATTTGAAGTTGAGTAAGGGTTCAAGCATGTCGTTCAAGGAAGAAATTAAGGTGGTGGGGATGATATCATACTCCTCAGTGATTGAAAGTTTAATGTAAGTTATGGTGTGTAAGAGGTCGGACATTGACCATGCAGTAGCGACTGTGAGACGATTTCTCTCTAATCTTGAGAAGCAACAATGGGATGGAGTCAAGTGCATTCCAAGGTATCTTAAAAGCACATTGATGTTATATTTGTGATACAAGAGAGTTGTACAAATGTAGATATGGTTGGAGATCTTCATAATAGGAAGACTCGCAAGAAGATATTGCGGTTAAAGTGTTTTCTTGAAGAGCTCAAATTCGGCTAGAAGGAGTACATGGTTCATTACAGTAGTCAATGTAATGAAATACATCGACGTTTGATGTCATTGGATACGCAAGGTGATGGATCGATAGTTGTTGGGATTTGTAAAGATCCACCTGACGGAAACGTTGACAAAGGTGATAACTAAGGAGAAGTTGGACATTTGCAAATTGTTTCAACAAATAGCCGGAAGGGGAGAATTGATGAAGTCCACCTACAAACACCACTTTCAAAGGTGGTTACACCAACACCATGGGTGCTTCAACCATGGTTGGTTCAAGTGCAAAAATTATTCCATGGTTAAATTCGAGATCAAGTTGGGTGTAGATGGGTGTAGGTTAGAGACGTGACAAAGTTGCACACCTTACCTCTTGGTTATATAAAGAGACCATGGGAGTCAATCAAAGACATCATATTTAAGTCATAGAGCCCCTACACGTGAGAAGAAAGTCCACAGACCTTGAACTTGTTTGTCGATCACCCTAACCATAGAAAAATACTTTTCCGAGTGGTCTCAAACAAAATTAAAATATGTTTACATGTTGACGCTATGGGTGAAAAACCGACGTGATGGACAGGGTTTTCAATTAAGCCCCCGGCCCGGCCCGAGTATTTTTTTAATTAATTTTAAAAATTAAAATGAAATAAAAGTTATTAAAAAATGTCAAGGTTGGTCAGTCAAAAAACCAAATGGGACTGTGCCAAAAAACACATGGTTCACAATGTGCATTTCTAATCAAGAAGAATGAATGAGAAATAATAATAATAACCACAAACCTTTCATTGACCAAATCTTCACAGTATTATCCATGCCACAGCTAGCAATGCGATATATATCAGAAGGATGAAAGTCCTGAAACAAAATTAGAATATGCATTGGGCAAACCAAAGTATACACTTCTATTAAAACGTACCCAAAAAAAATCAGCACCATAAAATACATGAAACTACAGATGTGTTTGATTGTTGTTTTGATTTTTTTGTTGTCTTATAAATCAAAATTTGAAAAGTGCTTTTGTGAAAAAGATATGCAAAATAATTGTTTAACATTATTAAATTTAAAACTTTTTTAAAGATAAGAAAACAAGAAAACTCAATTGATAAGATTTGTTTTAGATAACAATTTTTTTATAAATAAATAATTGTGTGTGTATATATAGACAAGGTATATTTTCTTTAAATTCGTGACCAATTTTTATTTTTTATAAAAAATGATTATTTTATTTTATTTTAAAATGTTGTTTCAGTATATATTTAATTGAATGTGTAAACAGAAAATTGAGTATGGAAACATTCATAATAGTCACGTAAAAACAACCCATCGGTTTGGGCGCCTGATGGGTAAGACTGGCATTATTGGGATTGGTTTGGGATTTGGGGTGGAGCGGCCTGAGCAACCTAAATCTATAATACTTTTTCATAAATTATGGCCTGGGGCCGCCGCCCCCCAACCGGGGAATACGGAGGTGTCCGCCGAGAAAAAAGAGACGGGAGGGAGAGCTAGGGTTAGACAACTCGTTCTGATACCATGTAAAATGATAGAGAATGAACCAAATATCCAAGATGCCTCACTAAGGAAGGTCTTGACATTTATTTATAATGAATAATAAAGATGGCATTACACCTAAATATCGATGTGGGACTCACATCTTCTAACAGTTATAATATATTAATTTTTAAATTAATTTACAATTTAAAATTACTAATTTTTAAAAGGCTAGGACGGGTCAGGGCCGACTTGAAAATGGGGTTGTTGGAATGAGTTGATGGATCGAGCACTTCAACATGACCAGGTTGGATCAAGGCAGGCTTCACAGTGAGCAGAAAACAATGTCAGAAAGCAAAAGAAGCCTAGTTTCTTATTGTTTTGTGTTTAAAACAGAAAATGAAAAAAATGAAGAAGAAAAGACATATCACCAAGCATTTTTTTTTAATAAGAAAACTGTTTTTGAAAACAATTAACCATTCCTGACAAGTTTGGGAGTGTTAAATAATAGTCAAAGTTGATTGTTGAAGATTATTACCACACTCAAAACTTCATTGCGATGTCCACCAGCTCCGGCAAATATCAAAATGCAAATTCCTGTATGAACATTCCATAGCCGAACGGATTCATCCTGGTAAGCATTGGTAATAAATTGTTCATCAGTAACCATTCTATGCCATGAAAAAGGAAAGCTTAGCCATGACACTTACTTTGCTTGCAGAGACCACAAGTGATGGTTTCAATGGTTGAGTCCTAATTTCATTTACTGAGTCTCCATGACCAACAAAACTCTGTGTGTACGCGGCCCAAAAAGGCAAAATACATCAATTAGTTAAGAAACACCAAACATTGAACTTGCAAAAAGGACAGAAAAATGGGCAAGATCAGATAGATTTCAACACTTTTGGAGTCAAAGGATGAATTATGTGTATTAGAAACAAAAATAAACACATAAGGTCACTTTTCGTGCAAGAGAAATCTTTCAGATGAAAACAGACAAAGCGTGAGAGATGAACGAGGAAGTATATGGTGAGTCAATGGTTTTTTCCGTATACATGTAAAAGGTATGACGAAATATGTTAAATGGGGTAAATATATAACAATAAAAAATATAATTCAATTTGCTCCATTGTATAAGGAGTATCCTTTTCAATATATAAAATCATGAACAGTTATAACCCCGAAATTTATTTTAGAAGGAACAAACATTCCGCCAAGATTGGGAAAATCTAGCCTCCCTTAAATGGTAGAACTAAAGCTCCCTCAATCTCCCCTGAACTCATACTAAACATGATTTTCTGGCCTTTCCCTCGCCCGTTATTTTTCTCAGATTAGTGTTCCTTTGTACCAAACATGGTCTAAATTTTTGTTAAAAGTTGAGATCATTATTAGTGATGTGCCTTTTACAAAATGGGTGAATGCCATATGTAGACAGGTGAAACCATTAAACATTTTTCATCATGAGGGTGTGAGATAAAATTAAAACGGATACCTTGTGGATCTTCTCATTGCCGGTGTCGATAACACGAATTATACCATTGATTCCTCCAGCCACTATAAATGGTGTCCCGTCAAGATCACAAGCCCAGCTCAATGTATAAAAAGACTCCTCCTTCTGGTCTACATAGCACATGGAATCTCAAATGATATTCAAACATAGAAATATTTTCTTTTAAAATTATAATAATAAAAAAAATGGCAGTGGTAATAACAATCAAGAGCTGTTCTCTTACATCATCATCAATGTAAGACTGCAATACGGCAATGACACCCCCTTCAAGGCATTGGTAAACGGTAACCTGAGATAAGCACAAAGCATTTTATCATAACAAAAACAGTGACCTGAAAATTATACAAGAACATTTTCCAAAGAGCTAAAGTGTGGGGAATCTGGCACCACCGACCATCAGAAGCACACCATCATACGCTACATCTTGCGAAACATAGCTCCGACAACATCAACGGTCGAACAATCTCCCGCGGCCTCAACGTTTGGAACTGGGAAGACCAGGCACCTCAGCCACTGCACCGAGTCACCCATCCTCTAGTTCTGGCTCCCTCCTGGTTCGCATTGAAGACCTTTCTTCCGGATAATGGACAATCAAACAAGCACGCGACATGCAAACAATATGCAAGCACAAAGACACAAGGGATTACGTGGTTCGAACAATGTATCCTACATATATGGGAGAACAGCGCAGCTTTCATTCATCGGAATATACAATCATCCGAGTTAAAAGGATAATCTCGTAGTCTACCCAGATTCACAAACAATAACCACTAACGCCTTCCCACGACAAGTACCTGCCGCTAGCGCTCTCAGCGTAAAGACGCACGAGTGAGGGGATGTAATCCCTCCGGCTGATCCATCTTCCGTTGCTGCTCCTTTCGGTCTGCGTCCTATCTTCCAGACTGTAACCATCGACCTTCGACACTAAGGCCTCTAACCCATGAGGTGCTAACTCAAGCACTCCATCCTCTAATCCACGATGTGTATTAAGCATACTTTCACATGTGGACCAACCCCACTTCATATAGAGGGGTCCAGGCAGTCATCAGGTTCCACCACCATCTGACTTTCGCGATAGACCCTTCATTGACGTTTGCAACCTCCGTTTCCAAGTAGCATCCGCTGCTTTGACCACCAACATCCGATGAACTGTGCACATCACCAATTTATGATCCACCCCAATGACTCAACAAAACATTTCCTTTATCGTTGACCCACGAGGAAAATCTTTCACGTATCATCACCAATGACTTCTCGTAAGACATAACTTCGCACATTCCATCACTGCCTCAGGAACTTCGTGTTGCATCCGGAAGTTGGCTCTTCTGTCCGCATCACTCCTTCCTCCAGAACATGACCGACCACCGAGTGCATGTGTTCAGACGATACACCGTCCACATTCATTCCCGCACTCGGACTCCACTATGCTACTGGTACCGCTAAGCTATCGCCTGCTCAGCAGCATACATTGAACTACATCAGTTCAATTGCATGAGACTGCGTTCATTGAACATGTGCCGTTTAGTTATGTCCAGTGAATGCTCTCGCTAACCTAAATCCAGATATCCCAAGGCAAAGGCGTACTATCTTCATCTGGCTTGCCAAGTGCAACTTCCGAAGACTCAACTTGTGACAGTTCTCACATCAAACCTAACCATCTCCCACTTGAGAATTGTTTTCACAGGTTAAGTCCGACAATCTCCCACTTGAAGACTATTCTTAATGGCTCTCACCAAAGTCCCACCAGTCAGCTTATGTTCACCCTTGCAATGCCTGCATGGTTCTCCATGCCGCTTCCGATCATCCGGGTCCCTCCAAAGAAACTCCTTCTCAGACCTCCGAACCATGATCTCATTTGAATGCCTCCATAGAATTCCTCCACAGCAAACAGGCCTAGGCTTCCATTCAAATCACGTTGAAGTCCCCATCAGCTGATTATGTCGTGTACCATGTTCATAGCTCCACTCCTTCCGGTCACTTTGCTTCTAAAGACTCTTCCACCAAGCTTTCACGAAACCGAGAGTTTCCCGGTATATCGAACTCCAACGATACCATCATAATCGACCTCCATCCGGAATCCTATCTTCCAGAAAGTCTAATATCATAGAACGATGAACTCCCACTAAAACATCCTTCAATGCTACCAACACATGCATGGTCCTTTGCTCCCACTGCATTCTAGCCAAGATTTCAATCCATCCCCCACTTTTGCACAGGACCTTCTATTACTTTGTCGATCATCTGATAATCGCTGCACAGAGTCGGAAGTCACCAAAGTCTTCATCGCCGCCCTTCGAAAGAGAACACGGGCCCTAGACTTGGGTTGTCCATCTTCCGGTTTAAACGTGGTCATGGTCGACTTCTCCGAAGACTTCACGAACGAGGGAACAACAATTGTCGAGTGTGTAACAATCCGCGTTATTACAGGTGGTGAAATTATGAGGAAATTAGAATTTTGGTCCGAGAGCGAGGGACGTTTTGTGAATCGGGACTCGGATCGGGATTCCAAGCATTGGAAAATCTCAGGAAGATGTTTTGGTGGTTCAAATGCTAGGGTGATCATTGGAGAAGGGTCAAGTGGCCATGCAGCAGAAATTTCAGCTACAGGCAAGCCATCGTTGTTACGGAATCGTCGGGAGACACAACGACAGAAATGAGAAAACGAAAGAAAAGAAAGCAAATAAGGACACAGCGATTTATGTGGTTCGGGAAAAATCCCTACGTCCACGGGAGAGGCAGAATTCACTAAATCGGGAGCAACAAATTACAGAGGTTTTTCAGTAGAAACCCTAGCCCGAAAATGAGCTATAAAACAATGGAGAAGACGATCACTGTTCGAAAAAGTGGTCCGCGTCGCTACAGTGAACGGCGGCTGGCTTTGTCAAAAGCGCTACAGTAAAATTGACCACGAAGTCCGCACCGCTACAGTGTCTGTCGGTGTCGGTCGGTCAGCTCCGCTACAGTGGTCAGCATTGCTACAGTGCCAAGCATTCGGCCCAACCGGATCGGGCAACACCAATTCAACAACCGCGACGCAACGAAGGGCGTTACGGCATAGTGGCTCATGGCCAAGAAGGTCACGACGTAGCGTGAGGGTTTGCGCCGTGAAGAGTCCTCAAAAGGTTAGCCATCAAGCTGCCTCACCCACCCCCCACTCCCCGAGGACGACTGCGTCGTGGAGAGCCCTCGGGAGGCAGAGTCCCAGGCTACCCTTGAGGTGGGTTGCGCCATAGAGATCCCTCAAGAGGCAAGGCCTCGAGCTGCCCCCAAGGTGGTTTGCGTCGTGGAGAAATGCTCCATGTCGCGGTCGAAGGTCGAGTGAGGGTTCTTGCGTTGTGGCCCCTATAGCTGAAGGTTTCGGGCGCAGCGAAAGCTCGTGGGTGGATGTGCCCACTTGGCTTTTTGTCATTAGCAATGATCAATCCGGAATCAATACGACGATAAACGCCAAACTCCACGGATCGAATCACAGAAATAAACAAAGAAGAAGAATAGTCTCAGAACCATAAAGAAGGATCGTCACAGGTTGATTATAATTCATTTAATTAATTGACAAGAAATACATTTTGTGACGTTCTTTCTTCGTTGATATTTCTGATCACGCTCCGATGTGATTCGTCATTGCGTCGCAGAAGCCAAGTGTAGACTTCCTCTAGCGGTGATCCACACATGCACCATGTATCTTTGGACGTCGCCAAAGGAGTCTCTGAATGCTAGCACGGAGAAACTTTTGCTTGCGTTGTCCGCCTTACATCGCATTGATCCGATGGAGGAGGATCTCTCTCTCGGTATTGAGAGCGTTCTTGGAGGAAAAAGTACTTTCGGCCTTGAGAGAATTCTCCAGAATTGTTGTGCACAACGATTCAGGGAAAAGTGTTGGGGTTGTGAGTATATTTATAATCGGGTTTGAGGTTATAGAGTTATGACAATAAATATACGCGTTACGCGTTTTATTTATTTCATTAACCCTTATTGAAAAAACTCCATGTCGAATAATTAATTCTTTGACATGCGCCCACGCTGAATATAATAAATATCATTTAATAAAACAATATTATATCCTCAAAATCCCGCCTGGAAAACTACACGGCGTGTAATCATTGATACACGGCGTGTACTTGTTTTTCATAAAAAACTACACGGCGTGTAATCATTAATACACAGCATGACTTGTTTTTCGTTTCCTTTCCAAAATGAAAACTACACGACGTGTAATCATTAATACACGGCGTGTACTTGTTTTCAAAAATAAAAACTACATGGCGTGTAATCATTAATACACGGCGTGTACTTGTTTTCATTTTATTCTTCCTCCAACATTAAAACGATTTAGGCTTCCTTGAATAATTATTAAACCACGTACGGGAATAATCTTTATTCTACTTGAGACACGTGGATACACTTAGTGTGTGACCCTCTAGGCACCCAAGAGAAAGAAGTTGACGCCGCATTGACGTGTCACCTCATACGAACGCTTACTGTGTAATTTAATCTCTTTGTCTCAATATCTCATCAAGCAGGTTTCATGGCAGTGTCATAAAATAAACTCGTCGTTACACCATGGTCATGGAATTTGGGCGACAGTTCTATTTCAATCAAAGGACCCGAGATATCTACTTCCATAAATATGGAAGGGACAAATCCTTCCTCGACTTATCCATTAACAACATGTCATTCGTGACGCACCCAACGTAACTTACTTCCCACCAACTGTCTTCGTGACGGTTTTCATCAGCAAATCTAAGTGCGCGAGTCATGATATGAGTTAATGATAATCTTCCAGTCTAAGGACCATTACACACGCTCGTAGATAGTAACGTCCGATGACACCAAGACATGCGAAATTACTACTGGCGGGTTTGTTCTCATAATCTCTCATCTTGGAGATTACCAAGTGCAAACTCCATGAGAGAGAGTCTCGTCTTCTTACGAGTACTCGCACATAACGGTTTGTATACTATGTGTCATGTCATAGTACGTCATCCAACCGTAGAACTTTATTTAAGAATATTGTTATAGCATTTCAAGGTTGTCATCATAGCGGGGATCTACCATGACCTTATTAATGCAACAAATATTCCAGGACATTATTATATTATAGTCATGCAGAACAATGAACAATATATAATAAGTGTACATTCATGTAATCAAAGTACAAACAATTGGTTCTCAGGACACCAACTCTAACAATAGTCACGCCGTAAAGGGGCCCAGGCCAATTTTTTTTTGAGGGGCCCTTTGGTCATTTCCCAGGGGTTCCTATTTGGAACACCCTTAGGTTCCTTCGCCTCCAAACACGCGAGAGGAAGAGGGAGAGCCCTCTTTGGCTCTCTCATCTACTCCTTTGGTACCCCTTCGATACGGTTCGTTCAAGAGAATTTCGTCTGATTCTTGGTAAGATCCCCCCTGCTTAACTTCTTCGAACCATGGTGAAATCGTCCCACTCGATGGGGCTTTCGTGTAAGGCTTGTAGAGGACGTCCCAGGAGGAGGTATCCAAGTCGTCCGACATTTTCCTTAAGGTATGATGCCCCGCGGATTTATTTAGCGTTTCAGGCGATTTTTTGTGAAATTGGTCATCGATTTGGGTGTTTGATTTAGGGATTTTGTGTGGCCTAGGTCCGGGTGCGTGTCAAGAGTGGACCGCACCCTGATGCTCGTGGTTTCAATGTCGTGAGGTCACCCGGTGAGTTTGGTGTCGGTTACACCGATTTGGGTTTTTTGTTTTAATTGTTTGGTTTATTAATTTGTTGTTGTTTATTGATGAGATAGGTGCTCGTGGACTCCGAGGAGGTCGGTGGGAGCTTGGGATGAATTATAGATCATCAACTGAGGTGGGCAGCCTTGACTTTAATGAGTTTATTGCTCATTTGGTATTTTATGTCTGTGTGCCATCATTATTATTATTATTTGCATGTTGTATGTGATCACGCCCATAAATTGGGACAGACTCGCATCGGCCTAATAGTCAATATGGACCATATAGCTTGCTAAGTGGTTCGATGATGGCGCCTTGGTCGAACAAGTGTTGATGGCCCTCTTTATGGTTTGCCTGATGGCATGAGTGGTTTTCAAACGAATGGCTACATCTTTGGCTTAGGATACCCGATAATTCTCTACTTCAAGGAGAGCGAGGTACTCAGGGTCGACAACGAGAGCTTTTTGGGCATGTGTCTCAAATAGAAAGGCCTACCGAGCTAGGCATGGGGTTCCCTGGTACCTAGCATTCAGAGAATGAGGTGCTTTCGGGAAGTCAACGAATGGGTTGTTAATGTTACTCGCACCAGCAAGAGGTTTCCCTTTTAAAATATGCTGTTAAAAAGGGTCCGACTCAAATGGGGTTTCAAGGGAAAAGTGGTGATTTGAGAAACAGGTTTTGAAATGGTATTTCAAAATGAAAATGGGGTTTTCTAAAGAAAGCTTTTTATGGGATTTTGGCCAACGGCCTAGCATGAGTAAAAGAAAGCATATGGTGCCTTTTCTAAATGATTTGTAAAAAGGATTTGATTGGTTTTCAAAGGAAAGTCGGAGGACTTGGTTGAGTTGTTTTGGTCTTGTTGACCTCGCATGGGTGATGCCCTGATTTCTGAAGCATGAGTGCTTTTGTATGTGCTCCCTTCTGTGATTGTCCCGTGTGTATTGTTGCATGATGATGCGTAACTGTGTGTGCTAGTCGATGGTGTTGGTTTTGGCATCAAAGCCTAGGTTGGGTAGTGATGTTGTGGTTGACCCTTAAAGGGTCGAGGTGGATGTTTGGACGCGTTCGAGACATGGGGCTAGGTCTCGAGTGACCAACTCCCAGGTGATAAGTTGGTGAGCTCGTGAGATGGGTTGCGTGCCCTGTTGGTTGTTTCTTGCGTGTGTTGGTTGTATACTTGTGATAAGCGAAGGTTTCTGGTGTGGGGGATATTGATCCTGAGGCCTGGCCTCACCTTGAGTGAGAAGGCGCGGGCAAGACCGTTATGGGAGAGATGGGGTCCTAAATGTGTGGGATGTCTGGGCCAACCTTAAGTGATAAGGTGTGGCTTGAGACAAGATGTCTAGCCTCCCTTTAGTGAGAAGGGTTGGCCAGAGTACTGCATATGCGACATCTCGAGTGAGAAGAGGTGACCAGGATACTTGGCATGTGACATCCCTTGAGTGGGAAGGGATGGGTCGGGACTCGAGGACACCCTACCCTGCACCTTTAAGTAGTGGTCGGGATTCGGCATGACACCCCACCCCGCATCTTCAGATATGGGTAGGGATTGTGGTATGAGGTGACTCTTTCTTCCTTCCGACATGGAGCCAAAGCAAGTAGGGTCGAGTGTTGCGGTGATCAGGATAGCACACGATGACCTGACTTGTATGCTTGTATGTGCATTATGAGTTATGTTTTTGGGTGGGTATGTTACGCGAGCATGACTGTACACTATATATATATTGCATGCACATCCACTTGATCACAGCATCACTCGGTATTGTCGAGACATTAGGGATTGGATTCACCCCCTACTCACGTACACAGCATGGGTTTCAATGTACGTGGGTAGACCTTCATGTTTTCTCTCAGAGCATAGGTACTGCTTGGAGCTGGACACATGGTGCAGGTCTAGTGGGTTATGGAGGTCGATGATTCGGCAGGATGACTATGTGAGTTGGGTCAGAGGCAAGTTTATTTTCAGTTATTGTTAAGCATGTGTATTGGCCAATGTGCCTTGTTTATTTATATATGATGTCATGTCTATCAGTTGTCGCTCCATTATGTTTTGATGCATCATATAGACTGTTTTATTGCTCACTATTCTGGACCGCGGGGGGCCTCTTGGCTCCCTGTTTATTTGTCCACATGTTCTGGGATGTCAGTTATACGGACGGGTCATGCCGAATTTTAAGTAGATTCGGGCATGACCCTAGGGCCTTATTATAGAAGGCATAGTCTCTCCATGATTGTTTTAGGCCCTCACCGCTAGTCGGCTGCCTCTGGCATATAGGGAGGGGCACCTGATGTCATGTGGCGACCCCGCTCGGGTGTCATTCAAGCAATCAAGGTCGGGGCGTTACACAGGGTGATGGGCAGCAGCATGACTGACCGATGTAAGGCGATGGACGTGTATTTGAGTGGATGGGTCATGACTGATATTTGTATTGATATTATGTAAACTATGACATAATTTAATGTTGTATTTTATATAATGTGATGGTGTTGTATAATATGTAATGATGTTTTATAAACTGTGACATTTTGTTTATTTTTGTATATATTTTTTGTCTATTGTTTTTTGGTAGAGGAGGAAGTGAAGTTTCTTGTTTATGAATCTATAAATTAACGACAATTTTAACCGTCCCTAATAAATTTGTGACGGTTTTAACCGCCAAGAATCATTTAGCGACGGTTTAAACCACCACTAAATTTGGTATGTTGACATATGTAGCGACGGATAAAACTGCTGCTATATATTTTATATGCAGGAAAACCGCCGCTAATTCAGCCAAAACCGCCAGTAAATATATATTTAGTCAGCCGAAAACAAACCGGTCAGGGGAAAAACCGTCGTTAAATTTATAACAGACTATTTCACAGCGGTTTTTTTAAACCGTCACAAAACACTTTAGGGGCGGTTAAAAACGCCTATAAACCTATAAATAGTCGTCGTCATTTGCCCTTAATCCTGCAGTGCCTCCTCAGCAACAGGATTTGCAGAACATCCGAAAATTATGCCTTCCAGGAACAGACCTTTCGGTCACAGCAATCCAACTGCAATCTCCCTTTCGGGGCACCAGCCGAAATGTCATCAACTCGACACCTACCTTCAACTTTACCGTCGAAGCCTCCTTTCGGGAACATGCATCGTGTTTATGACACCCCCAATGTCACGATGTTGGTCTTTTCGTGTTCTTCTGAGAAGTGGAAGCTCGAGTTGAGTTTCCATGGAGTTTCGGCTCAGAACTTCAAAATTTTTTAGGTTTTCCTTATGTGCACGGTTAAGGTGCACGGTTAGAGGGAAACCGTGCAGCCTCCCTTCACGAGGAACCTTCCCAATTCATTTTGAACTGCGCACAGTTTGTCAGCACAGGATACAAACAGTTAAGTCCAAATCGTACATCCCCTGGGAGAAACCATGTGAGGTTCTTGGTGTGTCTGAGGTGTAGCGCACGATCTGCACACGGTTTGAAAAAACGTGCGTCAAGCGTGCGGTTGGCTCCGTGGTTTTTGACAGAACTATTTACACGGCTTCCGCACGGTTTGGAAAACGGTGCGGGGCACCCCAAAAGGTCGTGCGAGACTTGAGGTGGTTCTGGATTTAAAGCACACAATTTGGGAAACCGTGCAGCTTAAGGTTCTTGGGAGGCAATGACGCCCGCACGGTTGGCGCACGGTTTGTCTAACCATGCGGCCAAACTGTGAGTTCTTCGGGTGTTTAAAAATTGAGTTTTTCCCATTTTACCCCTCTCGATTTTTAAGGGTTTTTCACCCCTCTTCTCCCCCTTCACGTCGGCCGACCCTAGGGAGCTTGGAAGGAGCTCCATTTTCTTCCTCCCCTTGAATTCTTGCCCTCCCTTTGGTGTTTACCAAGCGGACTTGTGGTGCGTTCTTTCTCTCTTTCCCTCGTCCCTCTCTTCTCTCTTGGTTTGGCTTTCCCTCATGAACCCTAAGGATCATGTGGTTCGATTTTAGGGTTTCGAGTGATTCTAATGATGGGGCTTTTGGTGTCTAGGGGTTGTAGACATCGTTGTTAATCTCGTGGGTGAGGTCGTCGTTAAAGGCGACATGTTTCGGGACGTTTCGGCTTGGTTTCCGCTTCTTTGAGGCGGGTGTTACTATGCAATTGTTTCATTTTGGAATTCTAAGCATGTTTGCACTTTCTAAATTCCTTTTTTATGAAAGCATAGTTATATATGGTATCCTTGTGAAGATTTAGAACCATTTCGTTGAGTTTCTTGCTTGGCGTGATTGGTTTTATATGTGAATTTCATGTTTTATTGTTTTAAATGGAATGTTTCTTATGTTAAGCTTCTTGTGAAATGCCTTACGGCTTTTTGAAATGGTTTTCATGAGGCTAATTGGGTTTAAACCCGATTTTGGTTTTCATTGAGTGAAAACAATGGTTTCAAAGGAATTCGGTTTTGAATTGAGGTGTGGTCCTAAAAATGATTTGTAAAGGGGTGTTTTAATGTATTTCAAATGGTGATTTGAAATGTGTGGATGGTTTAGCCCTTGAGAAATGCCTTATTGGCTTGTTTCAATTTGGTTTGGTGTAAATGATTGGCCTTTTGGCCTTGTTTAGGTTTTCAAAGAGAGACCTTTGTGGAAGGGTAGCTTTGAATCGTTTTAAAAGAAATGAAATGGGTGATTTCTTGGACTTCTTAAAATGTTTTAAGTGTCTAATGAAAAGTGTGATCAAAATAATGAATTTGGCCATGTTTTAGATTTTTAAAAAAAGAAAATGATTTGTAAAGGGGTGTTTTAATGTATTTCAAATGGTGATTTGAAATGTGTGGATGGTTTAGCCCTTGAGAAATGCCTTATTGGCTTGTTTCAATTTGGTTTGGTGTAAATGATTGGCCTTTTGGCCTTGTTTAGGTTTTCAAAGAGATAGACCTTTGTGGAAGGGTAGCTTTGAATCGTTTTAAAAGAAATGAAATGGGAGATTTCTTTGGACTTCTTAAAATGTTTTAAGTGTCTAATGAAAAGTGTGATCGAAATAATGGATTTGGCCATGTTTTAGATTTTCAAAAAAAGAAAACCCTTGTGTAGGGGTGACTTTGAAATGTTTTAAATGTTTGGGTGATTTCCATCGTTTTCCAAATAGTGTTTGGAAAGGGTTTTATGAAATGTAAAGGGGGTTTGGCATTCCGAGTCGTGCTTTGGTGTTAAAGTGGTATGTTTGGCATTTTCTTGTTGTGCATGGGGCTAAGGCGGTTGAAGCCCTGACCTAGGTCGGTGATTAGGAGCGTTGCCCCCAGGACCGAGAGAGCTCGTTATGGGAACATTCCCCCATAAGACTATGTGTGCTCGTGGGTGGTTGGGGACGGAGAGCGCCCCAGTGGGGACCGTGAGGGCCCAAAGAGGGGCGTGTGAGCTTCCACCTGTTTGTAGTCAGGTTATGTGCTACGGTTTAGCCTAGGGTTATTCTTAGTCACGCTAGCGCCCGTTTAGAGCTCGTTGATTAGTACCATGAAACTAGGATCCTTTGGATCATTTTAGGGGATTTCCCTTGTGCTTTGATTGCCTTGTTTCTTGGATTATTGCTTGGCACCTTCGATGCTTGTGTTGCATTTTATTATGCCTCGTGATATATGTGTGGTGCCTACTTGTGATGCTTGACCCATGTGGGTGTTCAGTTGTTTCCTTTGAAAAATGAGTTTTCAAAGGAGTGTTGGAAAACCTGTTTTGAAATTAAATGCCCTTGTGTGTGAGTGCTTTAAAGGGGATTTGATTTAAGGGTGGCTTCGGCCGTTGAAATGTTTTAAGGCAGCCGTTTCATTTAGATAAAACAAGTGTGGGTTGTTTTGAGAAATGTTAACGGTGTGTGTGGTTTTGAAACAGCTTTGGCCAATGGCTTTGTTTTCAAAACACGTGTGTTCGGTTTGGGAAACAAAGGAAATGTTTTGAAAGTGATTTATGGAATTGTTTTGATTTCCATACCTTATATATATATATATGCAAAGCTTGCTTTCTATCTTTATTTTCAAACTAGCATTGATGAATTGTCTTATGAAACGAATTACATGGTTGCAGGATGTGGTGACCTACTGTGCTTTTTAGCTCATGCCTATATCATTTCAAGTTCCAGGTTCTCGGTTGGATCCTTCTTGTTCGTCATGGCCGAAGTGGGTTGAGTTGGGCGATGGTGAGCAACCGGAGGTTGCATGGAGTTGGTTTCGGGCTCAGCTCGAGTGGGTTGGTTTTTAGTAGTTTTCTTTTGGTTAGTTTCCTGTTTTGTCCCGCTTGCCTGTATCTCTTTGTTTATGGATGTTGTTCAAGTATATGTAGATGGGTTGGAACATGGTGGTTGGTTGTGACCTGTTTTTCATGATTGTTTGTTTATTCTGCTGTCGTATCTCTGATTTGGGAAAAACTGTTCCCAAAGGAGTTCCTGTGATGCCCAGGCGCTTGTCGCCGACCCATGAAGATCGGGAACGCCCTTCGAGGCTTGTGGCGAATCGAGCCGAGTGTCGGGTAGGATGCCAGCACGGGCCGGATCGTTATAATGTCACCTAACTACAACCTTCCGGAACAATCCTCGTGTTTGTTGTCACGGCCTTCAAGTCTGCTAACCACCTTGCTTCTGGCTGACTCACCATCCAACAGAACTTACAAACCTTATAGGAGTAGCAACACCAACATCCTCCAAGATCTATAGCATCCACCGTCGAATCATCAAAGCGAACCTTACCAATGCAACGCTATCTTCCGAAAATCAGTGAGCCCCCACTGAATCTGAATAATGAAAGGAATCGAGATTGTTTGTGGAAGCCTCCAACAGCCACTCCACTGAAAACTAAATGACACCCTGATTGACGGATCACGCCGCCTGGCCAAACCGCCGTAGAGGACTTTCGATATCCCAGCAACACCACTAGAACCGCCGTCATCTTGATTGGTAACATCCATCCGGA
Organism: Viscum album; assembly: GCA_963277665.1. NCBI lineage: Eukaryota > Viridiplantae > Streptophyta > Magnoliopsida > Santalales > Viscaceae > Viscum > Viscum album. The sequence goes on from OY728156.1 coordinate 26,054,094, forward strand.
AACCCGACACACCACTCCACCAGGGGAACCCAGCAATCTTCCAACCAAGCTTTCAATGTCGCCTCAATAACGGAATACGCCTCAAGACTCGATCCGGTCAGGAGAACTTTTGATATCCCATAAACACCTCTAGTACCGCAACTATCATCTGAGTGACACCTTCCGAGTCCTTGATAAACTGCTCACCACATGCTCTGTAACCAAACTCTGGTACCACTTGTCGGGAATTTGGCACCACCGACCATCAGAAGCACAACACCGAACGCTACACCTTGCAGAACATAGCTCTAGCAACTTCAACGATCAGACGATCCCCTGCGATCTCAGCGTCCGGAACTGGGAAGCTTAGGCACTCCAGCCACTGCAATGAGTCGCCCTTCCTCTGGTTTCGGTTCCCTCCTGGTTCGCATTCAAGACCTTCTTTCTAGACAACGAACAAGCAAACAAGCACGAGACATGCAAACAACATGCAGGCACAAAGATACAATGGATTACGTGGTTCGGACTATCTGTCCTAGATCCACGGGAAAACAGTGCATCTTTCATTCATCGAAACATAAACTCATCCGAGTTACAAGGATGATCTCATACCCTACCCAGATTCACGGATGATAACCACCAACACCTTTGCACGATAAGTACATAACACCTTGCAGAACATAGCTCCAGCAACTTCAACGAATGGACGATCCCCTGCGATCTCAGCGTCCAAAACTGAGAAGCTCGGGCACTCCAGCCACTGCACCGAGTCGCCCTTCCTCTAGTTTCGGTTCCCGCCTAGTTCGCATTCAAGACCTTCTTTTTAGACAACGAAAAAGCAAACAAGCACGCGACATGCAAACAAGATGCAGGCACAAAGATGCAAGGGATTACGTGGTTTGGACTGTGTCCTAGATCCACGGGAAAACAGTGCATCTTTCATTCATCGAAACATACACTCATCCGAGTTACAAGGATAATCTCATACCCTACCCAGATTCATGGATGATAACCACCAACGCCTTTGCACGATAAGTACATATCGCTAAAACTCTCGCCTTGAAGACCCATGAGTGGGGATGTAATCCCTCCGGTTGATCCATCTTTCGCTGTTGTTCCTTCCGATCTATGTCCTATCTTCCAGACTACGACCATCGGCCTTCGGCACTAAGGCCTCCAACTCATGAGGTGCTAACTCAACACTACATCCTCTGATGCGATGTGTATCAGACATACTTTCACACATGGACCAACCCCACTTCATATAGAGGGGTCCAGTTGATCATCAGGTCCCACCGTCATCCAACTTTCGCGGTACACCCTCTGTTGATGTTTGCAACCCTCGTTTCTCGCTGCTTTAACCGCCAAAATCCAGTGGATTGTGCACGTCACCAATTTATGATCCACACGGATGACTCAACGAAGCGTTTTCTTTATCGCTGACCTGCAAGGAAAGTCTTCCACGTATCATCACCAGTGACTTCTCATAATCCATAACTTCCGCACATTCCATCGTCATCTCCGGAACTCCGTGCTGCATCTGGAAGCTACCCCTTTGGTCTGCATCACTCCTTCCTCTGGAACATGTCCGACCACGAGTGCATGCATCCGTACGATACACCGTCCTCATTCATTCCCACACTCGGACTCCATTGTGCTATTGGCACCGCTGAGTTATCGTCCACTCAACATCATCCGTTGAACATCGCCCGTTCAACTGCATGGGACTGTGTCCACGGACCATGTGTCACTCAGCTGCATCCGGTAAATGCTTCTGCTGACCTGAATCAGGACATCCCATGGGGAAGGAGTACTGCTGATCTGCCAAGTGTAACTTCGGTAGACTTGAATTCCAGAGCTTCCAACACTTAAGCAGAAAAGAAAACAGTTCTCAAACCAACCCTAACATAAATCGCATTAGTATCACTTCAACGAAATATAGACTAAAGAAGAAAGAATTTAATGGTTTGATCGGTTCTAAGGGAAACGGTACCATAAACACCCTTTGCCCATACACCGCGGTAAAGTGTGGCAATGAGATGAAATTGCCCATACACGGAGTAAGTATGGCAATGAGATTAAACTGGAAGTAGGATTGAAAACTCCAGAAAACGAACTTTGTATTAGCGCATAAAAAGGGCACAAATGGCCTCCTAATTCCACATGGCAAGAGAATATGATTACAGCACAGAACAGTAAAAATAATATTGCAGAAAAATAACTAAACGTTCTCCTTCAAAACAAGAAACCGTGGGAATTTGTTTCTAGAGAGGATGGAGTGGAAAACATGGAACCATGAGGGAGGAAGAAGGGCGCGAGTTGAAATCTATGAATCACCCGGTTTCCGCCGACGGTGGCGAAGACGTTGAAGAAGCGAGAGTCGATGAAGTTGAAGACAACAGCGTAAAGCGGGCGCTTGCCCTCCTGGAGCCTGTTAGTGACTCTGTAATCCGGCTTCTTCGAGGGCGTTAGCGATCCCACCACCGGTTCGCACCCGAGCGCCGACTTCGCCATGACCGTGGCCAGAAGGAATCCGAGAGGAACCCGCCAGTTTTCTCTCAAACCAATCCGCACCCGCCGGTTTTATTTTTTATTTTTAGTAGTTATAATATACTTTGTTATTGTGATATCGATATTTTAATTATATTAAATTAATCTCATTTTCATTATAAATGCAACCGGGTGGTCCGGCCTCATTTCACCTGAAACCCACTGATCAAACAGGAAAATGTTCAAATTCAAGATGACCCATTCTCTTTGAAAGTTGAAAACAATTTAACTATGCCAATTGAATCGAAAAGTCTTTACGATCGGACCGTTTGGTCGGTCCAGGTATGAAAATGGTATGTTTTACTCTTGTTCACTCCGATTATAAATATATATCAAGTTTTCACTCATAACATTCAGTGATAAAAATTATTAAAGTGTTGGAGTGAGTTCTGGTTGGTGGACACATTGCCTATTTCACATGGTTTTCATAAGGAATACAAACGAATGGTTTTCATGACTCGTGTTCGCTCCGACTATAAATATATACCAAGTTTTCACTCAGAATATATAGTGAGAAAAATCATCAAAGTGTTAGAGTGAGTTCAGGTTGATGGACACATTGCCTATTTCACATCGTTTTTGTTCATTATTGACATCGTCGTTACAGAGACTTGACCCCACATTTCGTCAACGCTTTGTTTCACCTACGATCAATCGTGCACTTTTTATTTCGAAGTTCCTCGTGATTTCAATCGACGTTCAACTAGATTCTCAACACGTTATCAGTATGATAGCTTGGTGTGGTCATACCGGGGGGGCATGACCTGAAGTTCCCCATCACTCCCACACGAAACACCATGACATCTTTAAGAGGGCCTGCAGTTCGTCCCCCACAGATGACGCACTTTAAAGTCATGCAGCCCGAAAGTGCCAAAGCGAACAATATCATTCTAGGTTGGGTGTCATGAAAAGTCTACTAAAAGATTTCCAAGGTGTGATTAACATTTAATCAAAGCAGCGAAAGCATTTAGAAACCATAAAGCCCAAGATCATTGTGCCTTTGATAACTAAGATCGTGTAAACTGTAAATGAAGAATATGTACCTTACACTACAATACACTGTGGTTGTTGCTTTTGTCATGTGCTTGTTGAAGACCACCAAGGAACAACCAAAAGCATCTTCCCTCTAAGATGTATCCACATGTTATACCAAGTCTCCCAAACGATTTGGACAGGATCTTTCGAACCTTCGTGGTATGCTAGTATCTCGTGGTACTAAGGAGGATGGAAGAAGATAGTGTAACGTCCCAACCCAAAAGCCAATATTTGGTGCCCCGAGCCGGTGGGTCACATGATCTCAAACGCGCCTCCTCATACACCGAAGGTTGCTGACTAGCCGCGAGTGTCTAGGGTAAGCCTACGGGGAGACAATGCCCTCATGTCGAAGTGTAGCACAACGATAATAAACATACCATTCAATAGCGAAAACAGTAAAACATTCAGACAAAAGATAAACATTCAAGTCAGGGATATATCAACAATGTCAAAAGTAATATCATATATAAAATGATGTGTCATGTCACGCCCCTACAAAGCAGGAAAACAAGTATACAAGAATTTGGTACAATACATGTATCAAAACACCAAAAAGACAAAAAAGGAACTATCTCAGCTAACATCACGAGCCTAGCTCGGTCCTGTGCTCCCCTACTCCTAACAGCAAACAAGTCAAGCATCGTACGGTGGGCGCTTGTCTCGGTCCCTACCTGCATCCATGAAGTCTATCCAGGTACCGAACGACGACCCGAACATGGTGTAAGATAACACTCAGTATGCCACCACCAATTGTGTCTATAACAAATCCAGTCTGTGTGATATAAACAAAAGCAGTGCGTAGTATATCACATGTATAAAAGTACTGAAAGTAAAGTGATACAAGTCCAGCCAAACAAGGATTCATGCAAAAAATAGTCAAGCTCCCTTAACATGGGCAACGATAAAACAGAATAAATAAGTGATATTGTCCAGTCTACCCACTGGAGTCATATACCCATATGAGGGCTATTTGCAAGCATAGCAAAAACAATATCCACATCGGCTTCGCTGTGTAAATAAGTGTAAAACAACTACCACACCCACATCGTATAATCCAGTGTATAATACCATCCTGGCCATGCCGTATAATCAAGTTTCACCCACAATGGTCGCACTGTGAAATCAAAATTGTTAGACCACGAAGGGCCGGATTCATGGTATAAAAGACCAAGGCATCTGTGTCGAGTCTCGAGAGCATCTCGATGGAAACTTAGTAATGACTCGGTTGGAGTCATTGGAGCATGTCAACAAACCATGTCCAACATGAGTCCAAGAAATTCGGATCCAAGGGGTATCAAGGTCCAAGGCATCCTACGGAATCAAGACCCAAGGAGGAAACGAGTCCAAGGAATCCACAACCATAATCAAGATCTATGAGATAAACTTCCATGACATCTAATGGAATCAGGATCCAAGGTATATCGACCAAGGAATCCACTACCATAGTCATTTCATCATTCCATACATTCATCATTTCACGATTCATCACATTCTATAAGTTCATCCAACTCATTTCCACAATTGCTATAAAATCCAATTAAACAAATAAATCAATTCACATCATGTATCACATGGAAAAGGAGGCATCAACTCTCTCCTAATAAATTCAATTTAGTTTAATGAATTTATAAAGGTTCCCTCTAACCAGGTGAGCACTCACACACCCAACAGGGTGGCATAAAGTATGGCAAATACAAAGGCACACCCCATGGGTGGCCTAGGTTGGGGAAACAACCTCCAACAAACTCAATGGATCTAGTAGGAATCCCTAACAAGTTCCAAATCATCAAATTAAACAATTCAATTAATTAAAGGGGCATCATCAGATAGTTTGGTGTGCGACACAACAACAATTATGCTTATAAAACACTAAACCTTGAGGGAAAGGTATAAACCACCTATCGTAAGTCTGTAGTAGAGAACTCATCCAACATCAAGTTCTGATTCAATCCAGATCAGAAGAAAAATTAAGAATGGATAAAGAAGATGGAAATAGGGCATATTAGCTTGCACCTAAATAACTTCATTAATACTAGGACAAATGATGAACAAAAAAATAGGATTGAAGAACTCACTGATGTGAATCCAATGAGACTGACAACGTTCGAATCTGAGTTCAGATCGAGAAATAACGACAAAAGTTGTGGGTTGAGCTTCAAAGGGAGCTCCCACGCATGAGGGCCTGTCCATCAGAGGAAGAAATAAAATAGGTTTAGGTTTTAATAGATTTTAAGGGTGAAATGGTCATTTCCTCTTTTTTATTTAGGTCACACGGTTTGGACACATGGTTAGACAAACCATGCGCCAATTGTGCACCCTTCACCATGTTAAGGGAGGCCTCACGTGGTTTCATGCGCATGGTTTGACTAACCATTCACAAACCGTGTCTCAACCTTTGTTAAAAATTGTACCCCCCCCCCCCCCCGCATGGGCATGCACCTGAGGTTGCATGGTTTCCTCAAACCGTGTGACCTTTTGTACCCCTCTGTCAAGCCCTATATGGTTAGAGGTAACTGTGGATCCTTTCCTGCATAGTTTCTTCTAACCATGCAGCCTGCCATGTTTTTCTAAAAAACAGGACTCCAAGATCCAAACAAGCCCTGAACACCCCCAATACACCCATGATCTCACTGGGCACTCACATTAGGCCATAAAAAAGCATTTAAACTGAGAAAAAGATCAATAACTCATAGGAAAACCCAGGATATTATAATCTTTACCCTTAAAGCAATTCATCCCTGAATTTCCCTTCCAAGGATGGTCAAGAATCACCAGAGAATATCTCTATCCACTAAGCACGTACGTTGACCTCCCACTCCCAGGTATCATCCTGTAAATAGATGTGTTTCCATGATACCCATACTAGAGGAACTGACTATCCTCAGAGAACCCTCATGATCCTATCAACAACACAAATAGGGTGCTCCTCAAAGGATGCATCTACCTGTAACTCCATCGCATTCGGCTGTATAGTGTGTGATGGGTCTGAGTGATAACGACATAGCTAAGATACATGGAAGACGACATGCATGACCCAATACCTCTGAGGTAACTACAATCGATAGGCTACTGACCCGACTCTTTACTGAATCTTAAATGGCTCGACATATCACAGGTAAAGCTTAAACCGTATCCTAATTCATCCGTGTCCCAACCTCAGTGAGATACATAAAAGATCTGATCCCTAACCTCGAACTCCAGAGGTCATCGATGATGATCAGTGTAAGATTTTTATCTAGACTGAATAATATCCATCCATCTAAGAATCAACTGAACTTGCTCCAAAGTCTCTTGAACGATATATGGTCCAAGCAATGATGCCTCCCCTGCCTCTAACCAGAACAGGGGAAATTAACATGGTATGTCGTACAAATCCTCATAAGGTGTCATCTGTATAGTCTCCTGATAACTATTATTGTAGGAGAAATCAATAAGGGGAATAGGTTTAAACATATCATAAACCATAACATAATCGTATCACATAAAACATGCATAAAGGAAACATAACATTTCCACATTTCAATCACAAGATATCAATACAACACATTGATATAATAAAAACGCTTTCAAAACCATTTTCAATACCAAAATAAAATAAAGTTAAAACTTTGTATTTATTTTTCATTAAAAAAAATGATGGCTTGTAGAGGAAGCCGAAACTCAAATAATGGTCACGGCGGCGGAGAAGTCGTTGTCGCCGCATAAGTACGGAAAGAAAAACATTCCCTTTTGTCGTTTAGCAAAACGCTTCGTATAAAAAGATTCCTTTTGAATAAACGTAAAAGTCAAAGGGGTTTATACACCGTATAAAAGAAAGTTGTGTATAAAACCAAATATGCCTCAATGAAAGGGGATTGAGACGAAGTCCTTAAAAAGATCATTTTTTTTAAATAAAGTACATCTATAATGTGTATTCACTATAATTACACATAAATAATGTAAAAATACAAGATAGGACATAATAATATTATGACATAATTTGAAAGTAGGAGATTAACCCAAAGAATAGAAATTGGGTTAAGAAGTTCCCTTACCTCGTGTCTGACTTGACTCAACCGTTCTTTAACCTCCTGAATAATAAACTAGAGTTAATATATACCTTATTAAGAACCATTTTCAATTTCATTATCCTTATTATATCACTTATTACAATGATATGAACATTATGTAATTATTTAAGTTAATAACGGTCGTTTTGTCGATGTTTGGTACTTGAGTCAACAATAAACTTCTTATAATTACAAGTTGTTTATGTGATAGAATATCCATTATCTCCAGAATTATATTCATGATTTATATGTCATATATATCTTATATATCCAGTATATACATTCATTTATAATATTACGTAACATTTAGAGGTAAGAAATGAAATGCACCGTTCATGGAGACGGTAAGCCGTACGTACGCATGAACGCTACTTTCATTTCAATTACATATTTAATGGAATGAAATAATAATGATATAAATGTATAATATAATTCCAGTATAACATAGTGTATAATACCATTTACTCCATTCTTTATACATCCCACATATGGCATTAACGATTCAAATCACTTTGAGGGGGCGGTAGTCTGCACTTCCTAAAATGAAATTATCGCGTTTTACCCATAATGGAAATCATAAAGTATGCCATAAATGAGAAATAAATAAGCATAAGTAAAACATAAACATATTATATATCATATATAAAAATAGTGACATCTTAATGGCCACATTTGAAGGTGTTATATGAGTGTTGAACAATCATCGTTTCGTGAGGCAGAAATTCGCCATCTACAGAAACCGTATGTTCTTTAACCATTAGATGTAGGTGTGTGTAAGTGTAGCTCGAATACTTATTATAACAACATCCTAGTATATTGAGGATACTGGTTTTGTTACAAAAGAAATGAATAAAAAGAGTTTAGGGGGTTGGAGAAGAAAAATAAAACAAAACAACATTAGAGAAGACATTACCTCAAAATCGGGTAACTCTTTTTGATTTGAGCCAAAGGCTTCCTTGGGAAGAGTTCTGCCCAAAGTGAGGCTTCTAGGAGTAAGAGGGGGAAGTTGGGAGTGTATTTTGGCAGAGTTTGGCCGAGCCAAATGGCTTGAAAGTGTAAATGAGGTGGGAGAGGTGGGGGCCTTTTATAAGTGGAGAGGAGGGGCACTCTTGGAAAGTAAAGAAAAGTCACTTTATTATAAAATGAGTTTCGGATTTTAGAGGTCCCACACTTATATAATTCGAGGATAAGATGATAAGGGTTATAAATCTACTCATAAAATAGGTTTTTGACAAGTGTACACTTTGGATTTTACATTATCATTACATTTTATTTAAATCGTTAAATAATGAGGTCATCGCTGCATCATCATGATGTCATAATTAATTTAATTTATTTAATGTCTAAAAATTATAAAAAAAATAATATGATGTAGGAAATCTTTTTAGATTTCTAATTAATATTTATAATCAAAATTTGGACTTGTGTAACCCCACTTAAAAACTGTTTTAGTAAAACAACTCATGTTTGTGTCAATTTAATTTTAACATTAAATATATATATATTAATGTCATTTTCCAACCAAAGTGGCTCCATGGGGTCCCCAAGTTGACCCATGGGTTGTCTTGGTCGGCCATGACTCATCCAATAGGAGTAGGACAAGTGTCAAACTCATCTCATATTATTAAAACATTATTTTTACCTTAAACTACACTAATTACCTCTAATTGCGATTAAGAACTTAAAAGTTACTATTCACCAAAAAATTATTTTGATCTCATTGAACCACATTTTACTTCTTAATGACAGCCATGTATGTCGGATTTTTTAAAATCAAATCACAGAAGTGGTAATATTTCATTTAAACGAAAAATAAGTTATTTAACTACCACTTAGTGGTTTCACTATTCATCAAAAATTGAAGTTTTTCAGAACAATGCCAAAATTTCACCCTAAGCTATAATTGATATTCCGAATTCAAAAATGATGTCTATTTTACAAAATTCCAATCATATAAGTTGCATTAATTAATTTTATAATTAATTCCCGTTGTCACAACAAATAGCGTGTTTTAAGAAACAATTTATATCAAAAGATTGACAATTGTTTATGTCCAATTTCAATGTTAAATTAATTCTAATGACCACCATTGGATAAAATGGTAAAAATATATTCTAATTATACTTTAAAACCACTAAATAGTATAATTTATCACTATAAATTATTTTGATTAAAAAAGTTGTTTTTATGTAATTTTCACTATTCATAAAAAATTGGAAGTTCTCAGAAAATTACAAAAAATTCAACTTTGGATAATTTCGATATTACGAATACAAAAATGAAGTCCATTTTGAAATATAAAATTTCTATAATTTTAAAAAGTGGTTATTACTATTTATAACGGCTACTTTGATTAGTCGCGGTGTTTTAGAACTCGAAGTTGCGTACAATGCAAGCTATTGCATTATTGAATGAGAAACGTATCGTGGAAGCTCGGGGTGTTACATTCTCCCCTCCTTCAATAAATTGCATCCTCGCAATTTGAAAATTTTCTTGGAAAATAAAAGGTTGAAAATAGAAAATACCTTTGTGGAAAACCCACATCAGAAATAAGGTTAATAAAATTTAGCCTTAATAAGAGGGAAAGGGAAATGAAAAAGTCACCACCAAATTATGATCTCGATAAGGAGAACATTGGTGGTAATTAGAGACATATAATTGGAGGAAAAACGTAAATATTTGTAGGGAGTGATTGAGGTCATCAATCACAATCAACTGTCAAATTGAGGGCCTCAAAGCCTTTAATCTATGTTGATTTAAAATATCATCAGTTCAACAAGACATAAGGTATTAGGATAACACATTTTTTGTTTTAATATACCTTTACTGAAGTTTAATAATTAATTCATTCATTGAATAAGAGATAGGTATATATATATTTATGCTTGACAATTAGAGTTTCAACCTTCAACTCATCTTTCACTCAAAAAGATAATAGAACTCAAAAATATTATACTTATCCTAATTGTATAAGGTTCCAAATGTTAACACATACCATTTAGATTAGTAAAATTATTTTGTAATAACCAGGGACTTCCTGTAGGCTAGTGGTAGGAAATAAAGTCTTTTCGCACTATGGTTGTGGGTTCGATTCCTGCAGCTTTGTCCGACGCGACGGGTTATTCCCCACCCTGCAGGTTGTCCGTTTCCTAAAACTATAGTATTATAATATTCCAAAAATAATCTTCAGAAATGCTTTAACCTTAAACAATACTATCCAAAGATCAACTTAATCCACTCCAACCTTTATAGTTATCCAAAGTACCTATGTCCAGACTTTCTCTAAAAGGTCTCTTAATTCCAAAATCAATTTATCAGATTCCCCAAACAAAGTAAAGTTTCTCTTATTGTCACATACTAAAAATATGATTACCTTCATCATATTAAAACCTTACTGAAACAACAAGTACTGCAGTACAATCCTTATATATATATATCACATTATTCTAATAACCAGAATATAATCCATGAGTCCAAAAGCACCAATACATTAATTATTTTGCTTCAACTGTAGTCACAGCATAAGATTGGCCTTGATCCCTTGGCCTTTTCTGAGGTAAGTTTCCTTGACGCTTAGGACATTCATTTTCATAATGCCCCATTTCCCTACAATTGTAGCATTCAACTTTGACAGCCTCTTTCTTTCCCTTACAATCATGAGCCTGGTGACCCTTTTCTCCACATTTATAACAAACTCTCATTCCTTTTAGGCACGTACCATGGTGATTCTTCCCACAATTATCACATAATGGAAAATCCTTCTTTCCCTTTTTCCCTTTATCTGTCTCTTGTTCCACCGTTCTCTTCTTCTCTTGCTTTACTTTGTTGTCATAAGACTTAGAGAATTCCTTTTCTGTCTTGATAGCACACGAGACAATATCTTCGTATGATGAGAAGGATTGTGATACTAAAGCTCGACAGAGAAATGGTTTTAACCCATCAAAGAAACGATCAATCTTACTCCTTGGGTTACGTATATAATCGGCAGCATGCCTCGCTAACCTTGTAAAGTTAGCCTCATACTTTGCGACATTCTCATCCTCCTTCTGCCTCAGACTCAGAAATTGTCTTTCCATATCTGCTCGATGGTCACGAGGAAAGTATTTTTCTAAGAAAAGCTCTTTGAACTCCCTCCATTCCATATTCAATACGTCATCATCTTCCTTTGTGTTTTGAATCAGTGACCACCACTGATCGGCATCTCCAGTGAGGCGGTAAACTGCCATGACAACCTTCTCCCTTTCACTACTCCCCAAGGCATGGAATATTTTCTCTAAGGAATTTATCCATTGCTTAGCTACTATAGGATTTGTACTCCCATTGAAGGTTGGTGGTTGTTGCCTCATGAAACGGTCTAGCATTGATCCTCCACGTTGCGGATCAGGGTGCTCCATACGAGTAAGGTTATTATTCATAACCTGAGTGAGTTGTCCCAGTATGGTAATAAGTTGATCAGCACCAGTTGTATCACTAGCTCCACCATAATTATCTTGAGCAGGAGGGAAATCCCTACACGGAGTGCGTGCATTGATACGGTTTACATTCCTTCCACTAGGTGCCATTTCTAAACAATGGCATAAACTAGATTAGTTTATGAAATAAAATACATAATTCCATATTTGTAAAATACTTTACATAAATTGAACTATTTATGGATATAATCCATAATCATAAAAAGAAATGTTTTCTTTGAGGAATTATATACTCATAACCCTTCATAGTGGTTTGTAAAGAAAATGAGAATTATCCTAAGCATATCCCCCAGGAGTGTCGTGACCAAGAGTGCAGCAAGGCCCGTTGTCGTGCACCAGTTCCCGTTCGAGTCTAGCTCAAAGCGGTGTTTTCGGGTTTTACCCCTAGGTACATCTGTGCCAGAGCCGCCTCTACCTGCTCGTATCCAGACAGGGATGTATTGCTCGGAAAACTCACAAAATCTCTACAATACCAAAATTCTAGGAAGTTCTTCTATACTAATCCTCAAAGTCTATCTTTAGGCTATGTGCTCTAATCAGAGTTTATCTAAATCTAGCTTCCAAGGTTAGTACTAAACTGCCTCTGATACCAACTGTAACGCCCCGACCCCAGCTACCCAGAGTCGGTGCCTTACTTCCTAACATTGGCATGATCACAAAAGATCAAGTCTCGAAATATCGATTAGTTTAGTAGCCTTGGAAACACTAGATACATTCGCAAACGTTACATTACATCATATAGTGAAAAACTATAATAACACAGTCTCCATAGTCCACACTCATATCCTCTTCTCACAATCCCTGCAGGCCATTCATAAAATACTTCTTCACATCCTGGAAAATATTAAAACATTGAAAGGGGTGAGCTCAGATGCTCAGTAAGGATAACAATAATGCGGAAGCTTTCATAAATAAACATAAACATTTAAGGCAATGTATAACTAAAACAAAAGCCTTTTAAACATGAACTTCAACATAATATGGCAAAAGTAAAATCAAATAATGCCATTTACTTATTCACATGGATATTCTACTGGTCGAATAATCACATGCAATATTAATAACCACTTTCATAATGAGGGAATGTATAATGCCAGACATTCTGAAACATTTTGTCAAGGCCTCGGCCAAGACGTCTAAAATGATTAAGGCCTCGGCCAAAACCATAAATCAAATTGGGAAAGGGCCTCGGCCAATTCCACGTCTAGTTGTCTCATGAGACCTACCGATGCATCGAGGAGCTATAGCGGGCTCCACCCGTCACTTATTAAGTCCAATACATTCCTCATATGAATAAGTTTAAACATATCATAAACCATAACATAATCGTATCACATAAAACATGCATAAAGGAAACATAACATTTCCATATTTCAATCACAAGATATCAATACAACACATTGATATAATAAAAACGCTTTCAAAACCATTTTCAATACCAAAATAAAAGAAAGTTAAAACTTTATATTTATTTTTCATTAAAAAAAATGATGGCTTGTAGAGGAAGCCGAAACTCAAATAATGGTCACGGCGGCGGAGAAGTCGTTGTCGCCGCATAAGTACGGAAAGAAAAACATTCCCTTTTTTCGTTTAGCAAAACGCTTCATATAAAAAGATTCCTTTTGAATAAACGTAAAAGTCAAAGGGGTTTATACACCGTATAAAAGAAAGTTGTGTATAAAACCAAATATGCCTCAATGAAAGGGGATTGAGACGAAGTCCTTAAAAAGATCATTTTTTTAAATAAAGTACATCTATAATGTGTATTCACTATAATTACACATAAATAATGTAAAAATACAAGATAGGACATAATAATATTATGACATAATTTGAAAGTAGGAGATTAACCCAAAGAATAGAAATTGGGTTAAGAAGTTCCCTTACCTCGTGTCTGACTTGACTCAACCGTTCTTTAACCTCCTGAATAATAAAATAGAGTTAATATATACCTTATTAAGAACCATTTTCAATTTCATTATCCTTATTATATCACTTATTACAATGATATGAACATTATGTAATTATTTAAGTTAATAACGGTCGTTTTGTCGATGTTTGGTACTTGAGTCAACAATAAACTTCTTATAATTACAAGTTGTTTATGTGGTAGAATATCCATTATCTCCAGAATTATATTCATGATTTAGATGTCATATATATCTTATATATCCAGTATATACATTCATTTATAATATTACGTAACATTTAGAGGTAAGAAATGAAATGCACCGTTCATGGAGACGGTAAGCCGTACGTACGCATGAACGCTACTTTCATTTCAATTACATATTTAATGGAATGAAATCATAATGATATAAATTTATAATATAATTGCAGTATAACATAGTGTATAATAACATTTACTCCATCCTTTATACATCCCACATATGGCATTAACGATTCAAATCACTTTGAGGGGGCGGTAGTCTGCACTTCCTAAAATGAAATTATCGCGTTTTACCCATAATGGAAATCATAAAGTATGCCATAAATGAGAAATTCAGAAGCATAAGTAAAACATAAACATATTATATATCATATATAAAAATAGTGACATCTTAATGGCCACCTTTGAAGGTGTTATATGAGTGTTGAACAATCATCATTTCGTGAGGCAGAAAATCGCCATCTACAGAAACCGTATGTTCTTTAACCATTAGATGTAGGTGTGTGTAAGTGTAGCTAGAATCCTTCTTATAAAAACATCCTAGTATATTGAGGATACTGGTGTTGTTACAAAAGAAATGAATAAAAAGAGTTTAGGGGTTTGGAGAAGAAAAATAAAACAAAACAACATTAGAGAAGACATTACCTCAAAATCGGGTAACTCTTTTTGATTTGAGCCAAAGGCTTCCTTGGGAAGAGTTCTGCCCAATGTGAGGCTTCTAGGAGTAAGAGGGGGAAGTTGGGAGTGTATTTTGGCAGAGGTTGGCCGAGCCAAATGGCTTGAAAGTGTAAATGAGGTGGGAGAGGTGGGGGCCTTTTATAAGTGGAGAGGAGGGGCACTCTTGGAAAGTAAAGAAAAGTCACTTTATTATAAAATGAGTTTCGGATTTTAGAGGTCCCAAACTTATATAATTCGAGGATAAGATGATAAGGGTTCTAAATCTACTCATCCAATAGGTTTTTGACAAGTGTACGCTTTGGATTTTACATTATCATTACATTTTATTTAAATCATTAAATAATGAGGTCATCGCTGCATCATCATGATGTCATAATTAATTTAATTTATTTAATGTCTAAAAATTATAAAAAAAATACTATGATGTAGGAAATCTTTTTAGATTTCTAATGAATATTTATAATCAAAATTTGTACTTGTGTAACCCCACTTAAAAACTATTTTAGTAAAACAACTCATGTTTGTGTCAATTTAATTTTAACATTAAATATATATATATTAATGTCATTTTCCAACCAAAGTGGCTCCATGGGGTCCCCAAGTTTACCCATGGGTTGTCTTGGTCGGCCATGACTCATCCAATAGGAGTAGGACAAGTGTCAAGCTCATCTCATATTATTAAAACATTATTTTTACCTTAAACTACACTAATTACCTCTAATCGCGATTAAGAACTTAAAAGTTACTATTCACCAAAAAATTATTTTGATCTCATTGAACCACATTTTACTTCTTAATGACAACCATGTATGTCGGATTTTTGAAAATCAAATCACAGAAGTGGTAATATTTCATTTAAACGAAAAATCAGTTATTTAACTACCACTTAGTGGTTTCACTATTCATCAAAAATTGAATTTTTTCAGAACAATGCCAAAATTTCACCCTAAGCTATAATTGATATTTCGAATTCAAAAATGATGTCTATTTTAAAAAATTCCAATCATATAAGTTGCATTAATTAATTTTATAATTAATTCCCGTTGTCACAACAAATAGCGTGTTTTAAGAAACAATTTATATCAAAAGATTGGCAATTGTTTATGTCCAATTTCAATGTTAAATTAATTCTAATGACCACCATTGGATAAAATGGTAAAAATATATTCTAATTATACTTTAAAACCACTAAATAGTATAATTTATCACTATAAATTATTTTGATTAAAAAAGTTGTTTTTATGTAATTTTCACTATTCATATAAAATTGAAAGTTCTCAGAAAATTACAAAAAATTCAACTTTGGATAATTTCGATATTACGAATACAAAAATGAAGTCCATTTTGAAATATAAAATTTCTATAATTTTAAAAAGTGGTTATTACTATTTATAACGGCTACTTTGATTAGTCGCGGTGTTTTAGAACTCGAAGTTGCGTACAATGCAAGCTATTGCATTATTGAATGAGAAACGTATCGTGGAAGCTTGGGGTGTTACACCTTTCACTAAGATAATATGACTTAGGAAGTGAATATTATCCATCCAAAAGTGTCACTTTGTGATATTAACATATAAATAATGTTCTCTTAGTGTATTCAAAAAATCTCAAGATGTTTGGCATGATCATGTCGGTTATGAGAATACACCAAGATATTGTCCATGAAAACCACCACAAATGATCTAGATAAGGATGGAAAAATTGGTTCACCAATACCATGAAAACTCTTAACATGTTCGTGAGACCGAACGAAATAATTAGATACTCATATAAACCATACCTGCTATGAAAAGTTTTATAAGGTATGTTTGCAGGCCAAACACACACGTGATGGTAACCTCATCTCAAATCAATTTTTGAGAATACCCGAGCTCCTCAGAGCTGATAAAAAAGGTCATCTATCTATGATAAGGAATATTAGTTCTTAACCGTCAATCGGTTCAATTTATGATAATCCACACATAGCCTTAGGGTACCATCTACCTTTTCACAAAAAGGATCGGCGAACCCCACAGAGAAGGATTGGGTCATATAAACCCCTTTGTTTATAAGTCCTCTAGTTGCCTCTTGATCTCCTATAACTCTGTAGTAGCCGTCCTGTAAGGAAGAGTGGATACTAGTGTAGATCTTGACACTAGATTGATGGAGAAATTAACCTCTCTCTCAAAAGTTAAACTAGAAAATTCATCCAGGAAAATGTCCCTGAAATGATCATCCAGTAGAGGGAAATTTTCCTGACACATTCCTTGATCATCCAGATACAAACTAGCAATCTGGGTTGTTATCCCACCTAACTCATGATGTTATAGTCTAGATCTACTTTTTTGGACATCCCATTTACCTTTGTGAATAAAAAATCCTCCCTCTGGAGATGTGAAGGTCACCCTCTAGTGATAATAATCAATATAGGCTCAATAAGAAATTAGGAATCCCATCCTGATTATGACTTCAAACTCAGTCATCTTGAGGAAAAAAATATTCTATATGAAGTGAAACCAACCAACCTCAATGGGGAACTCCCTTAACTAGCGTATACCTTCCATTCTAATCCCCAATAGAGTATCCAAGGTCATAATTCCCTTAGAAAACTAAACCACGAGATCATGACTCTCTGCAATAGGTACAAATATGAAACTATGAGATGCACATGTATCAATAAAAGAAGATACCAGCATAGAGACTACTAAGATTGTACCTCTCACCATATACGACTCGACGCTCTTCTCATCAGGTGTAGGATGTACATAATATATTTTTCCTGAACCACAAACATGTGAAACAACCTCACTGCCCGGAGTAAGCCCACTCTATTGTCAAGGTGAAACTGGTGTCTGGCTGCCTCAGCCATGACCGCCACCTCATCCTGAACAACTGATACTACTCCAACTCTCAGCTTGACGCAGAGTTGTGAAACCCACTCCTCAACATAGAGTTGGAGTTGTCCCCCTTCCACTAACAATTGATGGTAAGGTAATGCAAACACGTTGTACGTGGTCCATCCCGCTGCAACCTCGACACTCAAGTGGGTCTCAATCACACTGATTCCTCATATTCCTATGTTTTACACACTGATGATAGAAAATAGAGCTACCAAAAGTAACATCCTATTTGGTACTCACCTCATGTGAGGCCTCAAAACAATGATTACATCTAGAGGTTATTGAACCCCTGGGGCGAGAGACTAAATTACCCTACTCTGCACCCCCAACTTCCATCAGTTTTTCTCTATAATTAGCACTTTATTCACTATTTCTATAATATTCATCAACCTGAACACATTAACTTGAGATCGAACAGTATGTCTGAGACCTTCCTTGAATCGTCTCACCCTAGATAGATCATTATAAAGGTATATCAGCACAAAATGTTGGAGCTCTGTAAATCATGCCAAATATTCTATAACAATACTACAAATACCCCTTTTATTAGTGCTAAAAATGGACTTTAACAGTGCTAGAAAAGCATTGTTGAAGCCGGTGAAGATAAAGGGGGGGGTCCCCTTTATCAGCGCTCCAGAAAGCGTCGATAAAGACCACTTTTATCAGTGCTAAAAACAAGTGCTGATAAAAGGGGTCTTTTATCAGCGCTAAAAAGAAGCGCTGATAAAAGGGTCCTTTATCAGCGCTTTATTTTTAGCGCTGATAAAAGACCCCTTTTATCAGCGCTTGTTTTTAGCGCTGATAAAAAAATTAAAAAAAATTAAAAAAAATCCTGCCAATCGGGGGGGCTTTTATAGCGCTTGAGCCCCACTTTTAATAGCGCTTTCCAGCCCCTCCAGCACCCGCACACACCCCCCTCCACCCTATATCAGCGCTACACCCACCCCCTTTATCAGTGCTATCCCCCCAAATCCACCCCCATGCGCGCGCCCTTGCCTCCACCAAGATTTGATCTCGAGACCCCCCCTTGCGCGCCTAAAGCCTTTCCACTCTGCTATATTGATTTGTTCTCCAGTTAATGACATATCTATTTATTTATTTATATATTTATATATATATATTTAGTTATATTTATTCATATAGTAATATATAGTTATATTAATATATATATATATAGTTATATTAATATATATATTTATAGTGATATTAATATATATATTTATTCATATATTAATATATATTTATATCTATTTATTTATATATATTTAGTTATATTTTTTATTTGTATATTTATTCGTATATTAATATATATTTATAAGATCAATTTTCAATACATTTATAAAATATGTTTTTTTGTGTGTTAAAATAAATAAATAAATACATACATACATATATACAACACACACACACACATATTATATATGTGTATTTGTTAGTATAATTATACATATTTATATATATTTACAAATATTATATATTAATATCTATATACATATGTTAGAATATATAGATAATATATATCAGTGTGTTAATACAAACACATACAAATATACACACACACACACATTATATAGGTATATAAATATTCATATATGTGTGTTTTAAATAAAATGAATATTAGTTTTTCTTTAGATAAAGCTTATATATTGAGAAATATATTTTATATATAAATATTTTTAATTATTTATTTATAAAATTAAATTTTTATGTGTGAATATATAAAAAATATGTATATATTGTTATATATTTGATTATAAATAGTAGTGCATTATAAAAAACGATAAAATTTCAAAGACATAATATCAATATGAATGTAATACCTTGGAATAAATTCAGTCCCCACCAAAAAAATCCAACAATACCCCCTTAAACGAGGCTGAAAATCCACAAAATGTTAAAAAATCAGGATATCCCGACTAAAAACTCAGTTTTAGAGGCCTTCCGGGCCTATTTTGGCCTCTAAAAAACCTTGATCTAGGTATCCCTAATCATAAGGGTGTAGATCTCATCACAGGATTTGATCTGATATGTGGTAGAGCTCAAACAGACACCCGGATCAAAAGTTATGGCCGTTTGAAGTTCGAGTTGCATTTTCAACATATTTTGGATCTTTTTTAAATTTTTTAATTTTTTTAGTCTTTAAATTGTTATTAAATGACTATTACTCCATAATAATTATCAAATTATTAATTAAAAATATTTTTTTTAATTTTTTTATACGCCATTTTCACTAAATATCTTATATATTAAGTATATTAAGTGTAAATGTATATTTATACTAATCTAAAATATATTTAAAAATTATATATTATATTTATATCAATATAACTGTATTTATATATTTTTTTTAATTTTTTTTGAAGTCGACCCTTTATCAGTGCTTTTTTTAGCGCTGATAAAGGTACCCCCCCTTTATCAGCGCTTTTTCGTTAGCGCTGATAAAGGTTGACGCCGGGAAAAACTGTTTTTGTGGTAGTGTAATAGTCATAGAACCTTGATATAGATACATAAAATCACTAGCTCACTCTACCCTCAGAGTATAAGGGAAAAATAGTCATATGAACTAGATTATAAATCTCTCTAAACCATATCTCGCAGTGCATCCGCCTAGTTCAAAACATCCCACCAACACTTTGCTGCTGTCGAAATATATAGGTCATGGGCTTCACTCTCCTCTTATGAGGTGTATCCAAATGCTTAAAAATATAAAAATTAGTCTCAAGACACATCTCAGTAGCCTATAGATCACCATCCTCTGAAAATGTGGGTGGATGCTACTATCGTAACACACATTTCAGCTCTTTCATAGATGAGGTAGGTTGTGGTGCTCCCTGAATGGTCTGCATGAATCACATAAAACTCTCACAGAACTGTGCCTC
The DNA here is from genome assembly GCA_963277665.1 of Viscum album. Lineage (NCBI taxonomy): Eukaryota > Viridiplantae > Streptophyta > Magnoliopsida > Santalales > Viscaceae > Viscum > Viscum album. The sequence goes on from OY728156.1 coordinate 26,074,785, forward strand.
AACAACTATGTCCGATAAAATTATTGGTGCCTTAGCTAGAACTATAAGAGGATCTACTAGTAACCCATGTCTCACCACCTATAGAGCATGGCCATTACCACCATCCTAGCATATGACTAGAAGTCGTTGTGGTTGCACATCTCTATAATTCCAAACATACACCTTAGAAAAGATTGATAACCAGAATATCAAAGTTTAAAATGCAGGATAGGTTGAAGCCTTCCTATAAACAAGTCGCACCCCTATGACTTCTCTTAAATCTAGGACTGGGTAAAAATAAATAGTCATAAAAAGCACCAGAGACACTACCTACTTCCCACTATAAAGTTGGGTCAAGGTCAAGTTCTTGGTTTTCACAATTTCTATTTCATTTTAATTAACATTTATTTCATAATTAACTTTAAATGGTTAAACCAAATGGTTCACCATTTTTGATCTATAAGGGACCATACACCTCATGAACTGAAATATAACATCCACTTATCCACACCATAACACATTCTAATCCATGCGACCAATTGTCCATGACTCAACGTGTTGTAGTTGACTACTTAGGGTGTCTACTGTTGCTTGAATAGGAAAAAACTGTTTGGGTTATAGAAGGTTCTCTATGTACCAACCATGTTTCCCAATCCACTACACAAAACTTAGCAGAAAAAAATCATTTCATGCAAGGCACCTATAACATCATCATGCAATCAAGCAATGCATCCTATATGACATGACATAATGCATGACATGTCAATCCTAACAGGTGCCTAAAATGATGCATGAAACACATACCCTCATCTCATCAGGTAATGATAAATCATATCCTCAATCATATCAATGATAACATCACAATTCAAGTGAATCACCTAATGGTAGAATCAAATCAACTGTAATAAGAAAAATCCAAAAAACAACAATTTCCATCAAAGGAAATTTGGCTTTTTTCTGTACATGGGTTAACTACTCCCAGACATATATCATTACCAAATTCCAAAAATTCCCTAATATCATATCTATTGTTGTAAAATAGTAAGGTATAAAAGCAAAAAATCTCATATACCACTTTGTAATGTCCTGACCCATAAACCACTATTTGGTGCCCTGATCTAATGGGTCACATGGCCTTAAGTATGCCTCCTCATACACCAAAGGCTTCCGACTATCATTGAGGGCCTAGGGTGAGCCTTTGGGAAGACTATGCCCTCATGTCAGAGTGTAGTATAGTGGTAGTAAACATATCAGTTAATACATGAAGCTGTAAAACATCTAGATATAAGATAAACATCCAAGTAGGGAATATATAAAAAATGCCAAAGGTAATATTATATATAAAATGATATGGCATTTCATGTCTCTATAATATAGGAAAATAGGTTTATAAGAATATAATACAATACATGTATCAAAATACCAAAAAATAAAAAAGGAATTATCCCAGTAAGCATCATGAGCCTAGCTCAATCCTGTGATCCCCTGCTCCTAACAATAAATAAGTCAAGCATCATATAGTGGGAAATTGCCCCATTACCTACCTACACCCATGAATTCTATCTGGGTACCCAACGACAGCCCGAATAAGGTGTGAGATAAAACTCAGTAGTCCACCACCAACAATATCTATAATAAATACAACCTATGTGATATAAACAAAATCAATGCGCAATATATCACAGGTGTAAAAGCACTGAACGTAAAGTGATACAAGTCCAACCAAACAAGGCTCCATGAAAACAATAGTCAAACTCCCTTAATAAGGGAAACAATAAAACAAAATAAACAAGTGATATTGTACAGTCCACCCACCGAATTCAAATACCCATACCGGGGCCATTTGAAAGTATAATAAAAATAAAATCCACATCTACCTCATCGTGTAAACAAGTGTAAAACAACTACCATGACCACACCACATAATCTAGTGTATAATACCATCACGACTATGTTGTATAATCGAGTTCCATTCACAATGGATACATCCTGTAATTAAAAGTGGAAACTGTGAAGGGTTAGATCCAAGTTATAAAAGACCAAGACATCCACATCGAGTCCTGGGAGCATCTCGATGGAAACTCAGTAATGACTTGGATGGATTCCTTGAATCATGTAAATAAACCATATCCAACATGAGTCCAATCAAGCCATATCCAAGGGGTATCAAGACCCAAGACATTATATAGAATCAATACCCAAGGGGGAAACTAGTCCAAGGTGCCCACTACCATAATCAATATACATGGGAGAAACATCCATGGAATCTAATGGAATCAAGATCCAAGATATATCAACCAAGGCATCCACTACTGTAATCATTTCATAATTCCATACATTCTTTATTTCACGATTCATCACATTCCATGAGTTCATCCAACTCATTTCCACAATTTTTATAAATTCCAATTAAACAAATAAATCAATTTCCATCATGTATCACATGGAAAAGAGGAATAAACTCTCTCCTAATCAATTAAATTTAGTTTAATCAATTTATAAATGCTCCCTCTAACTAAACGAGCACTCACACACCCAACAGGGTGGTATAAAGTATGGTGATACAATGGGTGGCCTAGGTTTAACCTCCAACAGTATCAATGGATCTAGTGGGTATCCCTAACTGGTTCCAAATAATCCAATTCAACCATTAAATTAATTAAAGGGGAACCACCATAAAGTCTGACATGAGTCATAACAACAACTATGCTTTTAAAACACCAAACACTGAGGTAAAGGTATAGACCACCTACCGTAGGTCTGTAATAGAGCACCCATCCAGTATCGAGCTATGATTTAGTCCAGATCAGAAGAAAAACGAAGAATGGATGAAGAACCTGGGAATATGCCATATTAGTTTGCACCTAAATAACTCCATCGATACTAGTAAAAATGAATAACAACACAATAATATTGAATAAACCACTAGTGGGAATCTAACGAGACCAACGACGTTCAAATCTAAGTCCGTATCAAGAAACGATGGCAATAGTTATGGGTTGAGCTTCAAATGAAGTTCCCACACATGATGATCTATCCACCAGAGGAAGAAAGAAAATATGTTTAGGTTTTAATATATTTTAAGGGAGAAATGTTCATATCCCCTATTTTAATTGGGTTTAATGGTTTGACCGCACAGTTGGTCAAACCATGCGCCAACCGTGCGCCCTTCACTGTGTTAATGGATTCCTCGCATGATTTCATGCACATAGTTTAACTAACTGTGCAAAAATCATGTCTTAGCCTCTGCCAAAAATTTAATATCCTTCTACATGATCGTCTGCCAGAGGTTTCATGGTCTCCTCAAACCGTGTGACCTCTACCACCCCTCTATCAAGCCCCACACGGTTAAGAGTAAACATGCAACTTGTCCTACACAACTTCTTCTAACTACACACTTTGTCTTATTTTTCCAAAAACGGGGCTTTGAGATTCGAAAAAGCCCCAAACATCCTTGTAAGAACCCAGATCTTCGTTCAGGTATGTTTTTCCTTTTTCTGGAGTTTTTGAGAAAAATGAAGTTTCTGAAAATTTTCAAAGTACACGCCGTGTACTTTATGAGTACACACCATGTACTCTGATCCGGCTCGAAGCCGTGTGCTGACCATGCCCGGGCCACACACACGGTGTGTAGGGGTGACATAGAGGCCATTTTTGGCGAAGTACGGAAAGGACCCAGTACACGCTGTGTACTTTTTTTTCATTAAACGGACCGGGGTCGCGCCTAACCCCCAGTTTCATCTTCTTCTTTAGCTTTCGTCCGTCCGAGAGCGACCGTACGACCGGATCTTCGACGGGTTCCTGCCTCGCCGTTCGTTCTCTGATTCGAGCACGGTCAATTGCGTTGGAGTCGCAGCGGTGAGTTCTTCCTTCTGCTTGAGCCTTGTTTCTTGATTCCTCCTTGTTTTCAAGTTATCATGGGATGAACGTTTTGTGTGTTTTCTTAGATCTATGTCGTTCTAAGGGGAATTTTTCATCGAGGTTCACGTATATCGATCTCCTAGGATCGAGGTAGGTGGTTTGTGCCTTTCCGTAGAAAGTTGATGAATATTTTGTACAATTTCCACCAATACCCTTGAACGGGGTATTGCGTGTTTCCTGTTCTGCCCTTGTTACTTGCCTGCTTTGCTTGATTGCTTTAGTAGAGGTTATTGCTTGTGATTAGAGTAATTTTTTTGTGCTCAGATTGCTTTGCCATGCTTGTTCTGCCTGTTTGGCGTTTTTCCAGTTGCCATGCCTAGTTATAGGATAGTGGAATTGTTGATTTATTTTTGTTGTTGATCCTTAGTTGTTATTCAAGTAGTTCTTGAGGTTTACTTGGACGATACACGCGTGCTGAGCATGTTTAGTTATACTCAGGACTGTGAGAACCTAGATTAGTAGACCAAAGGGAGAATTGACGGAAGGGCTTCTCCAGAGTGTCTTTTAATTACGATGCAAGACTATATGGGGAATTGATGTTGAGTGCTTCCCCAGAGAGTCTGTAGATCCATGACGCAGGCCACAGGGGGAATTGACGTTGAGTGCTTCCCCAGAGATCCTTTAGCATGATACGAGACTATAGGGGGAATTGACAGTGAGTGCTTCCCCATAGAGTCTGTTTAATTACGTAGCTGAACCAAAGGGGTGAGACTGTTTGTGCCTCCTAGAGGGTTGCTAGTACTTTTAGGTTGAACCATAGGGGTTAGACTGTGAGAGCTACCCAGAGGGTTACCTGTTTCTTCTTTTTTTGCAGGTTGTTTACTTGTGTACTTTGTTTCCAGAACTATGGATTGTAGCTGTTTGTGATTTTCTATTTACTGCTTCTTGTTTTAGTACTGCCATGTATTCATTGACTGTTAAGCACAAATATTTGGGTGATTGCCTACTAGGATTGTATCTCACACCCTGTTTGGGCCATGCTTTTGGTCCTAAGAATACTATATTGCTACAGGTATAGATAAGGTCAAGCGCCCTTCTACTTCAGGTTCTTGATTGCACTGGAGCTGGGGAGCATGGGACCAAGCCGTGCCTCGTGATGCTGAGGAGATTTCTTGTTTTTCTTTTGCACTTGGTTTTAGTTGTATTTCAGCACGTTGTTGTGTTTGCTGTTTTCCTTAGATACTTTTACCTACTGCATCATTATCATCATTACTATATGTATTTCATTGCTTCCGCTGTCTGGTTTCTGCTATTATGCATGTTGTTTACTGCTTCCGCTGTTTATTGTTGTTTTCTTACCTTGTATACCTTACCGAATGAGGGCATAGTTTCCCCACCGACTCACCAAGGCCCTCGCTGCTAGTCGGCAGCCTTTGGCGTTTGGGGAAATGTGCTTGAGGTCATGTGGCAAACCGGGTATGGGGCACCAGTGGAGGGGCTCCAGACTCGGGTCGTTACAAAGTGGTATCAGAGGAGTTCTTTTCTCTTGCTTTACTGTTTGGAGACCTTAGCCAGGGATAGGACGGATTCGATACTTGGTATTAAGCTGTTCCCGGGAGTAGCTAATCCGTGTACAGGGAAAATCCATACTACCTCGTTAATTGTAGTTTTCTGGTTTTGAGATTTTATGGTTGGTATGTTTCACCTAGAGTGATTCGTACGACTTGTGTGGTTAGTGTTTTGATATTTCGGTTCTATTTCTGTCGCAACCCGATGAGATGAGGGTATGTCATCTCATGCATCATATAGGCACTTGTATAAATCACATGTCATGCATTCTTGCCATGCCATCTAGGGTGAATTAGCGATTACATGCTGTTGTGATAGGCTCTGTGTAGATTATGCATGCTGCTGTGATAGATGCTTGATAGATTCTCTACTGTTATGCTAGAAAACCGTTTGTTTTGTTCCTTGCTTAAAAAATGAACGCCAAATTTTGGTTCTGGAGGTGTTATGGGCCCTCACGGATTAGAATTTGGCACATTTTCCCTTATTTTAGTGTTTCTGGAATTCTGCGCAATTTCTGAGCTACTGCCCAAAAAAACCCAGAATACACGGCGTGTACTTTTGGATACACGCCGTGTAGTTTTTAGGCCGTGTCACTGACCATGTGAGCAGAACATGGTGTTGTAGGAGTAACTTCGGGAACATGCTATGTACCATTGGTACACGCCGTGTGAGTTTGGAGCCGTGTACTTGGCCGTGTCACTAACAACACGGGTCGAGGAAGCTCGGGTAGAACACGCCGTATCCGTAGGGAACACGCCGTGTAGTCCTATCCAGGTACCCGACTGTGTCATGAACAACACGGGCTGGCGTGACCTTCTTTTCTGCACGCCGTGTTTGTTTGGAACACGCCGTGTAGTCTTGCCTAGACACCCGGCCATGTCACAAACAACACGGGACGGTGTCACCTTCGACTATACACGCTGTGTTTGTTCGGAGCATGCCATGTAAGGTTCAGCCATGTAGACGGCCGTGTGCTTAACAACACGGGCCGCCGAAGCCTTGTCCAGTACACGCCGTGTTTGTTTCGAACACGCCATGTAGCCTCGAGTTGAGTTAGACCATGTGGGTTAGACGTGTAAGGAGACTCGGGCAGGGGAATAGTTTTCAAGTACATGCCGTGTGTGGGGGTCAACATGCCATGTAGTTTGAAGTGTACATGACTTGTAGGGCAGGGGTACATGCCCATGTCAGTGGCTTAAGTAGACACGTCGTGTAGTCGTGTTTTGCAATCTTGTGTGTTTTTCTTCCCCTGTTCCCATTTTGTACTCTTGTGTTCTATGTCCTTGTTTTTCTGATCTAAGGTGTGCTTTTGATCTTTCAAAACTATGCCTCCGAGACGTCCTCCGGTTGTACGTCTGTCGTCAGGCAGTGATCAGATACCAGACATGGTTGATCAGGGACTTCCTGTCAATCCCCCAGCCGAGCCAGCCTTGGCACCGGTTGTTGTACCAGTCGCGGGCGCTGATGCGCAGTTTAGGGAAGGTTTCATGAGGATGATGCAAGCCTTCCAGGGAGCACCGCCTCCTACCTCATCTATGGCAGACTTGACACGGGTTTTCCAGCAGCAACGTCCTCCCACGTTCTCGGGGGAGGGAGGACCTCAGGCTGTAGAGTCATGGCTGGAAGCCATGCTGACTATATTCGAGCATCTGGAGACGCCTCCAGAGAGGCGGGTCAAGCTTGCCACCTAAATGCTCCGAGACTCCGCCAAGAGGTGGTGGGACGTGATCTCACAGGCGGGTCAGCAGCAGGCTATGGCTTGGGAGGAGTTCCAACACGTGTTCTACGACTACTTCTACCCGGAGACTCTGAGGGCCGATCAAGCCTAGGAGTTCATGAGTTTAGAGTAGGGTACTCTATATGTCATGGAGTATTCCTCCTATTTCACTGAGCTGTAGCGTTTTACACCCCTTCGGGATGAGAGTGGGGTGTTCTTGGCGAGGAAGTTTGAGGATGGACTCAGGCGGGAGATCCGCTCACAAGTGAACATCTTCCAGCTGACTTCCATTACTTCCATCGTCAACTAGACACTAATTGCAGAGCGCAATCTGAGAGACTCTGGAGCTGCGAGTCAGGGAAGTTCTGCTTCCAGAGTTAGTTTTCCTTCAGATGATAGCAAGAAGCACCGTAGGGAGCCTACACGTGGTGATTCGAGGAAGCATGACGCATCATCAGGCAGCCAGGTGATATGCTACCAGTGTGGCCGCACAGGGCACATGAGGCCGCAGTGCCAGAGAGACCTCATGGAGTGCCGATCTTGCGGAAAGATGGGTCACCTTCAGCGTTTCTGCCAGGTTTTCTCACCAACAGCAGGTGACTAGGGTTCTTCCATGACTCCTCATTCAGGAGCAGCCCCACCAGTCTCTCACCAGTCAGGGAACTGGAGTTCTTCCGACCGTTCGGGCTGAGGTGGAGGTCGAGGCCGTGGCAGTCATCCACCAGTCCCTCAGCACCATTAGGGAGGTTCAGCTCAGAGTGTTCAGTCAGGGGCGCAGGGCCGCGGTGCAGGCCAGTCTTTCGCCGTGGAGTAGACTTATCATGAGCAGGATCCCAACCCTTCTATTGTTCGATGTACGATTTTAGTAGCCTCAGTTTTATCTTCATCCCTTTTCGATACTGGTGCTACACATAGCTTTATCTCTGTTGCCATTATGGAGAGCCTTGGACTCTGTATCTTTTCTTCTGACGACTCGTTGACACTAGACACACCTTTGGGAACGAGGACATCTAGTGTACGCCAGTGTAGAGAGTGCCCTCTCGAGGTTGTAGGGTATCACTTATTATGGGATCTCTATGTCCTAGAGATGGAAGGCTATGATTTCATTATCAGCATGGACTGGTTGATTCCCTTCTAGGCAGTCGTTGACTATTATCACCACAGAGTTAGTTTCATTTCACCAGAGGGTGAATCTTTTCTTCATAGAGGTGAATGGGACATTCGGGCGAGTCGGGAGGGAATCAAGCATCTTGGGCTAGGAGGGGTGATAACCCAAATTTCTAGTCTTTATCTGGATGATCAAGGGACTCCATAGTTGGACTTTCCTTCAGTGGTGGATCGCTTCAGGGACGTCTTTCTAGAAGACTTTTCAGGTTTTCCTCCGGAGCGTGAGGTAGAATTCTCTATTGAGCTCGTTCCAAGAGTGGCACCAGTGTCCATTCCTCCCTACAGGATGGCCACACCTGAGTTGCAGGAGCTCAAGAAGCAATTGGAGGAGCTACAGGCTAAGGGTTTCATCTGACCCAGTACTTCTCCTTGGGGTTCTCCTGTTCTGTTTGCGAAGAAGGCAGACGGTACCCTTCGACTTTGTGTGGATTATCAGAATCTGAACCAGTTGACGGTCAAGAACTGATATCCATTTTCGTGGATTGATGACCTTTTCGATCATCTTAGAGGAGCTCGGGTGTTCTCGAAGATCTACTTGAGGTCTGGTTATCATCAGTTGCGCGTTAGACCATTAGATATACCTCTGACAGCCTTCAGGAGCAGGTACGGTCTTTACGAGTATACAGTCATGCCCTTCGGACTCACAAACTCACCTGCAGTTTTTATGGCACCAATGAACCGAGTGTTCCATCCTTACTTGGATTCCTTCGTCGTGGTCTTCGTGAATGATATCTTGGTGTACTCTCACACTCGACACGACCATGCCACCCATCTTGAGATCGTTCTGAGTACATTGAGAGAGCATCGACTTTATGCTAAACTCTCGAAGTGCCACTTCTGGATGGATTAGATTCACTTCTTGGGTCACGTCATCTCAGAGGTAGGAGTATCTGTGGACCCAGAGAAAGTGAGAGCTATAGTTTCCTGGGAGAAGCCGAAGAACGTTTTTGAGGTACGGAGCTTCCTAGGGATGGCTGGATACTACAAATGCTTCATTCGGGACTTTTCTCGTCTAGCAGCACCTTTGACAAGTCTGACCAAGAAGGGGGTGAAGTTCTTATGGTCATATTCTTGTGAGTCAGCCTTTCAGGAGCTGAAAGGGAGGTTGACGTCAGCACCGATACTAGTCTTGCCAGATCCAGGCAAGAGCTACACTGTTTACTGTGATGCTTCAGGTATCGGGCTGGGAGCTGTGCTTATACAGGGAGATGGAGTCGTTGCGTATGGGTCTCGGCAGTTGAGGCCACATGAGAGGAACTACCCTACGCATGATCTAGAGTTGGTAGCTGTTGTTCATGCCTTGCACTGTTGGAGACACTATCTTCTGGGAGAGAACTTTGTGGTCTTCACTGACCACAAGAGTCTCAAGTATATCTTCACTCAGCGTGATCTGAATCTGAGGCAGTACAGGTGGGTTGAGTATCTACAGTCTTTTGACTTCGAGCTCTCCTATACATCGGGTAAGGGAAACGCAGTGGTTGATGCGTTGAGCAGGAGAACTTAGGTTTAGGCAGTTCAGGAGGCCAGTAGTGAGTGGCATCTTATGGCTCTGTTCTTTGAGATGCATCTGGAGGTGCACGACAGACGGGGACTGACTTTTCTATCCTCCGTAGCTGTTACCTCCACACTGCTTGATCGGGTACGGATGATGCAACTATCAGACTCAGAAGGCTTAGTCCTACGGGAGAGTGTGTCAGGAGGGGACCCTCTTCCTGGATGGACAGTGGGTGAGGATGAGATCTTGCGTTTCCAAGGACGCGTATGGGTGCCAGAAGACATATGCGAGGAGTTGATGCGGGATTTCCATTCCTAAGTTTGGGCAGTTCATCCTGTCATCACCAAGATGTATCGGGATCTTCATCTCTAGTACTGGTGGCCAGGTATGAAGAAGGATGTTGCTGGTTTTTTCATGATATGTTCTACTTGTTAGCAGGTGAAGGCAGAGCATCAGCGACCAGCAGGACTTTTACAGCAGTTACCCATTCCGGAGTGGAAGTGGAACGATGTTGCGATGGACTTCGTAACCGGGTTGCCGAGATCACCTCGAGGGAACGATGCTGTTTGGGTTGTCGTCGATAGGCTTACAAAGGTTGCTCACTTCTTACCGATCAAGGAGACCTTCAGTGTCGATGATCTGGGATGACTTTACATCAGAGAGATCGTTCGTCTGCATGGAGTTCCATGCTATATTGTTTTAGACCGAGATGCGCGCGCTTTGCCTCTCGGTTCTGGAAGGTATTTCAAAAGGCCTTGGGTACACAAGTACGTTTGAGTACAGCTTACCATCCCCAGACTGATGGCTAGTCCGAGCACACGATCCAGGTGCTTGAGGATATGCTCCAAGCTTTCATTCTAGACCTTGGTGGTTCTTGGGAGAAGCATATTCCTCTGGTGGAGTTTGCCTACAACAACAGTTTTCAGGTGACCATTCAGATGGCACCATACAAGGCTCTGTACGGTAGGCCATGCCGATCACCCTTATGCTGGCTGGAGGTAGGAGAGGCAGCTTTGCTGGGACCTCATCTTGTTCAGGAAACTTCAGAGCAGATAGAGCTGATTCGGAAGAGGATGGCTACAGCGCAGTCTCGATAGAAGTCTTATGCTGATCAGCGGAGACGACCTCTGGAGTTCGAGGTCGGTGATCAGGTTTTCCTACGTGTCGCACCGAGGTTGGGACACAAAAGGATTCGGGGATAGGGTAATCTTTCACCGCGGTACGTCGGGCCGTTTGAGGTCTTGGAGAGAGTGGGGTCGATCGCCTATCGGTTGCAGCTACCTCAGAGGTATCGGGCCATGCACGACGTCTTCCATGTCTCTCAGCTCCGACGTTACTTTTCAGACCCGTCTCACGTCCTTCAGCCCGAGGAAGTCGAGCTTGAAGCGGATGCATCATTCGAGGAGCACCCTATCTGAATTGTTGATCGCAGTACGAAGTTTCTCCGCGGGCGGTCTATTCCTCTAGTACGGGTGCTATGGCAGCACGAGCGAGTACAGGACGGGACCTGGGAGAGGGAGGCCGATGTACGATCGCAGTGGCTGGAGCTGTTCAGGGTTTCTTCTTCTCCACCTCGTTAGGGAAATTCGGGGACAAATTTCTTTAAGGGGGGAAGTTTGTAAGAACCTGGATCTTCGTTCAGGTATGTTTTTCCTTTTTCTGGAGTTTTTGAGAAAAATAAAGTTTCTGGAAAATTTTAAAGTACACACCGTGTACTTTCTGAGTACACGCCATGTACTTAGATCCGGCTCGAAGCCGTGTGCTGGTCATGCCCGGGCCACACACACGGTGTGTAGGGGTGACGTGGAGGCCGTTTTTAGCAGAGTATGGAAAGGACCCAGTACACGCTGTGTACTCTAAAATTACACGCTGTGTACTTTCTTTTTTTTCATTAAATGGACCGGGGTCGCGCCTAACCCCCAATTTCGTCTTCTTCTTTAACATTCGTCCGTCCGAGAGCGACCGTATGGCCGGATCTTCGACGGGTTCCCGCCTCACCGTCCGTCCTCCGATTTGAGCACGATTGATTGCGTTAGAGTCGTAGCGGTGAGTTCTTCCTTCTGCTTGAGCCTTATTTCTTGATTCCTCCTTGTTTTCAAGTTATCGTGGGATGAACGTTTTGTGCATTCTCTCAGATCTACGTCGTTCTAAGGGGAATCTGTTGTCGAGGTTCATGTATATCAATCTCCTAGGATCAAGGTAGGTGGTTTGTGCCTTTCCGTAGAAAGTTGATGAATATTTTGTGTAATCTCCACCAATACCCTTGAACGGGGTATTGTGTGTTTCCTGTTTTCCCCTTGTTACTTTCTTTCTTTTCTTGATTGCTTTAGTAGAGGTTATTGCTTGTGATTAGAGTAATTTGTTTGTGCTCAGATTGCTTTTCCATGCTTGTTCTGCCTGTTTGGCGTTTTGCCAGTTGCCATGCCTAGTTGTAGGATAGTGGAATTGTTGATTTATTTTTGTTGTTGAGCCTTAGTTGTTAGTCAATTAGTTCTTGAGGTTTACTTGGATGATACATGCACGCTGAGCATGTTTAGTTATACTCAGGACTGTGAGAACCTAGAGTAGTAGACCAAAAGGAGAATTGACGGAAGGGCTTCACCAGAGTGTCTTTTAATTACGATGCGAGACTATAGGGGGAATTTACATTGAGTGCTTCCCCAGAGAGTCTTTAGATCCACGATGCAGGCCACAGGGGGAATTGACGTTGAGTGCTTCCCCAGAGAGCCTTTAGCATGATACGAGACTATAGGGGGAATTGACGGTGAGTGCTTCCCCAGAGAGTCTGCTTAATTACGTAGCTGAACCAGAGGGGTGAGACTGTGTGTGCCTCCCAGAGGGTTGATAGTACTTGTAGGTTGAACCATAGGGGTTAGACTGTGAGAACTACCCAGAGAGTTACCTATTTCTTCTTTTTTTGCTGGCTGTTTACTTGTGTACTTTGTTGCCGGAACTGTGGATTGTAGGTGTTTGTGATTTTCTGTTTACTACTTCTTGTTTTAGTACTGCCATGTATTAATTGACTGTTAGGCACAAATATTTGGGTGATTGCCTACTGGGATTGTATCTCACACCCTGTTTGGGCCATGCTTTTGGGCCCAAGCAGACTATGTTATTGCAGGTATAGATAAGGGCAAGCACCCTTCTACTTCAGGTTCTTGATTGCACTGGAGCTGAGGAGCATGGGACCGAGTTGTGGATCGTGATGCTGAGGTGCTTTCTTGTTTTTATTTTGCACTTGGTTTCAGTTGTATTTCAGCACGTTGTTGTGTTTGTTGTTTTCCTTAGATACTTATACCTGTTGCATCATTATCATCATTACTATATGTATTTCATTACTTCTGTTCTCTAGTTTTTGTTGTTATGCATGTTGTTTACTGCTTACACTATTTATTGTTGTTTTCTTACCTTGTATACCTTACCAAATGAGGTCATAGTTTCCCCACCGACTCACCAAGGCCATCGCTGCTAGTCGGTAGCCTCTGGCGTTCGGGGAAACGCGCTTGAGGTCATGTGGCGAACCGGTTACGGGGCACTAGTGGAGGGGCTCCGGACTTAGGTCGTTACAATCCGCGATACACCCATGATATCATTGGTCACTCACATTAGTCCATAAACAAGCATTTAAACCAAAAAACAAAAGATTTGTACCTTGTAGGAAAACCCGAGATCTTACAGATAACTTCAGAGGGGAGGGAGTTTTGGCTAGATATTCACACACACATGCACACAGGTCTATATTTAAACCCATATACCTACCTCCTTTGTACAAGATACAAGGAGGTACCCTGATCCCATGAATTTACTCATATGTTTCAAAAATGTATGAGTAATTCCTTCAGTTACATCTCACATAACCCTCAATCGTCAACGCGCATTCATCTGTTACACTTTAATTAATGATAACTAGTGAGTAAAGGGGATCAAAAAATTAAACTTTAACACTTTGAAGGTTTAATGAGCTATGGAAGATCCAAATGAATCAAATCACTCGATTCATATCATTATGACTCATCCATATTGTACAATACAATGTGTCTATGCATCCTGTATATGATATATTTATATCATAAAATACGATATTCCTAAAATCTTAGATATAAACCTTTTCCACATGCATATCATACTCTATGATATACTATATCATACCATAAGATATCACATGGATTTAGGGCATACTCCCTTCAATATCCCACCTGCACTAAATCATAAAATACTTTTTTAGAGACTAAGTTTTTTCCTTGTAAAACTTTGAAATATTTCTACATATATTTTCGGAGCTAAGCGCCGAGATGGCGTGTGATTCTGAGGTTTGGTGTGACTGTAATTAATTTTATAAAAATATTAAATATATTTTATATTAATCACACATAATTTCTTAAAGAAAATGAAATAAATCTTAAATGAAATATCGAATCAGAAATCTAATACAACAGTTGAGTCCAGAACATGATATTTATCCTATGAGTAACCTAAAATAGGTCAGTGTGGGGTGTTTGGAAATGGAGACCATTGGTGGGTGAGTTTAGTTAAAATAAATAAATAATTTCATTTATTTTAATTGAATTAACCTATTCTAAACTTGTATAAGTACATCCTTATATAAAATTTTTCAGGTTTAGCTACTTGTGCCTGGGAGAATTGAGAGCTTCTCCTTCCTCCTTCCATTGGCGAATCGACTCTTGATAAAGACCAAACTCTGGATCAGAGCAGATTAGGATGCAGTGAATGAAATGTCTTCCTTTAATTGTTAGAAGACGCGTTCTTCAATGATGAATGATACAATCTCTAGGTAGGACTCGTCGAACTATGGATTATGTCTTTTTTGATTAAATTGATTGATCATGATCATCCTTTTTATGATTTGTCCCAATTTCTAATCCTTGCATGTGCCCATGTACTGAATTTAATTTTTTTATTTAGTTTCCTCACACCAGATTATCCTTGTTCCTGATCATTTTCTAATAATTCTTGACAATGATTGATAAAACCCTTGTTCTTGTGCCTTTCTTCCACAATTTCTTTACGTTCTTCACCGATTGGACCCCGCGGTCTCGGTTCGATATTGTCGGGTAGTACCAAACCTGATCGGACACCTGAAATCATGAAAAATTTGTGTGTAAGGAATGGAATGATGAATCAGGGATGTAAAAAAAGGCGTTGTGGATTAAGGGTGATCTATTTGTTGATTTGTAGTCTGAAATAAAGATCTAAGACTGATTGGAGGTGTACAAAATGATGGAGGATCATGCAGATGAAATCAGAATCCGATTTTTGAGAAACGATGACTTGAATCAATGAATTGGGGGATTATCCTTTGATTTTGGGAGGAGTGGAGGCAATATCCAAATCCATAGAGGCTGGATCTGGAATTATGGAAACAAATCCAAGAATCTATGAAAAAAGTGACCACATGCTGTGTATCAGGATGAACTCAAGGCGTGTAACCCCTATGTTGCAACGGGCAGGGTTTTGGAAATTTATAAGGATGGTATGCCGTGTATCCCCCCTACACATTTTGTATCACTTCCCTAGGTGGATGAGTCATGTGGTGGAGTATATGGGTAGGACCTAGTACAAGAAGACACATCCAGAGGCATGCTACGTACTGAAGTACACTGACATGACCAGGTACACACTATGGGCCGAGTACATGGACATGAATTGAGTACACAGACACAAGATGAATACATGGACATGGCCAAGCACATAGGTGGGACCTTGAGTGGCATGGGCACGCTGTGTAGATCCCATACACACTATATATCCCTACACAGTTAGTGAGTCGTGTACCTCTAGGGACATGATCAGGTGATGGAGCAAGACCACACATCGTGTGGGTCCCTTCACACGCCATGTACCCCTTGGTTACTTTTTAATAAACTTTAAACTCTTTTATATCTTTCGTTTGGACTCATATTTTAGTTTACAAGTAGCTTATCCTGAGTGTTTTCCACATAAAATGTGATGGTGCCCTCATTTTTTGCTTTTGAGATATGATGTGAGATGTTCTGGGTGTGATTCTTATTAAGGTGATGCTCAATAATGATAGTGATCATATAGGATTACTATAGGATTCCTATAGAGTGGAACCCCCTCATCAGTTTGTGTGCGGGTCCTCTATCCACCGAGTGGAACCCCCTATCAGATAGAGCATGGATCCTCGAGACTTTAGAGTGAAACCCCCTATTAAACCAAGGTGAGAGCCCTTAAACTATAGAATAGAACCCCCCATTAGCTTGGGAATAAGTCCTCTACTTACCGAGTGGACCCCCTTATCGAATATAGTGTGGGTTCTCGATGACCAGAGTGAAACCCCTCTAACGGATTAGGGCGTGAGTCCTCTATCTACTGAGTAGAACCCCCTATTAGATAGGGTGTAGGTCCTCATGATACTAGAGTGGAACCCCTCTATCGCATCAGGGTTTGGGTCCTTAACCTTTAGAGTGGACCCCCTAGACACATCAGGGTGTGAGTCATCTACATATACTTATAGAGTGCCCCCCCCAACACGCTAGGGTGAGGGTCCTCTACTTGGAGATTGTTCCCCCTCAATCACGTGACATAGTGGCGAGGCTTGGGTCTTCACACAGTTACTTCTGGGAAGATACGTGAGATATTGGGCATCCTTTATGGACTTTTGGGACTAATGAAGTCTCTTTTCTTAGTCTGGGTTGTGAGATGTAGATCCCTTTACTCTCTTGTTTGAGATTCTTTTACTGAACACACACACACACACACACACACACACACACACACATATATACCCATACTTTTGGATTTGGTTACTCTTCTGTCATGGGGTGTGAAAATACATGGGGTATTCCACATGCTTTCCATGTTTACCTTCTCAAGGTTGTATGTGGTTACTCCCCTGCTATGGGTGGAAAAGACTCTATGTGTATTCCATATACACATCGTGTTGATCCCCTTGTGCTTGGATGAGGTTACTATTTCTCTTGATTAGGTTGAGTTTCATCCTTTTTATTATCTATTGTCTTTCTATTTCTATTGTATCTCTTACTACTCCCCCTTAAACTTTCGGGGTCTTCTAATGGGTATGTATGTACTCACCCCTGCATGGGATTTACCCGAGTGTGTCATGCCTTATACAGATGACAGAAAGGTCGACGATGACTTTAGAGAAACTTAAGGATACTAGGTGCTTTGGACCACATATAGTGATCATATATTGGAGATCAGGATTTGGGCTCTCACAAAAGTATACTTTCTAGTTTTTTTTGTTTGGTATATCTCTCTAGTTGGTCATGTATTTTTTACCTTTAATTTTCAATTTGCACTATCAAACTCTTGTACACCCTAAAGGTTTTTCATGATTGGTTTACTTTCTAGATACTAAATCTATTTTTTATTTTTCCTCTTCACTTCTACGTTAATATGGTTGAGTGTGTGTGTACAGGTACTTTAGGTAAATGCCTCCCATTTAGGATATGCCTTTCGATGCTTGTTTCCACCCCTTGGCCTATAGAGGTGGGCTTGGGGTAGTTATAGATTGAGCCTCGGTTAGGGTTGGGTCATGATAGATTGGTATCAGAGTAGTTTATTCATTGTGACATTATCTAGCATATTCCCCTTACAAGAACTTTGGTTGAGATTAGGGAAACAATGTCAAAGTGTCTCGAGTGTGGCTCATAGGCTAGGGAATATAGTGATGGTACGGGCGGCTGATGTATCCATTCACTAGGACCTTAACTACCTGCTTTTCAATTGGTAATACCGAGACATTGGTTATAGGGATCAATGGTATATACATCATATAAGATTGCGTTTTTGACTATCCTTCTTGAGTCAAATCCTCATTTATATATATATATATATTATCATCTAACTATGGTACGTCTTGATTAAAATTTCAGGATGTCTCTGTGACGACAACTAGCTAGGATACCAGTTCCGGATCATGATGACGATCCAATAAGCGATGAGGCATCAGTTCAAGGTCCATCCCACAAGATTCTTCCTCTAGGTGGGAAGGTAGAAACACCTCCACCTATTGATCAGTAGACCATCCCATCAGATCACGCTGATGATGTGTGTAGGATTAGCGCACTTCATGAGTTCTAACACTAGAGGCCACGGAGGTTCCAAGATGAGCCAGATCCACATGCAACACAGGATTGGATAGAGTCAATGGTCTATATCTTTATACTTATCCAGACATCGATGGGTCATGTGGATGTGTTGGCAACTAGCCTTTTCAACAGAGCAGCTAGGAACTGGTGGAGTCTTGTTACCCAAATGCATGATAAGTCGATACTCTTATGACCCGACTTCCATTAGTTGTTCTGTGAGGATCAATACCCCTCTTGTTTACACTCAGTTCAAATTTAGGAGCTTCTAGAGATTTATTAGGGAGGGATGACAGTGGATGAGTACGTGAAAAGGTTTAAAGATCTTACGTAGTACTACCTTCACATGATCTAGGATGACTACTTCTAATCATGGAAGTTTGATCAAAGACTCTATAGAGATATCCATGCCATCACGGTTCCCTTATGCATCCTCACTTATGTCGGGGTATTGGAGAAGGCACTAGTGACATAGATTTTCTTATCATAGGGACACTATGTAGCTAGAGCTAGTAGTGGAGGTTATAGGTCTGAGTCATCTACAGTATCTAGCAGGTGTCACTCGATGGGATCTTGGCACAGGAGACACTACTACAAAATTGAGTTTATCCAGCGCTCACTAAAAGCACTGTTTAAAACCCCCTTTCTCAACACTAGAAAAGACGTTGTTAAAGGGGGTCTTTAACAGTGATAAAAAAACACTATTAAAGGGGCCCCTTTATTAGCACTTGTAAAAAAGCACTGATAAAGGACCCACCCTTTATCAATGCTAGTAAAAAAGCACTAATAAAATGAACATTTATCAACACTTCAAAAAAAGTGCTAATAGGTGGTCTTTATCAGCACTTTTTTAGAAGTACTAATAAAGACCCCCACTTTATCAACACTTTTTTACTAGAACTTATAAAGGTTATATTTCAAAAATATATATATTTGATTAAAAATAATATATGTAGTAGAGAAAAAATGGACACTCATAGCAGAATTTGTGGTCATTTGGAGGCCTTATAGGCCTTTTTGGCCTTAATAGAGGTGATTGAGGATTAACATGTGTCATCGAGGAATAGATCTCATCACAAGATTTGATTTGATATGTGGTAGAGGCAAAATGGACACCTGGTTCAAAAGTTATGGCCATTTGAATGGCCATTGGATGTGAAAAACCCTTAAAAACCCCTACAAACCCTAAAACACTTGAAAGGATCATAAATTTCAATCCTTAAGTCCATTTTAGCTCCAAAACTAGTCAAATAGAAGCCTATGAAATGATATAAAACCAATTTATATTCAAATTTCATGAAAAATAAAGGAATAAAAGTTATTTTAGTTTAAAAAAAGTCAGAAATCGAACTCAAACTTCAAACGAACATAACTTTTGATTCGAGTGTCTATTTGGGTTTTACCATATATCAAATCAAAGATTACGATGAGATATATTACATGTAGGTCTCGTACTATATATTTTTGCATTGTTCTTTTTTTGTTCCCCAAAAGGCCCAAAAGTCATCTGAAATAGAGTTTTTAGTTACTGATCTCGATTTCTTAAAATTCAAACAATTATAACTTCCGATCCAAGTGTTTGTTTGTCCTGTACCACATATCATATAGAAGATCATTTCTTGAGATTAAATTTGAATTTTTGTTGAGATGACATGGACTCCTAGATAAGAAGTTATGTCCATTTCAAGGTTTTTAGGGGTTTATGGTTTTCATAGTTTCTTAACATTTTTATGTGTTTTAAGGGTTTTTAGAGTTAATATCTATTTTAAAAAAAATATATAAATAAATATGTATTTAATATATATATATATATAATATAATAATATATATAAACATATATATAAATATATTGATAAAAATATATAATAAAAAATATATAAATATATAGATATATCATAAAATGTAAAACAAAATAGCATAGGGGAGTGGAAAAGGCGCTGGTGTATAAGTTGGAGGTCCTAGGTTTGAATCTTGTTGGAGGAAGGGGAATGCACTAAAGTGATAATAAAGGGTGGGAGAAGCGCTGATAAAGGGAGTGGTGGGTTTGAAAAAAATTATACCCTTTATTAGTGGGTCTTTATTAGTTTTTTTAGCGCTCTTAAAGGGGTCCTTTAGTAGCACTAAAAAAGAACTGATAAAGGTGGCCTTTAACAATGCTAAAAAAAACACTGATAAAGGCCCCCTTTATCAGTTCTTTTTAAAAGCACTGTTAAATCTAACCCTTTAACATCACTTACATTATCATTGCTTCTATAACACTGATAAATCCCTTTTACTAGCACTGTTAAAGGCCCGATTTTTCGTAGTAAGACCTTCCCATGACCAGACTCAGGCACATGGTTAAGGGAAATATAGAGGACTAGGGTAGCTCAGAGAGGGGTGTTACTAAGCTTGTGATGGGTGAGGTCACATGGCACATGATTGCCTGACCAGATGTACCGAGGTGCACAGACAGGTAGATGACATACTACCACGACTAAGACAACACCGTGATCAGGGATCTCTCAGGAGAGGGTAGGGAGCCCCCCAGGGAGGCAGAGTTAGAAGAGGAGTAGGAGGAGATGTGGGGGGTTAAAGACACTATGAGATCTTTTCACCACCATACTACTAAAAAATAGGCCTTTAACAACACTATAAATGTCCTTTTTTAGCGCTAGAAAAGCATTGACTACATGAGCAAGGTTAAAAGCCCTGGTCTTTTATCAATGCTGATAAAGGGTATTTTATCATCACTTATAGAAGTGATGATAAAGTATACCTTTATACTCACTTATAAAATCATTGATAAAGGACCTTTTATCAGTTCTCATAGAAGTGCTGATAAAGTATACCTTTATTTGCGCTCATAGAAGCACTGATAAAGGGCCATACTGTAGTGTGTTGTAACAACACACTATAACACCAATACAATGTGTTGTAACAACACACTACAACACCTGAAACACACTAGATATAAAAAAAAAGTCCCAATATAGGATTTAAATGAAATTAAATTTACAAAAAAAATAAAAGAAAAAACTCTATATTATAGACATTTCAAACATTGGTTTATACAATTACATAAATACAAATTATTACATACATTCAAAAACATTAATGTTCCTTTATCTTTTAATCCTGACCTGACTCATGCTATTGCCTAAAAAACCACCATTAATCAAGCAAAAAAACACACCTATATAAGAAAACAATTCTTGTGTTAGTAATAATTTAAAGAAATAAATTAAGAGAAAGTGTTAATTTTACTAAAATTGATGTTAATTTTAAATAAAAAACGCACTTGGAGTCATACTGGTCACATTATGCATCACATTAAGGTGAGGATGATTCCAACACATATAAAATGACATATGGATCGTTTTTATAAAGTATTAGAATAATCTGAATGTGTTTGATTAGTTTTGAGTATGACAGTTGTCTTTTTTACTAAAATGTCATTTTAAACTGGAAACACACACTTTTGACTCATTCTGATCACATCGTGTATCGGTTTGATGTGAAACAGATTCCTACATGTCAAAAATAACTTATGAATTATTTTCTTAAATTATCAAGAAAACCTGAGCATGTTTGATCAGTTTTCAGTGAGTGACACTTTTTGAACTAAAATGTTGATTTTAAACCGATAACGAACACTTTGAGTAATACTGAGCACATCATGTATCATATTGAGGTTTGACTAATTCCTACATGTCAAAAATGACTTATGGATCATTTTCGTAAAGTATCAAAACAATACGCATGTTTTTGATCAATTTTGCGTAGGACAATTGTCCATTTTACTAAAATTGATGACAATTTTAAATAAAAAGATACACTTTGAGTCATATCGGTCACACCGTGCATCGGATTGAGCTGAGACTGATTACTACATGTCCCAAATGACATATAGATCTTTTTACTAAATTATAAAAACAATATGAATGTGTTTTATCAGTTTTGAGTACGTCACTTGTCTTTTTTACTAAAATGTCATTTTAAAATCGAAACATTCACTTTGACTCATACCGATCACAATGTGTATAAAATTGAGCTGAGTATGATTCCTACACATAAAAAATTACTTATTAATTGTTTTAATAAATTATTTAAACAATTTGAATGCATTTTCTTTGTTTTGAGTAGGTCAGTTGGCCTTTTTACTAAAATTGATGTTAATTTTAAATAAAAACACACACTTGGAGTCATACCGGTCACACCGTGAATCGGATTGAGGTGCGGTTGACTCATGAACATCTCAAATAACTTATGGATAATGTTTATAAAGTAAAAAAACAATATGAATGTGTTTTTTTAGTTTTGAGTAGGTCATTTTTTTTACTAAAATTGATGTCAATTTTAAATAAAGACGCACTTAGAGTCATACCATTCACACCATGTATCAGATTGAGGTGAGGCTAATTCCTACACATTAAAAATCACTTATGGATTGTTGTACTAAATTATCAAAACAATATGAATGTGTTTTCTTGGTTTTGAGTATGCCACTTATCTTTTTGTACTAAAATGTCATTTTAAACTTGAAACACGTACTTTGAATCATACAGATCACATCATGTATCAGTTTAATGTGAGACCGATTCCCACATGTCACAAATTATTTATGAATAAATTATATAAATTATCAAGAAAATATGAGCGTGTTTGATCAGTTTTCAGTGAGTGACACTTTTTAAAGTCAAATTTCAATTTTAACATGATAATGGACACACTAATTCAGTTGTCTTTTTACTAAAATTAATGTCAATTTTAAATAGATTGAAGTACTTAGAGTCATACCAGTCACGTCGTGTGTTGGATTGATGTGTGGATGATTATTACATGTCCAAAAGTTTCAAAATAATCCTAACTATCAATGTTATCATGATTTACATTGACTTTATTTGTCGAAATTCCAACACTCCATAAGCAACTTTGAACAAACCACATCAACTAAAAAAATCCACCTGTATAAGAAAAAAATTATTATGAGTAATACTAAAAAGAAATAAATTAAACATAAATATGAAATAATACATTAATTATATGGATAATGATTTTACTATGAAAATATCAATATCACCTCTATGATTTAATAGTGGTGGGAACTTTAAGGAAAGTGATAAATGTCAACATTGTAGGGGTGAAAGGTTTTGAGGGAGAAGAAGTCTATGGAATTTTTGGTGCAAAAAGGAATGAAAGATGAAAAAACCACCCCAAATCAAACAAAATAATCCACCTATATAAGAAAAAAATTATTATGTGAGTAATAATAAAAATAAATAAATTAAACATAAATAGGAAATACTACATTAATTCTATGGATAATAATTTTACTGTGCAAACATCGATATCAACTCTATAATTGAGTAGAGGTAGCATCGTTGATCTTCCTGTAAAGGTAGTGGATGGAACTTGAAGGAAAGTGATAAATTTCAACACTATAGGGGTGAAAGGTTTTGAGGGAGAAGAAGTTTGTGGAAGTTTTGGTGTAGAAAGACATAAAAGATGGACAAAACACCCCAAATCGAACAAAAGAATCCACATGTATAAGACAACAATTATTATGTGAGTAATACTAAAAATAAATAAATTAAACCTAAATATTAAATAGTACATTAATTATATGTACAATGATTTTACTATGAACACATCAATATTACCTATTTAATTGAGTAGAGGTATCATCGTTGTTATTCCTGAAAAGACAATGGAGATAACTTGAAAGAAAGTGATAAATGAAATAGTGTAGGGGTGCAAAGGTTTTTAGGGAGAAGAAGTCTGTGGAAGTTTTGGTGCATAAAGAAATAAAAGATGGATAGACCACCCTAATTAAAAAAAAGAATCCATATGTATAAGAAAAAAATTATTATGTGAGTAATACTAAAAAGAAATAAATTAAACATAAATATGAAACAATACATTAATTCTATGGACAATGATTTTACTATGAAAACATCAATATTACCTCTATGATTGAGCAGAGATAACTTCATTACTACTATTGAAAAGTCGTGACACATGGACATAAATATTCTAAAATAAACAAACTCTACAAGGAATAATGAAAATTAAATCAATGTTTCATTATATAATTTTTTAGTAAAATAGAGAAAGTATATCATAGCATTACCATTAAATATTTCCAAAGGGTCTCCTTCATTATAGTTTGTTCTTTTGAAGGATTGGTAACATCATCATGTATAGAAGAAATTGTCTTCATGATTAGTCAAACATTTAATTAGATTATGTTAATATAGTAGAGAACATATAATATTATGAGGAAAAACATAATATATTAAAAAAACTTTTAACTTCTCATTGAACTCTCTTTATTTTTTTAAAGGTTTCAAGGATTTGGTTCCTCTATCGAGAATCCAAATCCCCTCTTTATGTCCCCCTCTAATGAAAAATACATCTTCTATATTATTACCGACATGAACTGATTATGATGTCCTAATGAAAGGGTCATACTCGATTAATTTTTCATTTGAATCGAAATTTGTTTTAGTCACCATCAAGACAATCAACCAATTATTGTTTATTAGATTAGAGACATGAAATACTTTCACTACTTGTGATTCCATTATGAATAGCTCATATTTTTCCCTTCCACATTGAAATTCACCTTCACAAATCCCATATCATTAACTTTCACTCCATTGATATTGTCAATCCATTTGCAACGAAAAAGCGACACTTGAAATGTTGTATAATCCAAATCATATATCTGTTTGATAATTACACAATATGAAATATTTTCATAAATTGAATTTATATCCTTGGAATTAGATATGTTCATTGCTTTAGCCATAAGTGTAACACCACTATTTTTTCATCGTACTGAATTCATCATTTTCTTTTATATAGAACATATAACCATTGGTTAAAAACTTAGTGTAAGATATAACATTTTAATTTGGTCCTCTGACTAACCATTGAATTAGTTCGAAAATTAAATTCAGATTTTTAGATAACTCCTTATAAATTTGATCTATGAACCATCCTATAAACTGTTGATTATGTGTATTTGATATCCATCCTTCAGCTTTTGATGGATTCAAATATCTAAGAATTTCTTTGTGGGCTTCAATGTATGAATCAACATCTTCACTATTATGTAATATGTAAAGGTGTTCTTGTTCTCTCTATATCAAGGTAATTGTAATAACATCTCTTCCGGAAATTCATTCACCCATAAGGCATTCATCATAACAAGACATTAGGAGACCAATGCTTTAAACATCTTATAGGTAATCGGTACAAAATTCAATAGCTTCTTCAACAATATATTGTTATGAAATACATCTTTCTATCCAACTTCGATTCTTGACATACCCTTTCAAAATCATCATATACTATTCAATGGGGTACATCCATATGTAATGGACAAGACCACATAGTTGGACCTCTCTAACCAGGTGAACCATCTTGTGGACCATTATATAAAAGAATTATGGTGGGAATAACATCTCTAATTCACATAATATGACCAAAATCTTCTTATTCATGATTAGAAACTTCACCAGGTCTACAAATTTGCTGTATATAGCTTTGAAAAATAAGTAGAGTCTGGTTAATGTATGTCATACATTTTAAGGCAGAATGAAATGGAAATCAACAGACATTAAATCTTATATCAAAACATGAAAGTCATGTGATTTTAGCCCTTACAACTTCAAATTATTCATTAACACGACATTATTTATATTTGATGAATACCCTTGTAGAACTTTTACACTAGTAAGGAAAATGTAAAATTGCAAATTTTCCTATCTAGATAGAGTGTAAGCTATTATAGAAAGAAAAGTATTCCTTTTACCCTTCACCCATGCCAACTCTTCTCTTATCCCCATTTCAATCAAGTCCAACCTAGCCTTGATACCATCTTTCATTTTTCTAGGAACATTTAGTAACATGATAATAACACTATCAAATAAATTTTTTCTATATGTATGACATCAAGAAAATGTATGAAATACAAACAATTATAATATGGTAATTCAAAGAAAATTGATCTCTTCTTCCAACATGATTTTGTAAGGTTTTTCGAAAACATTTTACCAAAAATAGTGACAATATTTTTTACTTTATTGTATAGTTTTCGCCTGTTACTAGAGATGGTGTTGTACCTTGTTTGATATTTCCATTGAATGTTGTTGTCTAGGATCAATATTTATGTCATCGAGGTAAACATTTCCAATGTCCTAAAAACACAGTTTTTGAGGAATTTTACAACCGAACTAAGTATGTGTGTTTTTCACAAATGGAACACACCAATATTCCTTTAATGTTATAGCCTGCTAAATTTCCATAAGTGGAGAAGTCATTTATCATTCCATACAACATGAACCTCAATGTGAATTCTTCACTTTTATGAGAATCATACATTGTAAAACCTGTATCCCACATCAATTTTAGCTCTTTGATCAATGGAGCCAAATAGACATCAATATCATTACTAGGTTTCTTTGGTCCAGATATAAGTAGAGACAACATAATGTATTTGTGCTTCATGCATAACCATTGTGATAAGTTATAATTTACCAACATAATGGGCCATGTACTGTGAGTACTAATTTATACACCAAAATTATTTATTCCATCTGTAGATAATGAAAGATGAAAGTTTCTCAGATCATTTCTAAATTCAGGAAACTCGTAATCAATTTTCTTCCACTAAGGAGAATATGTTGGATGACATAGGTTCCCATATTTAATTCTTGTCTCTGAATGACATGTTAATTGTCTCATGGTTTGCAGACATCTATATAGCCTTCTAAACTGTGTAATGATATGAAATTACTATACAAATTTCAAAGTACTTGGATTCATTTTTCTTGTATCGATCTGCACCAAACTTAGGTAATTTTATGAGTGATTCATGATACTTGCGAAACAATATGAAATCATTTGGACAAGAATGTATTTTTTAGAGATCATACCCATTGAATGTAATATTCATTTAGCATCATATGTTCGACATGGTAGTTCATTTTCTTCTGGTAGCATATCATTTAGGATACCAAGTAGTTCTGGTGTCACTCCATCCACTACCAACTTTCAAATTATATAACTTCAATAAAACTGAAAATGTTGTGTATTTAGTAAAATAGATATACAATGGTTTCTTGGAATATCTATTTAACTCTTCAAACAACTTTGGAAAATCAAAAAGTTCATCTTCAATTGCCATTATAATTTTTCCATGCAATCTCCATAATCATTTATAAAGGTATTTATATAAAATGATTCATAAACCACAATATCATCCTAATCGGTGTCCACATCCAGTTTTCCCCATGTTTAGTCCAACATTTATATCTTTGATCTATTCCGTGAAAAATAAAATGTTCTTTCAACTCTTCCATACTAATTTGTCTTGAATAACAACAACATAAACACGGAAAGAGGATTTTAAAAGGGTTGTCTGCATGCTCTCTTGAAAAATTGACGAACTCTTTAACTCCATATTTATACTCTTTTTCCCAATGATTAACATGAATCCATTTTTTATTCATATCCATCCTATTGGGTTCATAAAACATTGATTTTTCACAATATATAAATAAATACACATAAGATATTCACTATCAAAGGTGAAAGTTATAGACAATTATAATAAGGGAAACTCAACATTTGATTATTTTAAAGAATTTAAATATGTTGAAGAAAATGGGTGATTGGATTTAAGAAAAGAATTAATCCACTATGGAAAGTGTTATCCTATGAATTAATTCGAAGGTGAGAGTTATAGACAATTCATCCTCATCACCTCATCTCCCGAACATTTATCATTTCATTTTGTTGTTTGACACATCCTTAATCTCTTGTGGACATGCACCTATGTTACTTGAAATACTCTAAGAAGTAGTCATCCATGAGATGAATAATGCTCAGAGCAGTAAAAGAAACATAAAAGATATGGGGTATGAGTTTCAAGAAAAAAATTATAATAATGGATGTTCGGGAGATGAAGGTGATGAGGATGACAGTTGTCTATAAAAGAGATGGGGGGTGAGTCTCAAGAAAAAAATTATAATAATTTATAATATATAGAGTTTTATAAGTTCCATTATATTTTTTGGAACAAGTGATGTAGAAACCCAAATAATTATTACATTTAAAATTAATGGTATATCAAATATTTGAAAACATATCAAGACTCTTGGGATACCATATCACCACATTGACCCATCCTAAGGATTCTAGGAAGGTTGTCACATCAGATCTACCCATCTAAAGGATTCTAGGGAGGCCATATAATACACATTGACCCATACTTGACATTCTAGGGAGGTCCATAAAGAACTTGGTATAAAGCAATAATATACATCAACAAGATATATCACAAACAAGGGAGAAAAATACACCAACCTTGAAACGTCTATCCCATACACATTTAAACACACACACACACACATATATAACATGGAATTTATAATACACATAATTACAAAAAAAATGCACATTTAAACATAATTTTTAATGAAAATAAATAAAATCCCTTCCTAATTTGGAAATCCAGAACCATAATTTGTGAATAAATAATTATAAATCACCCTTACATTATAAGTTCTGAAAACAAATATATATATATATATATATATATATATATTCCCCTAGGGTCTAGCTCAATTGGTAGCGGCTTTGTGGGGTCACAGTGAGGTCTAGGGTTTGAGTCTCGCCGAGTTATT
Source organism: Viscum album (assembly GCA_963277665.1). Classification (NCBI taxonomy): domain Eukaryota; kingdom Viridiplantae; phylum Streptophyta; class Magnoliopsida; order Santalales; family Viscaceae; genus Viscum; species Viscum album. Next base: position 26,103,339 of record OY728156.1, read on the forward strand.
CCTTATTGGTGTGGAGTAGAATTTTAGTTGTATTTCTCCCCCTCCCTGAACTGTTGTAATTATATATATATATATATATATTTATAAAATAAACTTAAATTGATAAAAATCTATGTAACCCTTATAGAAAAATATCACAACATAGTAAAATATCACAACATAGTAAAATAAATACAACCCCATACTAATTTTGAAGTCAGAAGATTTGTTGTTTGTTGATGGTCTTAAAAATAATTTTTTTTAGGTTAATTTAGCTATGTGATGATTTTAATGAGGTTTTATTAAGAAAGAAAACATTTCTATTAAATGGAATAAAATATGGAATGATTTCTAACCCATGTGAGAGGACCAATGGTAATCTCTTTCCGAATAGAGACTCTTACCATTCCATCTATCTCAGTTCAATTGATGAGAACAAATGATTTCATTGAAGGTTGAGTAATATTTTTCAAATAATTTTGTGAAAAAATTAAAATTGAGATGTGTTTATAGACTTTCCTCATCTCAAAAGATAAAAGGGGATTGATTTGTGAGACAATCCAAAATGGAAAATCATTAAAGGCAGTCATAAATGTCATGACCCGTCCTCGGGGCCCATGCCATGACTACCCCAAGCCCGTCTTCCATAGGCCAGAGGCTGGAGACTAGCACCAAAGGCATAAATCCCCAAGCTGGGAAGGCATTGCATTTATAAAAGAAAACAAACACAACAGAGTACGAAATTGGAAGTAAAACACTAAGTAGAAACTGTATACAGGAGAAGTGCTAAAAAGTAAAAGGGGCCGGAAATACAAGCTCAACGATAAAGTACAACTGAAAAGGGACAAATAGCTGAAAGTAAAGAGAAGATCCTGGATCATCCTCTGGAGTTCCTACCTGAATTTTAGGTACAGACGGTCACCTCAGCACTCCACGTATGTCAGACTCCTCCGTGTGCTGACTCGTCAAAAGGTCCACCTCTGGGTACCGTCCAGTCCTAGCGCATTCGGCCTCCGTCAGCACTATCTATTGTCTACATCCAACACAACGAGGTGTGAGCATAGCCCATGCAGGGGTGAGTATAATGATACTCAATAGGGGACCCTGAGACCCCTGAAGGTCTCCCAGAATCCACAAAGGACAAAACACAGTAGAAATATACAATCACGAAGTATCAACCAACCCTACTTAGGTATATGCCCAAACATATACCTAAGTTATTAATCTCAATCTGGCTCCAAATCTTGATCCCAAGCACAAACCATTCCACAAAGGAAGTAAAGTCAATCACCACGATGATAATGGTTGAAAGATATGACTCAGCTCACACAGGTATACATCTCTCGTAGAGAGATAGAGATGATCAGATGTAGTCATTGATTCATCTAAGCTGTCAGACCCACATAGGATACAGGACCAGCTAAGCTGTCAGACCCACACAGGATACAAGAAAAACTATTCTAGAGTGATATATATGATCAGATGTAGTCACTGATTCATCTAAGCTGTTAGACCCACATAGGATACAGGACCAGCTAAGCTGTCAGGCCCACACAGGATACAAGACCACCTATTTTGTCAGACCCACACAGGATACAGGAACAGAAGTCAGAACTGTTGGACCCACGGTGGATCCTGGTACAGTAGTCATCACTGTTGAACCCACAGAGGATTCTGGTTCATTAGTCATCGTTGTCGAACCCACAGAGGATTCCGCTTCAGTAGTCATCACTGTCGAACCCACATAGGATTCCGGTATAGTAGTCGTCGCAATCAAACCCACGTAGGATTCTGGTATAATAGTCGTCACAGTTAGCTCTAGGGTTCCCACACACAGCACGCTCGATTCTAAGAGGGTCCACTCCTCAAGTCAAGTATCGATACATAAAATATCATTAAGTCTCGAGTTGATGTATCACGTAGTTCCGTCTCATCAAAAGGAACCCAACACGACAAACGACGCATCAATCAGACGCCCAGTCTGAGAGTTATTGGCATTTCCGTTTCAGCGGCCTGGTTGGATTTACGCTCGATCCAAACCCGACCGTGTTTCCAAAGTTGTCCAAAACTCACTTAGATTATCACAAAAGGACCACCTCATCACGAGGGTCCCAGTCGTTTGGACGCGCGGTCTTGAAGATATCCACATTTAAGCGAAGTCGGGCCCAACCAGACTCGGCGGGTCCGACCTGGCTGGGGGGTCGGCCCGGCCCGGATGGGGGTTCGGCCCGGCCCGGCTCGGCGGGTCTGACCCGGCTGGGGGGTCGGCCCGACCTAGTTTGGCAGTTCTGACCCGGCTGGGGGTTTGGCCCGGCCCGGTGGGGTGCAGACCACCTATGGACCCGGCCCGCACTGCGGGCCGGTTCGGTTCGCCCAGCGGCGCCGCCTCTCCCCTATCCGGCCGGCCGTAGCTGGCCAGTTCTGCCTGGTGCATGCATCCCACACAGCAGGCCGCAGTTCTCCTCCGCGCGGCGCCTACGGGCGCCACAGTCCTCCAGCCCAGCCAGTAGGCGGCCGACCGGTTCACCCAGCAGAGCAGCCCATGGAAGTGGGCCGCAGCTCCTCCACGTGGCGCCTGTGGGCGCCGCAGGTTTCCAGCCCAGCCGACCAGTTAGGTTCAGTCTAGCGGCCCGCGGTTGCAGGCCGCGTCCTCTTCCACGTGGCCGACACGACAGTGCCGGTCCTCCACCACTGCGGCCCAGCCTGGCCGCGGCCTTCAGCTCCATAGCACGGCGCGGCGGTGCCGCGCCTCTTCTTCTGTTGCGGCCCTCCCGGCTGTGGTTCCTCTTCCATCCACCGTGGTCCTCCTGGCCACGGTTATTCTCCAGCATGGTGCGATGGCACCGCGCCCTTTCGGCTCCCCCTCCAACGTCATCAAAAGGAAGCAACAAAGGGGAGGGTCGGGCTGTGTTCGTGCGGACCGAGCCCTCCTTATTACATTGATAACAATTGGCACATCATTACACCAACTTAATGATGTAGAACAGAGGGTATAATCAAACATTAAAGTAACCCCTACCTCGAGTTCGGTGATGTTGAGGGAGTCACGGAAAAGCGGCGTCGTTCCGTCAATGTCAGAGGTGGAAGGAGGTGACGTCATTGTTGGCGACGTTCTTCGCAGGTGACATCTTCTCCTTTGACGCGGAGGAAGAGGAAAGAAGATGGGCATTCTTCATGGGCATAGCCTCACTTTCTTGCCCCAGTTGAAGAAGGAAGAAGATGATCGAGTTCCTCGTGTTCTTCGCTGGAGAGGGTGATGTCTTCCAAATTCTTCCAAGTTCGACCAAAATAATATGTGCCAACCCAAAATAATAGCTTTGGCTATTCTTTTATTCTTAACATGAATTCAAAATAAATCAAATTAATTAAGTTGATTCACTTAATTAATTTCAAGGGAGTTGGCACATTTAATTGGGGATGGAAGGTGTAGAGGCTCCCCACTTTAACGGGGGTTTAAGGGGGTTTAAGGGGGGTTAGAGAGGTCTGGTGGGACCCACCTAATAATCCTCTGAAGGGAGGTTATGTGCGGGTGGGACCCACCACCATAACATCCTCCCAAGGGAGGTTGGGGTGTGGTGGCCCCCACATCCAACCTCCCCTTGGAGGTTTTAACCACCCAAATAAAATAAAGTTAATACTTTATTTCATTCAATTTAATTTTAAACCCCCCAAAAACTATCTTTCAAACCCGTCAGAACGCAACTGCAGTGAAGGTATTACTAAGAAATCACTGATGCTGTGAGTTCAACGGTGCCCTCAGATTTCAATTCTGAGCACCAGTTCAAAAGTTATAAAATGCCGCTCACGCATTTACTGATCATACCCGAAAAAAAAGTTCGGAAAATTATTAACAGCCATCCTCAACCCATTGCGGTTGAGGTTATGCTCTGACTAGTTGAAACACGCACCAATGAACCCAATGGTACCCTCAAATTTCCAATCTGAGTTACCATTTAAAAGTTATGAATTTTACAATAAAATAATTTTCATTTAATTATTTTATTTGCGGCCAAAAACTAACTTTCTCTAGTGGCCCTTACTGACCCAAGTTAGTATCTACTTAAAAAAAGTATACTCTCACGAGTTCAGCGGTGGTCTCATATTTTTAATCCGAGTTACCATTTGTGAGTTATAATCCTTTGAAAAATAAAATAACTTTATTTAATTATTTTATTTACGATTATGCCATTTTCAGGTTTTCTCACAGGATGCGCACGCCGACTAAACTTAAGTCATGACTAGGGTAAACCCACCATCCTGAGCGCAATGGTGGCCTCAGATTTATGATCCGAGTAAGCATTTAAGATTTATTCCACTTTTTCAGGAAAACTGCACACGTGCGCTAATTTAAGCTTAACAAAACTTCGACGGATCATTCTGGGCACTCCGGGCCTCGGAATCGCGCGCCGTCAGAAACTGCAGACTCGTAAAATTACCAAGTATTTAAGAAAAAAAATTTCCACATAATTTTTGGGTCTTTACATTCTCCCCACCTCCGGGCTTTACGTCCCCGTAAGCTACAACTCAAACTAACAGAACAAATGAGGGTGTTGAGCACAAATCTGAGCCTCCCGCTCCAATGTGATATCTTGGAGGTTCCTGTGATACCAATGAATGTGTACCCAAGGTATCGACCGTCCACATAGGACCTACTGCTGTCGATCCTTAATATCTACTGTAACCTCTGTGAAGGTCGCCATGTCGTTAACATCCAACTCGCCATGGCCGATGATGTGGGAAGGGTCATGCACGTTTCTCCTCAACTGGGATATATGGAAGATGTCGTGCACTCGGTGCAGCTGTGGTGGAAGAGCTAAGCGGTAAGCCACCTCGCCTACTCTGTTGAGGACCTGGAAAGGTCCGATGAATCGCAGAGATAACTTGTCGCCTCAGTCAAAACTCCATAAACCTCGTCGAGGTGAGACCTGTAGAAATACGTGGTTGCCATCCTCAAACTCCAGTGGTCTCCGTATCCTGGATGTACATGGAAGGCCCGTCATGAAGTCCATGGATATCGCATCCCTATTCCACTTTGGGACCTCTAAAGGCTGAACCAAGCCTGTTGGTACCTGATGCTCCACCTTCACTTGCTGACAAGTGAGGTATCGAGACACAAATTCCATTACTGCCTTCTTCATAACTAGCCACTAGTGCTATCATCAAAGGTCCTATTAAATCTTCACCACTCCTGGATGTACCACTAATGGAGATGCATGGAACTCCCTCAACACTTCATCCTGAAGTGAAACTTTTACCATAGTACGTTCTCTGAAGAGTATGACGTGATCCCCACCTTCATAAAATCCATCAGGTGTCTGCCCTGTGGATATCTAAGCACGTCGTGCCTCACAGTCAATGTCCCCACATTGTGCCTCTCTAACTCACTGAAGAAGTGGAGGAGCGACTGTGAGAGACTGCAGAAAGGCTGCTCCATCTCTATCCATAAAGGATATCTGCAACGCGGCCAACTACTCTGTCGCCTCTCCTAGCAGCTGAATTCCTGATCTCCTGCTGAGAGCATATGCTAAAACGTTCCCCTTCCCAAGAGTATAAACTATCTCAAAGTCATATTCCTGGAGGAACTCGAGCCATCGTCGATGTCTCAGGTTCAGGTTCTCATGAGAAAAGATATACCTGAGACTCTTGTGATCTGAGTAGACTGTAAATAATTCGCCCATAAGATAGTTCCGCCTCATCTTCAAGGAAAAGAACACTTATGCTAACTCTAGGTCATTGGTAGCATAGTTCTGCTCGTGCTGTCTCAACTTCCGAGAACCATTTGTGATCATTACTCGCTCCTGCATCAGGACACACCCGAGTCTGGTCCCTGATTCGTCGCATTAAACTACATTCCCTACGCCTTCCTCTAGAAGCCTCAAGATTGGGGCACTAGTCAGCCTCTGTCTCAGCTCCTGAAAGCTCTACTGGCATCTCTCTGACCACACGAAGGGTTTCCCCTTCTTCACCAAAGCTGATAGTGGTGCTGCATCTCTGGAGAAGTCTGACACAAAGGTAAGTCTGGCTGACTCATGAGTGATCGACTGCACCCTCTTATGCATGATTCCATCCTGTGCTGCCTAGGTTTTCCTTTTCACCGACAAAAGAAAACCCATCCCAATGTTTTAGATAAACCACAACCTTTTTTTCCTAATACAGTCAATCTGTGTATGAACTGTGGTTTCCCAGTCTATACCCAAACTAACGTCGTAAGGCCTCGACGCTGCCACCAAGAGGTTCCAATTGAAACTCTCACCTCAAGGGTCAGATCACACCATCGGCGTAAGTGTGATTATCGAGTCTCCTCCCAAAGGTATCTTCAGATGTGAGGGTCAAGTCAACAACTTAACCAGAAACTCTAGGTCCGGGACAAGATTCGTGGAAGGAAGGAATGATTGGTACCTATGTCTATTGATACGGAAGATAGTAGTAGACACAGACCATACCTCAAATAATTCTTAGAGCCCTTGGGTCACACTCCTTGACTGCATGTAGCTACTCTCTTTCCTATCCCTCCAACTCCCTGAGCTTAGCGAGGACTAAAAGGGCGGGTGGTTACAACATGTTAGAATGTTCACCACCTCATGCTGCTCTCCTAGCTCTGCTTCCATGTCTGCTAACCTGTAGATTCACCTGTCCTTAACACTTCCTCTCCCTAAAACATGTCATATGCCCAAGTCTCTGAGGCTGGCGCTAGTTCGCAGCTTCCCACTTCTAACATTCACAGGCTGTATCTGCTCAACCAAAGAACATTCAACCACAAAGGTTCTCTCTAGAACCCTAACATAAGTAGGAATGCATAGAGTAAAAAGTGTTGGCTCAGATATCCTTAAACACACCTCGCTCAAAGGTCCAAGCTCTAAATCACTGATCGTATCATATTCATTGAGTACTAAGAAATATCGGTATGCCTCGATGAATACTCAGCTACCGACACGTTGTCCTATCGAAGCTGTATAAGATCTAGTAAACTCTCAGCCACCTCCTCAAGCCAGTCCTCAGCCTCCAGTGAGTTGGGCTCGCCTCGGAACCTGAGGGGTATCTGATGTTGAAACACATGTAAGGCACTAAGCCTACAAGTGTCCTCTACCGGTACTGCCAGTTGAAACTGCTGACCAACAGACAGTGATATAGCTGACACACTACCCGGAGGTACTATCTCGAGTAATGGTCCACATACCAAGGCCTCATCACTATGTGGACCATCCTCAATGTCACTCACTGAAAGAGTCTAGTAGCTAAGATCACCATCTGCTCTTATGGTGTCTCAACTAGGAGAAAAACTCTAGCAATCGCCTCCAACCAGCCCTCAGCTGCGATCACCTTGAAACCTCAGAGGCCTATTTTTTTGGAACTCGTAAAATGTACTTAGTCAGCGTGCACCATCCGCCAATGAGACTGGTGGTATCTTCTGCCCAATGAGTGGTGGTGCTGCTGGTACAGCACCTGAAGGTGAAAACGTAGAAAGAGGGCCCTAAACCGGAGCCTTGTCGCTCAGTAGGCCGTCATCTTGTACTCTCTCGGGAACTCTATATGGCTATCTTTGTAGTGGCATCCTGATAAGTAACAGGTGCGCCACGATCAATAAGTTATACATGGTGAGCTGACTCAAAGAGACCACAAAGGAAACTCTTGAAACACACACGCAATCAGTGTTTTCGTGCACTGAGTCGGAAATCAGAGGTCAGGGTCCTGGTGTATGGATACGTCGGCCACTGCAACAAAACTAGATTCCCTGGACTGAAAACCACACTCAATACTCTTAACAATATTGCTTCACAGTAAGACAGATTGGAGTCCTGAGTTCTGTGGTAGAACTGACTCCTTTGATACCAATTTGTCACGACCCTTCCTCAAGGCCCGTGTCGTGACTACACCAAGCTCTCCTTCCATAGGCCAGGGGCTGGCGACTAGTACCAAAGGCATAAATCCCTAAGCTAGGAATGCATTGCCTTTATAAAAGAAAAAAAAACACAACAGAGTATGCAACTGGAAGTAAAACACTAAGTAGAAACTGTATACAAGATAAGTGTTGAAAAGTAAAAGGGGCCAGAAATACAAGCCCAACAGTAAAGTACAACTAAAAAGGGACAAACAGCTGAAAGTAAAGAGCAGCTCCTGGATTATCCTCCAGGGTTCCTACCTGAAAGGTAGGTATATACGATCACCTCAGCACTCCACGTCCGTCAGACTCCTCCATGTACTGACTCGTCAAAAGGTCCAACTCCAGGTACCGTCTAGTCTTGGCGCCTTCAGCCTCCGTCAGCGCTGTCTGTCGTCTGCATCCAACACAACGAGGTGCAGGCATAGCCCATGTAGGGGTGAGTATAACAATACTCAGTAGGGGACCCCGAGACCCCCGAAGGTCTTCCAGAATCCACAAAGGATAAACCACAGTAGAAATATACAATCACGAAGTATCAACCAACCCTACTTAGGTATATGCCCATACATATACCTAAGTTATCAATCTCAATCTGACTCTAACTCTCGAGCCCAAGCATAAACCATTCCACAAAGGAAGTAAAGTCAATCACCATGATGATAATGGTTGAAAGACATGACTCATCTCACATAGGTATACATCTTTTGTAGAGAGATAAAGATGATTAGATGTAGTCATTGATTCATCTAAGCTGTCGGACCCACATAGGATACAGGACCAACTAAGCTATCGAACCCACACAGGATACAAGAACAACTATTCTAGAGTGATATAGATGATCAGATGTAGTCACTGATTTATCTAAGCTGTCGGACCCACACAGGATACAGGACCAGCTAAGCTGTCGGACCAACACAGGATACAGGACCAGCTATTCTGTCGGACCCACACAGGATACAGGACCGACTATTCTGTCGGACCCACATAGAATACAGGAACAGAAGTCAGAACTGTCGGACCCACGATGGATCCCGGTATAGTAGTCATCGTTGTCGAACCCACAGAGGATTCCAGTTCAGTAGTCATCGTTGTTGAACCCACGGAGGATTCCGGTTCAGTAGTCATCGCTGTCAAACCCATGTAGGATTCCAGTATAGTAGTCGTTGTAGTCGAACCCACGTAGGATTCCAATACAGTAGTCGTCATAGTCAACTCTAGGGTTCCCGTACACAGCATGCTCAATTCCGAGAGGGTCCGCTCCTCGAGTCAAGTATCAATACATCAACTATCACGAAGTCTCTAGTTGATGTATCCCGTAGTTCTGTCTCATCAAAAGGAACCCAACGCAATGGACGGCGCGTCAATCGGACGCCCGGTTTGAGAGTTATTGGCATTTCCGTTCTAGGGGCCCGGTTGGATTTACGCTCGATCCAAACCCAACCATTTTTCCAAATTTGTCCAAAACTCACTTAGAGTATCGCAAAAGGACCGCCTCATCATTAGAGTCCTAGTGCCGCAGATGGTGCGTCGTTCGGAAGCGCGGTCTTGAAGCTATTCACATTTAAGCGAAGTCGGGCCTGGCCCGTCAAGCCTAGTGGGCTGTGGTGGGACGGCCCAGCCCGGCTCGGCGGGTCCGACCCGACTGGGGGGTCAGCCTGGCCCGGTGGGGCATGGACCACCTGCGGACCCGGCCCGCGCTGCCGGCCGTTCTGGTTCGCCCGACGGCGCCAAGCGACGCCGCCTCTCCCCTGTCTAGCCGGTTGTAGCCGGCCGGTTCTGCCCGGCGCATGCGGCTCGCATAGCGGGCTGTGTTTCTCCTCTGTGCGGCGCCTTTGGGCACCGCAATCCTCCAACCTGGCCGGCAGGCAGCCGACCGGTTCACCCAGCAGAGCGGCCCGTGGAAGCGGGTCGCGGCTCCTCCGCGCGGCGCCTGCAGGCACCGCGGGTTTCCAGCCCGGCCGGTAGGTGGCCGACCGGTTCGGTTCGGCTGAGCAGCCCGCAGTTGCGGGCCACGTCCTCCTCCACGCGGCCGGCGTGACGATGCCGATCCTCCACCTCTGCGCCCCAGCTTGGCCGCGGCCTTCGACTCCACAGCGCGGCGCGATGGCACCACGCCTCTTATTTCACCGCGGCCCTCCCAACTGTGGTTCCTCTTCCATTCGCCGCGGTCCTCCTGGCCGCAGTTATTCTCCAGCACGATGCGACGACACCACGCCCTTTCAACTCCACCTCTGACGTCATCAAAAGGAAGCAACAAAGGGGAGGTTCGTGCCGTGTTCATGCGGACCGAACCCTCCTTATTACATTGATAACAATTGGAACATCATTCCACCAACTTAACGATGTAGAAAGGAGGGTAGAATCAAACATTAAAATAACCCCTACCCCGAGTTCAGTGATGTTGAGGGAGTTGTGGAAAAGCGGTGTCGTTCCATCAATGTCGGAGGTGGAAGGAGGTGACATCGTCGCTGACAACGTTCTTCATGGGCGGCGTCTTCTCCTTTGACGCGGAGGAAGAGTAAAGAAGATGAGCGTTCTTCGTGGACGTCACCTCACTTTTTTGCCCTGGTTGAAGAAGGAAGAAGATGATCGAGTTCCTCGTGTTCTTCGCTGGAGAGGGTGATGTCCTCCAAATTCTTCCAAGTTCGACCAAAATAATTTGTGCCAACCCAAAATAATAGCTTTGGCTATTCTTTTATTTTTGACATGAATTCAAAATAAATCAAATTAATTAAGTTGATTCACTTAATTAATTGCAAGGGAGTTGGTACATTTAATTGGGGATGGAAGGTGTAGAGGCTCCCCACTTTAATGGGGGTTTAAGGGGGTTTAAGGGGAGTTAGAGAGGTCGGGTGGGCCCCACCTAATAATACTCCCAAGGGAGGTTATGTGTGGGTGGGCCCCACCACCATTACATCCTCCCAAGGGAGGTTCGGGTGTGGTGGACCCCACCTCCAACCTCCCCTTATAGTTTTTAACCACCCAAATAAAATAAAGTTAATACTTTATTTCATTCAATTTAATTTTAAACCCCCCAAAAACTATATTTCAAACCCGTTAGAATGCAACTACGGTAAAGGTATTACTAAGAAATCACCGACGCTGCGAGTTCAACGGTGCCCTCAGATTTCAATTCCAAGCACTGGTTCAAAAGTTATAAAACGTCGCTCACACGTTTACTGATCGTACCCGAAAAAAAAGTTCGGAAAATTATTTACAGCCATCCTCGACCCACTACGGTCGAGGTTAGGCTCTGCCTAGGTGAAACACGCCCCAACGAACCCAACAGTACCCTCAGATTTCCAATCTGAGTTACCATTTAAAAGTTATGAATTTTACAATAAAATAATTGTCACTTAATTATTTTATTTGCGTCCAAAAACTAACTTTATCTGGTGGCCCTTGCCGACCCAAGTTAGTAACTTCTTAAAGAAAGCCTACCCTCACAAGTTCAGCGGTGGTCTCAGATTTTTAATCCGAGTTACCGTTTGTGAGTTATAAGCATTTAAAAAATAAAATAACTTTATTTAATTATTTTATTTATGATTATGTCATTTTTGGGTTTTCTCACAGGAGGCCCGTGCCGACTAAACTTAAATCACGCCTAGGGTAAAACCAACATACTGAGCGCAACGGTGGCCTCAGATTTCTGATCCGAGTAACCGTTTAAGAGTTATTCCATTTTACAGGAAAAATGCACACGCGTGCTAATTTAAGCTTAACAAAACTTCGACGGATCATTCCGAGCACTCCGGGCCTCGGAATCGCACGCCGTCAGAAACTGAGGACTCATAAAATTACCAAGTATTTAAGAAAAAAAATTCCACAGAATTTTTGGGTCTTTACAATAAAATGGTGGAAATTCAGTCCAATAATCATCTTTAGTTGAAACCTTTTTATTTTTTTGGACCCATGAGAAAAAATTCCACTAAAGGTGATCTTTACTTTATCACATTTATTTACGACTTTACCATAATGACTAATGTGATGATTATAAAAAATAAATTAGATGTGGTGTAAATGTTCAATATTTCCATATGAATAGTTTAGAATGAATTGGGGATGTGATTCAATTATTTTATATCTAATAATGAGAGTGAATTCACCAAAGGTGATTCTCTAAGATTTCAAAACAATGAAAAAATTAAGCTTGCAGAGCAAGCTGGGGTACAGATGTAGACAACAAAGAAAATTGATTCAAAACAACAATTTTAAAAGACTAAAACAAGATATTAAAATCGGTAGTCAATCAAACACAGGATTGTAAAAAATCATTCTATTCATAATCTAAAAGTAAAATAGTATACAAGGACCGAACCACAAATAAATCATGACATCGACGAACAAGAAATAAAAAAAATTGAAAAATACACAAAGAAAATCGTAAGGCCTACCTTGCTAGGTTGAAGAAAATATGCTTTGGAAACCCTAACTCTAACCAAAGATCGGATGCTTGATGACGTTCGAGCAATTGGAGGCAGTTGAGTGGTGTGATTGAAGCTTCGATTAATATAGGGGGAGTGTCAGTAGTGGGTGGATTCTGCGGAAAGCTTTAGATATCGCGACCCATTTGAAAATGGTTAGGGTTTTTTTAAAATAGATCGGGATACTTTTATCAGCGCTTACAAATAAGATCTGATAAAGGCAGGTCTTTATCAGTGCTAAAAAAGTTCTAATAAAATCCATATTTATCAGTGCTAAAGTTTTAGCACTGATAAACATTCATTTTAGTAGTGATTTTTTAGCTCTGATAAAGACCTATCTTTATCAGCACTTATTACTTAAGCATTGATAAAAGATTTATAATTATAATTATATATAAAAAATTATAAATATATATATACTTAATAAATAAATATAAATATAAATATAGTAAATATATTAATTATAATTATAAAAATATTTTTGACAAATAATATTTATATCTAATTTTAAGTGCATGCATGCATATATGTTAAAAATGAGTGAAATTGAATAAATTAAAAATAAGTGTACTTTAAAAATATTGAAAAAATGGATAAGTTTTATGTGTGTGCATTGTATATAAAAATGCATTAATTATGTATATGTGAAATCAATACAACTCACATTTGATCTATGTTAAATTGAGAAATCAAACAACACATTCAATTATATGTCCATTACACTTTGTAATTAGTGAGTATTTTTAATTCATATTAATTTTTAATTATAAACCATTATTCACTAAATATATGACTATTTAATGTAAAGCGCATAAATATTTTGTAATACATAAATCATATTTATATACATTAATTTATACATATATATATTTAATATATATAATTTATTAACAATAATTATCATAATTATCTAATTAATAAAATGTTTAATATTTAAAAATGTATAATCAATTTATCCATTTTTATAAATAATTATTTAATTAATAAAATTTGTAGTATTTTTTTTAATAAAATCATTTTTCATTTTTTATTTAATTATTTAATTTTATTTATTCAGACCTTTATCAGTTCTAAAAAAAGCACTAATAAAGGGTACCCTTTATTATCACTAAAAAAACATTGATAAAGGGTACCCTTTATCAATGCTAAAAATAAAGCAGTGATAAAAGGTTAAATTTATCAGCGCTTTCTTTAGCGCTGATAAAGATGCCATTTATCAGTGTTTTTTTGTAGCACTGATAAATACCAGCACTGTTAAACACTGGTTTTGTAGTAGTTCCACCACCAGGTGGTCCACGTTAGGCTTAAGGAGCTAGCGGTCAGGGCCTCAGATAGCTGCAGGATTTAGAGGCTTATGACCCCACAATGTACGAGATGATCAGAGGTATGATCTGTGTATTTTATACTCTTGATTCAGTATTAGTTGACATGAGTGTCAGTCATTCCTTCATTTTTTGTACTTTTGGTGTGAGAGCTAGAGATCCTAGTTGAGGCGCTATCCCAATAGCTTCGTCTTGAGGTTCCTACAAGGAACACTTATTCTATGTATTTTATCTACCAATAGTGTGGGAAATCGTTTGGTAAATAGAAGTTCACGTGGTACCTTTTGGTCATCATGATGGAACCCTATGACGTCATCTTGGGTATGGATTAGTTGTCCATGGCCCGAGCCTAGATTGACTTTCACCACAGACAAGTCAAATGCCTTTGCACTAATGGGATGAGATTCACCTTTATGAGTGAGAGAGATATCATGGAGGGATGAGTGAAATCTGTGAGTAGGAGGATGCAACCCATCACCCATTAGTTGGCGAGTATTTCCCTTGGTGTAGTAGGCTCTTCAGGCATTTGAATTCCTTCAGTTGGGTAGGATTTCATGGATTTCTTCCCTGAAGACGTTCTATAACTACCTCTGATGTGGGATATAGAGTTTTATATTGACTTGCATCCTAGGACTGCTTTGATATCTTCTACGGAATATCAGATGGCCCCTATCGAGATTTGGGAGCTACGATTGTAGTTGGAGGATGTAGAGGCCCGATTTTTTCCTTATAAGACTTTGAAATATTTCTAAATATTATTATAGAGCTAGACACTGAGACAAAGTATGATTCCGAGGCCCAGTGTTCCTAGAATTAGTTTTATAAAAATATTAAATATATTTTATATTACACATGTGCAGTTAATTAAAGAAATCAAGATAAATCTTAAACAATTGATCATATTGGAAATCCAAGACCACGGTTGGGTCCGAAACACGGTTTTTCCCCAAGCACGAAATAAAATGAGTCATCATGGGACATCCAGACCCCTCATTCATTGACATGACATTTAAGTGATTAAATGAATTAATTTATTTAATTACTTAAAATACAATAAACATAATTAAATGATATAAATTCTTGATTATGAGGAGTTGGTGTCATAATCCTATCTTTTACAATGATGAATCTTCCTCTCCTCTCCTTCCTGTTAGTGAATGATGAACAAAGAATGACCATGAACCTTTGATTCTACATGGATCAAGACACGATGACTGCAACGAATCCACCTCCTTCATTGTTGAATGCATTATTTTTCTACAACAATCGATCCAATCCTGGTGGGACTCATCTTTGGCGATTCTATGCCTTTGATTAAATGTTTGAGTAGATTGATATTCATCCTTTGATCCACGCCTTTGATTTCAACCCTTGCATGAGCCCAAGTACCAGTTTTCATTCGTTAATTGATTGTTTCTATCCCGGATTGCCCAATTATGCTCAGTTGGCCAAGAAATATTGAATAATGATCCAACCCTTTGTTTTTGGTGCCTTCCTCCCACTTTTCTTCGTGTTTATCACTGAAGAATTCCATTGAAGCCCGATTCGATAATTACTGGGTGACCCGATCTTGATCGGGTGCCCAAATTCAGAGCGGAATTGTGGAATGACAATAGAATTGTGAGTGAGGTATAGATCTGGAAATGACACGATGGAAGGCTAAAAAATTTGTAGGTTTCATACACATTCAACAAAGAATAAAGGCGCATCGATGTGAGGAATGAAGAAAAAAACCCTCACTCATTCCAGTGATTGATTCCCAGCAAACGACGTCCGAAAAGCATGATTCACAGCTAGATCTGAAGATTTCTAAAGGAAACATAGTGGGACCTAAAGCAATTTGACCATATTTGGAGCATAGAAGAAGATTTGGGAAAAACTAGAGTTTCTGAAAAAATCACGACTACGGACCGTGTTCAGAGAAGAACACACAGTGTGCAGCCTCCCTTAGTGGTGACGCTAGGGTTTGGTAAAAGATAAGGATGAAACAACATGTACTTCCCTTGACATGCCGTGTACTACCTTTCCATGTGAGGTGATCCGTGTGAAGGGACACATGGATAGGAACATGCCATGTGACAAGCACATAGACACAGGTTGGACACATGAGAAACATCCCATGTGGGCCAACACGTCATGTACCAGGGTACACAGGCATGGGGTCTGAGTACACTGACACTGCCAGCAGACATGGCCCCGACCCCTGGATAAAAAGAACATGCCATGTAGTCCACTTACACGACGTGCAATACTACATAGGATAAGACCCATTTCCATATAGAGACACGACCAAGTAGTGAAGAGGGGCCACATGCCATGTAGGCCCCCTCACACCTCGTGTACTGTTTGAGCTCCCATGATCAATATTCAATCCTATGTATATCCTTTATTTAAACTTGGATTCCAACCCAAAAGATGCCCATACTAAGTGTTTTTATGCATAGAATGTGATGGTTACCTTAAAGTGACTTTTGAGATACGATTTGGATGTTCCAAGTTTGGTACACATTGAGAGGACACCTAATGATGGCAGTGACCAGACATGATTACTAACAAAATTTTGGGATGACCCTCCTGTAGGATCTGGGCTATGTAGTCCCCAATGATTCCAGGATGACCCTATAGTAGAATCTGGGTAGTGTATTCCCTGAAGATTCCAGGATAACCCTCTAGTAGGATCTGGGTAGTGTAGTCCCCGATGATTTTGGGATGAACTTCTAGTAGGATCTGGGTTGTGTAGTGCTTGAATATTCTAGGCTGAACCTCCAGTAGGGCTGGGTAGTGTAGTCCCTGACGAACTTCTGGGATGACCCTCTAGAAGGTTTGGGTAGTGTAGTCCCCGATGAACTTCTGGGCTAACCCTCCAGTAGGTTTGGGTAGTGTAGTCCCTAATGACCTTCCGGGCTAGCCCTCTAGATGGGCTGGGTAGTGTAGTCCTCGATGACCTTCTGGGATGACCCTCTATCTGGGCTGGGTAGTGTAGTCCTCAACGAATTTCCAGATAAGACCCTCTACTATACAACACAGTGGAAATACATGATTCAAATTACCTAAGGACTCACGAGAAAAAGGGGAACTTTCCCCACCAAGACACATTCTTGTTACGCGACCTAAAACTATGTGGGAAAGTCAGTGCTGCCTAAAGAGAATAGTATCAAGGTATGGTGATTTGAACCCCTTTGACTTGCAACTTCTAGGCATACACTTGAGGTTCTGGGCATCGTAGATGACTCTACCTTGGAACTGTTGGATTCTCACCTTCTTTGGTTGAGTTGTGAGATAAAGATCCCCTTACTCCCTTGTTTGGTCTTCTTTAACTGAGCACACACACACACACACATATTTATCTATCCTGTTATAGTACCCACTCATTAGGTCTTGGTTACTCTCCTTTCAAGAGAGGCAAAGATGCGTGGGGTATGCCACATGTTTTCCATGTATATATTCTCATTATTGGGAGGGTATAATCTCAGGCTATAAGTAGAAAAGACTAGATGGGGGGGGGGGGGGTCACCTCCTCACCGTTTCGAGATCCTTGTGTTTGGATGAGCCTACTTTCCCACTCTTTTTGAGTTGAGATGCACTCTTTTCATTATCTTTTATTATACATTGTTCTATTTGTTGATTCTCTCTAGTTGTATCTCTTACTTCCCCCTTTACCTTTTTGGGGTGTTCTACTGGGTATGTATATATTCACCCTTATACGGGATTTTCCCAACACATGTCATGTCTTTTGTAGATGACAGATAGGTCTATCGTGATTATAGAGGATCATAGGGATACATACTACATAGACCGCGTATGGTGGTCATCATTGGGATACATGAGATGGGATCTCTCAACATATACTCTTTTCTAGTTGTCTTCATGTTGGGACTAGATTCTGGTTTGGGCATGTGTTTTTCCCCTTTTCCATTTCAGCATTCATTGTCGTACCTTTGTACTATCTAGAGGTTCATGCATGTTTACTTTACTTTACAGCAGTTGGACCATTTTCTACTTTCCCTCTATAATTTTTCATCGAGTTGTTTGTGTACGTATGTATGGGTTCTTAGGAAAAGTTCTCCTCGAGTTTGTTGTGCCTTCGGTGCTTGTTTCCAACCCCTAGCCTATGGAGGTGGGCTTGGGGTAGTTGCGGATCGAGCCCCGTCTTGGGTCGGGTCATGACAAAGTATGGGAAAGATTTACAAGGATCTTTAGTGGCAGTTTTGGTGGTCCAACATGAGACTAAGTGTAGATGAGTTTGTCTCACAATGCCTTACCTGTCAGTAGGTGAAGTCTGAGCACTAGGTCCTCATAGGTTTGTTACAACCGCTTGATATTCCAAAGTGGAAATGGGAAAACATATCCATGGACTTAGTTAGAGGGATTCCACACATAGATAAGGGTCATGATTCCATCTAGGTGATCGTAGACAGACTCACGAAGTTAGTGCACTTCCTTGCTATCAAGGAGTAGAGTTTGGTGGAGAGTTTGGGGTAGCTATATGTATGATAGATTGTATGTCTTCATGGGGTACCCTTGACTATTGTCTCCAATAATGATACTCAGTTTATGTCACGATTGTTGAGAGGCCTACATGAGGCATTCGGGACCCAGTTGTAGATGAGTATATCCTTTCACCCCTAGATAGATGGGTAGATTGAGCACACTATCCAGGTGTTAGAGGATATGATGAGAGTGTGTGTTTTGGATTTTGGTCGGAGTTGGGAGGATCACCTTCCTTTGGTGGAGTTTGTGTATAATAATAGATACCACTCCACCTTTGTCTTGAAACCTTTTGAGGACCTATATGGGAGACCCTAAAGGCCACCCTTGTGTTGGACATAGATTTTAGAGTCGCCTCTTATGGGTTCAGAGTTGGTGTAGGCAATGACAGAGAAGGTGCCGGTCATCCATGAATGGATGAAGAAGACCGAGTGCAAACAGAAGTCCTATGTAGATCTCTGTAGTAGGACCTTAGAGTTTGAGTAGGGAGACCACATCTTCTTGAGAGTCTTCCCACGATGTGGAATGCAGAGGTTCATACGGGGAAGTGAGCTATCCCCGTGGTTCATCGGGCCATTCGAGATTGTACAGAGGGTTAACGAAGTTTCCTACCACCTCACCTTACCCCCACAGCTGGAGTGGGTGCACAATGTTTTCTACGTGTCACAATTGAGGTGATACGTGCATGACTCTATGCACGTCATCGACTGGGGTAAGCTGGACATCGAGGATAAAGCCACATTTGTAGAGCACCTGGTGGTGATCGAGGACCAACATGAGTGGACCTTGAAAGGACATGACATCCCTCTATTTTTCATGTTATGGCAGCACAACAACGTACAAGAGAGTTTCTGGGAGTGGGATAGATAGATGTGGGCTCAATATCTCGAGTTTTTTTAGTTTTTCTTTTCAAGGACTAAAATCTTGAAGGATGGAATGATGTAGATACCTAGTTTTTTCCTTATAAGACTTTGAAATATTTCTAAATATTATTCCAGAGCTAGGAAATGAGACAACGTGTGATTCTGAGGCCCGATGTGTTTGGAATTAATTTTATAAAAAATTTAAATATATTTTTTTATTATGAATGCATGGTTAATTAAATAAAGAGGGATAACTCTTAAAAATTTGATTAGATCGGATATCTGAGACCTCAGTTGGGTCTGAAACGTGATTGTTTCCTTAGGAACGACATAAAATGAGTCAGCACGGGATGTCCAGACCCCTCTATCATTGGAGGGATGGTTAATTGATTAAATGAATTAATTTATTTAATTACTTAAAATCCTATAAACCTAATTA
This sequence comes from Viscum album, assembly GCA_963277665.1. NCBI lineage: Eukaryota > Viridiplantae > Streptophyta > Magnoliopsida > Santalales > Viscaceae > Viscum > Viscum album. The sequence continues at coordinate 26,122,736 of OY728156.1, forward strand.
AATGATTTAAATCCTTGATTATGAGAAGTTGGAGTCATAATCCTATTTTTTCCAATGATCAATCTTACTCTCCTCTCCTTCCCATTGTCAAACAATGAATGAAGAATGATGATGAACATACGATTCTTGACGGATCAAGACATGACGACCGCAATATATCTAACTCCTTCATTTTAAAATGTTTTCTTAATAAAAAACGGCCGATTCAATCCAGGAAGAACCCATCTTTGGTGATTCTACACCTTTTATTAAATGTTTTAGTATATTGATAGTCATCCTTCGATCTGTGCCTTTGATTTCAACCCTTGCATGATCCCAAGTACCGGTTTTCATTCGTTAATCAATTGTTTCTAACCCGGATTACCCAATTACGATCAGTTGGCCAAGAACGATTGTCCAACTATCCAACCCTTGGTTTTTGGCACCTTCTTACCACTTTTCTTCGCATTTATCATTGAGGAATTCCATTGAATCGTGATTCAACAATTTCAGGGTGACCTGAGCTCGACCGGGCACCCAAATTCAGAGCAAAATTGTGGAAGGATGATGGAATCACAAGCGAGGAATGAATCTAGAAATGGCATGATGCAAGGATAAATAATTCATAGGTTTCATAACAATATGATAAATATTGAAGGTGCATCAGTGTGCAGAATGAATAATAAAACCCTCATTTGTTCTGGTGACTAATTCTTGGAGAAAGAAGGCTGAAGAGCATGATTTTCAGCTAGATCCGAAGATTTTGGAAGGAAACATAGTGGGACATGAAGCAGTTTGACCAGATTTGGAGTGTGGATGAAGATTCAGGAGAAACTGGATTTTTTGGGAAAATTGTGACTACATGCCATGTTCAGAGAATAACACACGACATGTAGCCTTCCTCAGTGATGACCATAGGGTTTTGTAAAAGATAAGGATGACATGACATGTACTCTCCTTGACACTTAGTGTATTACCTTTTCATGTGAGACGAACCATGTAAAGGGACACACAACTAGGAACATGCCATGTGCCAAGCACACAGACATGGGTTGGCCACACGGGAAGCATCCCGTATGGGCCAACACACCATGTACTAGAGTACACAAACATGAGGTCTGAGTACATGGACATGAACATCAAACATAACCCTGGTCCTTAGATAAACGAAACACATCGTGTAGTCCACCTACATGGTGTGCACTACTAAATGGTACGAGACCTGTGTTTGTCCATAAACATGACCAGGTAGTGAAGAAGGTCCACACACCATGTGGTCCCCCTCAAATGTTGTGTACTATTTGAGCTCCCATGATCAATCTTTAATCCTCAGTATCTCCTTCATTTAAACTCAGATTTCAGCTCGTGAGATGCCTATCCTAAGTGTTTTTCAGCATATAATGCAATGGTGCTCTTGGAAGTGGCTTTCAAGATAAGATGTGGATTTTCTAAGTTTGGTACATGTATAGACAATACTATATGATGACAACGATCAGAAAGGATTACCAACAACCTTCTGGGATGAACCTCTAGTAGGATCTGGGCAGTGTAGTCCCCGATGATTCTAGGATGACAATCCAGTAGGATCTGGGCAGTGTAGTCCCCCATGATTCTAGGCTAACCCTTCAATAGGATATGGGCAGTGTAGTCCCCAATGATTCTGGGATAACCCTCCATTAGGTATTGGTAGTGTAGTCCTTGACGACCTTTTGGGATGACCCTCCATCTAGGCTGGGTAGTATAGTCCCCAATGAACTTCCGGGTTGACCCAACAGTAAGGCTAGGTAGTGTAGTTCCCAATGAACTTTTTGGATGATCCTCCAGCTGGGCTGGGTAGTGTAGTCTCCAACGACCTTCTGGGCTGACCCTCTAGCTGGTCTGGGTAGTGTAGTCCCTGATGACCTTCCATAGAAGACCCTCGACTACGAGGCATAATGGCAAGGCATGATTCAACTTACCTAAGGACTCACGAGAAAGAGGGGTGCTTTCCCCACCAAGACACATTCTTGTGACGTGACCTAAAACCACAAGGGAAAGTTAGTGTTACCCAAAGTGGATAGTATCAAGGTGTGGTGATTTGATACCCTTTTAATTGTGACTCCTAGGCTGATGATTGAGGTGCTGATCATCATAGATGAATCTACCTTGGAACTGTTGGATACTCATATTCTTAGGCTGAGCTATGAGATGAAGATCCCCTTACTCTCTTATTTAGGATTCTTTGACTGAGCATATATATATATATATATGTATATCCCATTATATTTTCCAATCCTTGGGCATTGTTTACTCTCCTTCCAAGAGAGGTGAAGATGCATGGGGTATGCCACGTGTTTTCTATGTCTAGCTTCTCATGGTTTGGTGGGTCTACTCTCTAGATTTAGGTAGAGAGGAATCGATGGGGGGTTCACCTCCTCACCATTTCAATCTCCTTATGTTTTTATGATCATACTTTCACATTCTTATTGGGTTGAGCTGCACTCTTTTTGTTCTCTTTTACCATACCTTGTTCCATTTACTGCTTCTATTCAGTTGTATCTCTTTTGGACCCCCCTTCACCTTTTTGGGGAATTCTACTGGGTATGTATATACTCATTCCTACATGGTATTTTACGAACACTTTTTTTGACTTTTAAAGATGGAAGATAGGTTGATCATGACTATATAAGAGCGTAGGAATATGGGATGCATGGATCACATACGGTGGTCATAGTTGGGATACAAGAGTTGGGCTCTCTCAACAGATACTCTTTTCTAGTTGTTTTTAGGTTGGGAATAGATTCTGGTTTGGGCATGTGTTTTTCCCCTTTTACATTTCATAATTCACTTCTTTACCTTTGTACTGTCTAGAGGTTCTTGTATGTTTACTTTACTTTACAACAGTTGCACCATTTTATATTTTCCCTCTGCACTTTTCATCGAGTTGGTTGTGTGCATGCATATAGGTTCTTAGGAAAATTCCTCCTCAAGTTTGTTGTGCCTTTGGTGCTTATATACAACCCCTAAAATATGGAGGTGGGCTTGGGGTAGTTGTAGCTCAATCCTCAGCTTGGGTTGGGTCGTGATAGAGGACCTTTTAGAGAAGGGTTTCATCAGGCCCAGTGTGTACCCCTGGGCATCTCCAATGTTGTTCGTGAAAAGGACATATGTGATTTTGTGTCTTTGAATGGATACTTATCACCTAAACTAGGCCATAATAAAGAACAAGAACCCCTTTCCAAGGATTGATGAACTCTTTAACCAGTTGTGAGATGTGATATAGTTCTCAAAGTTTGATCTCAGTTTTGGATACCGCCATTTGAGGGTTCGCAAGCCTGATGTTCCGAAGATGGAATTATGATGTCACTATAGGAAGGGAATATTTTTAACTAGAATTATTAGTGCCAGAGAACCTTCTAGGAGTTGAGGCTGAGGATAATAAGTGCTCCTTTGTTGAGACTACCAAAGGAGGGCATGGAGTATGTAGTGTATTGTGATGCCTCAGGAGCTGGGCTCGACAACATGTTGTTGTAGGAATAGATAGTTATTGCATATGGGTCAAGGTAGTTGAGACCCCATAAGAAGAAATGTGTGACTCATTACTTAGAGATGGTAGTGGTAGTATTCTTCCTAAGGATGTGGAGGCACTATCTTTTGGTAGAGCACTTTATATTTTACTCAGACCATCAGAGTCTCAGTTACGTCTTTACGCAGAGAGACCTGAACCCAAGACAGGGGTGTTGGTTGGAGTTCCTGTAGGAATATGAATTTGAGATAGTCTATACTTAGGGGAAGGGCAATGTGGTATCATATTACCTTAGCAAAAATTATCAGGATCGCTTGGTGCGTGAGGCTTCTGAGTAGTTGTATTTCTTACAGTTGACCCTGGTGGCATAGGAGGGTACGAATTTTCTTCAGTAAGTTGTGTTGACTCCTCCACTTCTCGAGTGCGTGAGAGAAACCTAGATGGGAGACATTGACTATGAGGTCCTTCATGACTAGATATTAATAGGGTATTCACTAGATATATATTATGGAGGATGAAATTACATCATCTTTTTTCAGGTATGGACGGTGGTTCCATTCATGATGCAGGAGGAGGTGATGTGAGAGTTCCAAACTTCTCCCCTAGCTATATATCCTAGTATGGGGAAGATGTATAGGGACCTTCAGTAGAAGTTTTAATGGTCTGGAATGAGAGAAATTATTTCCCAGTTCATTTCTCAATGCCTAATTTGTCAGTAGGTGAAGGATGAGCACCGAGTTATGGAAAGTTTATTGCATCCCCTTGAGGTCCTGGAGTGGAAGTGGGATGACGTATCCATGGAATTTGTGATAGGGCTTCCATGCATAGTGAAGGGATATGATGTCATCTGGATGATATTTGACTGACTCATGAATTCGGTACACTTCCTTACTATCAGGGAGTAGAGTTTAGTGGAGAGTTTGTGGTAGATGTACGTATGATAGATTGTTTGTTTTTATAGGGTTCCCTAAATTATTGCCTTCGATCATGATGCATGGTTTACATCATGATTGTGGAGAGTCTTGTATAAGGAATTTGATACCCAGATGAGGATGAGTACAACATTTCACTCCTAGACCAATCTGAAAACCGAGCACACTATCTAGGTGTTGGAGGATATTCTAAGAGCTTATATGTTAGACTTTGGCTAGATCTGGGAGGATCAATATACTTTGGTATAGTTTGTGCACAACAACATCTACCACTCTACCATTGACATGAAACCTTTTGAGGCCCTGTATGAGAAACCCTATAGGTAACCCTTATGCTAGACAGAGATTGGAAAGAAATTTTTTGTGGGTCCAGAGTTGGTACATGTGATGATGGATAAGGTCCAGGTCATCAATTGAGTGGATGAGGATGGCTTAGAGAAGGTAGAAATGTCACGAACCGAATCTGGTCGCCTTCAAAATCAGCACCCGACCCGGTCCATGGAAAGACCCAAAGGGCGTTCCCGATCCCCAAGGGCTGGCACAAGTGCCCGAGTATCATAAAATGAGAATTGGGAATGATTTACCCGAGTTTATAATCTTAAAACAACAAAAGAATCCAATAAAACGAATCTGGATTTTTCAAACCAAACAATCTTTTACAAAAATTCAGAACTGAATTACATAGCTTAAAACAACTCAAAAAGACTATACCAAAGGTACAAAACCAAAATTAAATAGCCCAAGAACCTCCACATGGCAAGAGGCACCTCCCTCAAGCCATCCCCACAAGACTTCACCACCAAGGACCTGCTAGAAACCCGAATCAATGGTACTAAAAACTGTACCCAACCTGCGACAAAAAAAATAACCAAGTCTACTTACACCCAAGGGTGTAAGTAGGGTGTGAAAAAATTCCCAGTAGGATACCACCACTAAGAGATTCCATGTGATAAACATTTAAAGACGAAAAGCATGCAAGTTTTCAAAAACATAAAAAAAACTAGTTACAATTTCTAAAAGATGCGACTTTGAATAAAAACAGTTTTCAAGTGGGCTATTTTAACAGGTTAACACTTTTAAAATAAACAACAAAGCTACTGAATTTTCCATCCAAATGTACCGTATGCCGACGGTAAGTATAAAGTAACTAATGAGCACGAGCAATAGGAAATAACCCCTAGGCACTAGCTAGCTGTGGGTCCCAGGTACCTCGTATCTCGGTGAGAGTAACCATCACAAATATCCATTCTCGTGCACGATCCACTAGTAGGGAACATACCCATAACCTAGTGGTCCCTAATCATCATCATCGTAGTTTAGTTAGAGTTTTAAGCGTCAATCTTGCTAAGTGAAACTGAGGCCAAACCCCACGGATTCACTAGCATACTAGTACACGTCCACCCACCTAGATACCCAGGTTTTACCCTTGTGCTAAAACAAGTTCAACAAGTCAAGAAATATACATTGAACATGTAAATATCATTTCCACATCACAAATTCACCAAACATCCCATATGTATACCACACAAGTCACAAAAATCCATTTTTCATTCAAAATGATTTTGAAATCTGACTCACACCAAAATAGCCCACAACACATTTCACATTTCTTAAACACTTCCACAAAACCATTAAATAAATTTTATAAAACAATTATAAGATATTTAAACTCATATAACAGCCCACACACATGGAAAATAACACTTCTTTCATAATCAAAAATTCAATTTTTCACATCACATTCACACAAAACACTCCACATCACTTTCACATCACTTTCACGCCTCAATTTCTCCTTCAAACAATTTAATAAAATATTTCCAAGATGATACATATCACATAACAACATTTTCACAAATGAAATGGACCTTTTAAAAATATACACCTACCAAAACAGTTTGCTGATATAGTTTCACCTATTACACAACTCAATAAACCATTCAAAACTTTTATAAAACAATTATAAAGAGTATACCCAAACTTTGCACATAAAACCCATTTCAAAAGCCTCTTTTTAAGACAAAATCACACCAAGACCCTACCAAAACAGAATTTTCAGCCCAATAAACATGTAATAATCCACTTTCAAATGTTATATAATCACCTTTAACAATATCACAAAAGATACCCATGAGAACACACAAATCCATAAAACACTTTCAAGGAGTATAACAAGGTTATACACATAAAACCATTCAAATACACCCCCTTTTTAGGCCCACATGTCACTATATCATTACCCAACCATAATTGGTAGCCCATTTAAACAACTAATAAATCACTTCCACATTTTACAAAACTACCGCAAGAGATAACACATGAAATACATTTGAAAAATACACACTTCAATAAAAAATGTAACTTTAATACCAAATGCTTTACTATTGCTACCAAAAATGATTTTCTCATAATGCACATAACATAAGGAACATTTAAAATTATTTAATCAAGAAAAATAACTCATCATTAAATGGTTACCCACAGAATCACCTACCGAAATTGTCGAATCCCTCAAAACATGGTGCGAAACATCAACCGCACCACCCCGGCACCACAAGGATGATAAACCATCCCTATACCACAAATTTTCACCAAAAAGACCCATGGTTAAACCCTAGGTACAAACCCTAGGTTCTGGACACTTTGGAACATCAAGAAAGAGGGATAAAACCCTAAGGAAATGGAAGAAGTGGAAGGGAGGAACACTCACCTTGAAAAATATTGAAGCAATTACCCAGAATTAACCAAATTTTGAAACTCAAAGCAGAAAAACCTGATATTTAGGCTCGACTGATGAGGAGTAGGTCATGTGGGGACTAAAATGGGGGAAAAATAGTAAATATTGAAGGATATATGAAGGAATGAATTTACCTCTTCAAATCTTCCCAATTTTAGAAACCCTAATAAGTTCAGCATTCAATCGCGATGAAGAAGAGATCCAAAGAGGGGAGAGAGAGCTTGGGAACGTGACTGGGTTCAAGGGGCGCGTTTGAGGCTTGGAATAACCTAAAAATCCTTAAAAATGAATAATTTATTAATTAATAAAATTTTATTTTTAAAACTGGAATTGGGCTTTCGGGAAGGACCAATCCCTTAAATAAAAACCAACATAAACCTTGGTTATGGATTTCCAAAGGCTCCAAATTTTATTTTTGGTGTTAATATATCAGGGGAGGACATTTAGGAGTTGGAATGAGTGAAAAATATTAAAAAATAAAAAAGTTATAAAAGAAATAAAATTTATTTTTAAATCTGGAATTGGGCTCACGGTTTGGCCCAATTCATGAAAACTCACCTATTCTCCATAAAACCTTTGGAAACCCCCAAAACAAAGAATTAATGGAAATTAAAATAAAAATAAATTTAAAATAAGCTATGTATGTGAGAAGAAATCTTATACATATCATCATTATAGTCCTTTTAAGTTAGAGTAGGGAGATCATGTTTTTCTAAGAGTTTCCCTATGATGAGGATTAAGGAGGTTCAGATGGTGAGGAAATCTATCCTCAAGGTTCATCGGACTGTTTAATATCTTGCAGAGGGTTGGAAAGGTTTTCTACCACCTCTCCCTACCCCCACAGTTAGAGCGAGTGCATGATGTCTTCCATGTGTCGTAGTTGAGGAGATATGTGCATGAACCTACGCATGTCATTGACTAGGGCGATCTGGACATCGAGGATGAATCCACCTCTGCAGAGCACTCATTGGACATTGAGGATCAACAGGAGAGGATCCTACATAGATGTACCATCCCCTTAGTTCACATGTTGTGGTATCATGAGAACATACAAGAGAGTTTCTAGGAGCAGGAGAGCTAGATGTGGGCTCAGTATCCCGAGTTTTTTGTGTAGATTTACTTTTTAGGACAAAAATATTGAAGGGGAAAATTATGTAGAGATCTATTTTTTCCTTGTAAGTATTTTAATTATTTATACGTATATTTTAGGAGCCATGTGCTGAGATGACATGAAATTATGAGGCTCAGTGTTCCCAAAATTAATTTTATAAAAATATTAAATATATTTTATATTATGCATGCATGGTTTCTTAACGAAAATGCTATAACTATTAAATGAAATATCATATAAAAAATATAAGAGTACAATTGAGTCTGAAACACGATGTTTACCCTAATCATGACCTAAAAGATGTTATCATGGGGTGTTTAGATATGGAGACCATTGGCGGGTGCGTTTAGTTAAAATAAATAATTAAGTTTATTTATTTTAATTGAATTAATCTATTCTAAAATTCTATAAGTACATTATTATATAAAATTCTCTAGGTTTATTTTCTTGTTCCTGGGAGAATTGAGAGATTTTCCTTCCTCATTCCATTGGATAATTGACTCCCAAAAATGATGAATCTCTGGATTAGAGTAGATCAAGATGCAATGAACTCAATGACTTCCTTTAATTGTTGGCGGGTGCATTCTTTGATGAAGAATGATACAATCTCTAGGTAGGACTCATAAAACTATGGATTATTCCATTTTTAATTAAATTGATTGATCAAGATCGTCCCTTTTATGATCTATGATAATTGATGATTATTTCATGTGCATATGTACTAGAATTTAATCATTTATTCAGTTTTATCACCTTAGATTATCCCTATTATTGATCGTTGGCCAAAAACGCTTAACAATAATTGATAAAACCCTTGTTCTTGTGCCTTTCTCCCACAATTTATTCATGATCTTCACTGATTGGACCCCGTGGTACCAATTTGACATTACCAGGTGGTACCAAATCCAATCATACCCCTAAAATCATGACGAATCTGCATGTGAGGAATGGAATGATGAATCAGGGATGTAAACGGAGGTGCTGTGGGTTTATGATGATCAATTTATTGATTCATAGTCTGAAACAAAGATCTGAGACCAGTGAGAGGTGTACAGCATGATGTAGAATCATATAGATGAAATTGAAATCCGATTTCTATGAAATGATGGTTGGAATCAATGAATCAAGGGATTCCCCTTCGATTTTAGGAGGCGTGGAGGCGAGATATGAATCCATAGAGGTTAGATCTAGAATCATACAAATAGGTCTAAGAATATGTGAAAAACATGACTACACACCATGTATCATGATGAACACACAACGTGTAGCCCTATGTTGTGGTGAATAGGGTTTTGGAAATTTATATGGATGGCACAGTGTGTATCCCTCCTACAGCTATGTATCGCTTCTCGGGTGATGAGATGTGTGGAGGATTACACCGACAAGACCCTGTGAGGGAAGACATGTCTAGAGTCACACCACGTACTGGAGTACATAGACACTGTTTTGTATATTCCACATTCTTAGTACATGGACATGGATTGAGTACACAGACATAAGATAGATACACAGACACAACCAAGAACACAGGTGGGACCCTGAGTGGCATGGGCACGCAATGTAGATCCCTTAAATTCCATTTATCCCTACACAATTGGTTAGATATGTACCTATAGGGACATAAATAAGATATGGAGTGGGACCACACACCGTGCAGGTCCCCTCACACATCGTGTACCACTTGGTTTCTTTTTAATAAACTTCAAACTCTTCTATCTCTTTCGTTTGAACTCAAATTTTGGCATGTGAGTAGCCCATCTTGAGTTTTTTTCATGTAAAATGTGATGGTTCCCTTAGTTTTGGATTTTTGGGATATTATGTGAGATGTTCCTATCATGACTCTTATTGAGGTGATTCCCAGTGACGATAGTGATCAGACAAGATTACCAGAGGCTTCTTATAGAGTGGTCACGGGTCCTCTATCTACTGAGTGAAAACCCCCTATCAAATTGGGCATGGTTTATCAAGACTTCAGAGTGGAACCCCCCCTTTTCACCAGGGCATGAGTCCTTGACCTATAGAGTGGAACCCCCCATCAGCTTGGGCACACGTCCTCTACTTACCAAATGAAACAACATATCAGATAGGGTACAAGTTCTCGACAACCAGAGTGGAACCCCACTAAAGGACCAAGGTGTGGAGTGGAAACTCCCTATTAGATAGGGTGTAGGTCCTCGTGACACTAGAGTGAAACCCCTTATCACATCAGGATGTAGGTCCTCGACCTTAAAAGTGGAACCCCCCCTGATGCATCAGGTTGCAGGTCCTCTATAGATACTTATAGAGTCGAACTCTCTGATGCACTAGGGTGCAAGTTATCTACTTGAATATTTTGTCCCCTTGACTGTGTGACACATAGGCAAGGCATAGGTCTTCACAAAATTACTTATGGGAAAATTCATGAGATGCTGGGTGTCGTTGATTAACTTTTGAGACTGATGGAAACTCTTTTCCTGGGATGGGATATGAGATGGAGATCCCATTACTCTCTTGTTTGGAATTATTTTTCTAAGTATATATATACATATACATATGTATCCATACCTTTGGATTTGTTTACTCTCCTACCATGGGTTTCTAAGAGGCATGTGGAATGCCACATGATTTCCATGTTTAGATTCTCATGGTTGGATGAGGTTACTCCTCTACTATGGGTGGAAAAGACTCAACATTTAGTCCATCTACACACTGTGTTGATACCTTTGTGATTGGATGAGGTTAATATTTCTCTTTCTTGGGTTTAATTACATCCTATTTACTATATACTATATTTCTATTCCTATTGTATCTCTCAATACTCCCCCTTCATCTTTCAGGGCATCCTACTGGGTATGTATATACTCACCCCTGTATGGGCTTTTCCCATATGTTTCATGTCTTATATAGATGGAAGATAGGTCAGAGGTTTCTTTAGAGTAAATTAGGGATATTGGGTGATTTGAACCGCATACGATTTTCGTAGATTGAATATTAGGAGCCAGGATCTCTCAAAAGTTTACTTTCTAGTTTTTTAAATTTGGACATGCATTTTCCCCTTTACTTTTTAGTCTGTACTATCGTACTCTTATACACCCTAGGGGTTTTACATGCTTGGTTTACAATCTAGAAATTTCACCTCTTTATTATTTTTCCTCTTCATTTATACATTAATATGGTTGGGTGTGTACGTATAGGTACTTTAGGTAAAGACCTCCCATTTAGGATATGTCTTTCAGTGCTTGTCACCACCCCTACCCTATGGAGGTGAGCTTGGGGTAGTTATAGATCGATCCCTTGTTAGGGTCAGGTTGTGATAAATTTTGTGTCATTTCACCATATAATTCATAAAGACCCTAACTCCAGTAGCCCAAAATCGGTGGTTACTTTATTATCTTGGCATAAGATATAGGCAATCATATCCCGAAGGAATGAAAATTTTAGTATTATTATAAAAATAGATACATACTGGAATTACACATTAAATTTGAAAACTTAAAATACAACATAATATTTTCTACGAGAACACCATTATTCACTTTACAATATACCTTTATATCAATCCTAAAACACTTCCTAGCATCCTAGGGAAAGGAAACATAAGAAATGGGTGAGCTCAGATGTTCAATAAGGGTATGTGTACAGGAGAAGCTAAAAATTCCTAAATAATATTTCAAGAATAAAGGATGATCAAGTAATGCCAATAAATAATCACATGATCTAGAAACATATCCATAGATAAAAAATCAAATAATCACATGGAAATCAATAATTGAATTCACAATGATGTAATTCATAATGTCAGGCATCTGAAACATACCATTGAAATCTTTTCCAAGACATATAAAAATATTGTCAAGGCCTTGTGCCATGGAATTTGAATAAATGGGAAAAGCCTTAGCCAAAATCCAATCTAGTTTGCCTCATGAGATCTACTAATGAATTGAAGGTCTATATCCATCCCTACACATCATTTACTAAGTTCAATGCATTTCTTATATGAATAAATAATATAGCAGAATCAACATGCCTTAACAATCAATAATTGTCCATGTTAGAAGAACTATCATACAAAATGTCAATACTTACCCCAATCAAAATGATTATAAATCATCTAAAAAATATGGTGGATGGTATAATTAAATTATATCCTTAACATAAGATTCAACAAAGTATTTTTACATGAATAGAAATACTTAAAAAAGTTCACAGGGAAATTTCTTGAGGAAAATATCCTTATAGTTTGAAAATCACTTTTTAAAATATAAAAACTATTCAAGTAATAAATAAAACATTTTCTTTGAAAATAAAATTGTAAATTTGTAAAGAATTCTTCAAATAATTGAGGAGTCATGATAGCAAGAATTTTTTTTCATGCTGTATAAGTTAAAAAACATTTCTTTCAAAATTTTATAAAAAAAGTAAAAAGTACCTCATTCGAAAAACAACAAGAATATTTCTTTTAAAAAAAAATTAAAAAACTAAAACAAGGTTAAAAATAAATTTAAACAATCATTTAATAATAGTAAAAAAAAAATTAATTTTTTTAGGAAACATGGACATGGAAGAGAAATATTCCTCATCTGAGACTTAAAAATAAACAATCCTAAATAATGGTGATATTATAAAATAAACTCTCACCTCATGTTCGATTTCCTTTTTATGTGTTCGAACCTCTAGTATAATAAATATAGATTTATTATACATATATTCTAGAAGCATACTTATATATATATATATCATACCATATATTATTTACTTATAAAATTTTTACTATTGAAAGCTTGACTTATCCTAACGGTTCCAAACCATTGGGATAACCCCTAAAACTGTTGGGATAGGCTAACGGTTCTAGGAACTGTTGGTATGTGAGCTATTGGGATATCCCTATACTAAAAATTTCTAGTGAACCATTGGTATAGGGTGGCTAAAATAATATGTTCCCAATGGTTCATCTTGAACCATTGGGATAGATGTATACCAACGGTTTTACAACTGTTGGTATAGACCCCCCAAACTCCACAACAACATCCCAACACCTGCAATGCACCTGCAATCGTGCCTAAAAAATAGAAATACGAGTAATGTAATTCAACCACAATCAAAACATCAAAACATAATTCACCTGCAATCATAACTACTAGCAATCAAGAAAAAACACAGTAAATAATGAAACTAACTACCCACTGCACCTACAATCAAAATAGAATGCCATATAATGAAAACAGAAGAACATCCTCAACAAATATAACCTGTAATTGATGATAAAAAGCAAATCAATTGATGCATTTAAACAATGATAACAAACATATAAAATATAACACATATATTCAGTCACAACAAATCATTAATCATCAAATGTCATAAATAATAGTGAAAAATGTAACAGATTAATCCATACCTCATCACTATCACTATAATCATCATTATCATAAGCCTCATCCTTTTCCTCACCCCGTTCTCATCCTCATCCCCATCCTCATCCCCATCCTTGGCCTCAACCTTGTCCTCAGCCATGACCTCTTCCTCACCATCATCCTCGCCATCGTCAGAAATGTTGTCATCTTGACCACCACTAGAACAACTATTCGATGCAATATATAAATAAATCATCAAAAATATATATGCATCAAAATCCACTATGGTCTATGGTGGAAGTGATGGACATAAAACTTACACCAGTTTCATAAATTCAGCATTTTCCCTTTGATTTCGTTCTTCCACTTGTATGGACATTTTTGGCCTTTTCTACCTTAGCCTCAACCTATGTTTCCCATGAACTAACCTTTTCCAACTCATTGGTACTACAAATGGTACTTAAAATGGGTCAATACCTCATTGGGACTATACTCTTCCCAGGACAACATCATACTCTGACATGGTGCTCATCTCCCAAAACATGATGTAAGTGATCATTTGACCCAAAGTTGTTAGGTTCTCCGACATCAAGGGACTCCAAAGTATATTTTTATAAATATAAATAGACTATTATGTTTCAAAATAGATATTAAAATTTTAAATCAATAAATTAAAACTTACAATCTACTGCTGTGTCGGTTCGTTAACTGCACTTCTATCTTTTTTCTTTTTTCTCAAGAAAAACTGTTTTGCTCGAGTAACACATCCTTCAATATTCAATACCTCCCTCTATAATGACATTAAATATAGGAAACCATAATTAAAAATAGGCTACTAATAATTAATTTAATAACTAAAATCAAATGAATATTAATTTTAAATGAAACAGAAAAGGAAAACATATGGTAGATGAATTAATGTTGGTCCAATCTAATTTGGGTTTTTGATGATTGGTTTTCTTTACTGTTGTTTAATTTAGTTTAGTTTAAGATTTTTTTTCAGATCTGGTTGAGTCTATTGAGGACAAGTCAGTTTGATTTTATTCAATTTAATTCATGTTTATTTGGTTAGATTTGAGTTTTTTCAATTGTATTCTATGAAATCCAATTATTTATTTATTTTTGTACAATTTGATTCAATTTTATATAATTCTATTCTGTGTGGCTTGTTTCAATAATATTATATTTAGTGTGGCTTGTTTCAATTCATATTTATTTGGTTAGATTAGATTTGAGTTATTTCAATTGTATTCTATGCAATCCAAACATGGAGGAAACAATAGAAAGTGAAAGTCCTAAAGAAAAATTATAAACAAATGTCACACCTACTTCCTCTCATGGTTCGAAATTATAGTCTTCCCCAAAGTGTGGAGGTATTTCTTATAATCAATGTTTTTTATTTTTTCCTGATGATTCCTAAAAAAATTCAATAATAATAAAGAACGTATTAATGAAAAACATGAATATTTATATTTAAAAACCTCAAATTTGATTAATACCTTGAATGCGGTACTCTCCCAATGATTAATAATTTACCGATAATGTTCTATTGGACAATCATCTATGATAGGTGCGGCCTCTAAATCTATTCCAACTCTAGCACACTAGCCCATATACAACTCTTGCTTATAGCCTCTCTATAGCTCACCTAATTCCATGAGTCGTGCTGGCCTTATACCCTCACTATCGGGAAAATTAAAAAAAAGATGACACCAAAATATTAATTCATATAAATACAATAATAATATAACATTAAATCCAACATATTTTTTACCCATATCTATGTCCAAGTTTTATTCTTTACTTTATTGGGATGGTGTCTCTAGGAGAGTGAATGATGAGAATAATGTCAGAGTATTTGGAAAGCATCGCCAAAAAAATCCTACATTCCTACCCTATTTTTTCGATCATTTAGTTGTCTTTATTGTACTCCACCATCAAATGTGTGTGACGATTCTACATTACACACATTCATGTACACCCACACCACCTATTAGTATATCTAGCTGTTATAGAAGAAAAAAAAAATATTATATCAATACATCTTATAATGAAAATAAATTATGATAAAAAAATCTATTAGGGTTCTATAAATATACCTGCGACAATATGATTAATAGGAACCACTAGATCTGTAGGCACTGAAGGAACATCACCCTGTATAGATGGAGTAGGTCCCAATGTATGCTCTGTAGGATCATAATGTGTCAGAGAAGGAGCTGAAAAATAAGTAATATAGAAGCTTAGAGATAAGGAAGTAGAAGGAAAATAAGATGTCATGGATAGATATCCAAATTCATTATATGGATGAGGATTAGGAATCATCATAAAATATGAGAAATATGGGTGAGGAGGATCAGATGTAAATGCTGGTGAAAACATGGGTGGCCTAAATATCTCGTGTGTCCCTAATAACACTATGGGATAAGAATGTGTGGTAGATGGTACATTAGTGGGAGGGACAGGGTCTAATTAGGTATTCCTACTAGAGCGCCTAGCTCTAGTACCACCCCCCTCATATCGCTAGCCTGAGTACTAGGACCACTAGGCTGCTTGAAGAATAATTGGTGCCTAAGTGGAGGACCTGACATAAAATTTTAATGAAAAATTAATCACATGACATTATATGTTATTGATATATATATATATATATGTGAAATAAAATACTCACAAAAGGCACTAATAGAGGACCACCCATCTCAGTCATTCAGTGATTACTGTCTGTCATACTTTTTCTTCACATCTCCTTAATAGGTTTCATTTCTAGCATTTGAAAACAAATATGGAATTAATTAGAACTTGATAACTAATGTGTAACCCAAATAAAAAAAAAGATGAGACATGACTTAATTAATGAATACCAATTGCCAAACCAAATACATGATACATAGTGATATATCAAAAACAATTTTAAATTTAGTGGTAATAATATCAAAACAAAAGACATGTCATAGAATAAACAATATGTTCAAATTATCATGTTTAACATATGTATGATATAGTTTTCTTCTATTTTCAATTCAATCCAATTCAATTTTGGTTAGTTCATTTGTACATTTTTATTTCTCTTATATCGGTTGGTTCATTTTATCAATTGATTAGGTTATTTGTCCATTTTTATTTCTATTTGGTAATTTGGTTTAATTTTTTTAATTGATTAGGTCTTTTGTTCTTTTTTATTTGTCTTAGGTCATTTGGTTCATATTTTGGGTTAATTATTTTTTCCATTTGTTTGGTTAGGTCATTATTTTCATTTATTTTGATTTTTATATCGATAAGTTTAATATGTCTAATTCAATTCCTCTTGTTTTTTGTTCTAATTTAATTATTTTAGTTGTGTTTGGTTTCGTAGGTTTGAATACAGTTCAATTGAATATTAGAAAATTCAACTCAAAGAAAACCACAACCAATAAATATTGAAAATGCACATGAAGTTCAAGTCAGATAAAAAATATTTGTAATCAATAGTGAATCAATTTGAATACTACCAACCTTAACAACCCAAGTCAAGATAAACCAATATAATTGAGAACACAGATGAATGATTTTATATATTTACCACCACAACTTTAGGTTCACAATCAACTTTGAAAATTGAGCTATTGGAGTCATCATAATTAATAAATGGATCTGGGATAATGGGAGAAAGGATGGTTTCAATTCCATCATCACCATGATCAAAAATATGTCTTGGAATTACTTCAAAAATGACATCAAATTCAGGTCAAAGATGATCTTTCACATAAAAATCTTGTTTCTCTATTGATGTAAAAATATATGGTTCATCAGTAGCAAGAGTGCAAGTCATGTCAATAACTTGAAACCCACAATCATCAGTAAATATTCCCTACCTCATCATCAAATAAAACCACTGACATTTCATCATAGTGACTCAACCATGAGAGTAATAATCAAATATTATTATTTTTTCAACGACTCCATAATAAGATACATTTTCAAATCGAGGTCTACTATCTGATGCACTGGCATAACATGTTGTTTTGGAAATTAACATAATACCATCATGTTGTGTTTTCATGTTCTTTGCTTGTTCAGTGATAATAAATATGTACCCATTGATCACAATTGATTTACAGTCATGAACCATGGTATTAGGACCAAAATCCAAAGATCTTATTTTCTTAGAGATAGATTCAACACGCACAATCAATACCTAAAATATAAATGAATATTAAACTTAATTAAATATTTATTTTATTAATTTATTATAGTAATATTTCTACCTTCAATTTCAACTAAGCAAAAAACTCTTTGTTATGAAAAGTATCTCTTCTTCTCAAAGATAAAGAACGATGATTTATATTTATTATTTATTTATGTTCCCTATAGATAAAAATATAAATAGTTTAACAGATATGTAAAATTACATGAGATGATATAAGATATATATGTTCAATTTACTTAATGTAGTCATCGAACAAATCACAATTGAACAAAACTATGCGATGTGCCATCTCCCACTCTTCAAGGCTTAATATTGTCAATATATATGATCCAAGAATTCCTCCTATTTGAGGAAGTGATGGAAACATGGGTTCAATTTTCTCATATTTTTCTTCTTCATTTCTCATTGGTATGTTCATTCTCATAGTAAGATCAGACAAATACATTGAGTAGAAAACCATACATTCTCGAGACAAGTAACCATTCATAATAGAACCTTAGGGATGATTCCTATTCCAGACATAAGACTTAAATGTGTGCATATTTATTTTAGTTGAATACATCCAATGAAAATAAATAGATCCTCTAAGAAGTATTTCTATTGAAATATGGATAGTCAGATGCAACATGCATGTGGAAATGATGGAGAAAATATTTTCTCCATCTCACAAAAAATTAATGGTGCCTATACCAACATTTTTTTCAAGAAAGACTTGGAAAACTTCTTATCACAAAGATCTATAAAAAAATATAACAATAGAATAAATGACACCCTTAAATTATTGGACAAAAGATAACAAATTTCTATTGGAATCAACTCATGAAGAAGGATGTGATAATCACGAGTCTTCAAAGATTTTATATTCAAATCTCTTCTATTGACCCTTTTTGATATGTTTATTGAATATACACCAAGAACTTTAATAGTCTATATTACTTCTAGAAATTGATTTTTTTTCTTTAGGTGTCATCTCATAAGAAGCACATGGAACTTTCCATTTATTTTCATTGATACACAAAGATGCAATTCTGGTCTGATTCCCTAATCCACCAAGTCACACTGAGATCATAAACCATTTTTTGTCTTTCTCTTTACATTTAAAAGAATAAAAAGAAAAATTTCACATATATTCTTTTAAATGTGAATTACATCTAAGAAATGACGTAACAAATTGATTGACTAATAAGGAAACTCAAAGAATATACTCCTCTTATTCCAATTATAATAAGTTTCATTGGAAACATTCTTCCTCTTTCTAGATTTCATTTAACCCTTCATGAATAAAAAACTGAAATCTTGCAATTCATTAAGCACATTCATTCCAGAAATATGCTGAGGTGGATCATCAGTATCCATGGTATTTTTAAATATTCAAAGATTATTTCTATATGGATGGTCTATTGGAAAGAATCATCCATGTCCCATAAAACTGAAACTACAATGATATTTCAGTCTTCTGGATCGTGTATTCTTCATAAAAATAAGAAATGATAGTTTCCCCTTTGTGATCCATTCACTCATCATTGCATAAGTATGAAAATAATTGATCATTCACATAATCACATCACACATATGAAATATGTATTTCAAACATGCATCATATGTTTGCACACCCACATCCCAAATAAGTTTCAACTCTTTTATTAAAAGTTTCATGTATACATCTATATCCTTTTTGAGATCAGAAGGTCAAAATATGAGTATAATCATGAAAGTAAAAGGTTTTTTCAAACACAACCATGGGGTAATGTTATAAATGTGCATGAAAATTGGTCATGTGGTGTGAGAAGTAAGAATATTCTTGAATAGATTAAAGCTGTCACATGAAAGACCCAAAATCACATTATGCATGTCAGTTGTGAAATCAGGATATCGAGCATCAAATCTCTTCCATGAAAATCCATATTTAGGGTGAACCAACTAATTATTATTCTTATTTCTCTCAGTATCATTCCATTACATTTTTATTGATATTTCATCAGACATGAAAAGATTCTTGAGTCTGGGGATCAATAGAAAGTGCCAAATTACTTTTTGTGGCACATGAGATGGTGTTCCATTAGATTTTGGTTTCCATTGGGATGTGTCACATTTTATACAATCATTTTGTTCATCATTTTCCTCCCAGATTAAGTTATAATATTTTAGGAAAGCATGAACTTTGTTATTTCAAAATTGAAGTTCCTCAACTAACTTATATACCATATAGTGGTTTGAGGGAATATCTGCATCATTTGGAAGTAAGTCCTTCAAGAGGGTAATAATGTAATCAATGTTAGTATTTGAAATCCCATACATGGTTTTCCCATGAAACAACCGGATTAAAAAATACAACTTTTTCATTTTACCACATTGCTGATATACTGGAGTCATGATGACATCATTTAATTTTTTCACCCTGTCAACATCATCATTTTCATTAGATGCATCATGTGTGCTCGTATTGAAGACTTATTGGGTTTTCATCCTTTACTTATCATGATAACGAATAAATGGAAACTATTTATATAACAAATTCTCTAATCCAGTCCTCTCATTTAGATCATTAGTTTTTTTAGATTCCATTTTCTCCCTATTGTGATACCAAACAAAATAGTTTGTTTAAAAACCATATTTGGTTTTATGTTATATTACTTATTCATGGATCAACCAAGGTATTATAACACAATTATGACATAGACAGTTCATGTGACCACTATCTGAAGCATTGTTAAATGCAATATCTAAAAATCACTTTAACTTGTTTTGAAAATCGCTTGAGATTTGATCGGTTTCATACATCCAACTTCTATACATTCTGTAAAAAAAATTTATAAGTCATTTTGTAAAATCAATTAAATAAGATTCAAGTTTAATCAAAAATATATTTAAGTAATCGAGAATTGTTCACTCTATATGAAACCATAACCGACACACTACTCTATATGAGAATCATAATATAAAAGAAAAAAAAATACTATAAATTTAAAACCATGATATGGAATTAAATTATAAATATAACACCATGATATTGGTTGGGTTTGGTTATTTTATTTGGATTGGGTTGGTGCATGCCTATTAGGGTTTTATTAAAGATTGTTCAACTCAGTTCATTTTTATCATTACTATAGAATTTCTTTTAGTTAGGTTCAATTTAACTCACTTATTTTTATTTTAGTTTATTTTTATTAATTTTTGAATTTTTCGGGTATACTCAAGTCTACTTGGGTCAAATCAACTCATTTCAATTCAATTCAGTTGGTTTGGTCAAGTTGGTTCAGTTATGATATAGATAGGATTTATTAGTTTGTTTGGGTTTTAGCGTGTAAAGGGTTGATAGGTTTAGTTCATTTATTTTCAAGAATATTTAGGTTAGTTTGGTACAATTTAGTTTTCTTAGAGTCTAATCAATTCATTTCAATTTAGTTTATTTAGTGGTTCATCATAACAAGGAATAAATTGTGAGATTATGTGAAATATAGTGGATGTGATGGAAAATCATTGTATAAAGATCATATTGGTGGATGCTGTCCTTATATCCTAGATATGAAACATCCCCTATTAGCACTATATTTTCTTTTAATCGTTTCACAATAAAACCCAAAATGTAATAACATGTATAAAAAATAATATTATCATGATTTATCAAGTATTATAGAGCCAAAAAATTAAATCTTTATTAAAATAATAATATAGCATGTATATATCATTAAATACATTGTAAATAATTACTTCATCACTCTACAACATATTCCACGAACTACTGTAACCACAAAATGCAACTCACTACACAAAACAACCACACACAACCCATAATTCCTCTCTTTCATTTAAAGATTACACCAATTTCTATATTTTCCAACTTATCAACCAAGATCCATTTAATATAAATTTAATTACATATTTATTGAAACCCCCCTTTTTCATTACCCACATTTATTCCCATTTATCAACATTAAATTTTTAATCAATTACCACATATTGTATTCCATCCCACACTTATTTAATTTCAATTGATGTCATTCCCATTTTATTATTACTAATTATATTCCATAGTCACTTGGAAACTAAAAGAACACCACCACACAAAAACACATCAAGATTTTAATAAACACTAGTACATACCACCACTAAACCATCACCACGACATAACCATCACACAACAACAACCATACACCATTCACCACTGACCACCCATCAATACATCCCATGCCAATCCAACTACAACCTCACTTCTTCAACACAATCTATATCGGGACTGGTCATCACCATCACCATAATTTCCCAAAAATATCTAAAAAATCACAATGAAAAAATACAAAACACAATAGAATTCATAGAAATAGATTTTAACCATCATAATTACCACAATCTCAATTTAAATGGGGATTTTAAAACATTTCCCCATCTCTTGCAGTGCTATTTTCCCAAAATTTTTAGATTCACACACTACTAGTATGTTTAAGTGTATACCCTTTTATGAATGGCGAGTTCAAATAATCAATCAAATAAGGGGATCATAATACATAATGGATAAAACAAATGCAACATAATAGTGTTCAAGTTTAACATGAGGAGAATGTAGTAGAAGCCAAATTAAAATAGGAAGGGGGTCCAGTTTGCCTCCAAATGCGCTTGTTGTTTGACTCCCTCCGAGGAATCCATGCTGAACCTCTTATTCCAAAGTGAGTGGGCCATGCAGATCTGGAGCAAGATTGGAGAGTTACCTCTACCTCCTAGCGCCATGGCTTCCCCAGAGGCTTTTTCTTGAGCTGGTTTAGTGGCTGCCTGGATAATAGCCACAAGGTTGCGGCCAGGGCAACCCTTCTGCAGGCGGGCTATTGGTGCATATGGGAAGCGCGTAACCAAGCACGCCATGGGACTCGATGCTCTGCTCTGGCATTGCTGTTCAGAGCCAAGTGCCTCACCTCAGAGCTGATTGGCCTCCTCCCCCATCATGATTTAGTGCCTTCTCTCCACCGCTTCTCCTCCAGGACTACTTATATGGACTGTAGCATCCCCAGGTAGCATGGATGATGGGTCCACTAGATGGCCCCCATTTCAGGCTTGAAACTCAACGTTGATGGAGCCTTCAGCTTTGTCACCATGCGTGGTAGCGGTGTGGTCCAAGACACAGCAGGCTCGATTATTTTCACCTTCAGCACCTTCTTTGGACCAGGTAACTCCCTTAAGGTGGAGACATTGGCACTACTCAATAACCTCTCTCTTTGCCGATCCAGAAACCTTCCCCTATCCTCTGTTGAAACAGACTCCAGTACTGTGTGGAGCTCTCTAACTGGCACCTCCTTCTCCCCCTGGCATATCACTTATCTGATCCATAAGTGCAAGGTTATCCTCTCCGCTGACATGAAGATTCTCCATACGTGGCATGAGGGAAACTGGGTGGCTGACTTCTTGACACCCTTTGCCTCCTTGAAATTCCCCCTTGTGGAGTTTTTCTCCCTTGGATCCCTTCCCCCTTGTGGGGCGACCCATGTTATCAGTGATGATCTCGACCTCCATTTCTTCAGGCCGCCTTGAGTTGTACTGCTCATGTTTCCCTTTTTGAAATAAAATAAAATTTATTTGTGGTGATTTTAAGTGGAAGAAAAAAATGACTTAAGACCAAGGATGTATCACTGGTTGGGAAGAAGCATTCACAGGCTAGGAAAAAGCGGAGAGCTCTCGTTTAGGAAAAAATAAGGGCCGATTGATTCTAGAGTAAAGAGGTTTCCTACTGTGTATTTGGGATTAATCCATCCTAATAATTTTTTAAAACCACTGGGATACCCTTTATTGAATGGAATCTATCCAAATAGTTTAAAAAACCATTGGTATAGGGAGTCCTATCCTAACAGTTTTCTAAAACCGTTGGGAAAACCTTATGTAGAAATCCCTATCCCAACATTTTTATGAAACCATTGTTATAGGGGCCCTATCCCAATGGTTTTTTTAAACCTTTGGGATAGGGGAATTGGTATATATAGTATTTCCAGTATTTATCACCTATTTATCATGAATTCATAGTTAAAATCGTTGTTTCAAGTGGTAACTACTTCATTTTTCATGTATGATTCAGTTTGATAGTTTCAATCCTTATAATTTGATCAAGGTTATATAATATTAATAATGTTAATAATGATATAAATATCATATATATTCATTATAAACATATTTATAGTAATTCATAAAATATAAATATAGAAAATGAATTACATTGTTTATGGAGATGGTAGGCCATACATACGCATGAATGTTGTTTTAACTTTTTAGTGGATGGAATGAAATAATGGTAAATAATATTTCAAATTTATAGAATAATTATTATATCATATATATCAAATATATTCATTAAATATATCATTATTATCATCCAATTGAAATATAAATGAAAAACAAATCATATCGCTTCAAGGAGGTGGTAGTCCACACATACGCACGTGCGACATTATCGTTTCCCAATGGATTGGTAGATGAGAAGGTAAAAATGATATTATAATTAAAGAGGTTTAATTATTTAATAATTATAATATATACTCATTATCTTAATATTTATAACCATCCAATTAAAGTGGTGATGAAAAAATAATTACACCGCTATGTGGAGATGGTAAGTCGTGCGTATGCACAAGTGATGTTTTTTCTTTTCATAGGACGGAAAAGAGATGGAATATGGTTATAAAATAACCATAATAACATATCATAACATTTATTATACTTTATTTATTATTTTAGTATGACTAAAACACATTAAGAGGAAGTATAATAAGAAATAAACTTGAAAGAGTCAGTAAAGACAATTACCTTTTCTTTGGTGGAATCCCTTAAGATCTCTTATTAAGAGACAAAGAGTTTCCATTTTGGAAGGGAAAGAACCTAAATAACTTGTATAAGGATGTTTATAAGAATAATGATACTGTTTTTGTTGAGATATATGGATCAAATTGGTTTAAATAAGTAAGGGAGGAGGTTCCCTTTTATAATTGAGGTGAAGGGAACTTTTAGAAATTTTTAAAATATTAAATTAATATAAATTATTTATCATGTAAAAATGGAAATAAATTGATATAATTAAAATATAAGATGTATATAAGTTTATATAATTTTATAAAATAAATTTTTTACGAGTTTTGGATATGTTTCTACCCTTATCTTTTAGTTTTACCCCCCGTTAACTCTTTTGACAATTACCGTACTGTTAAAATTTTATACCCTATAAGGGTTAATAATGTTACTATAAAATGCCAAAAAACTATAAATGAACCATGGAAGATTTAATTAACCATATAACATTAATTTAGAAAAATATAACATTTTTATAAATTTTAAATCATTTAATAAAATATTATTTTCATAAAATATCAATAATGTCAATTTTAGAAATATTCATTTAGTTTGACATTAGTAACATCAGAAAACAAATTAATTCGAATAAAATGAATCCAAACCACTATAATATTTAATTTTTATCTATAAAAATTATGTTTTCCATTAATTATTTTAAATTATACCACTTTTAATGATTTTAATATCATTTAATTTATCTTTTCATTAATTAAATAATTACTACATCAGTATTGTGTAAGCATTTAAGGTAATTATTTTTCACCAATTTTTTTAAAAAAATTACCATGATAAGTATAAATAATTTAGATTTCAAAATAGTATTTATAATCGAACATATCCTATAGTTATCCCAATATTAAAAATACTATAGTTTTTAAAAACAAGAGTGTAACATTTTTTACTTTTCTTTACACAAAATATTATAAAGGTTATAATCACATAAAAATGGAAAAAAGATCATATAAAAGAATATTAGATGATTATATATGAAATGGACTTATAAAATGAAATTATGGAAAGTTTTAGGGTCATTTTATAGTCCTTATCATATTATTTTTAACCATCAATTATTCTATTTACATTTTACTATGATAACAAAAATCACTAAATTTACTATTCATTTTGACTGAAAATAAAAGGGAAATATTTACTAAATTTGGACCTACTCATTCCAAATATGAGATAAATTCTTTAATATTCAACTTAAATGATTGCAATAATTTAATTTAATATTAAAATGAAAAATGCAATGAAAACCAATTTTTAGAAAAATGCCTTTTTAAGTATAATTTTTTTTATTCCAAATAAACCATAAAAGTGATTAAAATGAACTTAATTGAATTATTAATAATATAATATAACTAATTTTAATTTTAAACTATTTTAAAACAAAATTTTTCTTTTTAAAATTCTTGAAATAGAAATATAAATTTCAATAAAAAGTGGTATTTTCACTATTCATTGGAAAATCAATCTTTTCAGAGAAAATTAAAAAAATTCACACTAAGAAAATTTTTATATGTTGATTTAAAAAATTAATTTCATTTTATAAAATACATTTTCTAAAAGTGTAAAAAATTAATTATATTATTTGTTCCTAAAAATTATTTTTGAAGAAAACTTGTGAAATGACTTTACTAAAATTAGAGTGTTTATTTCCTAAGCATTAATCAATAAATTTGAATTGATCAATAAATTTTTGTATATTTCATAATATGTTTAATCATATTCACACCATCCAATTTAATGTCTAGGATATAATGGTAATGTTAAAATAATAATATTTTGATATAGTATCATGGTTCGTTTAAGCTCGATGTTGCGTGTTGTATACACTATCAAGCATATAATTCTTTTAAAATATTGGGATTGTGTGCACCACATGCTATCTAATAATTTAAATTTATTTTAAAATAAATGTACCATAAAATCTCGGGGTGTTACTGATTATTCACTAAATGAGGCTAATATTCATTGTTAATATATATAATATTCCTGTGCTTTATTATTCATAAACACCATTTTAGTGCATTTTACACTTTGAACATCATTTCACTTTATGATTGTAATACCTTCTTAAAATGCACTATTATGTGGTACATTTTTGAACATCATTTGAAGTACCCAATGATTCATCTGATTATACATATTTTAATTTGATATTTTTGTAAATTGATCTACACTCCAATATGAACATGTTTTATTCATGGATCAATGGAGAATTCATGGAAGAAGATTGAGATATTTTGTGATGAAAGGAAGCAATTCTAGAGAAGGCATATTGGGCACCATCCCACTAATAAGACTGTGGAGCCCAACATAAAGGCCCAATTAATCCCAAATTTCGTGGGATGATAGAAGACATGTATAGTAACAAATCACTCTTCAAGAGATAATGCTAATTAGGCCTCCATGGTGTTCATTTAGGCGCCCCAAGTTAAAGATAAAATTCTGGGCTAGATTCTGCGGCCCAGAAAAACAGACCACTAATTTAATCATATCTCAGAATCCACAACTCCAAATGGGCCCAAATTTTACAGGCGGTTAGAAAACATCCGGAGCTCCATTTTCTTCTTATATGGACAACTCTGATTCTGCCATAGAGAAGGTCATACAAACGCGTCTGTTCAGTGGATGAAAGCTGGCTGCCACCTCGGGTCAAATGTGGAAAAGTCCAAATTCCACAAGCTTTCCACCACCTATGGCCTACCAAAATTAATTGAGATGCTTTGTACTATTGGATTCTCAACCCAAGGGATAAAAAATGCCTATTTAAGGCAGTGGTGTTGGAGGATTTAGGAATCTTTGGTGCTTGGTTTCATTGTAGTGTTATGCTGCCGCTTTGTGTTTGTAATCGCATTTCTTTCTCATGTAAGTTGTTTAATTCACCTTAGTTTCTTAATAAAAGTTCTTCTTCTCTTATTATTATGTTCTTCTACTTATCAATTTGATACCGTTGGTTCAAGGTGTGAACTTGTTCATACCAAACCTTGTGATATTTATCACACAACGGAGGAGTGATCTTTTTTTTGTTGTTGTTTTTACCTCTTCAATTCCACCTTTGTAAGTCTACTTCCCGCTTCCGTTGAAGACATGTAATCAATGGAGGGCTAACTATTTTATGGTTTGATCCAAGGGAGTAGAAAGGGGCTGGATTGTATTGTATTTATCACTCTATTAATGGAAAATCACTTCTTTTAAATGAGATTTTTATTTGATGATTTTAAAACATCTTCATCCTTATTGAATTTAAGGTCACACATTCAAGTGCTAATACGAACCTCTACCTTGGAGTGCTCAAAACTTTGATCCTTCAAGTGTATAGGTGATTAGTATTAGGGTGTGTAGGCATTAAAACAGTAAGTGATGATTTCATTTGATCTTCTTAAATGAATCCATCTCAATTATAAGAAATTAAAATCAATAAAAAAGTAATTCATCCAATCCACCCCGAGCGATAAACTAGGATCAACTCATTATTTTAAATTGAATTCACTTAAATCTGTTAGATATCCTCTAAAATCATCTAAAATCAATCCAAGTTGGCCACTTCATATCCAAAAACAGTCCATATAATGTGCGTGTCTATAGGTTACTTCTTAGGTCTCTGTGGATTCGATAACCCAAGCTAAACTACAAGGACCGTTCTACCTTCATCTCTTGGGTAAATTTGAGCGAGAATAAAATTTTGGCGCCGTTTCCGGGGACCCAAGTAAGTCATCTAAACAACCATTCTATTCTACCCCATTTCTTCTTTTCTCATCCAAATTCTCTTATCTTGTCCCTTTCTCATTTTTTTTTCTTTTGGCGCATGTCTGCCTACACCCGCGATCAATCAAACCGTTTAGTTGGGGTGGATTGTCCTGGGGTTGGGGAGTCAAGTAAACCAAGGGAACTCATTATATTAGATCCTAATCTTCTTAATACTCTAGATTCCAAAATTGATCCCATTTAAATGGAAGGTCTTCAAAGAAACCAACTCATAAACCCGGGTAGAAATCAAAATGGAAACCCAAATGAGGCAGCCCCAAACTTGGGGAATGTGGCCGATCAAACAATGAATGACTACCTCACACCTTCTTGGACCAATGCCCCCTCATGCATTAGACACAATTCCCTAGGAGATTCCAACTACATCTTTAAACCCCATGTCCTAAACCACATTCCCACATTCCATGGAATGGAGTCCGAGATGCCATACCTGCACATTAAGGAGTTCAATGACATTGTAGAAACCATGTGTCCCCCACATCAACTAGAATAAGCTAAGATGAGGCTATTTCCTTTTTATTTAAAGGATCAAGCTAAAAATTGGCTAAACAATTTGAGACCATCATCCATCAACTCTTGGGACCAACTACAAAGATAATTCTACAAAAAATAATTTCCCCACCACAAAACAATTACACTTAAAAAGAGTATCCAAAACTTTTTTGAAAAAGAGGGAGAGTCATTCTATGAAACATGGGAGAGGTTCAAAGACACTCTAAACATGGTTCCACATCATGGTTTCTGTATTCCTGAACAAGTGAGAATTTTCTATGAAGGGTTGGGTCCGGGGAACAAACAATTCATTGACATGATGTGTAATGGAACATTTAAAAACAAAGTCCCAAATGATGCTTATGAGTATCTAGAAAGCCTTTCTGAACAAAACCAAACATGGGGAACTTCACCTTATTCTGAAAAGCCACAAAGAACTACTAGAATTCATACACTTAAAGAAGAGGAAAGCCTTAGGGCTAAACTCACAGCACTCTCTAGGAAGGTTGAAGAGATAGACCTTAGGAAAGTCCATGAAATCCAAACTGTTGACCCTGTTTGCACAATTTGTGACAAACATTACCATAAGACAGACAACTGCCCAACCATTCCATCCATCAAGGATGTTCTCTTAGGAGGACCCCCAGCGAAAGTAAATGCTTTGAACTTTCAAAAGCCTCAATACCAAAACACCTTCAACCCAAGGTATAACGACCACCCAGGCTTCTACTGGAAAGATAACCAACAAACTAGCCAACCACAGGGACAAAATACTTACCCCCATCAGAACTACCAAACCCATAACCAGTTCCAAACCCAACCTATCCAATACCAACAACCACCGGTCCATTTTCAACAAACCATCCCACCTCCAAAATATCCCCCTGGGATAAACCAACCTACTCAAGCACCCAACCAAACTATTCCACAAAGCCTACTAGAACAACTGTGCAAAAAAATGGAGAGGATGAACTCAGAAGTCTCTTCCCTAAAACAAGAACTTCAAACCATCAAAACTGGAAAGGCACCCATGCCTACTCAGGTGGTTCCATCCTCAACTTCAAGGGGAGAGTCAAGTTGTGCTCAAACAACTCATGAAAAACTAAAGGCTGTAACTGTTTTAAGAAGTGGGAAATCAATTGAGAAACCTGAACAACTAATTCAGAACCCACCTGAAGATTCAAACTTGGATGAAAATTCAAATGAACTACAAGATCAAACTAAGGAAACTGATAACATTTTCAAGGAAACAACTCTTCAACAAACAACCCCACAACCTGCACCATTTCCTCAATGCATGAGGGGGAAAACCAAGCCTGAACTGAGTGAAACATTGAGGGAAATATTTTCACAAGTCAAGTTGAACATACCCCTTCTCGATGCAATCCAAACCATACCTTCCTACTCAAAGTACCTTAAGGACTTGTGCACTTTTAAAAGAATTTTTTTACATAAAAACCAAGTCCTTTTGGCTACTAATGTGAGTACCACCATTCAAGGGACCATTCCTCCTAAGTTGAAAGACCCGGGTTTCCCTTACATCAATGTTGAACTAGGAGAGAGCAAAGTTGTCAAGGCTTTGTGTGACCTAGGTGCTAGTGTCAATTGCATCCCTTATGCTGTGTACTGCCAGTTAGGACTAGAAGAGCTCCAACCCACATCTGTCACACTTCAGCTTGCTGATTGTAGCATTAGGGTTCCAAAGGGGATTTTGAAGGACGTTATGGTAAAGGTTGAAAACTTCATCTACCCTGCTGATTTCATTGTCCTTGAAAACCATCCAAACTTAGGAAATAAGGAACAAACCCCAATCATCCTTGGTCATCCCTTCCTTGCAACAATCAACTCTGTTATCCGAGTTTGAAATGAGAACATGACCATCACCTTTGGGAATATGAGTCTAGACTTGAACATCTATAATGCAAGCTCACAAATAGGGGTTGGCGAGGACATTCATGAAGTAAACATGATAGAAAGCATTGATAATGAATCCATGAAGCATCAAGGAATATTTGATGAATGTTTAAGTCAGGATGAGATTGATTTCCTTTGTTCATATGAAGGAAGTTTATCTCCTTGGCTTGAATCATTTTCAAATTTCTCTTATGATGAAGTCTTAGGTCCAACAAGTAGTGAAACCTTTCAAGAAACCACTTTCATGGAGACCACTCCAAATTCCTTCCCTAAATATGATCAATCCAATCTAGTAGCTGAAACTTATACATGTGGGGAATCAATCCTATCTGAAACTCTAAAAAAAGAAATTGATCTTGATCCAATGTCCCAATCTTCTACTGAAATTCTGAACCAACCTGATCTTGAATTGAAGGAACTTCCTGCTGCACTAAAGTATGCCTTCCTAGGGGAAAATCAAACACATCCTATTTTCATTTCTTCTTCTCTTGAATCCAATCATGAGAGGATGCTTCTAGATGTCCTTAGGAAGCATAAGAAATCCATTGGTTGGACCCTTTCTGATATTCCTGGGATTAGCCCACTTATCGGGACTCATAGGATTGTTCTGGAATCTGATTCAAAGCCATGTCGTCAACCTCAACGGCGACTCAATCCTAATCTCATGGAGGTAGTAAGGAAAGAACTTCTGAAATTGTTAAAAGCTGGTATCATATATCCCATAGCTGAGAGTGAGTGGGTGAGCCCAATCCAAGTGGTTCCAAAAAAGTCCGGAATCACAGTGATAACAAATGAGGATGGAGAGATTCTTCCAACAAGGGTGAGTAGTGGATGGAGGGTCTGCATTGACTATAGGAAGCTAAACTCATTCACCAAGAAGGACCATTTCCCCTTACCATTCATTGACCAAGTCCTTGAGAGAGTGGCAGGTCATGCCTTCTATTGTTTCTTAGATGGGTACTCAGGGTACAATCAAATTGAGGTCTCCCTAGAGGATCAAGGGAAGACTACATTCACATGTCCTTTCGGTACTTTACCTTCAAACGCATGCCCTTCGGGTTATGCAATGCCCCTGGAACATTCCAGCGGTGCATGATGGGAATCTTCTCAGACATGGTAGGGGATTTTCTAGAGGTCTTCATGGATGACTTCTCTGTGTTTGGGGATACATTTGAGGGATGTCTGAGGAATGTAGAGAGAGTCTTGTCAAGATGTGAAGAAAATAATCTAGTCCTAAACTGGGAAAAATGCCATTTCATGGTTAAAGAGGGACTTGTTCTAGGCCATCTGGTCTCGAGTAGGGGTATTGAAGTTGATAAAGCCAAGGTTGACATCATTAGTCACCTTTCATCACCCAAAACTGTCAAGGAAGTGAGGTCTTTCTTAGGACATGCTGGTTTCTATAGAAGATTCATCAAGGACTTTAGTTCAATCTCTCATCCCCTTTGTGCTCTGCTAGTAAAGGATGTTCCATTTGTTTAGACCGAAAGCTGTGAGGGTTCATTCTCAACCCTCAAATCCTCTCTCACCTCTCCTCCCATTATGAAATCTCCAAATTGGAACCTTCCTTTCGAACTTATGTGTGATGCCAGTGACTAGGCTGTAGGAGCTATGTTAGGACAACATTGTGATAAAACTCCTTATGTCATTGCTTATACAAGAAAATCCTTAAATGATGCCCAAATCAACTACACCACCACTGAAAAGGAGTTACTTGCTATTGTGTTTGCCTTAGAGAAGTTTAGGTCCTACCTCTTACGATCCCCCATCACTGTGTTCACTGACCATTCTGCACTAAAATACCTCTTCCAAAAACAAGATGCCAATGCTAGACTGATTAGGTGGGTCCTTCTCTTACAAGAATTTGACCTCACAATCAAGGATAAAATGGGTTTTGAAAATGTTGTAGATGATCACCTCTCTAGAATGGAATTCAAAGATAACTCCAATCACCTTTCTGTGTCTGATTCATTTCCTAATGAACACCTATACTCTGTGAGTGACTGCCCTTGGTATGCTGACATAGCCAATTTCTTAGTTACATGAGTCATTTAAAAATTCTTAGGGACTCAAGCTCGAAGGAAATTCCTTTATGATGTTAGACACTAT
This sequence comes from Viscum album, assembly GCA_963277665.1. Lineage (NCBI taxonomy): Eukaryota > Viridiplantae > Streptophyta > Magnoliopsida > Santalales > Viscaceae > Viscum > Viscum album. The sequence goes on from OY728156.1 coordinate 26,155,630, forward strand.
GTGTTTGATGATCCATACCTCTATAAGTTCTGCCCTGATCAAGTTATTAGGAGGTGTGTTCCAGAATCTGAACAAGAGTCCATCCTTAAATTCTGTCACAGTGAGGCATGTGGAGTTCACTTTTCCTCTAAGAAAACATATGCTAAGATTCTTCAATGTGGTCTTTTCTGGCCCACCCTCTCAAGGGACTCCTACACATTTTGTCAAAGCTGTCCTAGGTGTCAACAAGTAGGGTCCATCACAAAAAGTAATCAAATGCCACTCACTCCCATCTTAGTGGTTGAAATATTTGACTGTTGGGGAATTGACTTCATGAGTCCCTTCCCAAACTCTTGGGGATACCTCTACATACTCTTAGCCGTTGATTATGTCTCAAAATGGGTTGAGTCCATTCCCACTAAGTCCAATGATCATCAAGTTGTGATTCGATTTCTGAAAGAGAACATATTTTCAAGATTTGGAATTCCTAGGGATATAATAAGTGATCGAGGAACCCATTTCTGCAACCACCCATTCTCTTCACTCATGTCTAAGTATGGTATTTCTCATAAAGTGTCCACTGCATACCATCCTCAAACCAATGGTCAAGCTGAGTTAGCGAATAGGGAGATTAAGAAAATTCTTGAAAAAACTATCAACCCCTCTAGGAAAGATTGGTCTGAGAAACTCTTATATGCTCTTTGGGCCTATAGAACCGCATATAAAACCATTTTAGGAATGTCCCCATATAGGTTGGTTTATGGTAAAGCATGCCATTTTCCAGTGGAGATTGAACATAAGGCCTTTTGGGCAATTAAGAAAATGGATTATGACCTCTCATTGGCCGGAACAAAAAGGAAATTAGATCTCAATGAACTAGAGGAACTAAGGATGGAGGCTTATGAAAATTCAAGGATCAATAAATATAGAGTTCAAGCCTACCAATCTAGGAATATCAAGGTCAAACATTTTGAACTGGGAAAACTTGTGCTCTTGTATAGTTCAAAACTTCATTTACATCCGGGAAAGTTAAGGTCTATATGGTCAGGACCTTTCATAGTGCATCATGTATTCCCCCATGGGGCAGTAGAGATTCAAGATCCCACAAGTGGTTACATTTTCAAGGTCAATGGTCAAAGGTTAAAACCATTCATTGAATCATTCAATAAACAGGAAATAGAGGTTGAGTTAACTGAGCCGACCTATGAACAAGGAAAAAATTGATAGATTTAGGGTCCATGTCGGGCTAACGATGTTAAACAAAGCGCTGCATGGGAGGCAACCCATGGTTTTCAAGTTTCTTATCATTTTTTTTATTTTAATAAACTTTATATTTTAAATAGGATTAATTAATCATTTTTACATTTAAAAAAAGGACTATTGACCTGTTCTTCTATTATGAGTATAGATGGGTATGAAAGGGGAGCATCGTATTCATCCATATCACACGGTGTGATCCCTGAGTAATACCTTACCCAGAAAATTAAAAAGAAGACAATGTATCATTAGCTTGATTAAAAAAAAAACAGGAAAAACCATAAAAATGATGATACTTGGAATTAAATAAGTCGTTGTGTTGTTTGTTTTGTCTGGTTTGTTCTTCTTTTTTTTAGGTACTATTTTGGGTGATACATGTTCAATCAAGGAGGTTCCTACATCCCCCAAGAGATCAAATGACTAATTTGGAGCAGCAAGAACTTCAGCTTCAACCACCAGGTGATTTCATTCCATGATCCTCAGTTTCAATTTCCTTTTTGAACTTCCATTATCTGCCTCTACTCCTTCTAAATTTTTATTTCTTCAAACACTGGGGACAGTGTTGTTTTAAGTTGGGGGGAGAGATAAAATAAAAATGCTTTTGTGTCAAAAAAAATGAATGATTTGAAAAAAAAATTAAATGGAAGGAAAAATTCATTTAACTTTAAACATGGTAATACACATTGCACACTTTGAAACTGAATATCAAATAATTTAGCATACCTTGATTCTGATTTTAATCCTTGTATAATTTCATGAGCATAGATTTTGGAAAGTGTGGCTGTCCAATGTGATATTTCATCGTTTATATTTTCATCCAAATAAAAAAAAATCACAATGCACGTCCTTTGGATAGTGGGGTATTAGTTTAAGTTCATGGGGTCCCCTAAAAAAATAGCATAGGTTTGGTGATCATTTTAGTTTAATATGAGTATTAAAAAAAAATTAATTAAAAAAAAAATTTGCACGTAGAGCAATGAAATGACCTAATGCGTGGCTTTCGGCACTTGGGGATCGTGACTCCATAGTTGTCTGGCCCAGAGTTAGTAATTTTATCTCTATTTTTGGTAATTTGAATTTGTTTTTGACTGATTTAACTCGAGATGATGCCCGAGTATGTGGGCTTCAATTGGTGCCCTAAGGTCTTTGAGCCTGAGAGTCATCGGCAAAGTCTCGCTACAGGGGTTGACTCTTTTGAGTGCAACTTCAATTACCATGGAAAAATTGCAAAAACAAAAAAACAAAAAAAAATATTATAAAAAAAAAATGAATACTCATCTTAATATTGAAATGTGATTCCACCTAGCGCTTACGTAATTTCCCCCTTGAATAAAGATGAACCCCCATGTCTATTGTGATGCACAACACATCCTCATACTTAATTGATATTGGATGAAATATGGCAATGAATTTGAACAAAGGAATGGGATTGAGATTGGGATCTGCTTATGAAACTATCTTGTATTAAAATATTTTGATGAGTTTCATGATTTTTTGGTATAAGGGTTTTGGTGATCATTGTGTATTAAAATGTTTTTGGAAAAGAGAATTCAAATTTCATATTGTTGAGATATATTTTGCTCGGGACTAGAAAAACTCAAGTTGGGGGGTGTGATTAGTCACTAAATTAGGCTAATATTAATTGTTAATATATATAATATTCATGTGATTTATTATTCATAAACACCATTTTAGTGCATTTTACACTTTGAACATCATTTCACTTTATGATTGTAATACCTTCTTAAAATGCACTATTATGTGGTACATTTTTGAACATCATTTGAAGTACCCAATGATTCATCTTATTATACACATTTTAATTTGATATTTTTTTAAATTGATCTACACTCCAATATGAACATGTTTCATTCAGGGATCAATGGAGAATTCATGAAAGAAGATGAGGATATTTTGTGATGAAAGGAAGCAATTCTAGAGAAGGCAGATTGGACACCATCCCACTGATGAGACTATGGGGCCCACCATACAGGCCCAATTAATCCAAAATTTCGTGGGATGATATAATACATGTATAGAAACAAATCACTCTTCAGGAGATAATGCTAATTAGGCCTACATGGTGTTCATTTAGGCGCCCCAATTTAAAGATAAAATTCTGGGCCAGATTCTGTGGCCCAGAAAAACAGACTACTAATTTGATCATATCTCGGAGAACACAACTTTAAATGGACCCAAATTTTACCGGAGGTTAGAAGACATCCGGATATCCATTTTTTTCTTCTATAGACCACTCTGATTCGGCAATCTAGAAGGTCATCCAAACACGTCTGTTCGGTGGATTAAAGCTGGATGCCACCTCGGGTCAAATGTGGAAAAGTCCAAATTCCACAAGCTTTCCACCACCTATGGCCTGCAAAAATTAATTGAGATGCTTTGTACTATTGGAGTCTCGACCCAAGGGATCAAAAATTCCTATTTAAGTCAATGGTGTTGGAGTATTTAGGAATCTTTGGTACTTGGTTTCATTGTAGTGTTATGCTGCCGCTTTGTGTTTGTAATCGCATTTATTTCTCATGTAAGTTGTTTAATTCACCTTAGTTTATTAATAAAAGTTCTTCTTCTCTTATTATTCTGTTCTTCTCCTTATTACTTTGATACCGTTGGTTCAATGTGTAAACTTGTTCATACCAAACCTTGTGATATTTATCACACAACGAAGGAGTGATCTTTTTTGTTGTTGTTGTTTTTACCTCTTCAATTCCACCTTTGTAAGTCTACTTCCCGCTTCTGTTGAAGACATGTCATCAATGGAGGGCTAAATCTTTTATGTGTTGATCCAAGGGAGTAGCAAGGGGCTGGATTGGATGTTATTTATCACTCTATTAATGGCAAATCACTTCTTTTAAATGAGATTTTTATTTGATGATTTTAAAACATCTTCATCCTTATTGAATTTAAGGTCACACATTCAAGTACTAATACGAACCTCTACCTTGGAGTGATCAAAACTTTGATCCTTAAAGTGTATAGGTGATTAGTATTAGGGTGTGTAGGAATTAAAATAGTAAGTGATGATTTCGTTTGATCTTCTTAAATGAATCCATCTCAATTATAAGAAATTGAAATCATTAAAAAAGTAATTCATCCAATCCACCCCGAGCGATAAACTAGGATCAACTCATTATTTTAAATTGAATTCACTTAAATCTGTTAGATATCCTCTAAACTCATCTAAAATCAATCCAAGTTGGCCACTTCATAGCCAAAAACAGTCCATAGAATGTGCGTGTCTATAGGTTACTTCTTAGGTCTCTATGGATTCGATAACCCAAGCTAAACTACAAGGACCATTCTACCTTCATCTCTTGGGTAAATTTGAGCGAGAATCAGTTACATTCTTCCCTCCTTCAAAAAAAAATCCGTCATCAAAATTTCCATAATTTAACCCCATGAACAGATTTGGGTAGATTATTTATCATAATTTCTTTAGGATACCACACCACCTATTCTATATTATGATTTATCCAAAGTAGATTTACTATTTGAGTCATTGAATTCCTCAAAACATGTTCTATAGTGTCCAAAATCAGGATAGACACTTTATAGTAAGATAGACTAGGTTCCAATTCCATTTCTTTAGAGGTGAGCACATGCATTGGGTATAACATGTACTTACTTAACAATGATATATGGAACACATAATATAATTTAGAGAGGATAGGTGACATCTATAAATTGTATTATACAACTATAATTCTTTCTAAAAATTCAAAAGTTCTGATGTACCTGGTGCTCAGTTTTCCTTTCTTACTAAATCTTATAACACCCTTCCATGAAGTTACCTTCAAGAAAACATGATCACACACTTCAAATTAAAAATATTTCATTCGGTTGAAAACGTAACTCTTTTTTTATTTGAGCTACTCTAATATGGGTTTGAATAGTATTTACATTTTACGCCGTTTCCTTCAAAAGTTCTTCACTTACAAGATTCCTTTCACCAACTTCATCCCAACATGTTGGAGTGTGACATCTATTGCCATATAATGCTTTATATGATTCCATTTGAATACTTGAATGAAAGATATTGTTATAGGAACATTAAAACAAAAGTAAATACTTATCCCACATACCATTAAAGTCAATTTATCATGATCTCAACATGTTTTCTAATGTTTGGATAGTTCTTTTGGACTTCCCATTAGTTTTATGATGATAATAAATTTTCAGATGAAGCTAGGTATCAATATCCTTTTGAATACTTTTCTATATTTTCAATGTAAATTGTGGATCATGATTAAACAAAATTAAAATAGGTTCACCATGAAGTATTACTACTTCATTAATATAGAGTTATGCAAGGTTCTCTATAGGTAAATCTTCTCTTTCTATTCCATGATTGCTATTTCCTCCACACCCTTTGTGTTTTGAAACAATGGACACCATTGATTTTAATCCCTTAAGAGATGATAAAATTCCATGAAAACCTTATCCTTTTCATTAATTTACAAATTAATAAATATCTTCTCTAAGGAACTTATTCATTGCTCGAATAAAAATGTATTTTCAGTCTTATTGAATGATGGAGGTTGCTGATGCATGAAGCAGTCTAACATTGTCACATCACATTGTTGATTAGTAGGTTTCTCTATACGGGAAAGGTTATTGGTCATAACCTAAGTAATCTACCCTAATATAGTTATAATTTATTAATATCTAGCTTCAATTATAGATCCAACTTCATTATCATTCCCATGAGGGCAATCTCTACATGGATTATGCACAATGATATAGTTTCTATTCCTTCCAATAGGTTCCATTTCTAAATAATGTCATATACTAAATTAGATTATAACATTGTGAAACATAAAGTATAATTTCAGAACTAGTGAAACACTTAACATGAATTGAAAATTTCTGTATAACTAATCTTAAAATCATAAGCTTATTTTCTTTGAGAATATTCTCAAAGTTCGTTATAGGGTTACGTTTCCCTAATTTATATTTTCCTAAATCTAGTTCCCCAAAGTTTATACTAAAATTACTCTTATATGAAATGTAAAGACCCCAAATCCAGTATCCTATAATTGTTGGTTACTTTATTATCTTGGCACAATATATTAAAAATCTCATCCTAAATGATCAAATAGTTTAATAGTATTGGAAAACTATGTATATACTAGAATTACACATTACATTTGAAAACTTAAAATATAATATAGCGATTTCTTAGATAATACCATTATTAACTTTAGAATATCCCCAAATATCAATCATAAAACACATATTATCATCTTGGATAAAGGAAACATAATAAAGGGGTGATCTTAGATGCTCAGAAAGGGTATGCATATAAAAGAAACTAACAAGGCATGAATAACATGGCAAGAATAAATGATGATCAAGTAATTCCACATAAACAATCACATGATCTAGAAACTAATCCATGAATAAAAAATAAAATAATCATGTGTACATCAATAACTAAATTAATAATTATAAAATTCATAATTCCGGACATTTGAAACATATCATTGAGGCCTTGTCCAGGACATCTGAAAATACTATCAAGGCCTTGTTCCATGACATCTGAATAAATGGGTAAGGCCTCAACAAAAACCCAAGATAGTTTGTCTCATGAGACCTATTGATGTATTTAGGGGCTATAGAGTCCCCCAACCATCACTTAATAAGTTCAATTCATTTCTCATATGAATAAATAATATAGCTGAATCAATATGCCTTAACAATCAATAACTGTCTGTATTGTAAGAACTATCATATGAAATTTCAATACATTACCCCAATAAAAATGATCATAAACCATACAAATAAATAGGATGTATGGTATCATTAAATTATACCCTCAATATAAGATTAAACAAAGGATGTTTTCATAGATAAAAATACTTTAAAAAGTTTACAGGAAAATTTCATGAGAAAAATAACCTTTATACTTTGAAAATCAATTTTTAAAATCTAAAAACTTCACAGGTAATAAATAAATCATTTTATTTGAAAATAACCTTGTAAAATTTTAAATTAAACTTCAAACCATTGTGGTTTAATGATTATGGGAATTTTTTTTCATGAAATATAAGTTAAAAAAACATTCCTTTCACACTTTTGTAAGAAAAGTAAAAAAGAACCTCGTTTGGAAAATGACATGAAGATTCCTTATAATTTTTTTTAAAAAGTAAAAAACGTTAAAAATGAATTTAAAAAATAATTAGAAAATATTAATTTTTTTAGAAAACATGGTCATAGAAGATAAATATTTCTCAACTGATACTAAATAATCTCGAATAATGGTGAGATTGTGAAATAAACCCTTACCTCAGGTTTAATTTCCTTTGTATGTGTTAGAAACTCCTGTATAATAAATATATATTTATTATACATCTATTACAAAACTATAATCTTATATATAATACCATATATTATTTATTAATAACATTTTATCACCCATTAATTATCAATTCATTATTAAAATCACTATTTCAGGTGGTAATTGCTTCATTTTTCATATATGATTTGGTTTGATAGTTTCGGTCCTTGTAATTTGATCAAGGTTCCATAATATAATTTTTTAGTAATTATATAAATATCATATATATTAATTATATACATATTTATATTAATCCATAAAATATAAAGATAGAAATTTAATTACACCTTTGATGGAGACGGTAGATTGTATGTACGCATGAACGCTATTTTCAATTTTCAATGGATGGACCGAAAGATAGGTAAATAATATTTCACATTTAAATAATAATTATTATATCATATATATTAATTAAATATATCCTTATTATCATCCAATTAAAATATAAATGAAAAATTAACCACATCACTTCATGGAGGCGGTAGTCCACACGTACACACGTGCGACATTAACATTTCCTAACAGATTGGAAGGTAAGAAAATATATATGAAATTATCATTATAGAGGTATAATTATGTAATAATTATCATATATAATAATTATTTCCATATTTATAACCATCCAAGTAAAGTGGTGATGAAAAATTAATTACATTATTATATAGAGACGGTAAGTCGTACGTACACACAAGTGATGTTTTCGCTCTTCGTAGGATGGGAAAGAGTTGGAATATGATTGTACCATAATAATAATAATATATAAGTATATTTATTATCCTTGAGTTATTATTTTCGTATTATTATAACACATGAAGAGGAATTATAAGAAGAAATAAACTTTAATGAGTCGGTAAAGACGATTACCTCTTCTTCAGTGGAATCTCTTTAGATCTCTTCTTAAGGGAACCAGGGTTGCTATTTTGGAAGGTACATAACCTAAATAGCTTGGATAAGGATTTTTAAATGATTAATTATTAGGGATTTTTCATTCTATATGGATAAAAAAGTGTAAATAAGTAAGGGAAGAGGGACCCTTTTATAATTGAGGTGATGGGCACTTTTGGAATTTCTTAAAATATTAAATTAATATAAATTGTTTATCATGTAAAAATGGAAATAAATTTATATAATTAAAATAAAATGTGGATATAATTTTATATCATTAAATAAAATAAAATCTGGACAAGTTTTGGATATATTTTCATGCTTATCTTTTAGTTTTAACCCCCGTAAACCCTTTTGATAATTACCATACTATTAAAATTTTCTACCCTCTAAGGGTTAATAATTTTACTATAAAATTCCAAATGACACATAAATGAACTTTGGTAGATTTAATTAACTAAATTGAATTAATTTTTTCTTAATATAATGTTTTTATTAATTTTAAATCCTTTAATAAAATATTATTTTCATAAAATATCAATAATATCAATTTTAGAACTATTCATTTAGTTTATCTTTAATAACATAAAAACACAAAGTAATTTGAATAAAATGAATCCAAAACTATATAATATGTCATATATATATATATAAAATTAGTGGGTAACATTAGTTATTTCAAATTATACCAATTTTAATGATTTTAATATCATTTATTTTATTTTTTCATTAATTAAATAATTACTACATTAGCATTATGTAAGCATTTAAGGTAATTATTTATTCACCAAAAGTTAAAAATAAATTACCATGATGAATATAAATTATTTATATTTAAAAATAGTATTTATAACTAAACATATCCTCTGGTTATCCCTGTATTAAAAATACTATAGTTATTAATAACAAGAGTGTGATATTTTTAACCTTTCTTTACATAAAATATTATAAAGGTCATAATCTCATCCAAATGGAAATAAAAAGCCATATAACTAAATATTATATTCTTATAGATGAAATGGAATCATAAAATAAAATTAATTTAATTGTTAGGGTAATTTTATAGTCCTCATATTATTTTTAACCATAAATTACATGATTTACCTTTTATTGTAGTTACAAAAATCACTAAAGTTACTATTTATATTGAACAAAAATAAAAGGGAAATATTTACTAAATTTTAACCTCATGATTAAAAATATGGGATCCCTTATTTAATATTAAATTTCAATAATTTGTTTAAAGTTATTTAATATTAAAATGCAAAATGCAACAAAAAGCGTTTTTTCATAAAAATAACTTTTTAAGTATAAAAATGTTTTTATACCAAATTAAACCACAAAAGTGATTAAAATAAATTAATTGGATTATTAATAATATAAGAGAAATAATTTTATTTTTAATCTATTTAAAAAATGGTACTTTTAAAATTCTTGAAATAAAAATATAGTTTTTAATAAAAAATAGTATTTTTCACTATTCACTAAAAAATCAATATTTTAAGAGAAAATCCCAAAAATACACACTAAGAAAATTTTAATATATTGATTTAAAAAATAAATTTCATTTTATCAAATACATTTTTAAAAGTATAAAAAATTAATTATATTATTTTCTTATAAAAATCATTTTTGAAGAAAACTTATAAAACGACTTTACTAAAATTTGAGTGTGTATTTCCTAAGAATTAATCAATAAATATGTATTGATTAATTGATTTTTATATATTTCATAATATGGTTAATCCCATTCACACATTCCAATTTAATGGTCAGGTTATGACAATTGTGTTAAAATAATAATATTTTAATAGTGTATCGTAGTTCGTTTAAGTTTGGGTTGAGTGTTATATACACCATCAAACATAAAATTATTTTAAAATCTCAGGGTTTCATGTATTGTAAGATATCGAATAAATGAAATTTATTTAAAAATAAATATTACATAAAATATTTGGGTGTTACAATATCATATCATATACAATAACTAAACCCATATCAAAAACTCTTTTTAGATATCTTCTAAAATACTTTTGGAATGCTGTCATAAATTTTAACACGCATCACATCATTTGAAATAACTTGTTAATAACCATCTAAAAATTCTTTTGAATAAAACTATATAATAATTTTATAGTAACTCTTTGAGTCAAACTCAATCCCAATTCAATCAACCACAAAGTGCGACATCACAAGCCTTTGATGGATCTTGATTCTTAGTTTGATGTTCTTGATCTTCTATGCCTTTATTCTTCTTTATCAGATCTCATTACGGGTGTTGTGTTGATTTGATCTTGTGGTTAAAGGTATATGGTTCCATAAAGATTTACCCTAAAATTGAAACCCTTTGTTGCTTTATTGATTTTAAATGAGTTTTTAATTGATTTAAAATCCCATATTTGAGATAAGTTGATATTTGATTTAAAAAGGGCATGGAATTGTGAAACCCCACCAATTTCAATGGAATTGAAATTATTGGGTGTATTTTGACAAAAATCATGGATTGAATTTAAATTTGATTTGATGAAATGATTTTATGTTGATTTTTGAGAAAATGGCTTAAAATTAATGATGATTTGAAAATGCATGAATTTGATGAAAACCTATGATTTGGTTTTGAAATGAAAAGGCATGTTGAAACTGAAATTGGGTAATTGAACTATGAATGATGAAATTATTTAAATGATTGATTTTTTTCATGATTTATTGATTGATTATTGAACGACATGTGAGCCTGGGTAGTTATTGGGTGATTAGGACAATCACGTTAGGAATCTAACTCACTAGCAATGGATTGACGATGAAAACACTAACTAAACCAAGTTTGACATGATTTCCCATGATGGGTCCCCTAATGGGGTGTAGATATACTTCCCATAATGGTTCCATTAATTGGGTGTATATTTGAGTGTGCACACCTATCTTGAGCTTTTATAATGATTGAAAAGTGTGAGAATCATATAGTTAGAAACTAACATAACTCAAGGATTATAAGCATGGTGATTTTTTTGTTTGACTTGATTATACATTCTATTGTTTATAACAATATATTATTCATGCCAAATATTTTATATAAATGTTTATATAAAATGTTTATTTAATAATTTTTTGATATATTTTCCATATTTTGATTTAAATCATGTTTTTGATTTAAAATATGAAAATGACTTTCCATTCCATGTTTTATTTAAATTGAGAAAATAAATGGTTTATTATTATAGAATTTCTTATGGAATATTTGGTGGTATCCCACTAAGCCCTTTTTCTCACACCCTACCTAAACCTTCAGGTGTTTGTAGATTATCCTTTTCCATATCTAATAAAAGGGAAAGTGATACTTGACAATGGCAGGTGTACTTGATTCATGGGACCTAGGGTGATGGAGGTGACTGGTGGAGATGCAATCCACATGTTACATGGGTTTTATAAGATTTTCTTTGAAAAATGTTGGCTCTTTTGATGATGTAATATTTGGGTATTGTTTCACCTATTTGTTTTCTATTACTTCCTCCTTGAGGAGTATTGGAATATTGACTTGTATCATTTATATTTTTCTATTTTTTAGAAAAAACATTCTTTTTTTATTATTTTATGATGCCTGGTGCTAGTCGCAAACTCATGGGGATCGAGAATTCCCTTTAGGATATGTTAGGTTTGGTTCAGGTACCCGTGTACCAGGTTATCCGAGATGGTTTGTAACAATGTGGTATCAAAAGAGGTTGTGCATATATCCTTAATTTTGGTATGTAGTTTAGTTTTTCCTTATAGACAGGAGGTAGGATTTTCAGGACTTAGGAGGTAGTTATAAGAAATTGCCTAACCAGATCTCATCATAATGAGCCTTAATTCACCATGAGTGTTTGGGAAAAGTGTCTTTTAGAAATAATTTGATTTGATTTTAAACCTTTCCCTACCATCGATCTAATTTTATTGGCTGAGTTGATGATATACGTATCCTTATTAATGTTTCAGTGTTGACTATTGATGTTGTGTAGTATCATGCCTCTAAAAAGGCATTTGAATAGGCTATAGGAGGAAGCTGTTGGTGAACCATAGAAATTTAATTCTTTAGTGGACCATAATTTTGTTGAGATATTAGTGTGCACTATCCAAGCTCTTGGATAGGTACCTACACCTATTCCCATTTAGGCTCCTGTAGTGGGACCTCAAAGGGATGAAGTTACATATTGTTCTCAATATTTTTTTCACCAGAACCACCAGATTTCTTAGGATTTAATGATCCTCAAGAGGTTGAGGATTGGTTGAAAAATATTAATCTCCTTTTTTATTTCTTGGAAACACTAGAAGCTTGTTGGGAAAAAATCCATCAAGGTAACATTGAAGCATTTTTGGGTTTATTGTGTTTGTTGACAAAGTGGGTTTTCGTGGTGAGTTTTCAAGTTACAGAGATATTGTTGAAAATATATATTGGAAAAGAACCATGAAAAAGAAATGGACAATCTATAGGTGTTAAAAAAAGAATAGATACAAGGTGGCACTGTTTTCTAGTGTTTTTCAAAATTTTGGGCTCCAAAATCGGGAAAATAGAAAAATGTGTTTTTGGAAAAATAAGTTGCACACAAGATCAAAGGTGGTTTGGAAACTTGCATAAAAGGCATGTTTTAGGATCAAAACATCAAAATATGAAAAAGTCATGAATTTTTTGAAATATTTGGAAATGTGTGTGAAATATGAGTTTACGTGAAAGAGACTTACGTGACCAATGTGACATCAAATGGGGTTTTGCACGCTCAAAGAGGATCTTGAATGACACATCGAATATTCCGTACAGGGTTCGGTGAGGACTATAAATAATAGGTGACCCCTCATTCAAAGTATATCAACACTTATAGAGAATTCAATATCTAGATCATGTAAGAATTACATGAAAAGAGAGTTTCATAAAAGAATTATAGTTGTGTGTAATCTAAGGAAGTTGCACGTAAGATTGGAGTTGTATGTAAGATTGAAGTTACATGTAAGAGGAGGTTTTTCATGTAAAGCATAAAACTTGCACTCAAGGAACAATAAGGGTTGCGTGAAATATTTTAAGTTACCCAATATATCTGTGGTAAAGAGGTATTCATTTATGGATGAAAGTGAAACTTCAATATATCATCTACATATAGTGGAGGATGCATTCATTAGAGATAATGAAAGGACCCATAAGTCTATAAACCATGAGTTGATCTTCTAAAGAAGTATTGAGAATAATTCAATTTAGATAGAAGTGATCTTTCAAATTGTGATTGATTGTAAAATATGAGGGATAGTGAGTCCGTTATGAACATTATAAACAACATTGTACTTTTAGTGGATTTGGTACATCGACATATCACTATTTTATGCTCCTTGGACATAGCTTAGTGAGGGTGAACCAAGTAAAATCATTGTTTCATGTACATGATTTAATTTATATTCATACCTTACTATGAGAAATAGAGAGAATAGAGTTTTTTTAACAAAGAAACAAGATCAAAAGGGGAAGTTGTTTTAATCTATCATACCTTGATTCACCCCCCTCTTAGGGTATTTGACATAGTGGACCTAAAAAATCTATAAAGGTAAAGTGCGCTACCTTCAAGTTGGAAGGTCCTAGAAGGAGATTGTGGGATTAAATGGTGATGGAGAAGAAACACGAGGTCTTGGAGTTGAAATACTTTATAGTTCTTTTCACTGATCAGTTTTATCCATAATTTATAGTCTTAGTGAAATCAATGGAGTTTCTTATCCTTTAGCAGGGTGAAAGAACTCTGAATTGGTATGAAAACCTCTTTACTAAACTTGTTTAGTTTTTTCTTGAGGTTGTGAAAAATGAGAAAACTATAGAACATGGATTTTTGATGGGTCTTCGATCTAATATTAAATCTCAAGTCTTTATGTTGAATCTCACTTCTCATGTTGACGTACTAAATAGGGTGTTGATGGCTGAGCTTGACTTGACTGTTAAGTCAGGGTTGATGGGAGTTCCTTTTTCTATTAGTGGAAGTTATATTATTTTTTTAATGGAAAGAGAAAGCGTGATGAGTCTCATGGTGGGTCTTGATAGTAGGTATCATTCAGACCTCCTGCAGTGCCTAGCAGAGACCCTATAACTTTATTTCAGTGTGCCAAGGTTGTGAATTCAAAATGGGTTTTCACTAAGACACCTAAGATCTATAGTTCATGTGGTCACTCAGGTAAACTTAAGAAGTTAAGTCATTTCTTTTCTACTCTGCATAGTGGCATGATCTCATCAAGACCTAAAAGTATTATAGTGAAATCAGATGCTTCAAGAACTAAGGGGTTCCAGCCATAGGCATTCAGAACAAAGCTTATTTACACAGTGGAAGAGTCTGTGAGAGGTACCATCACTATAGATTCATCCTTAGTAACTGATTTATTTTATACTAGTGAATCTCACTCATTTATATTGAATTTTATTGTAAAAATACTAAATATTCCTATAGGTATTTTGTCTTATATAATGGAAATTACCATGCCGCTCGAAACTAAGAGAGATTAGGGTCTTTGATGCCCATCTTGTGTTTTCTCTCCATCATAGGTTGAGCTTTCCTAGAATTTTATGGTTATAGACATGAAAAATCTTTATTTCATTCTTGATATGGATTGGTTGATTGCTCATATAGCCCAGATTGACTGTTATCTTTAACAGGTATTCTTTACTCTGCTCGATAGGTCATGCCATGTTTTTCAAGGAGAATGAGACTTAAGGTCAGGTAGAGATGAACTTACTTTTCTAGAGTTGGTCAAGGTAATATTGGTGTTTTATTTAGATATTTAGTGAGAATATTTGAGTGATGATATCCCTATAGTTTTTTTTGAGTTTTGTGATGTGTTTCCATCTGATTTATCTGCCTTACCATTGATAATATAGTTATCCATTGATTTGGTACCTGGTAATCATCCAATGTATATTCTTTCTCACCATATGACACCATCTGAATTGAAAGAGATGAATACTCATTTGGATGATTTTTTGGAAAAATGATTTATACACCCAAGTGTGTAACCATGTGTGGTACCTGTGCTTTTTGAAAATAAAGATGATGGAACACTTCATTTATGTGTTTATTATTAGAAACTCAATCGAGACATGATAAGGGAAAAATATCTATTTCTATGGATAGATGATTTGTTTTATGAATTTAAAGGGGAAAAGTATTTCTCAAATATTGATCTTAGATACAGTTATCACCAGTTGAGAATTAAATAATTTGATATTCATAAGACCACCTTCAAGAGTAGGTATGACCATTATGAGTATCTTGTTATGCTATTTGGTCTAACCAATGCTCTTGTAGTTTTTATAGCATTAATGAACTGGATATTACATGAGAACTAAGACTCATTTTTAGAAGTCTTTGAGGATTAAATTTTTGTTTACTCCAAAACCGAGGAAGACTATGTGCGTTGCTTGAGGGTAGTGCTATAAATTTTGAGAGTCCACTAAATTTACACAAATATTTTGAAATGTAATTTTTGGATATGTGAAGTAAAGTTCTTGGGACACGTGATCTCAAAACATGGTATTTCAGTTGATACCAATAAGGTGAAAGATACTATGACATGGGAGAAAATGCATAATAAATTTAAAATATAGAGCTTCTTGGGATTTGTAGGATATTACCATAGGTTAGTAAGATATTTCTCAAAGATGGATTCTCTGATGAATGATATCACTCAAAAAGGAGTGAAGCTATTGTGGGATATAAAATTATAGAGTTATTTTGATGAGTTGAAATGTATTTTTACTTCTATTATAATGTTTATTCTTCTATATGATGGGTAGGTCTATGTGGTATTTTATGATGCATCAGGTTTGGGTTTGGTTTATGTTCTTATGTAAGGTGATCACATAGTATCCTATGGTTCTAGATAACTCATGCCACATAAGAAGAATTATCTGACCCACGATCTTGTGCTTGATACCGTTATGCATGATCTTAAAAGTTGTAAATATTACCATTTTGGAGAAATATTTACCATTTATTTAGACAAAAAATCTTGAGTTATATCTTCTTGTAAAAAATATGAACCTTCAGCAAAGATGATAGGTAGAATACCTACAGTCCTTTGATTTTGACATTACCTACACCCCTGAAAAGGAGAATTTCATTATTAATGATTTTAAAAGGAAACTTTCAACCCAAGCTATAAAATATTCACTAGAAGAGTGGAATTTGATGCCTCTCTTTTCACTGTTGAATTTGGGAGTCTGAAAGAATGAGACTAAGGTTGTTTTAGAAAGCAGGTAGTTGAACTCCTCTCTTCTTGAGATGATTCTCTCAGATTAGCTACTTGATGACAAATTATGCGGAATTAGAGTCTCTCTTTATAGTGGGGAGACCATTGGTGAGTGTTAGTTCTCCCATGAGGTTAGTCAATGTTTCTAGAATAGTTATGTTGTGCCTTTTTTAGTGAGAAAAGTTGTGATGGTGGATTTCCATGATTCCTAGTGGGCAGTGCAACTGGGTACCACAAAGATGTTCAGTGATACGTAGTGATGATTTTGGTGGATAGGTATAAGATAAGACACTATTGAATTTTTTTCTCACTATTATACCTATTAGCAGGTCAAGACCAAACACTAAAACCTTTGGGGTTTTCTTCAGCTACTTCTTGTGCCGACTTGGAAGTGGGATGCAGTTTCTATAGACTTTATGGTTGGGTTAACACTTAACCCTCTAAAGAATAATGCAATATGGGTTTTGATCGATAGGATGGACAAATAAACTCACTTTATACCCATTTGAGATTCATCCAAAGTTGAGTATTTGGGAATTCTCTATGTGAAAGAAATTATCAAATTGCAATTAGTTCTATCTATTATATTATCTGATCGAGATCCCCATTTTACTTCTCATTTTTAGAGAGGCCTCTAGGAGGTAATAATATCCCAGGTACGGTTGAGAATCATATACCATTTTCAAACGAATGGATATAAAAAAGAGCTATACATATTCTTGAATACATGCTATGTGCTTGAGTTATTGACTTTAGTGGAGCTTGAGATGACCATTTGGGATTGGTTGAGTTTGACCACAACAATAGTTATTAGCCCATTATCATAATGGATCCTTTTTAGGCCTTTTATAGTTATATATGTAAATATTTATTATGTTGGTTGGATATTGGTGAAACTTCATTGGTTGGACCGAGTTTAGTCCAAGAGATGATGATGAAGATTTAGTTGATTGGTTAGATAATGGTGATGACAAAAATCTGGTATAAATCCTATGCCGATCATCATTGATGACCTTTATTTTTTTTATAATGGTGACTAGGTTCTCTTGAGAGTTTCACCTTGATTGGGTCACTGATGTGTTAGGAAATAGGGAAAACTTTCTATGAGGTTTGTGGGTCCTTTTGAGATTGCTGAGCATGTGGGGAAAGTGGATTATCATTTATAAATTACACCACAGTTGAATTTTTATCCATAACATGTTTCATATATCACAACTTAGGAAGTATATTTTTGACCCTTGTCATGTAATAAGTTATGAAGATCTTGATGTTGAACCCGATTTATCTATGACTGATGATCTAGTCAAGATTTTTGATTTTGAGACAAAGGTTCTTCACAGGTATAAAATATCTTTGTTCTCTATGATATGGAATCATGGTTCCAATTCACATGATACTTGATAGTGTGAGACACTAATTAGAGAGTAGTGGCCTCATCTCTTTGATATAAATATTATTGACATGCTATCTGGGGACATAAAGTGTTTATAGTGTGGAGTTTGTAATATCCTGTTACCTTATTTCAAGTATTTCTTAACCCTTTTTTGATCATACCTTGATAGGGGCTTGTATCAAGTTGTTTTAAGTGAAGTTTGAAAATTTTTAGGGTTCTTGGGGTTGATCACGATTGGTGCATGGTTAGGTTAAACCATGTGGTTTGGCCCAACAAATAGTGTGACCTATTGAGAGGGTCTGGAGGGTGGTTCATGGTTGGAACATGATTTTTAAAAATTTTGTGGCTACCCCTCCAAACCATGGACCCTTGGGAAATGGAAATTTCCATGGTTGGAGAAAAATTAGTTTAACCATGCATCCCATATAAAAGTCCAGTAGGGGAAAATAGTTAGGGTGCACGATTATTACTAACCATGCGACCTTACTTAGTAAACCATGTGTACGGGTTTTTATCCCCTTGGAAATTCAATAAAAAATAACAGGACCCCCATTTAAGATACCTAACACCCCCACTAAAATATAATCAATTTTCTTTGATTTTGGAGGCTCTCTAGATGATTCCTTGGTTCTCCAAACCCCTTATCTTATGAATTTAAGTGCCAGTAGAAGATATTGATCCCTCTACAGTAATTGAATCTCCTATCACGTGGTTTATTATAATCACCTCTTCTCTCCTCCTTAAAGAGTGATAGATTATCATGTTATTTATGGATCTATTCTTTGTTTTTATGGATCTTGATTCTAGGTTTGGTTTTCTTGATCTCATATGCCTTTATTCTTCATTGGAATATCTCTTTGCAGGTATTGTGTTAATTTGATCTCATGATTAAAGGTAGGTGGTTCCATAAGGATTTACACTAAAATTGAAACCATTTGTTGTTTTATTGATTTAAAAAGAGTTTTTAATTTATTTAAAAACCTGTATTTGAGATGATTTGATGTTTGATTTAAAAAGGGAATATAATTTTGAAAAACTCCCAGTTTCAATAGAATTGAAATTATTGGGTGGATTTAAAAAAATGATGGCTTAAATAAAAATTTTATTAGATGAAATGATTTTATATTAATTCTTTAGAAAATGGATTAAAATGAAAGATGATTTTAAAAGCATGAATTTGATGAAAACCTATGATTTGGGACTGAAACAAAAAGGAATGCTGAAACTGAAATTGGTAAATTGAACTATAAATGATGAAATTATTTAAAATGATTGATTTTCCCATGATTTATTAATTGATTATTAAAGCACATGTGAGCCTAGGTGTTTAGTGGGTTATTAGAACAAAAACACTAGGAATCCGACTCCCTAAAAATGTATTGTTGATGATAACACTAACTAAACCAAGTTCAACACGATTTCCAAATATGGATCTCCTAGTGGGGTGTATATTTACTTCCCATAATAGGGTGTATATTTGAGTGTGCACTTCTATATTGATCCATGATGATTATTGAGAGTTGCGAGGGTCCTATTTTAAGAAACTAATGTAACTCAGGGCTTATGATCATGGGGATTTGTTTTGTTTGACTTGATTATACATGATAATATTTATGGAACTATTTTATTCATTCCAACTATTTTACATAAGTATTTTATATAAAATTTTCATTTAATTATGTTTTGATATATCTACCATCTTTTGATTTGAAAGCATGTTTTGGATTTAAAATAAGAAAATGACTTTCCATGCCATGTTTTATTTAAATTTAGAGCATAAATTATTTATTATTATGGAATTGATTATGGAATATTTGGTGGTATCCTATTAAAACCTTTTTCTCACACCCTAACTTTTCCTACCTATTTTATTTCTAGTACTTTATCCTCGAGGATTGTTGGCATACTGAATTTTATCATTTATCTTCCTCTATTTATGAAAAAATCATTCCTTTTTTATTATTGTATGATGTCAGGTTCTAATCACCAACCCATTGGGATTAGGAATGCCATTAGGGTTATGTCATGACTGGTTTAGGTACCATTATACCAGGGAATTAGGGCCAGTTCATGATAGTTCACCAGCTGCATCATATGCAAGCATGAATTTTCATACATTACCTTTTTAAAAGACATAGAGTGACTATGAGACATGGTGTATTCCAATCCCATATAGTATCCTCAAGTGTTCTCAACTCTCTAATTATAAACTAACCAGGTCAATGAATACACCACATGTCATTCATTCAAAATATGAGTACATCACATGCCTCTCATCCAAGTAGACAAGAACATCATATACACCTTATAAGTATGGTCATACATTTCCTTAGTTTATCTCAATTGAGGGTGAAAATGTCATACTCGTCATGCAAAAGAAAAAATCTCATCTTGTTTGAGCTCCAACCGATGACATGATTAGAAACATACCCAACCACCCTCTGATTCGCTAAGCCTCAAGTCTTATGTAAGTAAGGTATCAAAGTATGAATATTCTCATACTAGGTATATTTATAACCTTAGATATAAGGGACTCCAAATATGAACTATGCACCCTTAATATACCAAAGACATAGTGTATAACACTCCATGTGGTATACTTCATGGGTCATCCAGCACACAAAACTTATTTAATGCCTCATGAGAATATTATATATCTCAATACAAGAATCTTACTAAATCTAACCTTAACATTTCATCTTAAACTACAATAATTCACGATGAATATCAGTTAGTGATAACTCAAATTCATACTTTTAGGGGGTCAATTATCATTACATTTCATGAAATGTATATCAATACATATATATATATGCATCCAATATGAAAGAATGATAAAGTGGAGATTTTCTTTTGTATCACATGATGAATTTTATATTCTTAAACTTTTTAAGAATATTTTAACAAAACAATACATAGGCACTTGTCTAGAAAATCTTATATGATAGTCTTCTAGATCATATTCATGTTTTATTTAATTTTAGAAGTTTTATTAAACTCATTACATCTCTATGAAATTCCTTCCACATACCCATTTTATAGAAATATAAGTTCCTCCCACCAAACTCTTTAGTGAGTAACATATACAAATCAATCCAGTTTGAATAATGGTGTGTTTTAGAAATCATATTCATAATGTTCAACTTCTTGAACATATTCAAACTCCTTAACCCCACAACATTAAATGTTATGATGATGATAAATACTTTTGTCTAATTATAACTATTTCTAAGTTCATCATTTTTATAATTACCCGTATTGTTAAGGGTTAGAAAAAATTATAGGAAATATGAATTTTTGGTCTTGGGGTAAGGATGTTTTGAGATTTGGGTTTCAGATTGGGATTTAGATCACTGAAACATATTTGGGAGATGTTTTTGGATGTGTTTAGAAGCTTGGGAGTTGTCTCAGGTTCCCAAGTGAGTGTTGGTGTAGGGTTGGTTTAATAGAATAAGTGTCAGAGAATGGTAATTTGGGTCATATCTCGAATCAAGTATGCATATTTGGACCTTATCAAGGTATTGTGGGTACTAGTTTAGGATGAGAATCGAGTTTCAGAAGTTTTCCTAGGATAAGGGATGGATTTATATGTCTAAAAAAGGTCTATAGGTGTTTTTGGGGTGGATATTTTGTTAATTAAAAGTCTAGAGGTGTTAGAGGAGATTGGGATGAATTTTGGGAATTTTTGGTGATGTGAAGTTTTGGGTTGAAACATTTTCGAAGTCCCCATATGTAAGAGTCCTTATGAAAAAGGGCAATCTTATGTACGATTAGTCCCATGAGTAAAGGTAACCATGAGTAAGGGTTTACTCTTATGCATGGTTACCCCCATATTTAAGAATCCTTATGCGTAAGGGTTTACTCTTACGTATGGATACCCTCATACATAAGAGTCCCTATGTGTAAAGGTTTACTCTTATATATGGGTACCCTCACATGTATGGGTCATTATATTTTCATAAAAATAGTTATCTATCAATGTAAGTGTGAAATCTTATGTATGGTCACACCCAACACATAAGGGTTAACTTGCATAAGGGTTACTCTTATGTACGGGCATCCCCATATGTTGGGTCCTCCTCTTATCTGGGAATTTGTTAAGTATTGGAAGAAATTTTGATACATAATATCCATTTCTGGTTAGTCTAAAAAATGGTAAATTATCAAATATAAGGGTGTACCTTTATGTATGGGTACCTTCATACATAAGGGTCACTATGTGTAAAGGTTTACTCTTGTGTACTGGTACCTCTATACGTAAGGGTCACCATGCATATGGATATACTATTATGTATGGAAACCCTCATACCTAAGGGTTATAGAAATTTATAATGTTTATGTATGATGCATAAAGGTTCATATATAAGGTTTCTTATACATAAGGGTTGATATGTAAGGGTCCCAAAATTTTTCAAAATTTGGTATTATGATATGGAGAAGGAAAAAACACTGTGAGATAAGGGTTCACACCATATTACGTTGTGGTGTATTTGGAGGGGGAGTTGCACCATAAATGTGGGGTCACCCCATGAGGTTCTTATGAAAAGTTTATTTAAAATATTTATGAATTATTTAAATTAAATATTAAAGTAGGTCAGGGAAGACCATTTTGGAAATAATGTAGTGGACACACCCTAGATTGTTCTCTTATTCTTCTTTTCATTTCCAAGTGATATTTTCATCAAATATTATTAGATATTAATTCTATCTATTATAGGGTTTAGTAAAAATCATGGATAACTTACCTTGTGTATTTAATTCTAGTTCTATCCCTACTTCCTTATTTTCTATTGGTTGTGCCCAAAATCAGTTATTTTTTTTCACATTATCTAATTTCTTCCAATCAGAGATGGATTAGCCAGAGTTTCTCAATGAGTGGAATCTTACTAACTTTGAATAAGGTAAGTGGAATTTACATTACCGATACTCTTACTCATTTGGTAATTTTATATTCATTTTCTATCACTATGGTTATTGATAGCATGTTTGCATGATTTGTGTGATCTTAAACCATAAATTAGGATGAGATCATGTCAGCCTAATATTCAATAGGGGCTGTATAGCTTGCTAAATGGTTTTTGGTGGAACCATGTTTGAATTAGTGTTATTGACCCTCTTTATGAATGGTTTTGTGGCATTAATTGGATTATCAAAGAAAATGGGATTTCCTTTTTTAAATGTGGATTTAAAAAGGGTTTTTGGAGAAAATGAATTTCTAAAAGAAATGGTTTAAAATGAAATTTAAAGGTAAATGAGATGATTTTAGATGATATTTATAAAATGTAATTTCAAAACAAGAGTGTGGTTTTATGAAGAGTGTTTTCATTAATATTTCGAACAAGGTACTAATGTAAATAAAGATGATATATGATGCCTTTTCTAAATGGTTAATGAAGAAGATTTTTGATTTGGTTTTTATAGGAAATATGAAAGGGCATGGGTTGAGATTTATTTTGGTCTAGTTGACCATGCCTGGTAAATGCCCAAATTTTCTAAATCTTGTATTCTTATTATGATTATTAATTATGTTGACTAGTATGTTTCTCTTGTTTCATGATGATATACGATCATATAGGAAACCATTACCATGTTCTAACATTTATATGTGGTTGTGTGGACTATCATTCATGTAGGTGAATGGTTTGTCCCAATAATGTTTTGTTTTTGGTATCAAAGTGACCAAGTGAGGTCTATATTGATGTATTAACCCCTTATATGGCGAAGATTAATAAATTAACTTGGATTTTATGGAACCATGTTGGGTTACATAAATTGAGGTGGATATATCCTCACGAGTAGATTGGGTTTAGAGTGAGTTATTCAGGAATAATTAGGGATTGGATGACCAAGTGTTCTAGCATATGGATTCAGATGATGACTCTTTCTTTTATAGTGGTGTAGGGTGCATGAGTATGTCTAGTGTGGGTAACTTTTATAGGTTGGTTTAGGAAAATCCTATGGTCCATCCTTATGGTGTTTTGTGATTATAATGTTCTATTGGGTCGATGTTTAAACCCCATTATTTACAGATGATTTGAGGTTCTTGATTTTTGTTTATTTAGGTTCTTCTTTATATATGTGAGCTAAGTAGAGATGAGGGTGTATGGATAATTAGGTTCTAGGATATGGTCTATGACTATCATGTTTCTTTGTTATTATATTCTAACCATGAATTGTGGTAGTGACGATCCCTCACCTTAATGTGGGGGGCATGTAATGGGTTTAGAGCCTACCTTAAGGAGGATGGTTTAACTTTTATGAGAGGTTAGATATTGATATTCCCTCCTATGATCACTTATTTTTTGATTTTTGGTAGAAGATTATCCATGGGACACATATAATGATGATGTGGCTCATCTTGTCCCATGGGACCTTCCCCTAGGGGGATGGTTTGGCTTGTGTAAGAGGTTAGTTATTTAGATTCCCTCCTCCAATCGCTTGTTTTTTGATTTCTAGTATATTATTATCTATGGGACTCACCTAGTGACAGCGTGGTTCAATTTTTTCTAGTGGACCTACTCTTAGGGTGATGACTGGTCTTGTGCAAGAGGTTGCCTATTGAGGTTCCCTCCTCTGATCACCTTTTTTTGAGTTCTAGATATACGATTAGACACGAGAGCCACCTAGTAATGATGTGGTTTAACTTGTGTCATGGGACCTACCCTAAGGGGGATAATTTGGCTTGTGTGAGAGGTTTTATATTGAGACATCCTCCTCATATCACTTGTTTTATAATTTATGGGTATATAATTTTCCATGGGACCCACCTAGTGATAGGTTAGTTCGACTTTTACCATGGGACCTACCCCAATAAGGATGGGTTGTCTTGTGCGAGAGGTTGTTTATTGAGTTTCCCTCCTCAAATTGCTTATTACATGTGGTGGGTTTCTTATATTCTTAGGATAGACTATTGATATTCCTTTTTTTCTATTGGTATTCCTTGTAATCTTACTATAACAAATGCATAACAAGTATTTGTTGAATTAGGTGAGGTCAAGTGTTTTGGTATCCGGGTTAAAACATGATGAATAAACATGTATACTTATGTGTATATTTTGTGTTATGTTTCCAAGTGGGGGTGTTTCATGATCATGACTTACACTCATTTAATCCATTGTATGCACACCCATTTTATCATAGTAGTATTTAGTGTATTTGGGTAATGGGAAATCCTACTAGGTCGTTGGACTCAACCCCGGACTGCATACATGACATGGGTTTCAGTGTACATGGGTAGACCTTCATGTTTTCTTTCAGGAATATGTATTTATTATACTTGGACATGTATTTAAGGTCTATTAGGTTTTATAGATCAAGTATTCAGTAGGGTGATAATATGAGTTAGGCTGGAGGCTAGTGTAGTTTACTTTTCAGTTGTTATTATGCACACGTACCAACTAGTGTGTCATTGCTGTGTTTTTATGATGATTCGTGTTATACATTTTATATATTGTTATAGTTGTGTTATGTAGTGATGTATCATATATACCATTTACTACTTTCATATTCTAGATTGAGGGGGCCCTCTTAGTTCCCTATTTTTGTCTATAAGTTTTTTGGTATGTCTGTTATATAGATGGGTCATGCTGAATTTATAGTAGACTCAGGAATGACCTTAGGGATTTAATTTTGAGCAAATAGTCTCTCTATTATTATTTTAGTACCTTTTCATTAGTTAAAAACCTCTGATATATGAGGATGTGTACTTGAGGTCATGTAGTGACCCTTGATCGGTCATTATTGGAGCAATCTGGGTGATGGAATTACAAAATGGTATCAAAGAATGTGTTTAGATGTGATAATTTTAGTTAAAGGTGTAGTTAGGTTTTTTAGGACTCGAGAGGTAGAATGGTAGCACGTCTGACCAATATGAAATCAGTTGAAACCCAAGTTTTCAGGGAAAATTTGGTGTCAGGACTAGGAACTCTAGGAAAAGTGAGGTGTTGGATCGAGAATCCCAATACGAGATAGATGAGACTTAGGATGAGTAATAGATCTTGATTGAGATTTAGTGGGTCATTCATGCATCATGATAGTGGAATTCTTAGGTTATAATACATGTGCCTATGGGAAACATTGTTTGACATATATCCTCATCAGGATCTATCATTAATTAAATAAATTTATGATATATTTGATTCTTTCTCGAATACATCATAAGAGGTTATTATATTAATATGAATTTTAGGGGATTATATGATTGGTTATTGATTGGAATTTTTGGTTAATATAAAGTAATGATTTTAGATATTTTGAAATTTTGAGGAAAAACTCATTTTTGAAAAGAAAACTTGTGTACAGGAACAAGCCACGTGTAAAGTTGTTTTATAAGTTAATTTTAATTGAAGTTAATATTGGAAATGATGATTTTGAATTGGTTTAGGAATATTGGGTTTTGATAAAATCTGATGAAAAAGTTTTTGAAATTGAATTTTCAAAATGGGATTAGATTTTAGGGAAATAAAGGGCTTGCAAGGCTAATAATTTCAAGATTTCAGCTTTGGTGAAAGGCCCTTGGATTCCAAGGGGTGTTTTAAAAACTCAATTGAGTTTTAGTGGTCATAAATTATTTTAGATGGTTTTAAAAATTAATGGGTACCTTTATAAACTAGGTTTCTTGGATTTCATTATTTTGGATGAGAGTGACCTAGGTGTTCAAATCATGTTCTCTGTTAGTGTGTCATGTTTGTTTATAAAATGATAAGTGAGGTTGGTGGGTGTGGAATTTTTTTGGTCTTGTGTTGGGGGAAAAAGAATTTGGTGCCTATGTAGACTGAGTTTGTTTGGTTTTTAGCGATTGAACAAGAGTTCCTTGGGTGGTTGAACTATAAATTTGGTGGGTATATCATAGTTTTTTCAAAATTGCCACATTTTTTAGTCTCATGGGATAGATGATTAATGTTGGGCTTGAGTAGTAAAACATGATTTTTGATGGTTTTATAGTTCAGATCAGTTTATTTGGGGTTTGGTTGGTGATTCCTATGGTGGGTAGAACCACTGGTTAGAATTTTTCACTGGTAGTTGGTCCTTATATTGGGGAGTATCATATGGTCATGGATGTATTAATTGTTGGTGTTTTGGTATTTTGGAATCGATAGGTGAATTCATGCACCATCTTGGTTTTTTAGTGTTGGTTATGAGCAGGGTTCTTGGGTGAAGAAATTGGGTTCAAAGAGCATCAATAAACACTTCAGAGTGATATGATGATAGAGATGTGATAGTGGTAATGGATAAAGATATTGGAAACTAGATGAGAAGGTAAATCAAGTTGTGGTGCATAATATTCTTCTATGGTTGGAGTCATACAATGAAACTGTGTTTGGAATTTGAAGATAGAATGCAGTGAGTTAGTAGTGAATTGATGAACAAGGTGGTTTAGGATTTATGTTTGAAGGGACACCATGTATTTACTAGGAAAATAAGCAATATGTTGTGGAGTTGTAATAACCCACATCATTACGAGTTGGTGAAAATTTTAGGAAATTTGAATTTTTGGTCTTGGGGTAGGGAATGTTATGAGAATTGGATTTTAGGATGAGATTTTGAGAGTTAAAAAATATTTGAGAGATGTTTTTGGATGTTTCCAAAAGATATGAAAGTATCTTGGGAGATCAAGGGATAATGTAATGGATTGAGTTTTCAAGAATGGTAATTTGGCTCAGATTTCAGATTGACTGTGTGTATTTGGACCCTTTCAAGGTGTTAAGGGTGTCAATGTAGAATAAGAATCAAGTTTCAAGAGTTTTACTGGGTTCAAGGTTTGAATTCTATGGCTAGAATAATTCTAGATATAACGACCCATAATTTACATATAGATATTACTTCAACATTGAAGAATATTTATTACATAACATAAAAAAATCATGCCAAGACCATATATGTTTAGTGTCTTTAGAAATTGGGAAACATAAACAACTCGTTCATAAAATATCTACATTGTCTCCTGCTTATTTTTTCATAACTAGAATCCTTTTTGGCATATCTTACTTAATACCCTTATTTATGACATGGGGAAATGAATCATATGAAAGGGTGAGCTCAAATTCTTAGTAAGGGTAAACAAGGGAAATATCATTCATATCATAATCATAAGAAAATAACATTTTAAAATCTTATCCTGCATATAAAAGATCATAATGTCATGTCATGGGATAAATCATAAAAGCGAAATGTAATCCCAATAGTAATAACATAAGAAATTAAATTTCATTACATACACACATAAGCATAGCAAATAATTTCATATTAGTCAAGGCTCATTGTCGAGACCATCATAGTGGACAAAGTCTATTACTGAACCGAGTTCACTCATCGTTCCAACCTTGTATTACTGAACCAGATTTACTTTCCATTACAGTAATGTCTATCTCATGAGTTATAAATATTTACCCAATTAGTTTTAGGAAGATATAGGTCCCACCCATCTCATAATGAAACTATTATTACATGTTCCACAAAAACATAAAAACATTTACCATATCATAACCCATGAAATAAAATGGGTTTCTCAAAGATCATTCCATCATAATTAATATAAAACAAATGGATTTACTAAATAAAATTCCATCATAAACACAATAAAATCATAGTAATAATAGGGATATAAATATAACCCTATTTAATGAGTTTCATCTTAGATGGAAAATAATTTGGAGAAAACACTTGAAATTAATTCTTGAGGAAAATATCCTTTCTTCTTTAAAAATGTTTTCCTTCCTTAAAATGCCACAAAATTTTAGAAGAAATCATTTTATGTAAAAATAACCTTATAATATTTTTTTAAATATTCAATTAAATAAAAAATTATGAAATCATAAAAATTGGTTCATGTTGTACAAGTTAAAAAAAATTCTTCTCGTACTTTTGCTGGAAAAGTCAAAAAGTACCTCGTACTGAAAATGAAAAAATATTCTATTCATACCATTTAGTAAAAATTTACAAAAGGGTAAAATTGAATTTTAACAATTATAGAAGTATATAAATAATATTTTGAAACACATATTTAAGAAACATGGACATGGATGATAAATATACCCCAATAAATACTTACGAATAAACAATCTTGGATAAAAACGAGATTTGAAAAATTATCCATTACCTTAGGTCCGATATGCTTTGTATGTATCCAAAAATCCTGTATAATGATTTAAATAATGTTAATTATTTATTCCATAATAATAATAATTTTTATGATAACACTTATGATCATATTATTATCCATTTGTTAGTAACATTTCATTGTTACTCATTATTCGGGTATTAACTGCTTTATGTTCTTATGCATGTTTTATATGAGAAGTTCTTATTAATATTTTTAGTTTATAGTTATATCATTTAAATAATTATATTAGTATAATATATATCATATTTATTCATTAAATTCATGTATATAATCATGTTTTAATGAAGATCATGCATAATGAATCGCATCACATCGTGAAGACAGTAGGCCGTACGTACGCACGAGCGATGATATCATTCTAAAATTGTTGAATGGTATTGAAGTGTATGGTGTATAATATTTAATAATGATTATAATATTATAATAATCATATATAGTTATTATTTCCATCATTATACCCATAAAAGTAAGGTGGTGGTGAAAAACGGATTACACCACGACATGGAGACGATAAACTGTATGTACGCACGCATGGTGATTTTATTTTTCATAGGATGGGTAGAAGGTGGAATATGGTTGTTTCACATTTATAATAAAATATAATTATACAAGTGATAATTATATTATTACTTTATAATGAAAGAACTAATAAAGATTAAATATAATAATAAAGAAGTTTGAAAGAATCGGTAGATTAGATTACCTCTTCCTCAACGTGCTTCCTCTAAATCTCTCTTAGAGCACTAGAGTTGGTCTTTGAAGATGACCAGAACCTATAGAATGAAAATAGGGAAGTTTATAAGGAAAAAGGTTAAGGTATTGAAGATATTTAAGGCTCAAAATGAAGTGAAGAAGTGAGGGAGGAGGTACCCTTTTATAATTGAGGTGAGGGGCACTTTTAGAAACTCCATAAATAATAATTTATAATAAAATAAAAACCTACCCAAAAACCACCAAAGTGTCTGAATTTCAAATATGAGATTAGATATGTTTGGAATATCATCAAAAATTAAATTTTGGACAAGTTATTTTGTCAATTTAAACCACATA
Source organism: Viscum album (assembly GCA_963277665.1). NCBI lineage: Eukaryota > Viridiplantae > Streptophyta > Magnoliopsida > Santalales > Viscaceae > Viscum > Viscum album. The sequence continues at coordinate 26,185,915 of OY728156.1, forward strand.
TTTTTAATTGACACTTAGTTATTCTATTTAATTTTAATTGTGGTAATAACATTCTAAATATTTAATGGTTATAAATATTTACTTATATGGTGTTAATTGAACATAAATGGGTATTTTATGAAATTTTAGATCTTATAATTATCACTTTGTAATATTTAAATATTTTTATGAATTTTAAATAATTTAATAAAATATTATTTTTATAAAATATCAATAGTGTCAATTTTGACACTATTCATTTATTTGAATTTAAATAAAATCCTCAAAAAATATAAATTCAATTTTTTTTAATACACTCCTAAAATGTTATAGTAACCTATAAAATCAGTGTAGCACATTAATTAGTTCATATGATATTTATTTTAATATTTTTAAAACCTTTTATTTGAAATTTATATTAATAAAATAATTTTTACATCACTATTGTGTCATCCTTAATGGTAATTATTTAATATCTAAAAATTATAAATAAATTTATATGATATAGGTAATTTTTTATCTTTCTAAATACTATCTATAGTTGATATTATCCCATAGTTATCCATATATTAAAATTAACATACTTATATAAAATGAGATTGTGACATTTTGTCACATTCATTAGTTTTTATTACATTCATGTAATATTCATAGGTAAGTGGACATTAAGTGATTAAATTTTGAAAAATAGATGATAAGGGTCTAATTTAGTCATCTAACAGAATTTTTACAGGTTTTAAGCTAATTGTATACTATTATTTTTACCCTTAATTACCCGATTTACCTTTAACCATGGTAATAAAAATAATTACCAAAGTTAATATTCATAATAACCAAAAATAAAAGTAACCTATTAACATAATTTGGACCTACTAATTCCAAATATGGAATCCATTTTTCAAAATTTAAAACACAGAACTTTCATTAATTAATTTAAAATTAATTCTGTTGTTGAAATGAGAAAATGGGTTTTAAAAGTTAAAACATTAAAAAAATTGAAATGTTTTTACCAATGAATTCAATGTAAAATTAATTATAATGATATAAATTATATTGAATGATAAAAATATATTATATTTATAATTTAAATCCATTCAATATTATAATTTAACCATATAAATTATCTCTATGAAAAGATTGTTTTGAATTAAAATTTAGCGTATTTTTACTATTAATCAAAACATAAAAGTTATCAGAAAAATATCAAAAATTTATCCAAAGTAAATTTTTATATCCCGCTTCAAAATAACATGTTTATGTTGTCATATAAAAATTATTAATGTGTCAAAATATTAATTTAAAAGGGATTTTTCATTCAAAGATGTAAAATTAAACTTAAAAAATAGGTTTTATACATCAAATAGGGTTTTATTCATACCCTATGACTAAAATATCCATTGGATGAATATAAAAAAAAATATTTTATTAAGTATATAACACATATATATCTAATTAATTTCATTACCAAAAGTAATTCACTCAAAAATTAAAATATCTAATTGATTTATATTTTTCATAAATAATTGATAGCCAATGAATTCACAGTGCATTTTCATAAGTTAGTTATAATTATTCCTGATATCCTAATGGCTAGGCTATAATGGTATTTTTATAATAAGGGCATCTCTCAGTTCATTTAAACTCACGATTTCGTGTAAAGAAATCCACTGAAGAATAAAAATTATTTAAAGAAAATATTTCATAAAACATCCGGCTGTTACATTCTACCCCCCTTAAACTGAATTTCGCTCTCGAAATTCATCACATGGAAACAAACAGATGAGGGTACCTCTCCTTCATAATATTCTCAAGTTCCCATGTAGCTGCTTCAAATTGGTGTTTCCTCCATAAAACTTTAACCAAGAAAGTGGTCTTGTTTCGTAGAACTTTTTCAGTACGATCTAAAATCTCTATCGGTTGTTCTTCATATGAAAGATCTTGCTCCAGCGGTACAACTTTTGAGCTTAGTACAAGTGAAATATTGGGTATGTACTTTCTGAGTATAGATACATGGAACATATCATGAACTTGAGAGAGATTTGGTGGAAGCTCTAATCGGTAAGCTGCCTTCCCAACACAATCCATAATTTCAAAAGGACCGATATACCTAGGGCTTATCTTGCCCTTTTTTCCAAATCTCATTACTATCTTCCAGGGAGATATTTGTAGAAACACCTTATCACCCACTTCAAACTCTAGGGATTTTCTTCAATTTTCAGCATAATTTTTTTTGTCGACTCTGAGCTACTCTTATATGTTGTTGAATAGATCTGACCTTTTTTTCCATTTCATCAAAAAGATCAGGTCCTAATAGCTTTATTTCCCAAAATTCGTCCCAATAATTTGGAGTTCTACACTTCTTTCCATAGAGGGTTTCATAAGGATCCATATGAATACTGGAGTGAAATATATTATTGTAAGAAAATTACATAAAAGGTAGGTGTTGATCCCAACCACCTTTGAAATGTAAAGAGAAAGCTATCAACATGTTTTCTAGAGTTTGAATTGTCCTCTCAGATTGACCGTCTATCTGAGGATGATAAGAAGTGATAAAACTTAACTCTGTATCCAAATCATGTTGGAGACTTTGCAAAAAATTCAAGGTAAACCTCAGATCCCGATATGATATAATGGAAATTGGTACTCCAAGAAATCTTACCACTTCCTTTATATATATCATGGTGAACTGATCAATATAGAAATCCTCTCTAATAGCAATGAAGTGTTCCGACTTCGTAATGTGATCAACTATAACCCATATAACATTATTTCCTTTGGATGTTTTGGGAAGTCCGATGACAATGTCTATAGTGATTTTTTCCCATTTCCATTCTGGTATGGTTAATGATTGTAACATCCCATTAGACTTGTGTCTCTTAGCCTTAACTTTCTAACAAACCAAGCATCGCGAGACATATTTGGATACATCTATTTTCATACCATCCCACCAAAATTACTCTTTCAGGTCCCTATAAATCTTTGTTCTTCCATGGTGAATAGAGAATGAAGAACTATGAGCCTCATCTAATAGCTCCTTCTTTAATTCTGGTATGGTAGGAATACAAAACCAGTTCTTAAACCTTATTATTTCATCACAATCAAGGTTGAATTCAGGAATATTTCTCACCTTATTTTGTAACTCTATATTTTCCTTCTGTGCCTCCTTAATATTCAATTGTATATATGGTTGAACATTCATTTGAGAAATATAATATTTCTTTCCTTCCATTAAAATTTCAAGATCCATCCTTTTCAAATCCATAAATATTGGATCTTTCATGATCCTCATCATGGATAATCTAGCATGATCTTTTCAACTCAAAGCATCTGCCACCTTTTTTTCTTTCCCAGGGTGATAATGTATTGAGAAGTAATAATATTTAATCAACTCCAACCATCTTCTTTGGCACATATTCATATCCTTTTGTTTAAAAATATACTTTAAACTTTTTTTATTAGTATAAATATCACACCTTTCACCATAAAGATAATGCCTACATATCTTTAATGCAAAGATTACCACAACTAATTTCAAATCATGATTTGGGTAATTTCTTTCATGAATTTTCAACTTTCATGAGGCATAATCTATAAACATATGATTTTTCATGAGAACACATCCCATCCCCTTCTTGGATGCATCAATGTAGATCACAAAACTTTCTCCACTACAAGGTAGTGTGATCACAGGTGCACTGGCTAACCTTTTTTTAGCTCTTTAAAATTATCTTCACATTCCTTCATCCAAACAAAATTATCTCCTTTCCGAGTCAACTTGGTGAGTAGATTATATAACCGTGAAAAATAATTCACAAAACATTAATAATATCCAGCCAAACCAAGAAAAATTTGGATATCAGTTACCATTGTTGGTATCGACAATATTTCAATAACCTCTATTTTTGTTGGATCCACATATATCCTCTCTCTTAATATTATGTGAACCAAAAATGAAACTTTATAAAGCCAAAATTCACACTTGGTAAATTTGGCATAAAGATTATCCTTTATTAGGGTCTTTAGTACAATTATCAAGTGATATTTATGTTCTTACTTGCTCTTTGAATATACAAGAATATCATCTATAATGACTACCACAAACTGATCAAGATACTCTCTAAAGACTCTATTCATTAGATCTATGAAGATAGTAGGGGAATTATTAAGACCAACAGGAATCACTATAAATTCATAGTGTCCATACCTTGTAAAAAATTCCTTCTTTGGTATATCCTCCTTTTTAACCCTTAATTGATGATATCATAAATGAAGATCAATATTGGAAAAGTATTGAGCTCTGCATAGTTGGTCAAATAAGTCATCAATGCGGAGAAGAGGATATTTGTTCTTGATAGTGATCTTTTTAAGTTATCAATAATCAATACAAAGTTTCATTGATCCATCTTTCTCCTTAAAAAATAGAACAGGTGCTCCCTAAGGTGACACACTAGGGTGTATGAATTCCTTATCAAGATTCTCTTGGAGTTGCTTCTTTAATTCTTGCAACTCAATTGGGGCCATTCTATAAGGTGTATTTTAAATAGGCCCAACACCCGATATGATTTCTATTGAAAAATCAACTTCACAATTTGGTGGAAAACCTAGAAATTACTTCAGAAAGACATCATCATACTCTCGTATAATGAGAATATTCTTAATCGTGAGTTTCTCCCCAACCATTTGAGATAGATATCCTTTATTTATTTGAATCAAGACACATAAGATGGAAGAAATTTCTACTGGAAGGTTATATTCATCATTGCATCAATAGATAATCATAGATTGATATGGAATATGAAATGTGACTTCCTTTACTTGTCAATTGATATGATCTCCATAAAGATAAAGAAAATCCATGCCAAGAATCACATCAAATTACACTATAGGAAGGATCATAATATTTTCAGGAATCACTTTCCCACAAACTTAAACCAAAGAAGAATTATAAACTTTTGATGTGACTGTTGTGACATTAGGAGTTGTCACAGCTAACTCAACATATAATTATTGAGGTAATATGGAGATACCCTTATAAAATTATTCAGAAATAAAAGAGTGTATGGATCCAGAATCAAATAAAACATTTTATACTTTAGAGTGGATGGTAAGTGTACCTTTCTCCACTTCATTATCATACTCCACATCGCTGATAGTCATTTCATGTGACTTTCCTTTGTCTTTGGCCTTAAGAGTTTTTTGACATCAATCATCATCAATAACCCTTGTATTAGGGCATTGATTAGAATAATTCTCCATTTCCTTGCACTTATAAGATTGAAGTGTAGGAGGTGAATTTTGTATAACCTTTTATTTTTTCACATCATTAGACATATTTTTCCCATCACTTCATAATTCAACTGCCTGATGACCTTTTTTTCCACACTTAAAACATTTACTAGTCCCTTTAAGACAATTCCCTCCATGTTTCATTCCACAATTTGAGCATAAGAGAAAACTCATCTTCTTCTTAGTGTGGTATTTATATTTTCCTTTGAATTCCATTTTTCTCTTCTTATCAAAACCATATGAATGATGGGTTACTCCAATATCCATCTCAACCTTGAGATCACATCGAACAATTTCCTCATAGCTATTGAAGTCTCTTATGGATAATGGCTTTCAAAGAATTAGTTTTAATCTACTAAAGAATCGATCAATTTTGCTCTCAGGTTGGATAATAATTTCAGAATAATACCTTGAAAGTCTTGTAAAATTTACTTCATAGGTACCAATATATTCATCATCCATTTGATTAAGTTCATAGAACTCCTTCTCCATCTTTGTTTAAATAATATGAGGAAAGTACTTATTGAAAAATAAGTTCTTGAACTCATCCCATTACATGGACTTAAATTAATTTCTTTACCTCATATTCTTGATAAGATTACATAATTGATCAAATTATCCTTCCAAACTATAGACTGATAAGATGAATTTATCATGTTTAGAACATTGTAGAACTGAAATTATCTTTTTAGTGGTACTGATTCATTATTCAGCCACTAATGGATCATAAGACCTACTGAATGAAGGTGTACAATATCTCATGAAGGAATCAATAGAATATTTCTCATTAATTTTATTATTTGGAAGTCCTATATGATTCATATCTTGAGAAAGTTTTGTGAACATGGCTACAAGATTTTTCATTCCAGCTCCCATAACATTTGGTTGCTCAGGGGGACAATAATTGCATTGCCCGTCACATTCAACATTAATGAAATTCCTTTAGGTTCTAGAAATTAACAATTATAGAAGTATATAAATAATATTTTTAAATACATATTTAGGAAACATGGATGTGTATGATAAATATACCCCAACCAATACTTAAGAATAAACAATCTTGGATAAAAACAAGATTTTCAAAGTTATCCCTTACCTTAGGTCTGATATGATTCATATGTATCCAAACCTCTGGTATAATGATTTAAATAATTTTAATGATTTATTATAGAATAATAATAATTTTTATGATAAGATTTATGATCATATTTTCATCAGTTTGTTAGTAACATTTCATTATTACTCGTTATTCGGGTATTAACTGTTTTATGCTCTTATGCATGTTTTTTCGTATAAGTTCTTATTAATATTTTTAGGTTATAGTTATATCATTTATAGAATAATATTATTATAATATATACCATATTTTTTCATTCAATTCATGTACATAATCATGTTTTAATGAAGATCATGCATAATGAATCACATCGCATCGTGGAGACAGTAGGCCGTACGTACGCACGAGCAATGATATCATTTCAAAATTGTTGAATGGTATTGAAGTGGATAGTGTATAATATTTAATAATAAGTATAATATTATAATAATCATATATAGTTATTAATTCCATCATTTTACCCATCCAAGTAAGGTGGTGGTGAAAAACGGATTACACCACGGCGTGAAGACAGTAAGCTGTACGTACACACGCGTGGTGATTTCATTTTTCATAGGATGGGTAGAAGGTGGAATATGGTTGTTTCATATTTATAATATCATATTAGTATATGAGTGATACTAATGTTATTACTTTATAATTAAACAAATAATGAAGAGGAAGTAGAAGAAAAAATAAATTTGAAAGAATCAGTAGAAGGGATTACCTCTTCCTCGACGTGCTTCCTCTAAATCTCTTCTTAGAGCACTAGAGTTGGTCTTTGAAGATGACCAGAGCCTCTAGAGTGAAAATAGGTAATCTGAGAAGAAAAAAGGTCAGGGTATGGCTGAGCCTGAAGGCTTAAAATGAAGTGAAGAGTTGAGGGAGGAGGTGCCCTTTTATAATTGAGGTGAGGGGCACTTTTGGAAACTCCATAAATAATAATTTATAATAAAATCAAACTCTAACAAAAAACCTCTGGTGTCCCAATTTAGAAGATGAGATGAGATATGGTTGTAATATCATAAACCAATAAATTTTGGAAAAGTTATTTTGTCAATTTAAACTATATATTTTTAATTTACACTTAGTTATTATATTTAATTTTAATTGTGGTAATAACATTCTAAATATTTAATGGTTATAAATATTTACTTATATGGTGTTAATTGACCATAAATGTGTATTTTATTAAATTTTATATCTTAAAATTGTCAGTTTTTATTTTTTAAATATTTTTATGATTTTTAAATAATTTAATAAAATTTTATTCTTATAAAATATCAAGTGTTAATTTTGAAACTATTCATTTATTTAACTTTAAATAAAATCCTCACAAAATATAAATTTGAAAAAAAAATTTAATATACTCCTAACATGTCATAGTCACCTATAAAATTCGTAGATCACATTAATTAGTTCATATTATATTTATTTTAATATTTTTAAAACCATCTATTTGACATTTATATTAATAAAATAATTTTTACATCACTATTGTGTCATCATTAATAGTAATTATTTAATCTCTAAAAATTATAAATAAATTTCTATGATGTATGAAATTATTTTAAATTTACATATACTATCTATAGTCAATATTATCTCCTAGTTATCCACATACTAAAATTAACATACTTATATAAAATGAGATTGTGACATTTTGTCACATTCATTAGTTTTTATTACATTCATGTCATATTCATAGGTAAATGGACATTAGGTGATAAAATTTAGAAAAATATATGATAAGGGTATAATTTAGTCATCAAAATAAATTTTTACAGGTGTTAATGTAATTTTATAATATTATTTTTACCCTTAATTACCCGACTTACCATTAACCATAGTAATAAAAACAATTACCAAAGTTACTATTCATAATGCCCAAAAATAAAAGTAGCCTATTAACATAATTTGGACATAATGATTCCAAATATGGAATCCATTTTTATTAAGTATATAACACACATATATCTCATTAATTTCATTACCAAAAGTAATTCACTCAAAAATAAAAATATCTAACTGATTTATATTTTTCATAAATAATTGATAGCTAAGGAATTCACAATACATTTTCATAAGTTAGTTATAATTATTCCTTCTATCCCACCATATAGGATATAATAGTAATTTTATAATAAGGGCATGTCATGGTTCATTTAAACTCACGATTACTTGAAAATCAAGCTGTTTGAGAATAAAAATTATTTAAAGAAAATATTTCATAAAAACATCTGGGTGTTACACTAGAGGTGTTTTTTGGTGTCGAAATTCTCTTAATTGAATGTTTGAAGGTGTTTGGGGGGGGGGGGGGGGTGAATTTTAGGAATTTTTGATGTTGTGCAGTTTTGGGATGAAAAATATTGTATGTCCCCATATGTTAGAGTCCTTATGTGAAAAGTTAACTCTTTGTTGATTAATTTCTAAACTAACCTATTTTTTATACTTTATTTTGAAAATAAAAATATACTTCATTCTTAATTTGATTTAACTTGACTTTGTTTTTTTTAAGTTATGTTGTGTAAAATTAACTTCTGAATCACTAAGTTCTAATGAGATAAATTTGATCCATGTAATTTTAAAAACGTTGTCAAGTAACACTAAAATAATTTAAATAGAAGATAATAAATCTTTCATGTTTGTTATAATTTTACCCAAAGAAATCAGAGAAGTTTGTTACATTTATGATTATAAATTGAGATTGATATTTAAGGAACAAGAGCTACTATAATTCATTCAATCTAGAGTTGGGAATTACCTTTGTTATTGAGATATTATATTTGTATGAGTTTTTTATATGTTTAGTTAGAGCTTCCATGTGTGATATGATTACTATAAAATATCTATGTTTTGTAGTTGTAATCATATACTTATAATCCTCTGTGATTGACTAGATTTTGAAGATAAGAATATGGGCATTTCTTAATGTTGAGTTTGAAAATTTCTAGGGAAGGAATTTCTAACAACCATGTTGACTAAATAGAATCCTAGAGATAGATTTACTTCTAGAAACTTTTTTTGAAGAAGATCTAGGGTTTTTAACTATCATTTTATGATTAGGTCGATTGATGAAGTTCTAGGATTCAAAACTCATATCCCTTGAATTTGGGAATTGATCCTTCAATTATTTTGGATTAAAAGTGAAGAGTTCCTTTAAGTGGAACTGGTTTGTACCCTTTATAAAATTATTTAAAGGAGTTTAAGGATTTTCATCCAAAACTCTATGTATTATTTCTTCAATATTGTTCTTATTTCAAATTATATTATGCACCTCGGTTAAGTGTTAATTTCTACATGTTTCATTTTTTGTTACACTGTTTGTTTATTGTTATACCATGATATGCTCAAAGTTTATAACTGCCTAATAGTTTACATTCTTGAGTGGGAGAAAATTTTAAGTTTTTTGAAACTCCAATTCACCCCCTCTTGAAGCTACTAAACCCGGGATAAAATTTGGCATTAGATCTAGTATTTATTATTTTGTCTGATACATTTGGAATATTTTGGTTTTTGGGCTAGTTTTTGTTTCCTTACTCTAATTTGTAGTAGAGAAAAGATCATTTTATCATGGAGGGTTTTCTAGTCGTAAATTTAAAGATTTTGAATCTGAATTGACCTCTGATTTTTAATGGAGTGGATTATGAATTTTTGAGAGATCATATGGAGACTTATATCATTGACACTGAAGTTTAAAATTTTATTATGTTGAATAGAGATTATAATATTATAAATAATCAGATTCTAAGTTTTATTCATGATTAGATGTTATAACTTCAGTTGAAATTTAGAGTTTGAAATAATCTTCTATGTGTTATTTAATGAAATATATATAGTTAGGTATCTTTCTATAGGATTACTAGAAGAATTTGGGAAAAAATTAATGTCACTCATTTTATAACTTTAAAAGTTCTGGAGATGAATAGATATATGTTGAGGGAAAATTATCAATCCTTTGATTTTATTCCAAGCGAATTAGTGACACATATGCATCTATGTTTCATGACTATAGTTAGTGTAAAATTACTAATGAATAACTTATTGAGAAGATAATTGATATACTTCCGAAGGAATTTGAGTCAAACAAGAAAACTATAGATGATGAAAATCACATTATAAAACTAACATCAAATGATTTTATTAGAACATTAATGAAATATGTGAATGAATTAAAAAGTGACACTAAAAAGGAAAAGTGAAATAATGGTGGAATATTTTTTTTCTATTTTTAGTGTTAATTAAAATTTGATTACTTCTAAGATAAATTCTTAGTTTTATTTAGAATGTTATAGTTTGGAACTTACTAAAGGTGTTTTTTCATAGATGGTAAGGAAAATTTTTCAGAAACAAAACTTTTGGAAAGATTATTGAAAGGATAAAAAAGATTAAAATGAGAATAAAAATTCATAGATTGTTATCACTTATGAATGTAAGAGGATAGGACTCATTAAAAAAATTATTTGAAGTTGGGGAAGATAGAAAGAGAATATTGAAGATCAATAAAATGAAAAGGAAATAAGGTTTTGTAGGTGATGAACACTTGGAGTGTTAGTGAGGACCCTACTTTTGATAGTTCTTCTGAAAGTAGCGATGATAGTTGGAAATAACTAATTTTTATGAAAATATACCTTAGAATGAGAAATATTTCATAGGAAATATGAATATTGAGGATTTAAAAATTTATCTTCAAATGATGATTATCCTTATTCTTAGGATGATGGGGATGAAGTGCCACCATCATATGAAGAGATAAAGGTTTACGTTATGGAATTTTAGGATACATATCAGAGACTATTTAAGAAATATTCTAATTTTAAGAATTAGGTTTCTAAGGATAAAAATGATATTTCTAAACTTACTACTGATTTATAAGTCAAGCCTATTCATGTTTCTACTTCCAATGGGAATAGAGTTATACGACTGAAGTCTGAAGTTGAGATATTTGTGGGGGTAAAGTTTTTATAAATTACTATGATAGTTGAAGCCAATGTGAATATACTCTAGAGTAAGATATACATCTATTGGAAGGATGATTTTTTAGACTAATTACTTTGCATATAAGAGTGTATGATTATATATGAAATGTATGAAAGGATTAGATTGGAATAATAAATGAAATTCAATTAAATTTTAATCTTTTAGAACTTACAAAGATTATATCTTAAATGAGATTATAGTTTTTCAACATGTGAGAGTTGGATAGATGTGGGTGCTAAAAGTTTTGTTTGTTAATATTACCAGACCCAAGTAGGTTTGGGTGCCGAATTCTTAAGTTATATTTTAGAGAAATAATCTAAGTAATGAAAGATGAAAAAATCGATACTTATAACTTTTACATAAGATTTATTACTTTTATGTATGTTTTTTAGAGATCAATAAGTTATACCATTACATATAAAAGTTTTCTCTTATTTGTGGACTCTTTTATGCATATGTTTTTTTATTTTTTTATTACTTTGAAAGTTAAACTTCATATTTTTATTTAATCTTTGAGAAAGGGGGAGTTGTTATTTTCTATCTTCTGAGTGGGAATATTTTAAATTTTCTAGTGATTTTTTATAGAAGATAAAAATATGTTTTTTTACCACTTATGGAAATATATTCATTGGTATAAGATCACCTGTATACATTGAAAAATAACTTCTATAAGGGTATCTATTTTAAAATCTTGTAGAATTTAAAAAATACTAGTAATTTTCGTTTTTGTATTTCTTTATTTTTTATTTTTAAAAGAGAACTATCTTAGTTTACTTTTAGAAAATTTTAATTTATTCTTTCAATAGATTTGGCGTCATCATGATTTAGTGAGAAGTGATTTTGACCACCTGATTGGTTTAAGATCAATGATTGAGGAGAGATACTATATAAAGTATCATGGACCAATGTTCACTTTCTAGACATTCATTATGGTGCACTATGGTTTTTGAATCTTAATTTATGTTTCACTGTGAATTATTTATGAAAAGTAATGGCATATTCTAGAGAATTTGTGACTAGAAAAATGTATCTAGAAGGTTTATTGAGAAATTATGGCATTCTAATGATGAGTATTTATTTAAGAGGGTAATTAATATTTCAAGGTTGAGAATTTATTTCTATTTCAAGTAAGAAGTTTTAATTATTTTATCCTTATATCATCTGATGGTTTTATGGGACTTTTTTTAATGAGAATTATAGAGAAAATAAGGTAATGTTTACCATCCTAAAGTAAGAGTTTGTAATGACTTTTAAAATTTTTTTTGGAAGCAGTTGGACTTCCACTAAAAGTAGAGTTTTTTTTCATATCTCACAAACTTATAGAATTTTATGGAACTTTAAAAAAAGAGAGAAATATGGAAAGATTATTCTTGGTGAAAGATAAATCCTATAATATAGATCATTTAAATCTAGAATCTAGGATTGTGTTCTAGTGGGTTCAAGGATTTTTACTTATAAGGAAAGTAGAAAATTACTTTAAAAAATTCAAGACATTTATATTTTGGATTTTCTATATATTATGAGGAATTTTAATACTGTTAAGTTCATCTGGGACTATATTGATTTTTTTCCAAGCTTGGTTAAATTTAATATCTTACCATATTCAAGAATTTTGAATCAAATTTTACTAAATACCTTAGAGAAGAAAGGAGTCAAGGAATTTAGAACTCTTAATAGAGTTAAGGAAAATTAATTAAATAATGATATTATCACTAAAATGAAGTTGGTTTATGTTATTTTTTATAATATATTTATCAAGAGAGTAACAAAAGATAATATTTTAGTAGCTAATAAGAAGTATAAGAAGCCTACTGATAAGAAATAAAAGGTAATAAAGGATCTTATAGTTGCTGAATCTCTAAAATAAAATAAGAATAAAATTTCAAAAACTTTCGATGAAAAAGATAATAATATTTTTGAGAAGTATGGATATGAATGAAAAATAAAATATTATGAAGTTATATGGAATATTGAAGATAATAAATAAAATTAATCTACTTTTAGTTTAACGAAAAAAGATAATGATATCATATAAGAAGAACTGAAACAGAAGGGAATGTAAAATCTTATAAAGTTTTCTTATATATGTAAATAAATTTATTCCACCTCTATTGACTATCGAGGAACTATATAAAGAGGTACAAAAAATACTAAGAAAGAAGATGAGTTTCTCAAAAGATCAATATAGAAAAAGAGAAGTCTAAAGTAAAAAAAGTTGATGTATAAACTTTTTTAGAATCCATTTCTCCTATGTCTATGGAGAAAGGTGAGAGATAAAGTGAACCTAGAAGAGATGAAAAGTAGATTACATCAAATAATCCTAATTCATGATAAGTTTTAATTTAACCTTCATTGGAAAGTACTTTTACTTCAAGTTCATCTGAATTATAAAGTTTTTTCGGAAGATGAAACCTGAAATACTAGATCAACTTTTGATGCTGTAGAGAAAATGAAGATATATTCATCAGAAGAAGCACAAAACTAGGTGAAGTTTGTTGAGCTACCGAGATCCAAGAAAAAGAAGTTTTTGGAAGGATGAGTCTAGAATAGAATTTACATTGAATAAGAACTACAATATGTTAATATTATAGTTATTTTGAATTTAACATCTCAATAAAAGGGACATCCGGAACTAAGAACAAAAGATAAATATGTTTAAGTTAAATTTGAAAGTACAAAACCTAAATATATTTACAGAATAGAGATAATTGAAAATAAATTATCTTTAGTGTTAGAAAATATAATCAAAATGGATAGCGTTGTTTCCACACTTCTAGAGATGAACTCCAAGATTATAATTCTTCAAGATCAGGGTGTGGACTTTAAAATATTGAGGTCACAAAATAAGATGTTATCTTAGCAGGTGGAACTGAAGGCTAATATGTTTTATTTCAAGGATGTTCCTGAACAAAAGTTTTTTATTTTAGGAAGGATAAATATGTATATGAAAGATAAAGACATCAACATATGATATCTATAAGATCAAATTATTTACTTAAGGAAATATTTGAAAGAGTTCAAAAAGTTTTCCTAAGAATAGGAGTAGATTGAATAAACATGAAGAAATAGTTGACTGATCTCATAAGAAATAATAAATTTCAAAATTTTATTATATTTTCCAGATAACATCTCTTATTGTATTTTTTCTGGATGATGAATGTTTTTTATTGTTGTATCTTTTAAATCTTATCAATGAATGGTTTAAATATTGTACTTTATGATTATTTCTTAACTCTCTATGTTCTTTTGTTTTTTTATTTTTTAAAATTACAAAGGGGTATAAATGAGAGTGATTGGAGAAATGTTATTATGTGGTAAGTTTTCCATTTATTAAGGGTAATAGTATTATATTAACATGTGTTTTTATTTAAGGTGAGAATGTAACTTTTCTGGATATTATACTGAGGGGGAGTTAGTTTTTTAGAAGTTACATGAATTATTTACTTTTAATTTTACTTAAAATTTCATTTTCTTACATGGATTGTGATTTTTAAAATGGGGAGGGGGGGAGTTTATTGAGTTATTTCCTAAATGAACTTTTTTGTCTCCTTTTTCTTGAAAATCACAGTAAACTATTTTAAATTTGATTTAACATGAATTTTTTTTGTTCAATTTCTATTATATAAAATTAACATCCAGATCACTGAGTTTTTATGAGCTGAATCTGATCCATGAAATTTTTAGAATGCTATGAATTTATACTAAACTACTTTAAATGGAAGATAGTCTATGTTTTTTTATAACTACACTTGAATAAATTATGGAAGTTTTTTACATTGATGATTATAAATTAAGGTTTATCTTTTAAGAACAAAAGATGTTGGAATTCCTTCAATAAAGATTTTACCATTGCATATCTACTTGAGATATTTTGATTTTATGAGTTTTTCAGTGTCTTCTTAGAGATTTCACATGTGTTGTGTTTATTGTAAAAGATATAATTTTTTCTATTGTAATAATTTACTTCTAATATATCATGATCAAAAAGATCATAGGGATATGAATCTGGGTGTTTCTAAATACTGAGTTCAATGAAGTTTAGGGAAGGACTTGCTACAGATCAGGTCGATCGAAGAGGAACTCATGGATAGTGTTAGTGATACCGATGTCTTTTAAACAAGTTCCAAGGTTTGGAAATTGTATTTTATAATTAGGTTTATTAATGAAGTTCCAAGTTTTAAAATTTATATCATTTGGATCTTGGTACTGATCCTCCTACTGATTTAGAGTAAGAGTGAAGAGTTACTTCAAGTGGAACTGGTTTATATCATTTATAATATTCTTTAAACGAGTTTAAGGATTTTCATCCTAAACTCCATGTATTTTTGTTTTAATATTTTTCTTATTTTTGATTGGATTTTTCTACTACAGTTAGGTGTTAATTTATAAGTGTTTTAATTTTCACTACATTGTTTTTTTATTTTTATACTATGATCTATTCAGTGTTTATAACTTATAGACAATTTAAATTCTTGAGTGGGATAAAATTGTAACTTTTTTTAAACTTTAATTCCCCCTCTTGAATCTACTATATCTAGGAAAACACTCTTATATATGGGTAGTCCCATATGTAAGGGTCACTATTCGTAAGGGTTTACTCTTACATATGGGTACCCTCATACGGAATACTCCCTATGAAAAAGGGTTTACTCTTATGTATGAGTACCATCATATATAAGAGTCCCCATGCATAGGGGTTTACTGTTATGTATATTTACCCTCATATGTAAGGGTCCTCCTATTTTCAAAAAAATAGTAAAGTCCTAGAACATAAGTGTTTACTCCTATGCATGGGAAACCCTGATATATAAGGGTTAACATTTGTAAGGGTTACTCTTATGTTTGGGTATCCCCATACACAAGGGTCCTCCTATTATCTAAAAACTAGTTAAGTGTCAAACAACCATGTGATATGTAATATTTTTCCATTTTCACACTAAAAAATGTTAAATTATTGAATATAAGGGTGTACCCTTATGTATGGTATAATTCCCCACCTCTAGGGAACTCAACAGTGCCTGATCCTAGGATGCTATGCAGCCTTAAGTGGACCTCCCCATACACCATAGGATGTTGACTAACAGCAAGAGACTAATTCTTATAATGGGAAGACTATTCCCTAAAATTAGAGTCATAAAAAACAAAGAATTTGCAATAATTATACACATATAGAAACATCAGTGTATTTAAAATAAATAATAAATAAAATGCTATAAGAAATGATGTTTTCATACAAATATACAACTGATCGACCATTAAGACAATCCCATATATAATATATACCAAAAAAATACAAACACTGGACCTATTACCATCCTTGGGCCTCAATACACCCTATTTCCAATACCCTTTAAGCTTCCCCATCCCGATCCTCTACACATATTGTGCCTTGACATGAAATGTTGACACAAGGTATGAACGTACACTAAGATTCCCATGAAGGGTGTGGGCATATAACTTAGTAGGATCTCACCTAGCACCCAAAATATACACCATCATATTCATGCATATGCATGAGTAAATGAAATACATATATAAACATGTCTGGTCTTTATGTGCTAACCAAGTCACTATGACACACGATGGGGTATACATTCTCGTTAGACCACCATGTGCCAACTAGGACACCATGATACTCGACCATAACTATAACACCCCAAGGTTTTCCAAAAATAAATTGAAATTCAAGAAAGTTTTTTTAAGTATATATTTATAACTATCATTTAAAAATAATTTTTCCACTCATATGTTTTGAATTTCCAAAAATGATAATCTACAATTCTGTTTAGTATGTTATTTAGAGTCTAATGGAACCAAATTGTATTTTTGGTGAATAGTAACATACCCTTATGAATAATAATATGAACCTAATGAATATTAATTTTCATTATTATTTTATTTTCTTAAGGCTTTAAGATAATGACATCTTGATTAATTTTTCAATATGATATAAAAGTAGTTATAGTTTTAAAATTGTTAATTTTTGAATTTAGTATGATTTTATTGAAAGATTGAATTACTAATATTTAGAAAATTATTTTCAAAAAATTGAGTTCATTTTTGAATTCTACACATCTATAAATGGTAAGGGTGAATTTTTGGGATTTTTTTGAAATTCTTGAATTTTTGATGAATAGTGAAATACGGTAAAATACCGTATAATCAAATTATCAGTAAAATACACTATTTATGACATCATAATTGATGTAAGACCACTTTTTTAGAACTCACATGCCATTATTACTATTTGGGGTCACATGAATTAATATTATTCATAGTATTGAGCAAAAATATTATAATAATGATTAAAATAATGAAAAATACCCCCCCTCCTCCACTATAAATACGACCCTCATTCTCCTCTTCCTCCCACACCTCTAAAGCCTTGAGAATTACCTAATTTCTTCCAAAAACTCCCTCTTCCCCACATTATAGAGTTTCTGGTCTCACCAAAAGGCCAAAACCAAAGGCCTTAAGAAGGATCTCAAGGAGAAGAGATCAAGAGGTAAACATCCTCTTTTAATTTTATCTTATTACTTTTCATTAACTTTAGATTATATTGGGATATTTCATTCCATATCACCCTTAATGAACATATTATGTAATAATGATGAGATACCCCTTTTCTCTCATCAAATTATTTTATGAAATTTTAAGCGATGCCGTTAGGCTGCCGAATTTTTGTGAAAGCTTTCTCATTTTTTCTTTTATTTTGAGTTTATTTCTTCTTATATCCTCCCATTATCTTATCCAAGAGTCATGAAAGCACCAGAATATTTTATATTCTGGATTTTCTCATGTTTATGTAAAATTCATCATCAATCTTCTTCATCTCCCCCTCTTATTCAAGGAATTAAAAACATTGTTCGTGATGTATTGAATTACCGACATTGTGGATGATGTGATTTCAATTTAGTTTAATTTATTCAATTCTGGTCAATAAGACATTTTTATGGTTGAACCAGGTTATAATATATATATTATTTATCATACATGGTTCTGGAATTCTTTTTTTACACATGGTTTTAATTTATAAAACAAAATGAGGTCGTTATTATCAAAGAACCACTAAAAAGATCTAAATGAATATCATTAATGTTTTAACTTATGAATTATCCTCATGTAAGAATTCAAAATGATAAATGATATAAATTATGGTACTTAAATTATTTAAATACTACTCCATTCCAATTCTGGAGTTTCACTTCCAATCTATAAGAACAATCCATCATGAACCAATCATGAAAATCATGTAAAGAACTCACCCAAAACAGCGCAAGGAACAAAATACTAACAATTAAAGGGTGAAATGATGTAATTAAATGATCATATAAGGTATTATAAAGATTTATATGATTCTTTAATATATTAATAACACTCTTTTAACTATTATACAGGAGTTTTAAATGAGTTAGAAGTAATACAAACCCGAGGTAAGGGAATTCTTAACCCAATTTCAATTCTTTGGGTTAACATTCTACTTCATTATTTATGTGGTATTAAAATTGTTTGTGTGATGGTTTTTGTATATAATATGTTTAATTATGTGTATTTATAGTGTTTATACATATTACATCCACTCTAATAAGTCTCACTTCAATTATATGATATTTATAATAGAATTTCTTTTTAAAATCCTCTTTTGAAATTCTATTTTACAAAATTCCAAAGTAATGTTTTTATGCTATTATTCATGTTGTATGATTATTTTATTATTCTTGGGAATTGTTTATAATTAAGGATGGGACCTATATATCCCCCAAATGCATTGGTTATGTGTAAGTTGGAGGTCGGATGTATGGTTACTCCAAGTGTAACTGCAATGGTTACACAAATTTTAAGGTAGTCGCGAGGGTTACAAATTATAAGGTAGCCAAGAGGGTTACAAGATTATGTAAGTAATTCCCCAAGATAAATTTATGATTATATTTATGTTCTCATGTTTTATGTGGATCTTTTGTAAATATCATGTTTCAAAAAGTAAGTATATATGGGTGACAAGCATGTCTTTTGAAAATTATTTCATACGTTACAAGTGTTCATGGACTAATGTATTCTTTACTTATTTTTATACCCCTTACTGAGCTTTTTGTGCTCATCCCAAGTTTTTAAATGATTTTCATAGGTTAAAAGGATGTGTAGGACAATGAAGGAAGCCATGTTAAATGTTTTAATAATTTTCAAAGAAATCATGTTTTATTTGAAAAAGTTTTTATTTTGGAATAATTGAGTATTGTTTTTAGGGTATCCACTCTATAATAATGTGTAATTTTATGAATGTGTTATGTCCTAATTCTCTAAAGCTCTAAACATGAAAATATACTCAATGATAAAGGAAGTGAATTCTTAAATAAATTCAAGATTATGTAATGTAATAAGGTCGAGTCCTTATAATACCTTCTTTAGTTCCATGTAGGAATCTAGTCATCACCTCATCTCATGCTACCGAAGTTGATTCCCAACCCACAACTGAAGACTTAGGATAGGACGACGTCCAAACCTAGACCCAATACATGAAGAAATAGGGAAAGATCATGCATCCAAATATCAAACTAATACCTTATCATTTATATATCATCTATATCTAACATCACAATATTAACCAACCCTCTCATAGGTGGTATTAAACCCAAGCTTGCTCAGGTGAGGTCCCTCATCCATATCTCATGTTACAACACGACCCAAACCCTCGAGTGATCCTCAAAGCAAGAATACTAATGACAAGGAACAATATTATTATCTTTAATCATACCATAACCCATACCTCCCACAAACTTTCCTTGAACCAGGAATCTTATAGAAATCTCTAACACATGACCTGATACTTCTCACTCAAGTCAAGTTCATGCCTCAAAATCCTCTATACCATCAAATTCAGTTTCCTAGCACAAACACGCGCATCACAAGTAGGGCCCAAAATCCATCACATAGATCACCTATAATTACCCAAGCCTTTTACACATTTCATTACATTATTTTTAAACATAAATATCTATTAATAGTGATTCCTAGTGTATTTGGAATATTAGGTTTATATTACATCAAAAGAAAACTAAAACATGGCATCTTCATTTTATTCCCACAATGAGCTCCTAAATCTATATGATCTACTAAAAATTCATATTATAACCTATGGAATACATAAAATAAAGGGGTGATCTAAAAATCCTAGTAAGGTCATAAACATGATAATGAAACATAACATGTGAGTCAAAGGTATAACATGATATCATAAAAGAGAAGGCTCATGAGTAATCACATGAGAGAATAACATAAGAAACATGGTATCATAAGATCATGTTATATAGTAAATGTGTAAAAAACAAAAAACATGGCATAAACATGAGTTAAAGATAACAACCTAGACAATATCACATGGTAGACAAAGTCCCAAAATGGATTAATTTTACTCCCTAATCCCATACATGACATCTCACGAGATTAAAAAAATTACCCAATGCATCAGAATACATTTTTTTGCACACATAATAATATTTTCATGATATATGTGTGACACATAAATTAATTCAATCATAATCCATTACATAAGAATTACCCATGGGAAGAAAACGGGTTTCATAATATTATCTCATATCATAATCAAAGGAAATTTCATAATGAAGGCATCTAAGAAATAAACATTAGGAATGTAATACCCTATAAAATGAAGGTAGAATAAGATATTTATATATTTTAGAGACATATAAACATAATTTATAAGCATTATATAACTTAAAAGATAAATATATAAAGTGATTTAAAGAGAGATTGGTTATAACCTGAAGACAATGGTGGTTTAGAGAGATCCCTTAACTCAAGCCCAATTTGTCACGTGCGTTATTTATTTTTATAAATAATAAACATATTTTAATTATTTAATTTATTAATAAAATTTTTCAAGTCCATTATTCCTTTTATTTTATTAATTATCATGTTATATTAAATTACTTAATCATTAAGTTACAAGTCGGACGTTTTGATGATGTTTGACTCATATGTCCAGAATTACCTTGGAAAGTTGACTAAGGTCAAAGAGATTATTAATTATTCATATATAGAATAATAATAATTACATAATTATTATTTTTATACATAAATTATACTTTTAAAACCAATCATTTAGTATGGATATGAAAAATGAACAATGTTACAATCATAGAGATGGTATGACATACGTACGCATGAGTAACATTTCCATTTTTCAATGATCATAATGGAAAGATGGTAAGTATTATTTTATCTTAAAATAATGATAATTATATCATAAATATAAAATTATTTATTTAAATACACTTAAATATACCATCCATGTGATGCGGTCATATCGCTTCATGAGGTGGTAGTCCACTATACACATGAACGACATTATCATTCTTTTAGTGGATGGTAAAGTTAGAAGGTATATGATATATTAATTTTCCAGAATTAATAATATTTAATAAATATAATATATAATAATTAAATCCATTATCATGAATATATTTGTAAGGCATTGATGGAAAACGAGTTACATCAGTTCACGAGACGATAGTCCGCCGTACTCACAAATGATGGTTTCGTTTCCCATTTTATGGAAGTGGATATGGATTTAAGTTATTACATTAACATAATAACATATTATTATATAGTAGATACTTATGTTGTTATATTATCATTATTTAGTTATATTTTAATGAGGTGGAAGAATAAATAAAACAAGGATGCTCGGTTAAGAATGATACATCTTCTTTGGACCACCTATTTAAGATTATACCTATAAAATTACTAGATTGGATTTTTGATACTAAAAAGGATTCTAGTACATGGGGAGGGAAGTAAGGAAGGTATTTGGGTAGTTATTGTACAAAAATGGATTTTTTAAGTGTGTAAAGGAGAGGATAGGGGGTTCCCTTTTATAAGGGAGGAGAAGTGACATTCTTGTAAATACCAAAAACTATTCAATAATGATAAATCAATCTCAAGAAAAGTGCCTAAAAAATTGAAAAATAAATAATAATATGATATATAAGGTCAATACAAACCTATATAAATCAAAATAATATGTTTTAAACAGGTTATACTCCTTACCTATGAGGTTAATCTCTTTTACCATTTTAATTTTTTTACCACAATAATTATTTTTTACTATTTTTTTTATTAATTTTGAAAAAAATTAATTTTAAATTATTATATACTATTTATTATTATTATTAAAAATATGGAATACATTTTATCAAATTTAATTCATATAATTAGTATAATTTAATATAAAAATTAAACCTACAGACGTGTCAAAAAAACAGGTTTTTCAAGAAATGCATTTTTCAAGCATAAGATGATCTTATAATAACTATATAAAAAGTAATAATAATTAAATAAATTTAAATTTATTTATATATTAAATATAAATTTAATTTAAATCATTCATTTTAAGTGTTTATTTTAATTAATTAAAATGGATAAAAAATATGCACTTTAAAATAGTTTTCAGAAAAAATTGTTTTTAAGCCTAAAAATAAAATTATTTAAAAATAAAATGAAAAGATAATTAAAATGTAATTAATTTGATAAAATATAAATAAATAATACTTATTTTACTTTTAAATCAAATTAAAATAATAATTATACTTTTAAGGAAATTAATTTTTAAAAGAAATGACAGTTTTATAAAAAATGGTATTTTCACTATTCACTTGAAAATCGATATTTTCTTAAAAATTCCAAAATTTCATCCTAAGTAAATTTTTATACTATGATTTCAAAAATAATGTTCAAAATAGCATTTCTAAAAGTTCTATAAATTAATTATAATATTTTATTTCAAAAATCAATAAAAATCATTTTTGAAGGAAATATATATTTTATAGAATAAAATATATTTGTTAAAAGTTGAGTGATTATTAAGAATATATAAATAAATTTATATAGTAATTTTATTTATATTTAATAAATTAGTTTATACTATTCATACGTCCAAATTTAATGTCTAGGTGAAATTGGTCACATTTATATAATAATATTTTAATATTATTTCACAGTTCGTTTAAACTTAGTGTTGCGTGTTGAATACATAAACGAACATAGTGTTATTTTAAAATATAAAGTGTTACATTATTACCCCATTAAATAAATTGTTTCCACATAATTTTAATTTGTCATAAATAATCAAGGGTTGGACATTCAAAAATTCCTTTATGGAAAACCCAAATCATAAAATGGGTTAATAAAACTTTCCCTTAAAAAGAGGGAAAGGGAAATATGAAGGTCATCTGAAATAATGTATAACTAGGTTTCCAATTAGGAGAAAATTAGTGGGATGTGAAAATATGGACATGGAAGAAAAGAGTATATAATTATAGAGAGTGATAGAGATCATTGATCACAATAAAATTAATGATCAAGAGAACATTAATGAACACAAAACCATTAATCTGTAATGTGTTAAAAGGTCATTGATTCATCATATATTAAGGTAATAGGATTACATTTTTGTTTCAATATCCTTTTCCTAGAGTTGAGGGATTATTTTACTATTAACATAGAGAAAACCATAAAATATACTTACTTGATATATTTTTATTTCATAAACATAATTTCACCCTTTCATTGTGATTCAACCGATTTCCACTTCACTACTTACTTTAAGGAATGAACATCCAATATGAATTTTTTATTCATGAAGCACTAAAATTAAATTTTAATAGATCATAAGATCTATAAAAGAGTAACCAACTATTCCTCTTATCTTTATTAAAACCAAAATGGTTATCATAAATTAAGATAATACCCAAAATTAATATGAATATATTGATCACCAAAATTAAACAATAAAACCAAAGGTTTAACATAGATCATTACTTAAATAATTAACCCTATATCCTAAATAACCTCAATAAAATCAATATGAAATAAGGCTTTAATCTCAAAGGTTATCTCATAACCTTTAACTCACATAACTAAAAACATAATAGCATTCTTCCTAAATAAAAATTTACGTCAAACCTAAATGTTATATATTTTTAAACCTAGTAAAACATTTCCAAAAATATCATTAATCACCTAAAATTATTAAAACTTAAAAAATATTTGATCCTTCAATATTTTTCCCAAAACCAGATTAATATTTATCTACAAAATCATCTAAGTAAAAACAATTTCATACTAACTATCACATTACATAGGCTAGTGATAGGAACTTCACGCTTGTCAGCCATTAGCTATGGATTCAAGCCCTGCAGCCTTGACATATATGACGAGTTGTCTCCCAACATATGGGATATAATTTTTATAAAAATATATTAATATAAATCCTATAATGTTCCAAAAATATGATGAACATCATCATAATAACATTAATCATCAAATCATCATGTGACCACTATGGTTTTCTATACATCTTATTTTCCCCACAAAATTAAATAATATTAATTGACTATAATTAACTCAAAATAAAGTATGTATCAAAGATTACCTTTTCCTCAATCACATTTCTTCATATAAAATATCACCTTACCATTAAATCACCTTTCCAGGTCATTAGTACCATTCAAAATATTCTTGAAAATCCTTAAATAAAAACTAGTATAGGACAACCCTTAGACATTTCATGATTCTTATAACCAGAATACCATTAAAAAACACTTCAAAAACATGATTCTTGAATTCCAAAACCTAGACACTTTAATCATCACACTTCAATGATTACCATAACATAGGTCCTTAGGAATTAATCTTTGTGTTAGGACATTGACTTGGATAATGACCAAGTTCCCCATATTTATGACATTGAAATATTAGTGGAACCTTAGGTTGAAATTCATTCCCCTATGTCTTGTTAATCAAACTCTTAATTTTTCTTTGCTAATTAGCTACTTTGTGGCCTCCTTTAACACACATAAAGCATCTTATAGTTCCTTTATAGCATTTTACATGGTGCATATTTCCATATTTATGACTTGTGGGAAATTGAATCTTCATTTCTTTATTATCTTTAACACTCGAAATTCTATGAGAATCCATCCTTATCTTATTTTATGTGTTTGGAAATTCAACTATGTTCGAGTTGTTAATTGTAATTAGAGATAACTTATTTGGAATGATAATAAGATTCCTAACTATCATTCCCATTAGGTTATGCATCTTGTTAGGTAAATCATTACATTTACCATCACATTGGTTATTATAATGCTTTCTTCTATTTCCTACCATTAGCTAAAATAATAAAAATAATATGATATTGAATTAACTAATAATTGTACAAAATGGAAACTTACAAACTTGGGAGGAATAACTTATAAATGATAAGTATATCTTGACTTATGAGTCTCTAGGTTTTAATCTATGTTATCTATGCTAATGTTTCCTATTAGGTTTTATAACCTAAAAATTTGTTCAATTCCTTCATAATGGTTAATAAAAAGTTTGTGAATTTACAAAGCATATCCCCCATGAGTGTCAAACTAGGTGTGTGGAAAGACCCATTTTACTGCATCAGGCGATGATTGAGTCTAAACCAATTCACTATTTTTAGAGTTATTACCCCTAAGTACAACTATTCTAGAGTCACATCCACTTATAGTATCCATATAGGGATGTAATTTCTTATAAAACAATCACTCTATCCTTTACCAAAATTTAATGATATCTTCCTATACCTAAACTTATCCTTATAATTATCCCTAGGTTTATTAATAAAGTTTTCTCATCATAGTTTTCAAATGTTAGTTAAAACTTCCCTATGATGATAAATATAGAGAACCATGAATTTTTACATATACTATTAAATTATTTTTAAATATAAATATCCATTAATACAAAACAAGGATCATGAGGCCTAGTGTATTTAGAAGACTAGGTTTATATTACATTAAAAGGAAAATAAAACATGACATCCTCATTTTATTCCCATAATGAGCTTCTAAATACATATGATCTCCTAAAACAACATAGGATAACCTTGGTTATACATAAAATAAAGGGGTGATCTAAAAATCTCAGTAAGAGAATAAACATGATAAAGAAACATAATATGTGAGTTAAAGGTATAACATTATATCATAAAAGATAAGGAACATGAGTAATCACATGGGAGCATAAAATAAGGAACATGGAATCATAAAATCATGGAAACATAAAAAATGTAATAGAAACACAAAAAAATGAGATAAAAATGAGTCAAGGTTAACTAACTAAAACAATATCACATGGAAGATAGACAATATCACATGGCAGACAAAGTCCCATAATGGATTAGGTTTACTCCCTAATCCCATACATGGCATCTCATGTGAATAAAACATTACCCAATGCATTGTAGAACTATATGGAAAAACTATTCATAAAATGTTCATGATATATGTGTAACAAATAAAGTAAATCATAAATCATAATATAATAATTACCCATGGGAAGAAAATAGATTGCATAATATTGACTCATATCATAATCAAAGGAAATTTCACAATGAAGGCATTTGAGAAACAAACATAAGGCATATAATACCCAATCAAATGAAGGAGAATAATCTAGGTATATATTTTAGAGACATATACATATAATTTAGAAGCATTCCATAATTTTAAAGAGAGATAGAGATAAAGTGAGTTAGAGTAAGATTGGTCATAACCCAAAGAAAAGTTTGGTTTAGAGACATCCCTTACCTTAAGCCTGATTTGTCACGTGTGTTATTTATCTTCTTAAATAATAAAATTATGTTAATTATTTACTTTATTAAGAAACTCTTTCAAGTTTATTATTCATTTTATTTTATTCTTTATCATGTTATATTCAATTACTTAATCATTAAGGTTCAAGTTATTCATTATGATGATGTTCGACTTATATGTATAAAACCACCTTGGAAATTTGACTAAGATCAAAAATATTATTAATTAATCATCTATAGAATAATAATAATGAAATAATTATAATTTGTATACATAAATTATACTTTTAAAACTAATTATTAAGGATGGTTATGAAAAATGAACAACATTACAATCACAGAGACAGTAAGTCGTACGTATGCATGAGTAATGTTTCCATTTTTCAACAATAATAATATAAAGAATGTAAGTTCTATTTTATATTTTTATAATTAAAATTATATCATAAATATAGTATAATTTATTTTAAAAAACTTACATATACCAACCTTGTGATGTGATAAAAAATGAATCACACCGCTTTGTGAGGCTGTAGTCCACCGTACACATGAATGATGTTATCATTATTTTAATGTATGGTAAGGTAAGATGGTATATGGAGTATTAATTTTTTTAAATTAATAATATGTTGTAAATATCATATATAAACATTAAATCAATCATCATGAACATCCATGGAGGTGATTGGAATTTCAGGTGGCATTTTTCTTTACTCTTGGTTCCATGACACAGAAGGCAATATCTATGAGAGTAAGGTGAGGTAACTGTTAATTGTGGCTGGATGCTAGAGTATTTGGAATTCACATAACAAGTTCATACATGAGGGAATTCCTAGATCTATACTAGTAGTGATGTTTTAGGATAAATCCTTGGCAATCGAGTTGGTACCCCTCCCCAAGTAGTGGGAGCTCTTTTCATCCTAGCGGTTGCTTATGGTTGGTAGGGCTTTGGTTCCCAGGGTTATTAGACCATACTCGCAAGGTAAATGGGTGAATTGGATCCCTATAGATAGTGGTATTAATCTTAAAGTTGATGGTTCATGCATTAATGACTGCATTTAAGGGGGAGGAATAGTTCAGTATAAGACTAGTTCTATCATATTTTCTTTCAATGTTTTCTTCAGTCAAGGGGATTACCTCATTGTAGAAGAATCGACCATGCTCAAGGGATTGTAGTTATGTCACTCTCATGGTATTAAGATTAACCAGGTTGAAAATAATTCCTTTATTATTCTTAGGTCTATACAAAAGGATATTTCAATACTTTAGGCTATCATTTATTTAGTTTGTAGATGTAGAAGTTTTTTCAATAGCCATATGAATGTCTCCTATACATGGTGGGAGGGAAACAAGGTTGATGACTTCCATACTGCTTGGGACTCTCCAGATAACCTATGCATAATATTTAACAACAAAATATACCTTCTCCATGAGTATTTTATCCTTATTAGAGTAGATTACCTTGTGATTAATTATTTCATACCCCTTGATTTTTTTGTCCTTGGACCCCTTTTTGTATTAGAATTTACTAATGTTGGATGGATTTACATCAGTTCGTGAGGTGATAGTCCACCATACACACAAATGATAGTTTCATTTCCCATTTAATGGATGTGAAGATAGATTTAAGTTATTAAATTAAAATAATAACATATTAGTATATAGGAGATATTTATGTTATTATATCATAATAATTGAGTAATATTTGAGGGATTTGTAAGAAGAAATAAAACAAGGATGCTTGTTTAATAACGATACCTCTTCTTCGGATAACCTCTTTAGGATTATACCCAATGAATTCCTATATTTGATTTATAATCAAACCAAGACTTCTAGAACATGGGGAGGGAAGTAACTAAGGTATTTGGGGAGGTCTAGGCTAAACCAATGGGGTTTTAAGTGTGTAAAGTAGAGGAGAGGGGGTTCCCTTTTATAAGGAAGGATGAGTGGTATTCTTATAAATATAAAAAACTATTCAATAATGGGAAATCACTATTAAGAGAAGTGAATCAAAAATTAAAAAAAATAAAGGATTTGAGGAGATATAAGTCCAATACACACCTATTTCATTCAAAATAACATGTTTTAAACATTTTATATTCTTTACCTCCAAGGTTACTCACTGTTATCATATTAATTTTTTTACCATGGTAACTATTTTTTACTATTTTTACTATTAATTATAACCAAAAATTAAGTTGAACTCATTATAAAATAATAATTATGATTATTAAAAATATAGTATCCATTATATCAAATTAAATTCACATAAGTTTCAGAATTTAATTTAAAATTAAACCCATAGACATATCGAAAAAATAGGTTTTCAAGAAATGTATTTTCAAGCATAAGATGATATAATAATAACTATATGACAAGTAATAATAATTAAATGAATTTAAATTAATATTTATAGATATATAATCTATAAAATTCATTTATGTAATTCCTTGTTAGGGTTTATTTTAATTAATTAAAATGGAGAAACATTATGCACTTTAAAACAATTTTCAGAAAAATGCGTTTTAAGCCTAAGAATAAACTTATACTGAAATCCAGTATAAAGATGATTAAAATTTAATTAATTAGATTAAATATAAATAAATAATACTTATGTTACGATCAAATTTAATTTAAATAATAATTTTACTTTTAAATTTCTTAATTTATTAAAAGAAATGATAGTTTTACAAAAATCGGTATTTTTCACTAATCACTGAAAAATCAATATTTTCCAAAAAATCCCAAAATTTCACCATAAGTAAATTTTATTATGTTGATTTTTAAAATTATGATAAAAATAAAATTTATAAAAGGTCCATAAATTAATTATAATATTTTATTCCAAAAATCAATAAAAATCATTTTCAAAGGAAACCTATTTTTTATAGAATAAAATATATTTGTTAAAAGTTGAGTGAATATTAAGAATTTATCAATAAATTTATATATTAATTTAATTTATATTTTATAAATTAGTTAATACTATTAATACCCAATAATTTAATGTCTAGGTTAAATTGGTTACATTTATATAACAATATTTTAATATTACATTATGGTTCATTTAAACTCGGTGTTATGTGTTGAATACACTATTGAACATAGTGTTATTTTAAAATATTAGGGAATTACATCATCAGTTTATCCTAGGGAACTAGTTTCTCAAACCCATCCCATAATAATAACACATATCATCTCATTGGTCATGATTTCCACTAGATCCTCTAGACTCTTCATGGTCTATACTCATCAATACCACCTCAAGATCGTCACATAGTGGTGAAAATACTACCTGAAGGCTCATCCTGACCCAATCCACAAGGTCTATTCCAATATCACCAAAACCTCTTCTCTCCTGGTCCTTCTAACCAAGGACCATCCCAATTATTCATCCTCTACCTAACCCTATCCTCAATAAGCAGTGTCTAATTCTTATCTAAAAACCCATTAGAATCTTAATGACAAGTCCTAAATAACTCCCATGAATCTCACCTGGTTCTCATAACACATCTCATAAGGAAGATCCCTCATCCAATCACCTAGATAAAACCCCTATCTATCATGTAATATTAGTCCCATAGGACTCATCCCACTCACCTCACACACCAAGACCCTACTCTGGCCTCATGAGGGAGTTCATAGTCACCAACAATACGTACAACTATCTCACCCATCATCACTTGTCCCTAAGCCCTTCATGATTTCACACTATCCCTAGGAGTCCAAAAAATTCTATCCCACATTTCTAATCATACCACAATACCTTACCAAGGGCCCATGCTAACTTAACCAACAACCTCACCCCTTGGAAACACAGTCGCCAGACGATCCCAAATTTCCCAAGGTGTTGAAGAGCACATGGTATCATTTCAGAAGGCTCAATGACACCACGTCATCTCACATAAGGAATGTTTTAGTCATTATACTACATTCCAAAACCTATTTATCTATGCAGGATTTAACATTCATAAATAGTCATTCATATGAAATTTTATCATGTGGGATTTTTATACAGAACATAAAGTTAACCCCTTGCTAAGCTCTGATGAGCCCCATCCAAGCCAACCAAGCCTCATCCACACTCCCAGATACCTATATCATACCAAGAGTCAAACATAATTAATTATAAAACATTATAATTAATTATTCAAATTAATTTAAATATTAATAATCACCTAAAAACTCACCGAACATCTCTTCCACATTGAAATAGTGACCAACCACCCACATTAGGTTCGTGGAACACCTTTGGAACTATAATAACCAAAATCCCTATCACACAATGCCTGGTTAACCAATTTTTTTCCAAATTCATAAAAATTTCTAAATAAATTTGGACAGTAGCTTACATCAATCAAAATGATGAGATATGACATGCAATCATCTCCTCGGGACCCCCTTTAACCACAACACACAAAATCCCAATCACCCTTAATCGATTACACCATGTTCTGATGTAATTGACAATAAACCATATCCCAAAATTCAACCAAATTAGAGGGATATCAACAAGCGATTGAAAATGGAAGAATAATATATGATATCACCCATAACCATCATTTGAATACACCAAAATCCATCCCCATTCAAGGGGGATCAAATGAGAAGCAAGAGAGGGGGAGAGCTGATCTAATGGATTCTCCCCGATGCCCCAAACCCCCTAAAAACAAAGGCCCTCAACCAAGAAAAGATGAATGTGCCTATACTAAAAAAAGGTCACCTAGACACCATTCATGAAGTGAATATGGTGTTCACACCATGAACAACCTAGGTAGAGGGATCCTCCCTCTACCCCCAAGACTTTCATGTTGTGAAGCACTACTTCATGACATGAAAGATATATGAGGGTCCCTTATCACCCATGGAAGAGAATAATTCACATTTTAAATCCCTATTTCATAGTGTGAATATCCATGCAAGGGTGCTCAGTCCCACATAAGCTCCATTCATGGTGTGGCCAATATCTGTTATGCTGTGAATGGATTGTTGCATCAGTTTTCAGCAGCCTAATTACATGAACCTTGTCCAACTTCCACCAAAACAAGTGAGGCATTGATGAGCCTCGAAACATGTCTAAAAACATCATTTAATTAAATTTAAATGTTCAAATTCCAAATATGAATCCCGATTTTAAAAATGAACCCTCAACAAATCAAAATTCAAACTTTCACTAAAATGAAATGACTAGAAAATATACAAGATATTACATACTCCACATCATAATTATTATCATTCATGATAATTATTGGTAATACTTGAACCATATTTCCCAACCCACCACAATAAAAAATTCATCGAGAACTCATAATATTGTGTTTCCAAATTCCAAACATGCTTCCACTGCATGACTCTAAACACTAAGTATGTACATACTAAATTTCTTCCAAAACTCACAGTTTGATCCCCAGACCACCCCATCCATGTCCCACCTAATTCTCATGACACATTTTCCACCTCAAATCTTCCAAATACACTAAAAAACACAAGTTGAGCCTCCCTTGGATGATTTTTTTTGAAATAATCTTGGCCACACCGATCGACGCACCACCCCAAAACCACATGATCAAGATAAAATAACACCCAGAGGAATCCCATTATTGTATAAACACTCACACTAAAGTTTTAACCTGACTTCTAGTGTAAATTCATGGTTATATCACCAACTATTTTCTCTAGTCATCATGATCTCACCCAAGCACTAGTAAACCTTTGATTTGATTCATCCTCACATAAAACCAAAACCTCCCTGAGCCTAATTACAATACAATAAAACCACATTTGAACTTGAAATTTTATATTACCTAAGGAACTAGATATTATGGATCTTACCACACTAGTGTCCTGGTGCCTCCTTGACCATTCACCTACCAGTTTTATCACACCCATGACCCTTATAACATAAGGGTCATACACCCTTGAACAATATGGTTCTACACAACATAAAATTATCATTATCATTTACATATTGAACCAAAGACCTGAATCCCATGCACTACACTATGTTCATTACTACATGAAATGAATGGGTGTGACTGTCTTACTCATACCTGAGCACCAACACAAAACATCCACTACCACCCACTCTTGGATCACTAGAGTCATTATAACCATATGAAAATACACTTATATCAAGGATCATATCCTCCAATGGAAACTAGTATGCTCCATAATAAATGGATTCCATTACACCACTACTTGAGTGCTAACCTGAACAAGTCCACCAACACACCTTTATGATAAAATCCCTATCAAGGTTTAAAACTCCGGGCTACCACATCTGCACACACCTCACTAATGTACTACTAGCATAACAATTATTGGGTTTATACACAACCCAAACCACTATAAATGGACCCACACATAGCTCATTCACTAAAAAAAACTCAACCAGTAATACACATATAGTGTGAACCTGCCCTCACACACTAAATTTTTTCCCTAAAAAGTCATTCCAATACTCACTCTCCTCCTTATATAGAGTGATACATTGATAACTCTCTTGAATATTCTCAATATCTATCATACTTGATATCACAATTGGGCTCATCCTCCCATGAGTTACATCCCATAAAACCTAACCTCACACACATAACCTATTGACCATCCCCACACACATGTCAAGTTGTATCTAGTATCCTAAAGCATCTCTCATTCCAAGGTTAACCACATGATCACATGACATAAGGGCATCTTTCTAAAACTTTGATAATCTTCCCATACTCCCACTGCGCCATTGAAATAAAATTCATAAACTTTTGGTATAATAATCCAATCGATCTTTTCCTTGAAACTTCACCTTGATACCAGAAATGCTTCAAGCGATTTGCATCCTAGAAGACTAAGGAATTCCACATGCCTTTTCTCAGTTTCCAAGTTCAATTAAATAGAGTTAAACTAAGAATATATATGGGAAAATTTTATATAATTTTTTGTTTAAACTTTAAGTAACCAAATATTCATCCTCAATGTATCCTTTTCCTGTCCTCAGATCACCCCTCATAGGCATACTATGCCCTCATCAAGTAATTACCAAGGAATCAATGCCCGCATCGACCCATGATGTGTCTCCATAAATCCCTTAATGAATATACTCTATTTAAACCACCAAAGAACCTCACACCATAAGACCCACATGACCTACCATAAAAAATCCACTCTTGAGTGAAAATCATAGTTCAGATGAGTATAATTCCATCAAAAAGTTATATGGTAAAACACCACATATATTATTGTTGAAACTTTAAATAGTTTAAACTATTGTCAGTAAAACAATAATATATAAATACTCATATTTAATTTTAATCCTATGTGCCTAATCATGATTCATGTACATGGGACTCTTATCAATGGGTTAAGAGACAAAACTCATAAATCCTAACTCCAAAACTCAAGTGTTCTACCCATGGTGAAACCATACAATTATAAAATCAAAATCCAAGAACATAAATCCTATTCACCTAGTAATATATAATTCCTACTAAAAAGTTATTATTGATGCACTAGTATGATATCCAACACAATCTACAAAACATTCTAGATCACTTCTTTATCATCTCCCCAAATCATAAAGGCTATGATACCATTTTGTAATGACCTGGCCCTAGGCCACTCAATAGTGCCAAATCTTGGGACACTACATGGCCTCAAGAGCACCTCCCCATACACCATAGGTTGCTGACTAGTGGTGAGGTCCTAATCTACACAATGGGAAGACTATACCATAGATCCATATCCACACAATAACAATGAATAACCAATCATCATACACATATATAAATATCAGAGTATACAAAATAAATAATGAACACAGTTCTATAACAAATTACAATTTCATATAAACATACAAATGACCACCCATTAAACCAATACCATATATAAGATAAAAAAATACTCACACCTGCCTTACTGTCATACCCAGACCTCAACACACCCTATCTATAATACCCGCTAAGTTTCCACAACTTGATCCTCTTCACACATTATGCCTAGATCTAAAATGTATACATAAAGTTTGCACACACTAAGATGATATTTTATAGTGTGAGAATATAAATCAGTATGTTCTCACCATGATCCCCTAATATATGCCATCATAGGAATGTGTATTCATAAAGAAAGTAAATACAAAAATAATCATTCTATCTAGTCTATCTTTTTCTATCGTGGACACCAAGATACCCAAATAGGTATGCATGCCTGCCAGGCCACCATGTGCTAACCAGGACACCACGATGCCTAATCATACTTTCTTTAGTACCATATCAGAATCCAATCATCACTTAGTCTCATGCTACCATAACCAATTCTCAACCTGTACCTAAAGACTCAAGGTAGGGAGACATCCAAACCTCAACCCAATACCCAAATAAATAGGGTACGATCATGTATCCACATCTCGACCCACTACCTTATCACTCAAGGTCAGGGCCATTGACTATATCCTACATCACAACACAACCCAACCCTATAAAAGGCGGTCGGTCATCTACATCTCACATCACAACATGACCCAACTCCCTAAGTGGTTCTTGACCCAATCCTACTCATATAAAGTTCCAATATTCACATCCTAAATCAAAACACAACCCATAACTCTCATGATAAATCCTTGAACCAATCCACTTATAATAAGTTCCAACATATTACCCAATTATTCTCACTTAAGGCAAGGTCAGGCCTCAAGATCCTCTTCCCTACTAGATATTATCACCTATCACAAATGTATGCATCACAAGAAGAGACCAAAACCTATAACACCACTCATTAACTAATCCTAGGTAGCTAATTGATTGAGACCTATCCCCTCACCACAACCTATCTCATCTCACACATTAGGGAATCCACTAGGTCCTACAGAACCATCATGATCTCTTCTCATTGACACCACCTCAAGCTCATCACCTGACTGTGAAAATACTACTAGAAGGATCATCCCGAACTATACCACAAGGTTTGGACCAATATTACCAAACAATCATAACTCTTAGTACTATTACACAAATAAGGTCCCAAGTCACCATGATCTACCTGACCCTGGCCTTAACAAGCGAGGTCCAATTTCCATTTGAAACCCCATTGGCATCCCAATTCCAAGTCCCGAATAGATCCCATAACTTCACATGGGTCCCATTACACATATACTATAGGAGGCCCCTCAACTCTTCACTAAAAGGAAACCCCTATCCATCACATATGATAAGTCCTGAGGGACTTATCCCACTCAACTCACACACTAATACTCTCCATCATTATCAAGGGGCATTTCTTAGTCACTCATGATATATACAATCTCCCCAACCATCGTTAATTGACCTTAATCCCTTCATGCCTACCCACTATCCTTAGGAGACAATACTAGGTTATACTAAATTTCTACTCATTCTCTGAGACCATCCTAAGGCCCCACTCCAACTCAGCCAACACCCTCTCCCCTTGGAGACATAGTCATTAGGAGATCCTAGGTTACCCAATGTGTTGAAGAGCACTTAGTACCATCATAAGAGGCACAATTACACCCCGTTATATCATATAAGGAATTTCCTAGTCCTTATAACTCATTCCCAAACCTAGGTATTCATGCCCATAAATAGAAATTCATATAAAATAGTATCATAGGGGAACCTATCAAGAATAAAACATTAACCCCTAAAAAATCTCTACTAAGCCTCTTTCAAGATAACCAATCCTTGAACACACTCTTGAGAACTTTTACAATGCCAAAATTACAAAAAATTAATTATAATTCATTAAAATTAATTATTAAAATTAATTAAAATAGGAATAATCACCTAAAAACTCACTAAGAGTCTCTGTCATGACAAAATGGTGACTAGCCACCCAAATTAGATCTATGGAACATCCCCAACACCATTCTGAAAAAAATTACTATCATGAGACACCTAATTAACTATCATTTTTTTTCTAAATTCATAAAAATCCCTAAATAAATTAGGGTAGTGCCTTACCTCAACTGAATTAATGACAAACAACATACAATCATCTTTTTGGGACCCTCTCCATCCACTACGCAAAAATTCCTCATAACCCATGGTAGATTCCACTATGATACTATGGAATAAACACTAAAACCTATCCTAAAATTAAACCAAATTAGAGGGCTGGCATCAAGAGACCATGTAGAGGTTTCAGGCATAGCAGAGGTGGCGTGTGCGACATTCCCAACTCAACTTTTTTCATGATTGATGATTAATATGATATTTACATGATGATAAATTCCATGATAAACATAATTGAATCAATGAATATAGGAAATAGATAAATTCTAGAACCAAATCATAGGATAATCACATATTATTTATAATTATTTTAAGAAATTAAATAATTACCTTGTGAGAAATTATTTCTTCATCGATGGATCTTCCAAAGTCTCTATATCATACCTTCATTTCATTATATAAATCAAGAGTATATTCCCTCTAGTGATGATCCACATGTGTTCCACGAACCTCTTAATATAATCATAGGAATATTTGGGTGCTAGTGCGGTAGAAACTAATGTTTGCATCGTTTGTGTTTGATCGCCCTGAGAATCACTTCAAGGAAGGGTTATCTTTAATCTCTTTAGACTTGAGAGTGGTGGTGGAGGAGCATATCTCTCAATTATTGAGAGAATTATTGGAGAGGGATCTCTCTAGGGATTTTAGAGGATTCTCTATGGATCTTTTTATGCATAAAAAATGAATTATCTCTCTAGAAAGATAATATAATTGGGTTTACAGACCTCTAGGGTTAGAAAATAATAACTGTATATGTGCCCTTATTATTTCCATAATTACTATGGAACTCCATGTCTATAATAATAATAATAATAATAATAATATTATTATTATTATTTCTTGACACACGTTAAACTCATGAATTAAATTAAATATTATCTGTTTAAATAATATTCAATATATATTATTTATCACTAGACCATTAAAATCAGTCTTCCATTCCTCCATAATATTTATCAAGCCTTCAATTATGACTATTTATTTTATAAATAAATATCATTTCATTATTCTTAAATAAATAAATAAATATTATATTCACTAAATAGAAAATAAATATTTATTAAATATTCTTCTCATATAATATTCTCTTGAATAACTAGTGATGAAATATATACGATCAAGAAAAAATGTATAATTATTAAACCACATGTAGGAATAATATTTATTCAACTTGTTTAATAATAATATTATTTAACTAAGATTCTGAATACATTTAGTGTGTGACCCTCTAGGACTCTTTCTCGGCGACATTAGTGAAGTAGCCAAAAGTCCAAGGTTTTCATCTAGAAACACACCAAGGAACCCATAAAGAAATAATTTAATTCCAAAATGAAATTATACCTAATACAGAGATTTACTATGTAATATAATCCTTTTACCATGATATCTCTAATCAAGCAGGTTACTTGCTGGTGCCATCGACCTATGTGCTTGATGTATCTTTCTTTGACTTTCTAGAAATAGAAATTTCCTATAGAGAAAAATGGTTATGGATTTATTTAGTCTATATCAATTTCATCAAAGTCCATGGTATATAAACTTCCATTAAAGAATATAAGGAACACATCCTTTTTTGTATTATTCATTAATGAAATATTACTTGTGACACACTCAATGTATCCCACCTCACTACGAACATATGTTACTGAGATTTTCACAAATAAATAAAAGTACAAAACTTATAATACTCATTAATAATAATATTAAATTCAAATGATCAATAAACAAATCCAAAGATAAGAACATCCATTGATATATATAAATGTGGGTTTCCTACCGGCGGGTCTCATTCTCATAATATCCTACACTGGATATTACCAAGGGATTACACCATGAGAAGGTGTCTTAAATTTCTATGAGTATCCACCCCTGATATCCTATATCATTTGTGTCTCTAAAGTTATTTCATAAATCTATAGAACATATATATTTAACAATACTATCATGAAACTTCTAGGTTCTTATCATAGTAGGGAACTGTGATGTCCTTTTAGTGCAACGACTACTCTTAGGAAATCATCACATAAAATGTCACATAGAAGAACAATAATGATTTAATAATAAGTTTATTAATATTAAAAATAATCAATATATGTTATCATGAAGTATATAAAATTTGGTTCTAGGTCACTAACTCAAACAGACTCCCACCCGCACTTGAGCCAACTACTAATAACCATCAGCCTGTTATCTCTCACGTGATACTCATTATTCTTATAAGATTAGACTTTCATAAATGGATCTACCATGTTTTCTTTTGTGGGAAATATTCTTACTGTAACCTCAACCCTCTTAGAAAATTACCCCAATATGTGATACTTTCGGAGTATGTGCTTTGTCCATTTTTGTGACATTGGATCTTTTGCAAGAGCCACTACTGCATTATTATCCTAATACAATGTGATAGGGTATTTATTGTTAGGTACCAAATCAATATCTTGGAAAATGTTTCATATTCAAACATCTTACTTTGCTGTATCAAAATCCACTATATACTCATACTCCATTTTAGAATCAGTGATAACTAACTTCTTTGAAATCTTCCAGCTTACAACTCCTCCATTGGGACAAAAAAATATCCCGATTGTGACTTCATATCATTATAATCTATTTGAAAATTAGCATCAGTATAACCCCTGATGACTATCTCTTAATTAACTCCATACACTAGGAACATATCCTTAGTTATTCTCAGATACTTAAGGATAACCTTAATAGCAGTCCAATGCTATTCTCCTAGATTAGTTTGATATTTTCATACCATGATCAATGCATATGAAACATCTAGTCTAGTATATAACATGGAATAAATGTTTGATCCTATCACTAAAGAATATGGGATATTACTCATTATCTATTTCTCTTATTGTGTTTGAGGACACATTTTATTATAAATATGTGTACCATGTGACACTGGAACCAATCCCCCCTTGGATTGTTCCATACTAAATCTCTTTAGTATATGATCAATGTATGTACTTTAAATTAGTCTAATCAGCCTATTGGTCTATCCCAAATGATCTTGATCCCTAGAATATAGGATGATTCACCTAAGTCCTTCATAGAGAAATACTTGTTTAACCAGTCCTTGATAGAATATAAGACTAGTTTGTCATTTCTAATAAGTAATATGCCATCAACATATACTACTAGGATAATGATTACATTCCAACTAAACCTATTATAAATACATGGAGAAAATTCATTCTTAATGAAACTAAATACTTTTCTAGCTTCATAGAATTGAATTTTCCATGACCTAAATGATTTCTTTGATCCATAAATGAATATTTATAACTTGTATATCCTTTTGGCATTACCTGAAGTCACAAACCCTTCTAGTTGTGTCATGTAGAAATCTTACTGAAGGTTCCCATTAAGGAAATATGTTTTGACATCCATTTTCCAGATTCTATAGTCATGTTAAGATGATAAAGAAAATAGAATTATGATATATTTAAACATGGAAATTTGTGAAAAGGTTTTATCATATTCAATTCCTTGAAAGTGTTTAAACCCTTTATCTACTAGCTTTTCTTTACAGGTATTTAATTTACCTTCCATGTCTATTTTGTTCTTGAATAACCATTTTTACCCTATAAGATTTATATTAACTGGAATATCGACCAAAACCCAAAATTGGTTATAATACATGGAATCCATTTTAAAATTCATGGTTTTTTCCACCTTGTAGCTTTTAAGCTCTCTACTACCTCTTTGCAGGAGATAAGTTAATCATTGTCGACTAATAATGAGTCACTATATTCAGTGAATAAAAAAATATCTCTCTAGTTATCTTACTTCTCTAGTGATCCTATGCAGTACTTATGTTTCAGGAATTACTTCTTCTATGGGGACCTATGGAATCTATTCATGTACCAAATCTTGTGTATCTTGAACATCAACTTCATTGAATTAAATATTTCTCCCACTATACTTTTAAGGATTTGCTCTATCTCAAGAAAGATGGATTGTCTAGTAATAGTCACTTTTAAGTATGAGGGGTTTTATAGGAAATATCTCTTTGTTTCCTTAGGATAACCTATAAAGATACACCTTGTTCCCTGATATGTTAGTTTTTTACTTAAAAAGGCCTTAACAAATGCCTTGTAACTGTAGACATGTGTATACGACAAAACATGTTTCTTTCCACTTCATAACTCTAAGGCAATTCTGTTTTACACTTTATATGATACTTGGTTTAGTGTTTATGATTCAGCTTGTCATTCATACCCCCAAAAGGATAATAGAATATCTACATGGCTCATCATCAACCATACCATGTCAAAAATGGTATGGTTCCTACTTTCACTAACACCATTCCACCATGGTGTGTAAGGTGGAGTTAGTTAAGATAGAATCCCAAACTCCCATATAAAGTCAAAAAACTGTTGGTTAAGATATTCACCACTTCGATCTGATCAAAGTGTTATGATATTTTTCCATGTTTATTCACTACTTAATTTTTTAATTCTTTGAATTTATCAAAGGACTAAAACTTATACACCTCATTATATAGACATATCCATATCTACTCAAGTCATCAGTAAAGGTTATGAAGTAAGAATACTAACCTATAGATTCTATTTGAAGTGGTACACACACATAATGGTGTAACAATCCTAAAATATTCATGTCGGTTTCACCATATCTACCAAATGACAGTTTGGACATTTTTCATTATAACAAGAATGGAATCTTTTAGGTGTTTTCATCTCAAAAGAGTCTAAATAACCATCTTAAAAGAGCATTGTCAAATGCTTCTTATTTACATGACCAAGACAATGATGCCATATCTGGGTGTTATATGAGTCATGTGGATATGTTTCATTATCTATTTACAACACTTTTTTTGTAATTTAATACATAAATATCATTATTTAAATGTTCCACACTTGTATTTATAAAAGAAACAACTTTTATTTCCAAAACTAAAAATAAAACCATATGTGTCTAGGAAGGATGTAAATTTTTTGGTCTTGGTAACAATTGGTACATGATAAAAATATCTTAAAACCAATATGATTCCTATTAGCAATGAAAGATGGTAGTCTTTAATGTATAGAGTAGCCAACTTTACACCATTTGAAGCACACAAATCCACCTCTCCTCTAGCAATATTTCAAAATATACTTGGTTCATATATTTTGATATAGATGTGATCATCGTAAGTTGTATATAATACCCAATGTGTAGATATTGAAATATTACACTCAATAAAAAACACACCTTTAGATCCACTTGCTTCTATTTGCAGTTCCTATTACACTATCCTTTCTTACCACATGAAAAACATACCGTTTCCTTTTTCCTTTCCATACCTCTAGGCCTTCCTATTCTTGGAAGGATGGTTCTTGGGAGATTTGGACTTGTTTTGTCTCTTAGGACCCTTCCTCCTTTTCTTCCTTTTATTATTCACCATAAAGACTGCAGTTTTTCATGCCCCATGTCCTTATCCACTTGTCGAATTAGAGTAATAATTTATGAAAAAATATTATCCTTATTGTTCATGTTATAATTAATAATAAAAATGGATAAGGAATTGGGTAGTGAGGAAAGTACAAGATTTGTGTGCAACTCATCTGGGAATTTAATCCCTAAGATGTATAAGTGTTCAATGCAGCTAACAATATTGACTACATGAGGCCCAAATGATGTTTACTCTCTAAGATTGGTTATAAATAGAGCATTAGAGATATCATATCTATCTTGTATCTCCTTATCTTGATATATATCCCAAAGTAAAGACATCATGATATACATATCTAAGTCCTCATGTTTCTTCAGAAGCTCATTGGTCATGGATGATAACATGAAGCACTGAACATCCATGGAATCATTCAAAATTTTCTCATAGAGAGATAAAATTTCCTCACTAGCCTCTTTACTAGGTGAATAATGAATAGGTTCTTACAAGGCATACAATTTTCTTTCACATATTAGGATAATGAATAAGTTTCTTTTCCACTTTTGGAAGTTTTTACTAGTGATAAGGTTATCCTCTCAAGTAAGGATTGTAGAGATATGTTTAAAGTAATTTTTATTATTGTTTCTATAAAGAATATGATCAGAGTTTTATTACTTTATCTAATAAAATTTATACAAATAAACAAATATTATATTTATTAATCTCCCACTATTTTATCAAAACCCAATATCCCTCCCCATTGGCTTCAGAATATCCTATTTCTTATACATTATAGTGTCAAGGATCCATATTCTCCTTCTCATCACCCTAAATTTGACCGATAAAGAAACTTTAAGGGTTTTAGGTAGGCATTCCAAATTCCAAATACATTAACTCATAGTTCCTTGATCTATTGAGTGGAATCCCAAATCCTGTAATCCTTAAATTTTATTTCCTCAACCTTTTTTGTCTCAGTTACACCAAGTATTGATTTGGTAGTCAACCCTTGATGTGAATTAAGTAAACTCAACCCAAAAATTTAATTTATAATTCCCTAATAATTGAAATCACCCCAACTTTGGATCATCAAACAGTTTGAACTATGGTTCAATTTTAACTAAAATAGTGGAAGACTATAACGATTTAATATATATAATTAAGAGATTTTATCTTTTATACCAAAATTTCAAATTATTATCTTTATTACACTCTTTTTAATGTTAATTGGATTTACTTAAGGAATTAACCATGACTTAGATAATTTTTATGAATAATTCAGTTTATTTTAGTTATATCATGTATAATTGTTAATTCATTAATTCATGTGATCATGATAAAAC
The DNA here is from genome assembly GCA_963277665.1 of Viscum album. NCBI lineage: Eukaryota > Viridiplantae > Streptophyta > Magnoliopsida > Santalales > Viscaceae > Viscum > Viscum album. The sequence continues at coordinate 26,229,665 of OY728156.1, forward strand.
ATCCATAATGAAATAATCATCAAACTTTAAAGAAATAAAATAATAAATTGGTATGATCATGAGCTTTTACTAATGGTTTTTATCTAGTGGATGATAAACTAACTATAAACCTAGGGGAAAACAACTTGAGACATTTATAGTTCATGTTATAACTTTCCACTAGTCCACCTATGTATCTCTATTGTATTGTTTTTTCCTTAAATCCAAACTTTAACTACCTCCACTAGCTTAGGAGCTCTATCCATTACACATGCTTTTACTCACACACAGGTGAGGGGAACCAAAGGATTGGTTAAGGGGTTTACATAAAACAATCCATGGGAACACATGGCCATACATAATGAGAGGAGGTATGACACACATGACACATATTTAATTTAATAATAAATTAAAATAAACCAATCACATATGAAGATCAATTTTAAGCTTACGATCTTCCACATGCATTCAACGGATTACACATTTATTAAAATTAACATTTAATTCTAGTCATTCTTATTTAAGATAAATCATGCTTGAATCAATTAATTATCTTATTTAATTAATAAATTATTTTATCTTAGTTATCATTCAAATTTTATTAAGATTCTCATCCATCATATTTTTGAAAAAAAAAATTATTTAAAATTAATTGTGCAAAAAAAAAACCTTGGAGGAAACATAATGAGTACCCATCCAAACTACCCAACATGTATTATAGTCATATACTGTTTACTCTTATGACATGTCTAATACATGAATTATCATGTAATTTCATGGTGTATACTATCAACTTAATGAAAACACAACACACATGGTATTTATGTAGTGTGTTATGCTTCAATGTGCATAGAGTAATTGCTATAATATGACTTATAAATGATTTTCATATATGAACATTGTGAAGATATCAACTAGAAATTTATAGATATAGAACTCATCACATGGTGTGTACTATAAACTTAATGACCACAAATAACACATTTTTATAAGGTTTTAACAGTATAATAAATTAATTTTTAATTCTACATAATTTGGTAAAAGTAAACGATGTGTACATTGTAATTACGCGGTGTGCATTCTTCTCACCATCTATCCATGAAACATGCCTATAGACTCAGTATGTAATTGTTCCATGGAAAATATAGTATCTGAGTTACATGACCACTAGTCATATATTCCATGTAGGAAGATACACAACTCGTCTGTGACTAAAGGATTACACATTGTGTATAAAATTTACATGACATGTACTCCGGATGAACGTGCACCAGGATGGCTCGATCAACACATGGTGTGTAATTAAATTCACTACATGTAATAAATCCAAAAGTATTTAATTAATTACAAATTAATTCAGGGTATATTAAACATGGGTACACGATGTATACCTTAAGGTTACATGACATGTACTCTTGTGTTGTCCAACCAGACTTCTCAGCATCTCCGGATGATATCTTCAATTTTCTTTTGTTCATAAAATTAATTGATTTAATTATATTTATGATAAATGAAGAGGAAGAGAGGAAATATCACAATTTGGATTAAATAATGATTAAAGTGTAATTGAAAACAAATAAAAAATGCATAAATAAATTAATGATATTTAAATAATTATAAATAATTATGCGACCACATTGATACCACTTGTAAGTTCCGGGCATAATAGAAGCAGCGGATGGGGCATGACCAACTCAACTTTTTTTCTTGATCGATGATTAATATGATACTTAAATGATGATAAATTTTGTGATCAATGAAATTTAATCAAATAATATAGAAAATATATAAATTTTAGAACTGAAGCATATGATCATCACATATTATTTATAATTAATTTAAGCAATTAAATAATTACCTTATGATAAATTCTTACTTTGGTTGATGGATCTTCCAATGTCTCTACATTGTACCATCATTATGTTATAGTAATCAAGATTATATTATCTCTATAAATTATCCACATGTGTTCCAATAACCTTCAAATGTTTCCATAAGAATATTCAGGTTCTAGCGTGGTAGATCCTAACACTTGCATCATTTGAGTTTGATCTCCCTGAGAATTGCTTCAAGCAAGTGTTATTTTTGATCTCTCTAGACTTTATAGTGGTGGAGGAGGATGATTTATCTCTATTATTTAGAGTGTTCTTGGATAGGGAGCTCTCTATGGATTTGATAGGATTCTATCTAGATCTCTTTGTGCATAACAAATGGATTGGATCTCTAGAAAATAATATAATTGAGTTTATATACCACTAGGGTTAGAAAATAATAATTTTACATGCACTATTATTATTTCTATAATCCCCATATAACCCCAAGTCTATAATAATAATAATAATAATATTATTTATTGACATATGTTAAACACAAAAATTAAATTAAATATTATTTATTCAAATAATATTCAAAATATATTATTTCTCACTGGACCATTAATCTCGATCCACCATTCCTATAAAACATTTATTAGTCCTTGAATAATGACTATTTATTTAATAAATAGACATCACTACATTATTCTATAATAAATAAATAAATATTATATTCACTAAATAGTAAATAAATATTTATTAAATATTCTTCTCATATAATATTCTCTTTAATAACCAGTGATAGAATATATGTGATAAATAATACATGAATAATTATTAAACCACATGCGGGAATAATATTTATTAATTTTTTTAAATAATAATATTATTTAACTATGATTCTGGATACACTTAGTATGTGACCCTATAGGCATCTTTCTTAGTGACACTAGGTGAAGCAGTCCAAGGTCTAAGGTTAACATCTAGAAACATAGAAAGGTAACCATAGTGAAATAATTCAATGTTGCAACAACATTATACCTCACATAGATGATTACTGTGTAATATAATCCCTTTATCAAAAATTTTCTAATCAAGCAGGTTGTATGCTGGTGCTATCAACCTATGTTCTCAATGTATATTTATTTATCTTTTTAGAAATAAAACTTACATATAGAACACCATGACCATGAATTTATTTAGGCTATATCATTTCCATCAAAGGGCCTGAGATATAGACTTATATTAAAGAACATAAGGGGAAAATCCTTCCCAAAATTATTCTTTAATGAAATATTACTCACGACTTACTCAACGTATCCTACCTCACCGCAAACATATGTCATCACAATTTTCATCAATACATCAAAGTACATGATTTATAATACTCATTAAAAATAATCATAAATTCTAAGGATCAATACAAACATCCACAAATAGAAAAATATAATGACACATATAAATATGTATTTTCTACTGGAAAGTCCCATTCTCATAATATCCTACACTAGATATTACCAAGGGCATACACTATGAGAAGGTGCCTCAAATTACTATGAGTCTCCACCCCTGATAGCCTGTAAAATTTATGTTCCTCAAATGATTTCATATTTCTATATAACATATATTTAATAATACTATCATGGAACTTTTGGGTTCTCATCATATTGAGGAACTACTATGACCTTTCAGTGCGACAACTACTCTTAGGAGATTTTCACATACTATATTATAGAGAAGAAAAATTATGATGTGATAAGGAGTTTATTAATATTCAAAAAAATTAATACATGTTATCATAATGTACATAGAATTTGGTTCTATGGAACCAACTCCAACACCATGAATGGAACAAGAACTAAGGATATTACCTAGAATCACTACTAGAATACACAAAAATACATCCCATTTCAAGGGGGTCAAAGGAGAATTAAGGGAGGTGTAAATCCAACCAAATGGATTCTCCATGATTCTATAAACCCCATAAAATTGAAGTCTAATGAATTTTTTTAAGTTCCCATACTAAAAAAGGTCACCAGACACTATTTATGTTGTGAATACGGTGTTCACACCATGAAACACCTAGGTAGAGGGAACCTCCCTATACCCCTGAGACTTTCATTCCATGAATCTCTTCTTCACGGTTTTAAAGATATGTAATGGTACTTTCTCACCCAAGTAAGGGTAACATTCATAGCATGTAACACTACTTCATGGTGATAATGACCTTTTAAGGGCCATTCATGGCACGACCGCCATCCATCATGATGTGAATGGATATATACAATAATTGTTCCATAGAACGACTACCCAACCCTTATCCGACTTCCACTAAATCACTAGAGGAATCAAAAGGCCTCAAACCACAACTAAAAACATCATTTATGGTTGAATAAATGTTCAAATTCATAATTAGAATCATGGTTCTCAAAATGAACCCCTCACCAGATCAAAATTCAAAGTTTCACCAAAATTCAATGACCGTAAAATATTTGGGGAATTATATATGGTTAATTTTATACACAAGGGGTCAACACATGTAAAGGTTTACTCTTTATTATTAGTAAGTCTATATGTAAGGGTCACCATTCATAAGGTTGTACTCTTACATATGGGTATCCTCATATATTAAGGTTCCATACTTTTAGAATATTGATGGATTATATATAAAGGGTGATATGTAAGGGTTACCATACATAAGGGTTAATAAATAAGGGTCCCAGACTTTTCCAAAATTTGGCATGAACATAAAGAGAGGGAAAATATTTTGTGAGCCAAGGGTTCACATCATGTTGTACTATGATGTATTTAGAGGGGGATTCATGCCATGAAGGTTGGTTCATGTTGCAAGGTTCTTGTGACAAATTTATTTAAAATATTTATTAATTAGTTTAATTTAATTATAAGTGGGATGGAGGGGGGGGGGTTATTCCATTTCATCCAGAATATATTAGACATGCCTTATATTGTTCTCTCATTATTCTTTTCATCCCCAAGTGATATTTTCATCAAATATTCCTATATCTTAATGTTGTATTTTGAGGAGAGTATCTATGGGTAAGGCTAGATTCTATATGGTGTTTCATTATAGTTTCTCTTATAGTTTCCTTGTTTTCTACCAGTTGTTCCCTAAATTAGGGATTTTTAGGTTATATGATTTCTTTTGATCAATGTCGTGTCGGTCAGAGTTTCTTAGTGAGTGGAGTCTTACTAAATCCAAATGAGGTATGTGGAATTTACACTACTAAGTATATTAATAATTTGAGGATTTTATGTTTTTGTGCTATCACTATGGATATTTTAAGCATTTTTCATGATTTGTGTGATCTAACCCTATAAATTTGGATGATCGTACACCAAACTAATAGCTAATAAGGACCACATATTTCTCTAAATGTTTCATTGGTGGTTCCTTGGTCAAATGAGTATTGGTGGTACTCTTTATTAATGGTTTAGTAGAGTGAGTTATATTATCAGGAAAATTGATTTTAATTTTTAAATTTTTATTTTAAAATGGGTTTTTGAGTAAAATTAATTTCCAAAGTAAATGGTTTAAAATTAAATTTCATTGTGAATGGGATGATTTCATATGATAGTTCTGAAATGGTATTTCAAAATAATAATGTGGTTTTCTAAAGAATGTTTTCATTGGGATTTTTAACAAGTTACTAACATGAGTAAAGAAGGAATGTTATGCCTTTTATAAATGGTTAATAAAGAGTATTTTGTCTTGTTTTTTTAGGGAAATATGAAAGGTCTTGGGTTGAGATTTGTTTTATCCTGGTTGACCTTGTATAGAAAATGAACAAGTTTTATAAAGATTATATGATTTTTGTACTTTATAATTAATATTTCCTATTATGTTTCTATTTTCGTATAATTATGCATAGTTTTATATGAATACCTTACCATGTTATGAAATTTACATTCTTTTGTATGGACCGACATGCATGCAGATGCATGAGTTGGACTGATAATGTTTTTATTTTGGCATCAATGTGACTGGGTGAGGTCCATAAAAATATATTGATCCCTTAGAAGGCAGATATGGTTAAAGTAGCTTGGATTAAATGGAATAATGTTTACTTCCATGAAGTGATGTGGGGTTTCCCTCATGAGTAGATTGGACCTAGAGTGAACTATTCAGGCACAATTAAGGCTTGGGTGACCAAGTGGTTTGGAATATGGGTTTGGGTGATGACTCCTTTTATGGAGGTGTCAAGTGAACAATTATGTCTAGTGTGGGTAACCTTGAGAGGTTTGTTTAGGAGAATCCTATGGTATATCTTTGTGGTGTTTTGTTCATATAATGTTTTTTACATTGATGTTTGAACCTATGTCTTTTTTGATGATTTTAGGTTCATACTATTTGTTTATTTAGGTGTTACCCTCTATTTGTGATCTTAGAATAGATGAGATTATTTTTATATATAAGTTATATTTCATGGGATATGTTTTTCATGTTATATTATTATTATGTTTTGACCATCTTGTGTGGTAGTGATGACCCCTCACCCCAGGGGGGATGGAGGTATGTAAAGGGTATGAGACCTACCCCAAAGGGGATGGTATGGATTTTGAGAGAGGTTGTATATTGATATTCCCTACTTCAATCACTTGTTTTATAAAATTTGGATTATTATTATCCATGGTACTCACATAGTGATGGTGTAGTTCGACTTGTGCAATAGGACCTACCTCGTGGAGGATAGTTTAACTTGTATGAGAGGTTGGCTGTTGAGACACCCTCCTATGATCACTTGTTTTATGAGTTACAATATACTATGATACCCACCTATTGATGGTGTGATTTTAATTATGCCATTAGAACTACCCTAAGGGGGGTGGTTTGGATTTTGTGAGATGTTGGCCATTGAGATGACCACCTCCAATTGATTTTTTTCCTGAGTTTCGGTATATGATTATCCATAAGACCTATGTAGTGATGGTATAGTTTGACTTGTACCATGTGACCTAAACCAAGGGGGATAGTTTTGCTTATTTGAGTGATTGGATATTTATATTCCTTCCTTTGATCACTTTTTTTGAGTTTTGAGTATACAATTAGCAATGGTACCCACTTAGTAATGATGTGGTTTGACTTGTTCCATGAGACCTACCCTAAGGGGGATGGTTTGGATTATAAGAGTGGTTGGATATTGATATTACCTTATTAGATTTCTTATTGTATGTTATGGGTTTATTATATTCTCATAATAGTATTTTTAGATGTCTTTTCTTGATAGTATTCCTTGTGATGTGACTATGACAGAAATATGGATGAAATTGAGCGATGCAGGTGAGGTCAGGTGTTTTGGTGGCTTGGTTAACACATGATGACCTAAAATGTATGATTGTATGTGAATTTTTTAATCATGTTTATAGGTGGGGGTAAACATGATCATGACTTATACTCATTATATATATTTAATACACACCCATGTGATCACAACACCATTCAATATGGTGAGGTGGTAAGGAATTATACTGGAGCATTGGACTTACCCCTACTAATGTATATATAATGGGTTTCAATTTACATGGGTAGACCTTCATGTTTTGTTTTAGGAAAAAGTATCACTTGGTGATGGACACATTTTTTAGTTCTAGTAGGAATTGGAGGTCGAGGACTCGATAGGGTGATTATATGAGTTGGGTTGTAGATTAATGCAGTTTACGTTTTTTAGTCGTTAATCTGCAAATGTTTTGACATGTGCATCATTGTTGTGTTTTTATTATGATTCCTTTTATATATTGTATCTTCTAGTTATATTATGTTATGTAATGATACATCATATAAAATCTTTACTACTTTCCTATTTAGTACTGCGGGGGACCTCTTGGCTCCCTATTTATGTCATTAGGTTTTTGGGATGTTAGTCATAAGGACCAATTATGTCGAATTTTTGGTAGAATAAGTCATGGTACTAGGGATTTACTTTTGAGGGAATAAACTCCCCATGACTATTTTAGGCCCTTGTTTCTAGTCGAAAGCCTATGGAATATGGGGAGGTGCTCATGAGGTCATGTGGTGACCCCCCGTCGAGGTGTTTTTTGGGTGATCTGGGTTGGGGAATTACAATCATCATTATTGAAACCCTTTCCTTCAAAATTTTCCTTATTAAATTCATAATAGGATTAGTTTATACACATGAGGGGGGATCAGGTGTTGCCTATTTTTTTACCAAATTCCAAACTCTCTGGGAATATTTACCCCCTTTGAAATTCAACCTTTGTTTTCAGTTCATGAATATGGACCTATTTAATGTTTTACTTAGTAACCATCAAGCACATACATTAAAATAAAGTAGATAAAAGGCACACTATATTTTTACAAGGTTTGGTTCAAAGATCTACTTATTTCCATGATTATTTATTCTCCCCAATCATAGATTTTTTCCTATAATCAAATGTTGAATCCAATAGTTGGTGCTTCCCATACTTACACTGAGTATCACAGTGTATACACTTGTCTTCTTCTCATATAACTTTACCAAAAAATTCTCATTGTAGTCATAGAGTCTCACTATACTCTTCTTAAATACACTGAGCCACACGAGTTCCATAGATTCACACCATATATACACAAGTGATTACTTTAAGATCCTTATTAAGTATATCTCAAATTCCATACAAGATGATTTTCATAAAAAAATTGATCTTATTATACTAACATAAATTATTCAAATGATAATTAGTATTTAGGAACAATACCTACAACTCAATCTTTGTTCTAGCTCATTTTCACATGCCTTCAATAAAAATTGATCACCTAGATTTATAAATTCTCAATCTATGAAAGTATTGACACCAACTGATAAGAACATGTACAACTAGTTAGTATTTCCTCAGTATTCTATATTCTTCTTCTCATGCTTCTAAAAAATGGATATACTAGGATACTATTTTTTTCTTTAGCTTCGATACCCATAAATCTTTAGCTTTAGTTCAATATTGGATTCTTAATCCTAAAAAGTCTTACCATTCTTATTGTATAAAAACTCTTTGTTTCTTAATTTTTTTAACAATCATCTCAATTATCTCCTTTATTTTCATTTTATATATAGGTTACAACATTTTATTTTCCTATATTTGAAATATAGAAAATCCATTCAAATTTAGTGGGCCAAAATCTCATTCACCTCAATAACCTTTATGTGGGATAATCCCATGATCTACATTTCAATCTAGGTGGATACCATATTTTTGTGGTTTTCTCCTCATATTTCCATAAATGAAAGTCTGCCTATAGATATGTACAAGTAAAGCACATGAAAAAAATGCTCCCACAATTCTCAAAATATTTTTTCAACTTCAACCATTGTCTCCTATAAATTTATCAGAGCGACCTTAACTTTTCTCAATTTATTTTATTCACATATATATTAAATGAATACAGTATGATAAATTCATATAGTAGGATCAAATTCCCTTTGATATTATTCTTCTTTTCATCTCTTTTCTCACTAAACCAAATTGACACCTTCTTCTTCAACCTTTAAAAACAAACAATAATTCTTCATCAATTCCACCTCAGTTAGTATATGTTTCAGTTGCTTATAAAATAGAAATGATTAAATTTTCTTAATCTCCCAAGAATCATCACAAAGATTTTGTGATATTTAGAATATTACATCTCAATAAAAGAATATTCATATTTAACTTTATCTTCAATCACCAAATGATGATTTTCAAAAATTATATTTGAAATTCATAATATAACAAATAATGATCTTATCTATCCTATCCATCTCATACAATATCTCTTTAATCAGGCTAGGATCATGGAAATATAAATATTCACGATGTTTTTATCAATAAAAAACACCTATAGAATCATCTTATATGACATGTTTAAGTCTGAATAAATCTTTGATTTTTCTCTAAGTAAAATATCATACGCAACTTATAAATAGAATGCATGAATACAATATCTTATAGACATTAAATATACTAATCCCAGCTAAAACATTGTATATTAAAAATATATTATATACTTGTAAGATATTTTACTTTATTATATTTTCAACCACCACTTGAAATATCTCATGCACTTTGAAATACTATATTGTTATCGCCAAATATCACACAGAGTAAGATAAATCCATTTTCCATTTCATGTAAATAAAATATAATTCACAAATCATCTAAATTTCATATAAAAGATCAATTATCATATATTGAGAGAAATATCATACCTGTGTAATATCTTATGTACTTCATAAGATATTTTACTTGGCCAAAATTTCTGCTCGTTGGATCTAGAATAGAAATTCCAGAATATATTCAAATGACTTATAAATTTATTTAAATATGATCTTGTATTTCTTGATCAAATCTAATAACTTTATATTCACTTTAAATGAATCTAAGAATTAATTGAATAATTTTAAATCTAATAAAATGTTTTTTAAAGTTTTTCAGAAAAATAGATACTAAAGTACAGTATTTCCAAGAAAACCCCCACCTTATTTACTCTAGCTTCATTTTAGCATATGTAAATCATCATCCAAGAGATATAAAACACTATAATCAGTATAATTTTTAAAAAATCACTCAATTATGTATTATTCTAATTATTTCCACTTCTATTTAAATTTTTTAAGAAAATACTTCTCCAACTTCAACACTTGTCTTCAACACGAGGACCGAATCTCTAATCATCTGATGTTATCATTTCCATTCTTCCATAATGGTATAAGTTCATTCCACATGTAATATAGTGTAAAATTATTCTTTCTACAATATAACTTGAGTCTTGTCTCATTGAATATTAGTTTATCAATCAAAAAATGTAAATAGGCTACCACTTAAATATTCCTAGCCAGCTATTTAATTAATAACATCTCCATTTCCATTACCCAATAAGCATGGGTGAAACCTAATTTATGTATTGGGTGGATAATTCAATATATCAGCCACAAAATATTATTTTCATGATTACATTGACAAGTCTAAATGATAAAAAATACAACTTCAACCTAAGAGAATTTCTATCCCCACTTTGGATTTATGGTCAATTCCAAATTCACTATAATGGTTAATGTAATTCTTATCACCACAATTGAAAAAAAATCAAAGGATAGAAAATACACCCTATTGAAATTTTAAGGAGGATTTAAATTTTCTTATACCAATTTTTATATCACAACTTCAAGGGAATTATTGTTTTCTCAAACTAAATCTTATAATTTTAAGAATGTCATCTTATCCCTTTTTGTTCTTCACTTTCATAATACCCCATTAAATACCTGAGAAATGGGTAAAACCAAATATAAATTAGCAATGTGCCATTAATTAATTAACTTTAATTCTACTTAGTCTATCCAATTGTAGAAAAAAGATTAATTAATTGAGATAATGAGGTTGTCCATAAAACAAATCATATTGTGTACCAATAATGATCTTTACCATATAAGAGATGGTTAATAGATTTTCAAGAGATTTTAATAACCTTAAATCACTTGAACACACACATTATAAACATTTACATGCAAGTTATTTCTTCCCCATTAGTTTAGATAATCAATCCCTCTTGATAACATAGTGAATATAAGTCAACATATTGATGGGATAATGAAAATGATACCTCATCATTCAAATATTAAAGGGTATTTCTAGATGTCTAGATTCAAAATAATTTCATAAATATATGGTAACTTCAAATCCTTTTCAAGATCCCCATAAAGGTATGATCTTGACACTTTTTTACCTTAAATTCCCATCATTTGAGCACAAAAAATATGATATGGGAATAGGGTGGAATTCCATAAGCTCCTTAGTTATTATAGTATGGATGGGACTTAGTTCTCAACCCATCCAAACCCTTCATTTCAGATCCAAAAATTTTATAATTATTCATGTTATCTCCTCTCTTGAATTTCCAATTTTTATTTTTTTTGGTTAGTATGATATTATTTCCTTTTACAACTTTCTTTATAGATGAAATAGATTTATCAACTTTATAAACAAGACCAGTTTTATTCTTTTCAGCTTGCTCCAACTTCATACCCTCTTAAAAATGGGATAAAAATATTCTCAAGCACTCTTTTAGAGTGTATCCAAACTCTTCTTTAGTGTGTATTCATTATTTGTGGTAACATTTTTGGAACTTGAGATCACTAATTCTATTACCCTATCCTTGAATAAATTATTTTGACTTGGAATAGTAGTCATGTATTTTTTATCATGGTGTATAACCAATTTACACCTTCCACACACATCTTTATTGTCTTGTAAGCTACCCATTTTGGGTATCCTTTCAGTCTCTTCACTAAGGGTTTCAACCACTAATCCAATTTAACTATCTATATCTTGGATTGAATATTTTCTTTAAGATTCCAGCCTTTTTTTCCTTTCAATTTTTTTAGGTCCATTTGAAAATTGTCTTTGATGTGGAATATTTTTTCAGAGTAGAATCATTTATTTTTTGTTGGTGTGAGACCATTTCCATTATATTTCATTAACTTCATGGGTGTAGATGAGTTAAATTTCTTCTTTTGTTCAATTTTGAAGGTAGAATAATTTACCTACTCCTTACTATTTGGTAATCCTTTCTTGTATTCAACATGTGAGTAATACCTAGAATGGTTTATACAAAACTTATCACAACATTGACCACCTATCTTACATAACTCACATAAATTTACAAGTTATTAAAATCTATTCTTTCAAGACAGATTCCTCTTTTTCTTAGAATTTTATTTTGAACTAGCATTATTTACTTTGAACTTCATCTATACTCCCCCTTTATTTCATACTTCTTTAATTTTTGAATAATGACATATTATTCCATCAATAAATGGACCCATGGACAAAATTCTAGTAACAAAAACATATCCCAATTAATCTTGTTATTTTTACTATAGGTGCAGTATGTCTAGTTTTATATGCTTTCTGATTTTGGGTCGGAACACCATTCTCTTGGATTCTATTGGGAAGATTCTTTTCTTGGAAATACACACTTTCACCCTTGACTTATTAGCGTGTTATCTAGAATTTTTAAACTTCCAAATTTTTACATATTTTTATTTTAAATATTTTTACAAAGTAGAAACAAATTTATCATAAACAACTTTAACTGAGTTATGAAATACCTTCTTAAATGATATTGATGTTCTAGATTGGGTGGTTTTTGGATTTTTCATCTTACTTTTAACTCAAAGAAATTCATTTTAAGAATGTATTTATAGTCTTCAAGTTTTTACATCATTTCTTACAATCTATCTTGAAATTATCTAACTAGTCCTCATGATTAGACGTGTCTCTTGTAGAAAATTGTATAATTGTTTTATCATCATTTCTGTTTCTTACATATAGTAATCCTAGAGATATATAGAGTTTTTATAAAATCTATCCAAATCATGGAACACTTCCTTGATTTTTTTTCAAATACTTCCTTCTCACATTAATCCCTTTATAAGTGCTCACCATTCATTGAAATTATTTCCTTGAAAAGTGTTATAATTTCTTCTTTTACTTTCATGAGCTTTGTGAGAGTGTCAGATCTTACAACCTATTTATCTAATGACTTTTCCATAACACAACCTCTTTATCTATCTATTTTTTTCATTAATAAGCCCCTTTATATAAAAAATATATATGTAACTAATTTAATAGGTAATTTATTCATATTATCTTTAATTTAAAAATATAAATCTCTAAGTTATTCCTTAGAGTTATATTCATCACAACTTTTACTAGATCCACTAGAGGAATAACATTCAATAACTTTAGTTAATACAATACCACTTTAACAAACTTGATCTAGTGGTGATTCCTTCTCCTTCTTTGAGATTTTTCTCAATTTCTTGGTCTTCTTATTCATTATGTTTTTATGTGTCTAGGAAGAGACTTAAAAATATATAGAAATAGGAGTAGATACTGGTTTCTCTATGTGAGGATCATCCTTAAACATCTCAAATATACACTTTATTAAACCAAATGAAATATACCAGGTATTCAATGTATATGTAATCAAAGGATATCTTGGCTCTAATTCCACATGAAATTCCCAATAGGATTAGTGAAAACACCTAAGAGGGGGGTGAATTAGGTGTTGCCTATTTTTTGTACCAAATTATAAACTCTATTAGAATCTTTTACCCCCTTTGTAATTTAACCTCTATTTTTGGTTAATACATACAGTTCTATTTAAGGTTTTACTTAGAAACCATCAACCTCATGCATGAAAATAAAGTAAATAAAAGGAACATGGTATTTTTACAAGGTTTGGTTAAAATACTCACTCCTTATAGTGATTAGTTATTTTACCCAATTATTGATTACAATGGTTAGTATTTCCCACACCTACGTTGAGTCTCACAGTATATACACTTTTATTATTCTCATAGAAATTCTTCCAATAACTTCTCATGTTAGTGATAGATTCACACTATGTTCTCCTTGCATAACCAAAGTCACACAGGTTCCATTACTTTGAACCATGTATATGCAAGTTATTTTTTCAATCCCATTCTGAAGTTCTGTACAAGATGATTCTGTAAAAAAATAAAACCCCTTATTCTCCCACACATTCTTCGAAAGTTAGCTAGTCTTCAGTAACAATATATATAACTCATTCTTTGTTCTAGCTTAGATTTATAGCTCTTAAATAGAAACTAATCACCTAGCATTCTCACTTCACAATCTATGAATGAATCAATAATAACCGATAAGAACATATACAAAAAGTCAATATTTCCTCAATATTATCTCCTTTTCTTATCAATATTCTAGGAAAATATATTTTGGAGGATTATATTATTCCTTCAGCTTCGATACCCATATATATTCAACATTAGTTCAATATTTACTTCTTATTTTTCATGAGTTTTTATATTCTTCTTGGCCCATAGCTCCCAGTTTCTCAATTGTTGAATAATGATCTCTATTTTCTCCTACATTTTACTTATATATATATCTCACAATATTTTATTTTCCTATATTAAAAATACAAAAAATCCCTTCAAATTTGGTGGCCCATGATCCCATTCAATTCAACGACTTACACATGGGATAATCCCATGATCTCTATTATAGTCCAGGTGGTGACCATATTTTTTGTAAGCATATCCTCATATTTATATAAACAAAAATCTTCCTATTGACATGTACAAGTAATGAACACACATAACTAAAAACATGATTATCAAAATCTTTTTTCAACCACAATTTTTGTCTCCTATACATTTATAGGAGTGCTCCTGCTTTTTCTTATTTAATTTTCCTCTCATATATCTCAACCGAATATAGTTTTCTAGATTATTATAGTAATCTCAAGTTCCATATCATCTTATTTCTCACTTAACTAGATTGATCTAATATTATTAAACCTATATAAACACATAAAAATTCATCCTCAGATCAAACATAGTTAACAAATGTTTTAGTTGATTCTATAGTAGGCTCAGTTCAATATTATCAATATCCAAGATGAATCATAAATATTTTGTGATATTTAGAACATTATAAACCAACACATATATATTTAGATTTAGTTTCATTTTAGATAACCAGATAATTGTTTTCAAATATTATTTTTGAAAATCATAATATAAATAACATTTATCTTCACTCTCTCATCCATCTCAAACAATCTCTATTTAATCAGTCTTAGATCATGGATCTTTAAATCTTCATAATGATTCGATCAAGAATGAATATCTCTAGTATCATTAGATATGACATGTATTAATTTTATATAAATCTCTTATTTTTCACTACGTAAAATATTGTGCACAAGTAAGAAATATCACATGAGTATAATATATCTTAAAAACATCAAATATCTTATGCCCAGCTAAAACTTCGTACATGTGAAATATCTTATAAACTTTGCGATATATTTTCCTTGTAGAATTTCCAATTGCCATCCAAAATATCTTGTACACTATGAAATACCATACAATCATCTCCTAATATAATACAATGTAAGATAAATTCCTTTTAAATTTCACATAAATAAAATATCATACGTGGCTCATCAAAACTTCATACACAAGATCAATTATCAAACAATGTGAGAAATATCATATTCATGAAATATCTTACAGACTTTATAATATATTTTACTTAGATTTTTTTTGGATCTTTATATTTAGCATAGAAATTCCAGAATATATTCAAATGAATTCTAAAATTATTTAAATATTTTTTGGGTCTAATCAGTCAACTCAAATAACTTTAGAACCACATCAAATGACTCTAAGAATTAATAAAATAATTCAAAACCTAATAAAATATGATTTAAAGTTTTATAGAAAAATAGATACTCAAGATAGACTATTTCCAAGAACACCTATGCCTTATCTACTCCAACCCACATCAAATGACTCCAAGAATTAATATAATAATTCCAAATCTAATAAAATGTGTTCTAAAGTTTTATAGAAAAATAGATAATAAAGATAGACTATTTCCAAGAGCACTTATTCCTTCTCTACTCCAGCGTCATTTTATCCCATATAAATAATTATATGAGATATATAAAACACTATAATTAGTATAGTTCAGAATTGATCAATCAATATTGGATTCTTATCATATTTTCACTTAGATTAAAACTATTTTAGATAGTACTTCTCTAACTTCATCACTTGTCTTAAACATAGAGACCAAATCTCTAATCATCTGATGTCATCATTACCATTATTCCATAATGGAAGTATCTCATTACATGTGTAATTTAGTGGATAATTCTTTTTTATATCACAATATTTGACCCTTTTCTCATTGAACATTGGTTAAATAATCATTATATATAAATAATATTCTACTTAAATATGTCCATCCAGTTATTTAAGAAAAAAAATCTCCATTTCCATTACCTAAAAATCATGGGTAGCACCTACTTTATGTATTGTTTGGATACTATAATCCATCATAAATGACATATAAATTGCATGATTACATTGAAAATTTCCCTACCAACAAGGATTATGGACCAAAAATACAACTTCAACCCAAGGGAACTTTAATCTCCCACTTTAGATTTGTTTTCAATTCCAAATTCACTCCAATTATTAATCTAATTATTCTCCCCCAATTAAAAATAAATGAAAAGGATGGAAAAATTTATTATCCCCCTTATTGGATTTTTTGGGAGTCTTATAATTTCCTTCTTCCCCTTTTTATATCACAACTCCAAGGTATGGTTTTTGTCTCAAACTAACTTATAATTTTAATAATGAAATATTCTCCCATTTTGTTATTCACTTTAATCATACCCAATTCATTTCATGATCGAAGGGTGATACCACATGTAACTTATAAATGTGTAATTAATTATCCAACTCTAAGTCTACCTAGGATACCCCGTTATAGAAAACATGAGCACTTAATTTAGACAATAAGGTTGTCTATAAAACAACTCACATTTTGTACCAAAACTTACCTTCACCGTATAATAACTACTTAATTGATTTTCAATAGATTTTAAGACCCTAAAATCACTTGAACACACACATTAAAAACATTCAAGTGTAAGGTATTTATTCCCCATTGGTCTAGATAACCACTTTCCCTTGATAACAAAGTGAATACAAGTCAAAATAGTGATAAGAGAATGAAAATCATACCCCATCCTTCAAATATTAAAGGTGATGTCTAGATTTCTAGATTCAAAAAAATTTCATAAATCACTCTAAGATTTAACACCTTTTCAAGACCCCCCCTCAAGGGATACTCTTAACACTTATTTAACTTCAATTACCATAATTTAAGAAAAAACAAGCTAACTTGTGAATATGGTGGACTTCCATAAGCTCCCTAGTTGTTA
This sequence comes from Viscum album, assembly GCA_963277665.1. Classification (NCBI taxonomy): domain Eukaryota; kingdom Viridiplantae; phylum Streptophyta; class Magnoliopsida; order Santalales; family Viscaceae; genus Viscum; species Viscum album. Next base: position 26,247,236 of record OY728156.1, read on the forward strand.
CACCAGGGATGAGACTTGGCTCTCAACCCATCCAAATTCTTCCTTTTAGATCTAATAATTTGAGAACCCTTCACGTTATCTATTCCCTTGAATTTATAATTATATATTTTTTTGGGAAACATGGTATTATTTCCTTTTAAAACTTTCTTTCTATCTGAAATTGAATTATAAAATTTAGCAACAAGATCATTTTGATACTTTTAAACTTTCTCCAACATCCTATATTCTTCCAAATAGGATTTAAATATTGTAAAAAACTCATTTGGAGTTCCTTCAACCTTTTTCTTCAATGTGAATTCCTTATTTACAATAATGAATTTGGAACTTGATGTCACTAGTGCTATTCCATTATTATTGAATGAATTATTTTAACCTAATAGAGTAGTCATGAATTTTTTATCATGGTGTCCAGACACTTTATGCCTTCTACACACATATTTACCAACTTTTAAGTTACCCCTTTTAGACAGCCTTTAAATATATTCAGTAGGGGTGTCAACCAGTAATCCGATATAGATATCTCTCTCTTGGATTGAATCTTTTATTTGATATTCCAGTATACTCCCTTTTAATTTGTTTTATAGGTTTATTTAAAAATTGTACATGATGTGGAATATTTTTTCACATTAGAATAATTTCTTTTGTGTTGGCGTGACACCCTTTCTATCATTATTATTTAACTTCTTGGTATTATATGAGTTAACTTTATTATTTTTCTTACTCCTAATGGTTGAATCATTTTCTAGCTTCTGAGTATTTGGTGATCCTATCTTATCTTCAACATTTGAGCAATATCTAGCAGGGTTATTACAAAAATTATCATATGAGTGACCACCAAACTTACACAACTCATAGAAATTTTTAAGTGATTTAAATATATTCTTACTAGAAATATTCCTCCCTTTATGTGAATTCTATTTTGAACTAGTAGTTTTACTTTAAAATTACACTTTTCTCCCCCCTTTATTTAGTTATTTTTTTAAATTTGTGAATACTAACAAATAATGCTAGAAATAAGTGGTCCTATAGAAAAAATTCCAACAACAATAACATTTCCTAATTAATCTAATTCTTTTTCCTATAATAACAGTTTATCAAGTTCTGCATGGATGAAAATTTTGGGTTGGAACACCACTATCTTGGGTTCTATTTGTGGGGTTTCTTTTCCTAAAATTACAAAGAGTTAGCCTTGAATTATTGGTGGATTTTAAATTTTTTTTACTCTTCCAAATTTTTACAGATTTTGATATCAAATATACATAACCAATAGAAATTGATTTAGTTTAAACATCCTTAACTGGGTTATGGGATACATTCTTCCTTGGGTTTGAGGTTACAACTTACATGGTTTATAGATTTCTCATATTTAATTTTAAATCAAGAAACTTCATATCAAGAATGAATTTCCTTTATTCATGGGTTTTCACCCTTGTTTCAAAATCTATCTTAAAATTCTTTAACCGATCCTCATGCATTATATGTGTCTCTTATAGAGAGTTTTCCAACTCTTTTACAATCTTGGCCTTTACTTCTAGCTAGGTGTAATGAACCAAACTTTTATCAATGGAATTAATCCCTTATTATAGTAATTCTATATAGTATAATCCACATAAAATACCTTAGAGACCATGATAAAATATTTATAAATAAATAATAAATGAAAAAAGATATATTTATAGAAGTTAAGGAACCTATACTGATAAAATAGTTACTTGACCTTAGGAATAGTAATATAAAACTTATGAATAATAAATTTCCCAAATGAATAGTAACATCACCCATTAAATTATAAACAAAATTTATGCATCTTATAAGTGAAAATATGATATAATTATATCATAGTATAAGTAAGTAAATATATTTTTTTTCAAAAAAATTATTAATTAAGTGTTGGTATTTTTATAAGTTATAAATATTTAATTAAATTTTTATAATTAAAAATTTTAATGTATTTTCATGAAGTGTATTTATAAATTAATATTTTTATGTCTTATGGTTTTAAGATAATTTTATGATACCTTAAGGAAATTTTCGAAGTTTTATAAAATCAGTTATAATTTTAAAATATATATTTTCCTAGTAAATGATGATTTTAATTAAAAATTAAATTACCCATATTTATATAATTATTTTTATAAAATAGAGTTAATTTTTTAATTCTACCCATTAGAAAATGGTTAGAGTGAATTTTGGGGATTTTTCTAAAATACTTGAATTTTTGATGAATAGTAGAATACGATAATTTATAATAAAAGCTAAATACATGAATTATGGAGTCATAGATGATGTAAGGATGATTTAAGACCAAAATATTTAACTATAATTTATTATTTTAATATATTTTAATATAATTTTGAAACTATTCATAGTCTTGATCCAAAATAACAAACTAATGATTAAAATATTGAGAAAACACCCCTCTCCTCAACTATAAATACCACCCCTCACCCCCTCTTATCCTCACACATATCAATCCTTTATCCTTGAATAAGTTCTGAAAAATAATCTTCCCTAGACCCTCCCACACTTCCAGGATATATTTGTCTCATCAAAGGACCAAAACCCTTTCCCTAAGGAGGTTCTCAACGAGGAGAGATTTAAGAGGTAAAATCCTCTTCCTTTTTCTTTTAATTTTTCTTTATTTTATTATTCTCTCCTAACCTCCCTTCATACAAATGGAATGATAAAATCCATTAACTTAAATATACTGTAATTATATCATGTTAATTTAATATCCATCATTAAAATCCACCCTCTCTCTCTCTCTCATTCTAAAAATTAAATCGTCGCTCGTGATGTGTTAATTTATCAACATCTTGGATGATAAACTTTAATTTTCCATAAATGACTTCAAGGATGTTAATAAAACCATTAAATGGTTGAAAAAATATTGTAAATTTTATGTTTTAACCCCTTTTAAGTTATGTAACTAACTTATATACGTAATATTAAATGATAAAAAAACAAGTTCGTTGTGATAAAAAACTGCCAAAATTAACCTAAAACAACCATTATTGACTTTTATCTAATGAATAATCCTCATGGTATATAAAAAAATAATTAATAAGATAATTTAAACTTCTTTAATATCATTAAAAACATATAATAACAATTCTCTCTTCTTACACGAACTTCCATTCATTTATACAAGTGAATAGATCATGAAAACTAAGAAAATAAACAGTCCCAAACAATGAATTTAAACTCTTTAACTCATAAAAAGGACCATAAAAGAACTTAATAAAACCATAATGAATCAAATTCATTTATAAAAGGTTCTTTAATTGTTAATAAATGAATATAATGTGATTATATAGGACATTAAAGTAAAGAATGTATTCAGACATAAGGTAAGGGGAATTCTCGAACCCAACTCTCTTTCTTTGGGTTTTCCCTCTTTAAAACCATTTTGAGTATGAATATTCATTAAAAATAATTTATTAATCATTATATTACCTTCTATTGGATATAAATGTTTTTTACTTGAGTTTATGGCAAACACATTATTTTCCAAAATAACTCTTCTTTCAAAATAACACACCTTTTACTTCTCAAGATTGTTTCATCTTCACTCAAGAATAATGATTCTTATATCAAGTACGTTATTACCTATTTCATTTTGGAAACAAATTTTTATAAATTTACGATTTATTAAATTAAACCCCTTCCATTCCATGGGTTATTTTATGTCCAATATTGACATATGTGGAATGCATGACAATGTAAATATCATGATGTGATGGGTGCACCTGAAATTATATAGCTCAATGTAAATGTTATGATGTGATAGGTGTGCTTGGAATTATATAATGATAAAAATGCATTGTTTAATGTGATTAATATCATTATTAAAAGTGAAATATACATGAACATGATTCTATCTTTGTTAACAACTATGTTGTAGGATCGAAATAGTGATGTAGATGCTCAATATACAAGAGGGGGGGTGAATTGTATACTTTAAAAATTCCTTTGGAACCTTTAAAGTTAGTTACAAATAACTATGTTTTCCTTAATCAAAGGAAAGGACTAAGTTTAACAAAGTTAAACTAAGCAAATTCACAACACCTCTAACACCGAATGCAAACTTAGAAAGAGATTCCGAAAGTAGGTTCCGGAAATATGATTCCGGAAATTGAAACTTAACAAAAGTTACAATATGAGATTCTACCTTAAAGCATATAGAATCTAAATGAAACAGAGTACAAGTAAGGAAGTATAAGAAAGTTATACTTTCCTTATATTACAAAATGTAGCAGAAATTAAAAAGTAGTTAAACTACAAGTAACAAGATAAAAGTCTTTTATCCCAAAGAGAAGGGTATCAACAACCTTGGATAAAGGTCCCTTGATTTATACTTTCAAGCAAGTCAGTCTTACCCACACCAGGGTAAGCCCTCGATACGAAGATCAGAGTGTCTCTGTCTTGCTATCTCCGCAAGCCCTCAACTTCAAGGTAGTTGGCAACCTCTGTCTTCCTTAGCAAGGAAGACCTCAAACTTCAAGGTAGTCGGCACCTCTATCTTCCTATCCCCGGAAGTCCTTGAATGTAATCACCAACATTCGGAGTCGCATGAAGCTTTGAGAGTTAATAAGAGCCTCTCTCTCTAGAAATCACTTCAAGCATGTAATCACATGAGTCAAAGATCAGTCAGCTTTTCAGCACCAGCAGCAGCATTATCAGCTCCTTCAAATGAGCTCCTATTTATAGGTAAGGTCGGCCTCCTTCCCAACGGTCATATTTTCCTTAAAAATTGGAGGGACCTATACATGTGTCACTTAACCAACGGTTAGTTTTATAACAGAATAGACAACATCGTTTTATAACAAAACAAGTGTAACAGAATGTACGACACTGTTTAAAATCTAACTCAAAAGATTCGAAGAAAAGGTTCGGAGTGAAAATTTGGAGTCTGAATAAATCAGAGTGTACAAAACAGAGATGATCAGATTATGTTTAATAGATGAATTTGGAATGAGAATTCGGAATGGGAATTCGTCATCAGAATTCGTAGTGAGAATTCCTCATCAGAATTCGTAATAGAAATTCATCATCAGAATTCATAATGAGATTTCATCTTAAGAATTCATAATGAGAATTCGTATCCAGAATTCGGAATGAGAATTCATCATCAGAATTCGTAATGAGAATTCGTCATCATAAATCTTAATGAAAATTCATTATTAGAATTCGTAATGAGAATTCGTCATTAGAATTCTTAATGAGAATTCCATGTTGAACTTCATAAGGATTCGTATCCTGAATCTGGAATAGGACTTAGTCAGAGTTCGTAACCGGAATTCGGAATGATACTTTATTACATTTCTCATCTGGAATCCAGAGTGAAACTTCCTTACAAATCTTATCCAGAATTCGGATCCTAAAATAGAATACTTTATATCAAAGTTTTAAACGAATCCGAGAAAACAGAAATGAATCCAAATTTTATACTTAGGAAAAATATGGATGAAAATATGATAAGGATAATTTTCCTTATAAAAGCAATTTTCCTTATAAAAGCAATTTTCCTTAAGAAAGCATTTTTCTTTAAGAAAACATTTTTCCTTAAGAAAGAATTTTTCCTTAAGAAAGGTGTTTGTGATTTTCAAAACAAGAAGGAATGAAAAAGTCATAAGGAAAACCTTATTGACTCAACAATCTCCCCCTTTTTGGAAAGCACAAACATCCTTACGAAAAAGAAATTCTAAGAAGAAATAAAAACATTAAGGATTATCTCCCTTTGCTTTAAGGATATTAATGAATACGACTAACTCCCCCTTAGGCTTTGAAACTCTAAGGATCATATTAAGATTTTCGGAGTGGCATTTCATTACGAAAAAGAACGTCTTCTTTAATGAAAAAATCCCCCTTAGATAAACTCTTATTAGAGTTCTTCTTTTTATTAAGGATGTTTTCCTTCTCCCCCTTTGTGATTTTGAAAAAGAGATTGAGGGAATGAAAAAAAAACAAAGTACCTGAAAAATTAGTAACAACAAAAGAAACGAGAAGCAAATTTTTCATTAGCTTTGAACTGTCGGCAACAAAGAAAACTAGATACAACAAAAAGATCAGATTTGGTTATTTCGGATATTTTTCCTTCGAAATGAGCCCCTTAATAATAGTCTTGATCTTCTTCAGGTCTTTATGATCTTCTTCAGCTTGCTTCTCTAAGACAACTATTCTTGCGGATTGAGATTCAATCTTTTCTTCCTGGGATTTCAGATTTTCTTCCTGAGCCTTGATCTTTTCTTCTTGAGCCTTCATCTTCTGTTCAAACTCAATCCGATGATCTCTTTCAAATTCCCAGTTCTGAGAAACAGAATTCAAGTTCCCATTCAGATCTCTGACTTCTTGAATCTGGAAGTTCTTTTCATCTGTCAGCTTTTATTCAAAGGAGGAAGTCATCTCATTTATCTTCCTGTCCTCAGTCTCGAAGGCATATTTAACATTATCTTGAAACTCATCGAATAACCTTATCTCTTCAACAGTCTTATTCGACCAATTTGTCATCCTCTTGCAAGATTTTCTATGAGCTTCGTAGCCAACAAAGAAGGTTTTGAACTGAGCCTCAATCTCAACGCACTTGTCCATAACCATAGATACGGAGTCAGTTTTCTGATTCAAATCATGTTGGAGCATCTGGCATCTTCTTCTTGAGCTTCTTTTCCTTTACTTGTTTTTCAAGCTCATCAGTAGTTCTCTCCTTTAAGGCCTTAGCCTTTGCAGGGTCCAATCCGAACTGCAGATCCCCTTATTTCCTTTTCTCTTTATCTGCTCTCCACTTCGCAACAACCTCATCAGGAAAAGACTTCTTCTTCTTTGGTTTGGGAGGTGTGGTTTGAACTTCCTTAGATTTTGGATCCTCAACTTCAGCTGCAACTTCCTTCAACTTTCTTTTCTTTACTGGCTTAGATGATTTCGGTTCAGCAGCCTTCGGAGCCGCTTCTTCTTGATTAGGCAGATCGAAGAACTCACCAGTCTCCTTGTTGAAGGCCATATCCATCCTCTTAAGGGTATCATCACCGACCAACAAAATTTTAAAAACCCTTGGCTTAGATCTGCAAGCTTCCTTGAAAGATTCAAGGCACCAAACTATCAACTTTGATAAAATTGCTGGGTACATTACGATCTGGGCTCTGAGATTTCCTTTATTAAGATTCTCAATGGTTATAAGAATGTGCCTCATGAAGTTAAACTTCCTTAGACTTATCAGGAAATCTAAGATGTAGATCTCACTCTTATTCAAGCTGTCTTTATCACCTTTCCTCGGTACGATAAGCCCTTGTACCCACAACTCTAGAATCCATAAATTTGTAGGCAAACTAGCAATCTTCGGAGCTTTGTCATCTGAGAGTCCGAGAGTTTTCAAGGCTTTTTCTTTGTCAAAGCTACCCTTAGAATCCGGCAACACATGAGAAATGAATTCGACTTCTTCTTCATAAGTCATCCCTACCAAGCTTGCTGCCTTGGTATAAGAAAGCTTGTAAGTCTTACCATAAGACTTAAAAGAGAATTTCTCCCTATTATCTTCCTGAAAGAAGGAAACTGTTTCATAGAACTCAACAAGTAACTCCGAAAAAACATCATCTTGATTCCCCGGTTTGGATACAGCAACATCTTCCCAGCCATTCAACTTAATGTTCTTCGAAATATGAGAATAATAGTTGTTGAAGAAATCCAGATGTACTAACCTTTCTCTGTAAACTAACCATTGTGAAATAGGCTTGGTGGATGACATTTCTTGAGACGCTAACTCCGCAGACATTCGGATCTGAAGTCCTCTGAGAAGTTCAGAACGGAGAAATCTGAAGTTCGGAACGACTTTAAAATAGAGAGGCAGAAATTTGGGACACGAGAGCTTGAAATCAATGTGGGACGAGTATTTGGGTCCCCTTTATATAGGCAATGGAACGACGGTTCAACTTCCTCGGTTGATCTAACGGTTGGGATAAGCTGAGATCAGATCTGACGGTTGAAAACTTGAATCCAATCTTTTTGAGGTTTTTATTAAAACAAGGAATTAAGAAAACTATAATCCAAAAACATAATACAAGAAAATTCCAGTAAGTAAAATATGACTACGAAAACTTGAGTAAGGTAATCATACCTTTCGGATTGGCTTAGGAGGATTATTCGTAATGGGTAATATAAAAAAGACTACGAAAAAAAAAACTTTATTATGAGAAGACAGAGTTTGCAAAAACTTTACTACGGAAAATAAACTTAGTACGAAAAACTTATTACGGAACACTCATTACGGAAAACTCAGTACGAAAAACAATCTTAGTAAAGAAAAACTTAGTACGAAAAAATTCATTATAAAATTTTGAAAATGAAAAACTTATTATGAAAGATTTATTACGAAAGTTCCATTATGAAAATACTAGTACAAAATTTTCCATTCCGGATGTTTTCAATACGAATACTTCCATTCCAGAAGCGTTCTATATGAAAATGTCCATTCTGGAAAATTGTAGTTCCGGAGATTCCATTCCGGAAATCTTCGTTCTGAAAAGTTTGAAAACAAACTTTGAAAAACTTTTTTAAACTAACAATCAAATGTACTCCCCTTATGAAAAGGAATTTATTGCTGTAAGGAGACTTTTTCAACAGAAAGTTACTTAAGGAGGATTACCTTACGATTATCATCCCTAACTTCTGTTTAATGTATTCAAATCTATCAGAAGGCAAATATTTTGTGAATATATCAGCAAGTTGATCTTGTGTTCCGATAAACTGAAGAATAATATCTCCTTTAAGTGTGTGATCCCTAAGAAAGTGATGCCTAATATCTATGTGTTTTGCACGGGAGTGATGTGCAGGGTTCTTACTGAGGGCAATGGCACTTGTGTTATCACACAAAAGTTGAGTTTTAGTAAAACTCAAGCCATAGTCTGTGAGTGTGTGTTGAATCCACAACACTTGAGCACAACAACTTCCAGCTGCTACATATTCATCTTCAGCAGTGGATAGTGCTACAAAATGTTGCTTCTTGCAGGACCAAGAAACTAACGAATCTCCTAAGAAATGACAAGTTCCGGATGTACTTTTTCTATCCATTCTACATCCACCAAAGTCAGCATCAAAAAATCTTTTAAGGATAAAATCATTTCTAGAAGTATAAAATAATCCTAGATCCATGGTTCCCTTAAGGTAGTGAAAAAATCTTTTTACTGCCTTTAGGTGAGATTCCTTAGGATTGGATTGATATCTTGCACATAAGCATACTAAAAACATTAAGTCTGGTCAACTAGATATTAAGTAAAGTAAACTTCCTATCATACCTCTAAAAGCTGTTTGATCTACTGGTTTCCCAGCTTCATCAATATCTAAAGAGTTTGAGGTACCAATAGGAGTACTTATACTCTTAGTATTGTCACAACCATACTTTTTAAGAAGATATTTAATATACTTATGTTGAGATATGTAGGTTCCTTCTGGTTTTTGAGAAATTTGAAAACCAAGGAAAAAAGTTAACTCACCCATCATACTCATTTCAAACTCAGATTTCATTAGACTTGCGAAAGAGTCGGTCAAAGATTGCTGAGTTGAACCAAATATGATGTCATCAACATAAATTTGAACAATCAAAACATTTTTCTTTTCTTTCTTTATAAAAAGAGTTGGATCTGCATTCCCTTAACATAATTATTTTGAAGCAAAAATCCAGTGAGTCTATCATACCATGCTCGTGGGGCTTGTTTAAGACCATACAAAGCTTTGGTAAGTCTAAAAACATGATCAGGATGTTTTGTATCTTCAAAACCAGGAGTTTGTTCAACAAAGACTTCCTCTTGAACATAACCGTTAAGAAAATCACATTTCACATCCATTTGGAAAAGTTTGAAATTAAAGAATGCTGCAAAGGCAAGTAGAATACAGATAGATTCAAGTCTAGCTACTGGAGCATAGGTTTCTTCATAGTCTATTCCTTCTTGCTTATTATAGCCTTTTGCAACAAGTCTAGCTTTATTTCTTACTATGACTCCATTTTAATCATATTTATTTCTGAAAACCCATTTTACTCCAATAACAGAAGTTTCATTAGGTCTTTCAACCAAGGTCCAGACTTTATTCCTTTCGAATTCATTTAGTTCATCTTGAATGGCTTTAATCCAATCTTCACCACCTAAAGATTCATTAGTGCTTTTAGGTTCTAATTGGGAAAGAAATGCTAGATGTTCTACTTCATTTCTTAAGGAATTTCTAGTCCTTACAGGTTGATTTACATCACCAATGATACTATCACTGGGATGATTCTTAAGAAACACCTGATTTTGGTTTTGTAAAACCTGTTCATCAACATAGGGTAGAAAGTCTTCTGGGGTAAATGTTTCAGAAGTATCTTCTAGAACATTATCCTTATCAGAAGGTTCTTCTATCAAAGGTTGACAATCAGTTTTTGAAAACACATCCGCGGATGTAGGTAGGGATGGTTTAAAAACAAAAGGATCTGACTCATCAAATTTTACATGTACTGTTTCTTCAACAGTACAAGTGTTTTTATTAAAAACTCTATAAGCCTTAGATGTTGTGGAATAACCTAAGAAAATTCCTTCATCAGATTTTGGTGCGAATTTATGTAAGTTATCTTTAGTATTCAAAATGAATACTTTGCAACCAAAAACTTTGAAGTAGGATAATCTTGGTTTTCTACCATTCCATAACTCATAAGGAGTTTTATTAAGAAAAGGTCTAATCAAAACTCGATTTATAGTATAACAAGTAGTACTTACAGCTTCAGCCCAGAAATGTCTAGCAATAGAATATTCACTCAACATGGTTCTAGTTATCTCTTGAAGAATTCTATTTCTTCTTTCAACTACACCATTCTGTTGAGGAGTTCCAGGTGCTGAAAAATTGTGAGTAATACCTTTTTTACTACAAAAAGTTTCAAAATTAGAATTTTGAAATTCTCCTCCATGATCACTATGAATAGTTTTCAATGGAAGGTTTTTCTCATTTTTAACTTGAGCTCTAAAACTTTTGAAATAGGAAAACGCTTCAGATTTCTTTTCTAGAAAATAAACCCAAGTAAATCTAGTGTAATCATCTACTAGAATAAACACATAGTATTTTCCACCAATACTTCCAGTTTGTGTTGGACCAAAAAGATCCATGTGCACTAACTGTAATGCATTGGTTGTTGAGACTTCACTGATTGATTTAAAACTAGATTTATGTTGCTTGCCATATTGACAAGGATCACAAACTTTAGAAGAATCAAATATAAGCTCCGGTAGATCCTTAACTAGTTTCTTCTTAGAGAGTTTACATAGGTTCCTAAGGTTACAATGTCCTAGTCTTCTATGCCATAACCAGGAATGATCTTCCATTTCACTTAGGCAAGGTAAATCTTGACTCCTGAGGTCTTCTAGGTTCAAAGTGTAGACATTATCTTGCCTATTGGCTGAGAGAATAAACTCTTCCTTGGAATTGTGAACTAAGCACTTATCATTCCTAAAATTCACAAGGTAACCTTCATCACATAATTGGATTATGCTAATGAGGTTGTGCTTAAGACCTTTAACAAAAAGAACATTTGAAATCAAGGTTTTACCAAGAATAACAATATTACCAATACCAACAATATCTCCCTTAGCATTATCTCCGAAAGTTACCTTTCCTCCTTTCGTTTTGATAATATTTTCAAAATAGCTTTTGTTACCAGTCATGTGCCGGGAACATCCACTATCCATTTACCATGTATTGTTGCTGATACTCTCTTTATTTTCCTGAAATCAAGAAGAAAATTAGACTTTCGGAATCCAAACTTGTTTGGATCCGAGATTTCCAGACAATAAAATTTTAGGAACCCACATCTTCTTAGAGAAGTGGGCTTTGTGAAATCCTAAAGATTTGGGTTTTGTTTAAGGAACAATTCTTTGCCCAGTGACCACCACATTGACACTTGGTACAAAATGGGGCACTTTTAGGAACAAAATAATTGTTACTGAAAATTGGTTTTTCATGGGTATAACCAAATCCGGATTTATTTCTTAAAGGCCATATTTGAGAATACATTTTATCAAAATTTTCTTTAGCATGGGTAAAATTTGATAAACACTTCTTTAAGGAAAAAATTTCGGACTTGAGTTTTACAACCAAGTTTTTATCTTCAAAATCATTAGTTTTTGAACTAGAGTTAGGCTCGAAAACATTTTTCTTAGAAATTACTTTTTCTAATTCTTTAGAAAGTTTGTTCTTCTCAGAACTTACTTCCTCAATATTCTTTGAAATACTTTCAAAATCAGTATTTTTCTTATCAAGATCTTTAGACAGATCTGATATCTCTTTTGTAAGAATAGAATTCCTAGAGTTTTCCTTATCAAGTTTCTTATTGAGTTTAGAATTCTCAATTTCAAGAAGTTCAGCAAACCTAGAGACTTCTTCATAAGTAGGTAAAGTATTTTCCTCATCAGAAGATGATTCTTCATCAGAAGAGTTATAATACTTACTATCATTGGAATTTAAAGAAACATTGGTCAATGATTCAGCATTTCTTACCTTAGCCATAAAACAATGATTATCAATTGGTAATCTGGCTATAAGACCAAGATTCTTCTGTCCTGAAGATTCATAATCAGAAGATTCATCTAAAGAGTCACCACCACTTGCACTCCAGGTGTCATTGTCTTTCAAAACTTTCTTAGCTTTAGCTTTATAATATTTCTTTCTGTTCCTGTCTGAATGCCTTTCTTTTCTTTCTTTCTTTTTGAGCATAGGGCAATCTGGTCTAATATGTCCAGCTCTTTTGAATTCATAACAAGTAACTTCTCCATCTTTCTTATCTTTCCTTTCCTTTTTCTTATACTTTGATTGGAAATTTATCTGGCCAGCTATCTTGTTCATCCTCCAAGAAAGATTTGCTAGTTCATTTTCAGAGACTTCACTCTTACTAGATTTTGTCTAGAAAATAACTTTCTTAGACTTGGATCTGGTTACTCTCTCAGGAGTCTTAGATTTCATCTGATTTGAAGTTGTAGTAAAAGAAACAGTACCATTTCCATTCTTATTCTTGATGTTATCTGCATCTCTCTTCATTCTGGTTTCATGTTGTAGAAGAGTTCCAAAAAGCTCATCAAGAGAAATCTGAGTCACTTTCCTGTTTTCATCTATAGATGTTCTTTTGGATTCCCACTCATTGGGCATAATATCAATTATTTTATCCACAAGAGCTTCATCATATAAACCTTTCTCTCCCATAGATTGTAGGCTGTTGACTATAGTCATGAATCTCTGTTGAACTTTACAGATTGGTTCTCCATAAGGAAAGTTGAAGCCATGATATTCAGCTCTAAGCATAGCTCTTCTAGTCTCAATCACTTTAGGAGTTCCAAAGTGTGTAACCTCTAACTTCTTCCCGATATAGTTAGCTACTTCATAAGAAGAAATTTGGCTATATATATTTCTTGTCATTGAGCACAGTAGAGTATTGCATACCTTATAATTAAGTTGATATTCTTTCTTTTCCTGGTTAGTGAAAGTTTTAACTTCCTTGTCAGGAATTTTATAATCACCAGTAAGAATTACAAAATTATCCACTCCAGTTTTGATAACAAAAGTCTTCATTCAATCTCTCCAGTACTCATAGTCATTACCATCAAATATAGGTGGTCTTGTAGGATTTATATTATCAATCGAACAAACATTAATTCCTGCCATACTTGGATAACCTTGGATACACAAACTTGTTAGTAGAAAAGATTTGTAATAACAAAGTTAGGAATGATAAAGTTCAGAATGACAAAGTGAGCAAGAAAAACTTATTCGTAAGTATAAGTATTTCAGAAACCTCCTCTAATACCAATTGTAGGATCGGAATAGTGATGTAGATGCTCAATATACAAGAGGGGGGGTGAATTGTATACTTTAAAAATTCCTTTGGAACCTTTAAAGTTAGTTACAAATAACTATGTTTTCCTTAATCAAAGGAAAGGACTAAGTTTAACAAAGTTAAACTAAGCAAATTCACAAAACCTCTAACACCGAATGCAAACATAGAAAGAGATTCCGAAAGTAGGTTCCAGAAATATGATTCCAGAAATTGAAACTTAACAAAAGTTACAATATGAGATTCTACCTTAAAGCGTATAGAATCTAAATGAAACAGAGTACAAGTAAGGAAGTATAAGAAAGTTATACTTTCCTTATATTACAAAATGCAGCGGAAATTAAACAAGTAGTTAAACTACAAGTAACAAGATAAAAGTCATGATGTTTCATTTTTATGTATTATCACATTCTATGCCTTTATCTAATGATTCCTCTCATGGTTATGATGATGATGTTATGAATATGATCACCCCATGTTATATTGTTTCATGTTATTATCTATCCTCTTACTAGGATTTTAGATCACCCCTTTTTGATGTATATCCTCAAGTGACTACTTGTACTAAGGAGAATTCAAGGGCCAATAAGAAGCTAGAGAAGAAGGAATTAAATAAATATTTATGTTTTATGTTGTAAAAGTTATGCATGGTCCTAGTTTTCCCAAGACACTAAACCTTTTGATCCTCATTGTGTAATTTTTTTATGTTGTTAAAATGATGTAATATTAATGTAAGAAAATAAGTGTCACTATAGTTGGTATCGAAGCACAATTTAGTTAATTTGGGAATTAGGATTAGAGGACCTTAGAGAAAACCTTTAGTATGAGACTAAGTATAAGTAATAACAAAAGAAGATTTTATAAACATAAAGATCCCATAAGATATTCTTTTAGTGTTAATTGTTAAAAGGATTAAATTATTTATTCACAACTTGTTGATTCATGTTTTTTTACCTTTTTTATTTTAGAAAATAGTGGGAACCAGGAGAAACTTGGCCAATAACCCATGTGAGGGACAATAAAGTAATTTCCTATATAACATCCCCAATTCTTTGGGTGGTGGAGTTCAAAATCTCACAGTGATTATCAACCATCTATATCAGGTTATAAACAATAACCTAAATAATTTGGAACATACTCCTTCACTTAAGAGGGATCAACTGGCTATCAAATGTTTTATGTGATAAAGACCACCAAAATTTACTGGATCTTCCAATCCACTAGTTGTAGAATAATGGGTCAACTCAATAGAGAAAATTTTTTATGTTCTTAAATGTTCTGAGATAGAGAAGGCGACTCTTTCAATTTATCATCTAGATAGAGATTCCTACCAATGGTGGGTGTTGATTAAGAACACCAAGCTATGGGATGAAATTGAAGAGATAAAATGGGAAGAATTTAAGATATTGTTTATTAACAAGTATTTCCTATGAACTCTTCAAACAAACATGTAGAGAGAATTCATAGAGATAAATAAAAAGGAATGAGAATCTATCATGGCCTATAAAGAAAATTTCATAAGTCTTTTAAGGTACGATTCAGGTTTTGTTATAAAAAATGATAACAAAATTGATAGATTCTTTAGTGGATTAAAACCACACCTTATAAAGGATATTGAAATTTGAGACTTCAGGAGTTATGAATAAGTTGTTAGATGTGATCTCAAAGTAAATATGGATTTTGGAGAATGATCCTATGGTTATGGTAAAAAGAACCAGAAGATAGAGTTTTAAGACAGAGGATCTAATGAGAAAGGTGGAAAGAAAACTCAACCACACATATGCCAAAAATGTGGGAATAAGCATCATGGTAATTTCATAAAATGGATGGGGAAATGATTCAAGTGTGGAATATAAGTCCACTAATATCATTAATGTATAAAAGACATGATAATCCAGGATAATGTGGTGGAGGAAAGGAGATCACCACCCATAGTCCAATGCTAAAACTATAGGTAGTAGGGGAACTATGAAATATATTGAACTAAACCTCAAGTACTTGAGGTTAATCATCATCATCAGCCAGAAAATCCAAAGGATCAAGGTAAGTCTTATTCCATCACTATTTTGGAAGTTGAGAAATAAAATTAAGTCATATAAGGTATACTTTCTATTCACTCATGAATGGAAAAATTATTATTTGATTATGGTTCTACACATTCCTTTATATCTTGCAATTTTTCTAGAATTATTGAATCGAAGCCTCAAAACCTTGAAGTAGAGATATATGTAAAAAAACCAAGTGGTTAAATCATTGAAAACCATGTTTTGGACTATTATCCTATTGGCATATGTGGGAAGATTCTTACAGTGAATCTCATAATACTTCCCTTGGTAGAATTCAACATTATAATGGGAATGGATTGGCTCTCATTATATTGAGCACATATAAAATATCAGGAAAAGGAAACATCTTTTCATATTTTTAACCATACCATGCTCCTCTACAAATTAAAGGAAGCCTATGAATCTCCTTTTAAAAATCCTTCAATGGTATGGGTGTTGATTCTTTATGAAGAATCATACCTCACTCAAATTGTTGAGTCAATGGAATTTATCAACCTAGGGGAAACTCCCATCGTGAGGGAATACAATGATGTATTTTCTAAAGAGTTACCCATACTTCAACTGGATCACAAGGTAGAGTTCTCAATAGAACTCATACCTAGAGCTAATACTATCTCAAAGTGTCCCTATAGGATGGATCCTATCAAATTGGAGGAGTTAAATAAGCAGCTGTAAGAGAATTTGGACAAAGGGTTCATATGCCCTAGTTCATCACCTTGGGGTGCACCAGTTCTATTTGTGAAGAAGAAGGAAGGATCAATGCAACTGTGTATCAATTATTGGGAACTCAACAAGATCACCATAAATAAAAAGTATCCACTTCCAAGGATTGAAGACTTCTTTGATTAGTTGAGAGGAGATCAATCCTTCTCAAAGGTGGATATCTATTTTGGATATCATCAGATAAAGGTGAAGAAGGAAGATATTCAGAAAGCTTTCTTCCGTACAAGGTATGGTCACTTTGAGTTTTTGGTAATTCCATTCAAACTTACTAATTCCCCTGAAATATTCATGGATTTGATTAATAGTCTTTATACATTACCTTGAATTTTTTTTGGCAGTGTTTATCAATGATATTCTCATCTACTCCAAGAGAAAAGAGGAACATGAAGAACATATAAGTATTGTGTTGGAAACATTAATGAAGGATAAGTTGTATTCCAAGTTCAACAAGTGTGACTTTTGGATGAAATAAGTCATGTTGTTGGGGAATGTGATCACAAATGAGGGAATTTTTGTGGACCCTTAAAAAAAATGCAATTTAGGAATGGACCATACCCTATAATGTCATGGAAGTCCATAGTTTTCTTGGATTAGTAAGGTATTATCAATTTTTTGAGGAATTTATCATAATTTTAAATCCCTATAATTAAGTTAATAAGGAAAAAGGTAAAGTATGTATGGACGTAAGAATGTGAGAAAATCTTCAAGGAGCTAAAGAGAAGGTTGATCACTACACCTGTACTCACAGTACTGAAGAGTAGATAAAGTTTTTTGATATATAGTGATGATTCTACGAAATTATTGGGTTGTGTACTTATGAAAAATGATAATGTGATAGCATATGCCTCATGGAAGTTGAATATCTATGATAAGAAATACCTGGAGCATGATCTAAAGCTAGTAGATATGATTTTTTCCTTGAAAATATGGTGGCACTACCTCTATGATGAGAATCATGACATATATACTGATCACAAGAGCCTAAAGTATATATTTAGAAAAAAGGAGCTCAAAATGAGCCAAAGGATATGGTTAGAGATAATCAAGGACTACGATTTCTCTATTCACTATCATCTCAGAAATGTAAACAAGGTATCTTATACTCTTAGTAGAAAAGAACCTACTAATCTATCCATGTTATAGATTGAGAAATACCCTATCTTAAAGGACATGAAAATGATGGATTTTGAAATCATAATGGCTGGTAATACATCCTACCTTTCCCAAATTATTGTCCAACCATATATTCAAGAGAAGATTAAGGAGGCATAAAGGGATTATATGAAGTTTCAAAAGAAGTTGAATGAAATAAAGGAGGGGAAGCTGCCAAAGTTCTATATCAATGAAAATGGTGTGATTTAGTTTAGAATGATGCTTTTTGTGCCTTCATCACCTAGGATAAAGAAGGAGCTATTGGAAAATTACCATAGCTCAAATTTCTCTATCCATCCTAGTATCACCAAGATGTACCGTGATCTCTAAAAACAAATCTGTTAGGAAAACATGAAGAAGGATATTACTGAGTATATCATAAGGTGCTTGATATGTCAGCAAGTTAAATTTAGAGTGATAAAAGTTGAAAGGGATGATGCATCCATTGCCTATACACATGTGAAAACGGTAGAATGTCACTATGGACTTTGTCATGGGTCTCCTGAAGACATCCAAAGTAAACAATTCAATATGGGTTGTAGTGGAATGAATCACCAAGACTACCCACTTTATCACTATTTGGGAATATCTCTCACTTGAACAACTTGAAAATATTTATGTGAAGAAAGTGGTGAGACTGCATGGGGTTCCAATCTTGATTGTCTCTGATAGTGATCCAAGGTTCACATCTAAATTCGAGAGGAGTCCTCAACATTCTTTAAGTACTGAATTAAATTTCAGCATGACCTATCACCCCCAAACTGATGTCTAATCCAGAAGGACTATTCAGAATCTTACAGATATGATAAGATCCTACTCTTTAGAATTCAAAGGTGGATGGGATCATCATCTCCCATTAGTTGAGTTATCATACAACAATAGCTTCCACTCGATTATTAAGATGGATCCATATGAAGCTCTGTATAGAAAGCGATGTAGAACTCCAACCTGTTACGATGAAGTTAGTGAAATAAAGATACTTAGAACTGATCTTGTACAAGAGATGGGAGAGAAGGTTCAAGTCATCTAACAACATATCAAAGCTGCTCAGAGTCGTTAAAAGAGCTATGGTGACAACCATCTAAGGGACTTGGAGTTCAACTTTGGTGATAAATTCTTCCTTTAAATATCACCATGGAAGAGAGTCATGCATTTTAGAAAGAAAGGGAAGCTAAGCCCAAGGTATATTGACCCCTTTGAGATCCTCGATCACATAAGAGTGGTGGCCTATCAGCCCACACTTCCACTGAATATGGATCAAGTTCATGATTTATTCAATGTATCACCCCTGAGGAAGTACATAACTGATCCATCACATGTACTAAAATCAAAGGTGGTACAACTGGAATATGATATATCATATGAGGAGAAGTTAGTAAATATTATAGGCTAGAGAGATAAGGTCATACTCAACAAGACAACCCACCTTGTCAAAGTGTTGTAGAGGAACCATAAGTATCAAAAAGACAATTAGGAACTGGAGGAGGCAATGATTGAGAATTACCCTCACCTGTTTATGTAAAATGAAATTTCAAGGGAGAAATTTCAAAAGGGGGGAAGAATGTAACAACCTAAACTTTTATCAATGGAATTTTCCCATCATTATAGTAATTTTATATAGTATAAACCACACAAAATTACTTAGGTAGCATGATAAAATCTTTATAAATGAATAATTAATGAAATAATATGTATTTATAAAAGTTAAGGAACCTATACTGATGAAATAGTAACTTGACATTAGGAATAGTAATATAACCCTTATGAATAGTAAACTGGCCAACTAAATAGTAACCTCACCCATTAAAGTATAAATAAAATTTATGCATCTTATAAGTGAAAATATGATATAATTATGTCATAGTATAAGTAAGTAAATATTTTTCTTAAAAATTAATTATTAATTAAGTGTTGGTATTTTTATAAGTCATAAATATTTAATTAAATTTTTAAAATTAATATTTATAATTTATTTTCATGAAATGTATTTATAAATTAATATTTTTATGTCTTATGGTTTTAAGGTAATTTTATGAGACCATAAGGAATTTTTCAAAGTGTTATAAAATTAGTTATAATTTTAAAATAAGTATTTTCCAAGTAAATGATGATTTTAATTAAAAATTAAATTAATCATATTTAGAAAATTTTTTTATAAAATGGAGTCCATTTTTTAATTCTACACATCAAAAAATGGTTTGGGTGAATTTTTGGGATTTTTCTAAAATACTTGATTTTTTTATGAATAGTAGAATACAATAATTTACAATAAAAGCTAAATACATGAATTATGGAGTCATAAATGATGTAAGGATGATGTAAGAACAAAATATAGAACTATCCTTCATTATTTTAATATATTTTAAGATAATTATCAAACTATTCATAGTCTTGAGCCAAAATAATAAACTAATGATTAAAATATTGAGAAAACACCCCTCTCCTCCACTATAAATACCACCCCTCACCCCCTCTTCTCCTCACACCTATAAAGCCTTGATACTTACCTAATTTCTAAAAAATACTCTTCCATATACCCTCCATAACATCCAATATCTCTTGGCCTCATCAAAAGATCAAACCCTTACCCTAAGGAGGTTCTCAGGGATGAGAGGTTTAAGAGGTAAAATCCTCTCCCTTTTTCTTTAAATTTATTTAATTTCTCTTCCTTTTATTATTATATCCTAAATTCACTTAATCCAAATGGAATGATAAACTCCATTAAATTACATATAATGTATTTATATCATTTTAATGTAATATACATCATTAAACTCTTCCCCCCTCTCTGTTTTTCTAAAAATGAAATCGTCGCTTGTGATGTGTCAATTTACTAACATCATGGGAAATGAACTTTCATTTTCCATAAATTCCTTCAAGGCTGTTAATAAAAACATTAAATGGATGAAAATATATTGAAAATTTTATTTTTTAACCCCTTTTATTTTATATAACTAACTTATACACATAATACTAAATGATAAAACAAAACAAGTTCGTTGTGATAAAGAACTGCCAAAATTAACTTAAATAATCATCATTAACTTTTATCTAATGAATAATACTCATGGTATATAAAAAAATAATTCATAAGATCATTTAAACTTATTGAATATAATTAAAAACATATAATAACAATTCTGGATTTTATCTTCATCTTACACGAACTTCCATTCATGTATACAAGTGAACCGATCATGAAAACTAAGAAAACGAACACTCCTGAACAATGAATTTAAACTCTATAACTCATCAAAAAGCACATAAAAGAACTTAATAAAACCATAATGAATAAAATTAATATATAAAATGTTATTTAATTTTTTATTAATTAATATAATTTTATTATACATGATATTCAAGTGAATAACATATTCAGACATAAGGTAATGGGAATTCTCAAACCCAACTCTCTTTCTTTGGGTTTTTCCTCTTTCAACCAATTTTCAATACGGATAGTCCTTAAAAATAATTTATTCATAATTATATTAACTTTTATGGGATATTCATGTTTTCTAATTGAGTTTATGGAAAACACATTGTTTTCCAAAAGAACTCTTCTTTCAAAATAACACACCTTTTACTTGTAGAGATTGTTTCATCATCACTCAAGAATAACAATTCTTATATAAAGTATGTTATTCCATATTTCATTTGGGAACCAAATGTTTATGAATTTATGATTTATGAAATTAAACCATTTCTATTACATGGGTTATTTTATGTCCAATATTGACATATGTGGCATGCATGATAATGTAAATATTATTATGTGATGGGTGCACCTAAAATTATATAGTGCAATGTAAATGTTATGATGTGACAGGTGTGCATAGAAATATATAGTACTCCAATGAATTGGGTAATGTTATTAATCTCATGATTTAAAGTGAAATATTTGTGAACATGATGCTATATTTGTTCATAACTATGTGTGGTAGTTAACCACTAAGACACAATGTTTCATTTTTATTCATTGCCACATTCCATTCCTTTATCTAATGCTTCCTCTAATGGTTATGATGATGATGTTATTACTATTCTCAAACCATGTTATATTGTTTCATGTTATTATGTATCATATTAATAGGTTCTTAGATCACCCCTTTTTGATTTATATCCTCAGGTAACTACTTGTACTAAGGAGAATTCAAGGGCCAATAAGAAGCTCGAGAAGAAGGAATTAAATAAATATTTATATTTTTATATTGTAAAAGTTATGTATAGTCCTAGTTTTCCTAAGACACTAAAACTTTATATCCTAATTATGTAATGTTTTTATGTTGTTAAAATTATTTAATAGTAATGTAAGAAAATCAGGGTCACTATACTAGGCATCCTTGAAATATATGGATATTTAATGAAATATCACTAAAGAATGGAATATTATCTTGAAAACCTCTTCAAACACATCCTTCTCATATTTATACCCTTTAAATTATTCATCATTCATTGCAATTATTTCCTTGAAAAGTGTTATAGTTTCTTATTTAACTTTTATTATCTTTTTGAGAGTGTTGGATCTTATAAAATATTTATTTAACCTCTCCAATATCATTAAACTATTTCTATATCTATGATTTTTCATTAAAATTCCCTTGATATAATCAAATATATATATAATTAATTTAATAAGGAATTTATTTATATGAAATTTGATTTCAAAATAGAAATATTTAATTTATTTATTATAATTATATTCAACACAACTTTTACCTGCTCCATCCAAGGAATAAGAGTTAGCAGATTTATCTAAGTAAATACCACTCTAATAACCATAAACTAGTGGTGATTCCTTATCATTATTTGAGTTTTTTCTCACTTTCTTAGTATTCTTCTTCACTCTATTTTTATGTGTCTTGTAAGAGACTTCACTATTTATAGAAACACAAGTGGAGAATAATTTCTACATGTGGGGATCTTCCTCAAATATCTCAAATCTTAACTTCATTAAACCAAATGAAATATAGAGGTTATTTAAAATATGTCTAATTAGAGGATAAATTTATTATGATTCCACTTGAAATGATCAATAGTATCAATACATACTCTTGAGAGTGGGGTGAATTAGGCGTTTCCATTTTTTTTTACCAAATTTCAAACTCTCTTGGAATATTTTACACCCTTTAGAATTTAACCTATATTTCTAGTTATTTAATGCAAATATATTTATTGTTTTACCTAACAACTATTAACCTAAATCATAAAAATAAATCAGATATATGGAATGTGATAATTTTACAAGGTTTGGTTAAAATAAATTCTCCATATCATGATTATTTATTCACCACAATATTTTATTCTATACTATAATAAATTATTGACTACAATGGTTAGTGTTTCCCACACCAACACCAAGTCTAAAAGTGTATAAAATTTCCTATTTTATGTAGTACTTCCTTGAATATCTTCTTAATATAGTCATAGAGTCACATTATTATCTCCTTGCATACTTACATGGCTTCACACAATATATACACAAGAGATTCCTTCAATATACATTTAAAGTAGATATTTTATTGTACATATGATGCTTCTACATCAATAAATATAACTTTTTCTACTCCCAAAGAGTCTTCAAATGATTGTTGGTATTTAAGAACAATACCAAAAAATAAGTCTCTATCCTAGATTAGTTTCACATATCTTCAATAGAAACTAATCACCTAGGTTTCTCACTTCTGAATATATTAAAGGTTCTACAGAAACTAATAAGAAACTTCACATCAAGTTGGTATTTTCTATTTATTCTATCTTCTTCTTATCAATATTCTGAAATAATTTTGGTAAAAGGGTCCTATTATTCCTTCATCTTTAATGCCTAAATATTTTTATATTCAATTTAGTATCAAATTCTTATTCCTAAATATTTTTCATATTCTCATTTGTTCAAAGTTGTTGGTTTATAAATTACTGAAAAATCATCTCACTTATCTCCTTCATTTTCCTTTTATATACAGGTCACTGCATTTTTTCCCAATATTAAAACTATAGAAAATCCCTTCAAATTTAGTGGCCCAAAATATCATTAACCTTAATGTCCTATACATGGTATAATATCATAATCTCTATTTCAGTTCAAGAGGTTACCATATTTTTTTAGATATCTCCTCATATTTCTATAAATAGAAATTTTCCTATAAATACTTGTAAGAAAATCACATGCACAACTATTCCCATGATTCTAAAAATATTTTTGTCACCTCTACCATTATCTCCTATACATTTACAATAGTGCCCTTAATTTTTCTCATTTCATTTTCTTCTCATATCCATCAACCAAATATAGTATTCTAGTTTCTTCTAGTAAGTTCTAGTTCCTTATCATATTCTTTCTAACTAAAATATATTGTGCTCATATTATTTAACCTCAAGAAAAAAAATAGTTTTTCTTCATCATACCACATCAGTCAATAGATGTTTTTGTTTCTTCTATAATAATATTGGTTCAATATTCTCAATCCCTAACTTTCATCATAAATATTTCATGATATTTATAATATTACAGATCAACACAAGCATATTCAGATTTAGATTTATCTTTGTTCACCAGATAATTATTTTCAAATATTCTAATATAAATAACAATTATCTTCTACCAATTATAAATCTCATCTAATCTCTCTTTAACTAGTCTTAGATCCTGTCTCTCCAAATCTTCATGATTTTTTGATAAAGAATGAACAATTCCATCATCATCAGATATGACATGTTTTAATTTTATAGAAATATCATTTTTTTTCTAAGTAAAATATCATACATAACTTAGATATATTACACGAGTAGACAATATCTTACATTCATCAAATATCTTAATCCCAACTAAAACATCACACACACAAAAATATATTATGAAAATTTTAAGTTATTTTCCTTTATAAAATTTCCAACCACCAACCAAAATATATTACATGCATTGAAATAATATCCACTCATATAAAAATATAATGTATTGTAAGATAAATCCCTTTTATATTATATATTTAAAACATTATACACAGATCATGAAAACCTTGATTCCCTGACCCGAGGCCACTAATTAGTTCCCAGACCGAGGTTTCCACACGACCTAAAGTGATCCTCCCTATATGCCAGAGGCCACCAACTAGTGGAGAGGGCCTTATACATAAAGTTAGGAGACTATTAACTTATATTAAAGTACAAAAATAGTGTAAATAACCAAACAACCCATCATAGTACACAAAGTAGAAATAAATATATCAAATAACATACATGATGTTGTTATACAAAATATACAACTGATATCTTATTAGAATGATCCCAAATAAAAAATAAAACAAAATAAAATGCATGAACATTGGCCCTACTACCATCCTTGGGCCTCATACAAACCTCCTGATACGCTCGAGCTATCTCAACCTAATCCACAATATATACCATTCTCTAACATAAAAATAGACATAAGGTATGCATGATCACCAAGATGCTTATGTAGGGTCTGAACATAAAACTCAGTAGGGTATCACCAATAAACCCTACTATACATTATTATATTCATGTGTTTTCATGAAAAAAATAAATAAAAATAAATAAACATGATAGATGAGTATTGAAGCACTAATTAGGCTTCCATAACACCTAATGAGATACACACACCCATCAGGTTCAAACTAGGACACCTTGACCCTGACTATACCCCCTTCAACACCACGTCATAATTCACTCATAGTGATATCATAACCAATGCGCAAACTATACCTAAAGAATCAAGGTAGGTGATATTCTTAAAGGAATCGTTAATTCCAATGGGGTTAATGAATTTAAAATTTTAAAAATATGAAATGAACTAATCACTAAAATACAAGGTAGTATAGGAAGTGAAAGTATAAGGTTGAACCCATATAAATATGGTTAAATAAAATAATAATTTAATAAAAAAGATGTAAAATATTTTTGTGAAATAAATATAAAATACTTTAATTGAAGATAAAATGATTATAGTTTTGAAGTTCAAGAAAAATGAAGATGTGCTTAGTAATTGAAAATCCAAGTTCATGATTAATTAAATCATAAAATGATGAATTCAAAAACTTGAGTTGTTAGAATCAATTATAGGTTAATCCAATGATCATGTTAAAAAACCCCAAATCACTAAATTTCCCTTTTCACAATGGTCATGTTACTTTGATTCTTTCAATGGTTTGGTGACTTGTTTAAACATAGAGAAAAACCCATCCAATGGTCATAGTGAGGATCATCCACTAGTCAATGAATTAATTTTATCACTCCCTAACCCATCACATGATGGTCATAAATGAATAGAAAAATAAGTGATTTTAGAATTGAAGTATATAGAAAAGTCCCAAATGAATTTCATTCAAAAATAAAATACTTCAATATAATAAATCCACTTTCATTTTCACTGCTTTGTAAAAGTTTTACCCCCTCATACTAGCCATGAGGGTAGGAAAATAAAGATCTTATTATAATCATAATAATAGTAGTCTCTGATCACAGTAGAATTACCTTCATATAGTTTGGATATCTCCGGATGAATGAATGAGTATCTTATAACAGTGGTTGTTCCTTGAATTTATAGGCATAGGTCCATGATTGAGGATATAATTTAGGTAATAAATAATCCTTTTAATTAATTCAGATCAATCCCAAAAGTTTGTAGTTGATACAATTTTAAATCCCTAAATATTTTTTCAATATTATTAAATTTTAAGTCTTTAATTTTGTTATTAATGATAGGTTCAAAATGTGAATGAAGGTTTCAAAACATGAATGACATAGCTCTAGTATTCTAGGTCCACTTCTCATGAAATCCCACAATTTTAATCATTTATAAGACATGTATCAGTGTGAATTATTCTTATATCTCCATGAACTCATGATGTAAATGGAACTCACAATGTGAATCACCTTCACACAACTTTGTATAAGGTGCGATTCTTCATTTTACAGCATGATAGGGTGATATATTTTTTGGTACAAGTATCCATTTTATTTCAAGAGTTGTAAAAACTTAATGGTCTTTTTGGGCATGTGTTACATTGTGACTTTTCATGTAACATCTTTAGAAGCTAATTTTCACATTATGTTTCATGTCATGAATATTTTCTTGGAATTTGACATCATGAATATTCCATTCATGATGTGAATTGATGTTTTACAGTGTTTTCATATTTTTTTTATCTTGGTTCTTTAAATCAAAGCTCTAGAATTGTCCCTTGAATTTCCATATGTCACTATACATCATTTTAATAATGAATTAATCACTATTTCATTTTTTATAACATTTTTTATTCTTACATAAATCATAAAATAAATAAAATAATTAAATATTTGGAAATAATTATCAATAAAATGGAAGTAATAATATTTTTAAATACTAAAAAGTGTATACATGAAATGTATGTATCAAATCCTCCCACACTTGAATTAATTTTTTCACTCAAGAATGAAATAGAAACATACTACAAAGGATTCTCACCTTATTATGTTTTAAAAATAATTTTAATAAAATCAATTGATAACATGAGGAATTAAATGTTCGTGAATCACAAAGGAAAATTTCATCAACTCCTTACTTTTCAAATAAACAAGTAAACCATGTATTTTACTATTTCCCATTTTGAAATAACCATTATCCTTCATTCTTCCATTTAAAATTTTCATTTCATTATCAATATTCATACTACTTTCAATTTACACCACTTTGAATTTTTCTAATCATCATCAAGGTACAAATGTAAATGGAGTTTTTGATCATACTTAAAATCATGATCCTTATCATGGATTGAAATGCATATAATTTATCCACCCCTTAGAGAAAAAATTATAAATAATCATGAGGGATTCACTATTAGAATCAAATTACTCTGAGACTCCAGGTTTGGTAGGTAAATGATGTGAAAATAATTAAATCTTGAAAATGAGTTTATCTCTAAGGTAATTTTCATGATAATAAAAAACAACTCAATGGAAATATCCTCTAAAAATTAATCCCCACTTTTCCTTAATAACTCAAAGTAGGGTCATGAATAAGCGAAGTACAATAAATAAAAACAATCTTGTATTTTTTCTTCTATTTTTTTCTTTTTTTTAAAAACATGCTTGGGAAAAATCTCACATCCACCACCCAAACACAAATGATATAATCATGAAACCATTTTTAATAGTTATAATAATATCACTAATCAAGAAATGGTGATTTTTTTTAAGTTCCTAAGACATGAACCATTTTTATTTTTTTTTATTTTTTAAGAGGGTGAGAAATGAGTACATTGAAAGAAAATCATAATCCTTTCCCAAAATTTTGAGAAACCCCCCCACACTTATCCATTTTAGCATGTGTGTATCCCTTAAACCATGAAAACTTATCCTAAAAACTTATTTTTGAATACCATGTAATATATTTAGAGTAGTTTAGGAAAGGATAAAATAATATTATAGCACGAATCTTTCCTAACAAGCCTATTCATGGATTCTATCAGCTTATGAAGGATTAATGTATGGGTAGGTCTCAGTAAATGAGATAATAAAAAATATGCCTCAATAATTTTAAATATGAATGTGTATAATCATATCTTACATAAGATGTAAATCAAGTTACAGAAGTAAGAATGAACGAGTTTCACTCAAGAAATATACTTAAGAAAAGAATGGTAAATATTTATCTTAGAAAATGTCATGGGAATGAGAACAAATCATTGGGACAATCACTCATGGAAATGAATATTAATAATAAAATCAATTAAAAAAATATAATAAATTTAGGGTAGTCCAAATCTTAGAAAAATTTCATTTACAAAAATCAACATGTTCCCCTAAATCAAGATTTGTCAACTCTAAATTTTCATGTTTATCTCTACTTATCCATTCTTATATTTTATCATTCAAATTTTTTGATAAATAAATTTAAAATCATGGCATAAAAATTATCCCAAGATGATTTTGTATCCTAGATCAATGATTAAATCAATATCAAAGGATGGGCATGAAATTTTCAGTTAAAGTATCTATTTTTTTTAAAAATTATGGGGGTAAAATAAAATAAATAATTAAAAATAATACTCCCCTTCTATTAATAATTAAAATTGTTGATTTCAATTCTGATTCCATCATGTGCCTTCATTTTAGACCTAAAAAATTAAGTATTTGATCAAAAAAAATTTCATATCAATAAAGATCAAAAGTATATGGGGGAATTAAATATAAATTAATAACATAAATTAGTTCCTAGAATTAATAAATCTAAATTCCTAGAAAGTGTTAAAAAATAAAATTTCCTATACAAAGTTGATCTTTTTTATTTTGGTTTTTTAGCTCAACCATACCTAGGTTAGCTGATCAGAGTGTGGTGTAAAACTAACCATCTCATATTAAGCCATTTTTTACTTTGAAGCACATATATATCATGTTTTATTCTCTTAAATGAGGATGATGTAAAATGTGGTGGAGGTAGCCAAATCCTAGATAGTTTAATGGTAATTAGAAATAATTTGATATCTTTACATACTTGGTGAAATTTTTCTTTTGGAACTGCTAAATGCATGTGTTTCAATTCTACAATGATCACTTTATACTCAACATCCAGCTCCTCAATTTATTCTATTGATGTTGTTTATTTTCCTTCTATAGTCAGTGTAGATTGAAGATACTTATTCATCTTCATGTTTCACTATTATATCATCAATAAATTCTATTAAAAAAATTACATCCATATTCTCCTCTTCTCTTTCTTCTTCCTCTCACTACGATCCTAGTTTTTCAACAAATTTATACAATAACTCAGAAGTCAAGGTCACTTATTATTACTTTTCTCCTTACCATAATCATTTGAATATCTTATTGTCCCATTTGAGTTTAGTAGCAAGATATCATTTATCTTCTTCCTCCAAAACTATAATGTTGAGGGAGTTTTGTATTGGAAAAAAATTGAACTTCAGAAGTGGAACTTACCTCTACGTCACCAACCAAATTTATTTGATCATGAAACACCTCTTCAAAATTTGATTTCAGGCTATTGAGTGTTGCCTATTCCTTGCTCAATTATAGATGAAAACACTTTTTTGATTGACTGTTTATCATTTTAATCTCTTCAACTTCTTATGTTAGATCTTTAAAAAGGAAGGCATACCTATATTTGGTAGTCAAAATGATTTGAAGCACTACTATCACAAAAAAAATACCAAAGTGTGTAAAATAAATAAATAAAATAAATAAATAAAAACCATATGATAAAATAAAAAAATATAAATAGATGATAAAATACTTTGTTAAATTTTTTAAACTAGAATAATCTCCACACCTATCCCCAAAAATAGTGTCAGAAATTTAACAGCCCAAAATGCATCATTAATTCTAATGGGGTTATCAAATTTTGAAATTTAAAAACATGAAACAAACAAATCACTAAACTGCAGGGTAGTATAGAAAATGAAAGTACGAGGTTGAACCCATAGAGACAGGGTTAGAGAAAATAATAATTTAATAATAAATGCATGAACTATTTTTCTGAAATAAATATAAACTACTTTAATTGAAGAGATAATAATGTCGGTGTTGAAGTTAAATAAAAATTAAAAAGTTATTATAAATTGAAAATATAGGTTCATGATGAATTAAATCATAAAATGATGAATTATAAAACACGAGTTGTCATAACCGAGTCTAGGTGAATCCAATGGTCATGGTAAATAACCCTAAATCACTGAATTCCCCTTTTTACAATGGTCATGTTACTTTGGTTATTTATATGGTTTGGTAACTTGGAACCATATTTAAACATAGTGAACAACACACATAATAGTCATGGTGTGGATCATCCACTAGTCAATGCATTAATTTTATCACTCCCTCACCCATCACACAATGGTCATGCATGAATAGAAAAAGAAGAGATTTGAGATTTGAAGTATGCAACAAATACCCATATGAATTACATTAAAAATAAAATACCTCAATATAATCAACACCCTTTCATTATAATTTATTTTAACAAGGTTTATACCCTCATTCTATCTATGAGGGAGTAGGAAAATAAAGATCATATTCTAATCATAATATCAAAAACTTCTGGTCCCAGATGCAGTTCTTGTAGCTAGTCTAAATATATCCTCATGAATGAATGAATATATTATAGTAGTGGTTGATCCTAGAATTTCTATGCATATATTGACGATTAGGGTCATCC
The DNA here is from genome assembly GCA_963277665.1 of Viscum album. NCBI lineage: Eukaryota > Viridiplantae > Streptophyta > Magnoliopsida > Santalales > Viscaceae > Viscum > Viscum album. The sequence continues at coordinate 26,278,176 of OY728156.1, forward strand.
TTCGGGTAATAAATCATCTTTTGAATTAATCATTCTCAATCCTAAATGTTTTCAATTAGTCCACTTTGAAATCATAGGAGATCTGGTCATGATTCTTAAATTTAAAATCTTAAATTTTTCTATTGATGATAGGTTCACAATGTGAATAAAGGTTTAATAACATGAATGGTGTGAATTTGGTCTTCTAGGTCTTCTTTTTGTGCACTCCAATAACATGAATCATTTCCAAGGTGTGAATTGGTGTGGATTCTTCTTATGTCTCTGTAAACTCAGAACATAAATGGATTTCACATCATGAATCACCCATATGAAGATTTAAATAAGGCATGAGTATTCATTTCATAGCATGAAATGGTGATGCCTTTTTTAGTGTTAGTCTCTATTTTATTTCAAGTTTCATCATAACTTACTAGGAATTCTGGGCATGTTTCATAGCATGAAACATAGTTTCACTCCATGAATTTTCATGTGACACCTTCAAAAGTTATTTTTCATGCTCTGTTTGACATCATGAATATTTTATTGGAATTTCACATTATTAATAATCCATTAATAATGTGATTTAATGTTTTACAGTGTGTTTAGTATTTTTTCAGCTTGGTTCTTTAAATATGATCTCTGTAATTGGCCCTTGACTTTCCATATGTCACAGGACATCGTTTTCATCATGAATTCATAATTTGTTTTTCTCATTTTACAATTTTTTTTATATCTTATCATAAATCAAAAGACCAATCAAAAAATTAAATATTTTTTAAGGATGATCAATAAAATTATAGTAATAATAATTTTAAATACTAAAAAGTGTATGCATGAAATGTAAGTATCAGTAGGGTGGCATCCAAACCTCAACCCAATACCTGCAAACACTAGGAATGATCATATGTCCATATCTCATCCCTCTTCCCTATTGCTCATGGTAGGGTCCATCAATCTCATCTCACATCATACCAATACCTAACCTCTAGGGTGGTCCTCGACCTAAGACAACAGAAGGAAATGTCCAATTAGTGAACACTAATCCATCCTTTATCACCCTGGGAGGTCACATAGACACACCGAAATATCCTCACAGACTCTGGGGAGGTCCAAGCACACCGATCCATCCTCACATGTTTTGGTGAGATCATAAGCACATTTAAACATTCCCATAGACTATGAAAGGTCTATAAATCACATGAAAAACACATAGGACCATATCCTATCACACAACTCACTAGATGACCCCAAAATTCTTGTCTCTTGGGACCTAGCACCTCCCCGCAACACATGCTAACTCACCTGTCAGGTCACCCACTATGTCCTCTAGACCCATCACATTATTTTATCATAATTACTATCTCTAGACCATGACCTACTAGTGAAATTACTACCTAAAGGCTCCTACGAACTATACCTCAAGGTCTGGTCTAACCTCACATAGTCCCCCATCACCCCTGGTCCTGCTACCTAGGGACCCTCCAAAGACACCACATCTACATGAACTTATCCTTAATAGGAGAGGTCTATAACTCGACCAAAACCCCCATGGCATCCTAATACCAAGTCCCAAAAAACTATTCTCACTCTAATAACACATCAAGACTCACCTCTATCCTCATGAGGGAGTTCCCCATCATTAACAAGGCATAAACCTATCTCGGCTATCATCATTAAACCCCAAGACTCTCATGGATTCCCACTATCCCTAGAAACTCGAATAAGAATATTCTACAATTTTTATAACATCCCAAAACCTTATTGATATCTCTTGTTCGCTCAAAAAAATCCCTCACCCCATGGGGAAAAAGTCACAAGTTGATCCTAAAATTCCAAATTTCTAAAGAGCACTCATTCCAAGCATAGAAGGCCCAACCCAATACTATCTAATTTATCTAGGGAAATCTTGGCCCCTAAACACATTGTTTGAACCCTATAAAATATTCAGGCACAAACAATCATAAATAGACATGCATATAGTTTTGTATTATAGGGGCCACCTATATAAAAGACATAGTTAACCCCTTAACGAGCTCTGATGATCATTATCAAAGCCAACTGAGCCTCATCAATGATTCTAGGAACCTGTTTCAAGCCAAAAAACATCTATAATTAATTATAAACATTTATAATTAATTATGTAATTTAATCTAAATAGTCATAAATTCTTAAAAACCCATTGGGCGTCATCTAATCACTAAAACCTAGAGCAACGAGGTGCGATATAATCCCGATGTGCACCCAAACCTATGCCATGAAAAATCAAAAATTAATAAAGTTGATTCAATAAAAAATTTTACCCAAGAGTGAGAAAAACCCTAAGATAATATATACATTGATTTAACTTTGTAGAAATTGCTTCAGAAAGTTTCCAAATAACATATCAAGTCCCCATCTATGAAAGATGAGAAAAATCCCCATTCATATTGGTTAATTAAACCATTATCTGGTGGAATAATCATATAAAACCTAAAATAAATTTCAAAAAAATCAATACTTGCGAAGGGAAAAAATAATGGAGGGAGGAACTTACCCCAAATCACCAAAAAAATCACAACAAAAACCACCTCAAATGGAGGGGATTAAAGGGGGTTGGGGTGACTGTTCGACCCTCCTTTTCTTTCTCCTCATCCAAGAAAAAAGGGGGCCAAATACCTTTTAATTTTAAAAAATAGAAAAATTCCTTTTATGGTGTGAAATAATGGCTCACTTCATGAACCACCTAGGTAGGGGATCCATGGCCCTTTATCTCAAAAATTCTTGTAGTGAATCCATACTCCATGGTGTTAATGGCCTACAACTACTAATTTGCATCAAACCAACCATCCATCCTTTCTATGAGGCTCTCTTGAACCCCTATGATACATATAGGGTCTCAAAACACATTAAAAAACATCACTTACTGGCACTAAAACTCTCAAAATATCATTTTGAGTCTTAGTTCTCAAAACAAACCATCCACTAAATGAAAAGTTCTAATTTCCATAGGAATTTATAACCTATAATGTACAAGTTGTTATAAAATCCCCACCATAACCCTTATCATACTCTAGATTTTGTGGTATTCCTTGAATCACATATCCCGATCTATCCTAGTCATCACTTAATCAAGAACTCATCACATTCCACCCCCAAATTCCAAATGTACTTCTACCATACAACTCCAAGAACTAACAAACTATTCACCATAAGCTAAGCCAATTGCTCACTACCAACCCCAACACTGGGACAGTTCTCACCATACCCATCCAATTTAACACACCTCAGTGTCTTGAAGAGATTCATACTATGGATTATATAAATCCCCATCATAAGACTCGGCCTTCTAAGGCTAATTCTAAACCATAGTTCTCCCCACCACAGGAATTTCCTACTAAAAATGCACTTCTAGTGGCTCAATAACCTTCCAAACATGTTCCAAAAAACATTCCTAATGCAGTTTCCATCTCACCATATCTGAACTCACAAAACACCAATCAGAACACCTATAGCTGATTTTTCCCAAAAACACCCAGCCACACCCACCGATGCATCCTCAAAATAAACACTTGCCTACAACCCCACATTTTTACTCCAAAAACCAACATACAGGGTCTTGTTTGTGCCTTGAACCATGGAACCAACTTCCATTGCTTTACCAAGAACCGACACCAGAAAAGGGAACCTTCACTATGTTTTTTCACCTGGTTCACCCCCTGAATCATGATAAGAATTGGGTTGATCCCTTAAATCATGTCACAAAACACAATTTAACCCCTCAAACATGTCATGAACTAGGGATCACCCCTAAAAAATATTATGAATTGGGGTTTACCCCACAAATCACACTCATATCACACTGAGACTACCTTCATCTTGATTCCAATACACCAACTCCAACCAACACTACATAAAAACTTCAAATTGAGTATTACTCAAGGAAATAGATATTATAAAATCTTATCACACTCTATTACCTTGACATCATATTGACCATCCAATGACTGGTATCACTGCCTCTATGACTCATTGGACATGAGGATATTTCAATCATGACGGATATGATTCTCCCCACCATAGGAGTATCATTATCACCACTTAAAATAATCTAAATTCCCAATATCTATGTCCCATGATCCATTCATTACTGCATGTAATAACTATATGTGGTCGAACCACTGATACTCAAGTGCTAACTCCAGGCACTATTCACTTCCCATTCCTAGATTATCATGAATGATTTTACTAATGCTCAATAATCCAATTGCAATGTGGATTATATCCTCTAAAAACCAATGGTGATCTCCCCACTATATTAATTCCCTTATATTACTCCTTGAGAAGAAACCCAAACAGGACCTAACACTACATTCATGTTTCTACTCATAAGATACGCTCATACCTCCCTAATAATTCATCTCAAGGTATCCAATCAGATCGACTATACCATGGTACCATGATCCATCACTGATGTCACCTCTCATCACCAAGTGTCATTACCCAAAACTCTAAGTCACCATGCCCGTGAGCCTATCACTATCAAATATCTTCCACACCACTTGGGCTCATCCATAACCCTAAAAACTCTCAACAGACATGAACATGACCCCTTTGTCGATCTGCAACTCAAATGGACATCATGCATACCCAACATGACCCTACCCCCACACACTAATAATTTTACTAAAATCCTAAAAAATTCTCACTATACTCCTCCAGGAAGAGTGATTAACTAGGAACCCACTCAAAGGATTCCTCTCATAATTCTACTCAATCATAACCAAACCCAATAGTTGAACACTCCTGTATAACCCGATCTCACAATCAAATCATGATATCAGGATTCAAGTCTCATATAACCTAGGGTCATGCACATAACCTACTGACCATGCCCAATAATAGGTCAATTTCAACCCACATCCCAAGTAATCTTGATCATGTCAATGATAACTATATGATCACCTACCACATGAGAGTCATTACAAATCCAAGAGTTTCTACCCATGATCTCACAACACTACATGAAAGTGAATATAAATAATCCTAGGGCCATGCATCCAACCAATCCTTCCCTTGAAACCCAACCTTGATACTATAATCACTCTAAACACTTTTTATCTTGAAGGCCCAAGTGATTCTTATGACGATCTTGAACCCTCACAATAGTTACCCACATTACAACCTAGTTCAGTTAAGTCAAATTCCACCAAGAATCTATAAGAGAAAACACCATATAGTTTTTTGTCTATAATTTAAATAACCAAACCAATATCCCAATGACCCATACAAGGTCCATATCCACATGAAAACTCATGCTTTTCCTTAGATCACCTCTGAGGTGTGGGTTTTGGGTGTATGATTATGCATGATGATAATGTGGTGTCTTATGGATATCTTTAGATACACCCACATGAGAGGAATTAACTCACCCATGACCTAGAGTTGGTATCCTTTGTCCATATATTGAATACTTAGTGCCATTAATTCTCTAGGGATACGTTTAAAATTTATTCAAATCATAATATCTATAATTATGTCTTCACCCAAAGGGACTTTAACCTTAGTAAAAGATGTTGGGTATAATATCTTCAGACCTTTTATTTTTGACATTTCTTATACACTCAAGAAGGGGAATGTGGTCACTGATTCCTTGAGAAAGAAGTTACTAGTATAGGTAGTTAAAGAATCAGTGGATGAGTGTATTTTGATGTTTTTATTCTATGATCTAATTATGTAGGTTCAAGAGGATAAAGAGAAGGTGTTCTTGATCAATTTCCATATCACACCCTCTCTTGTTGATTAGTTCCAGTGTGATTAGGCATCTTACCCTTAATTACAACATATTAGTAGAGGTTTAAATAGTAGGGAGAACTCAAGTGATTGGTCTTGATATCCTGATGATACCCTCTTTTTCAGAAAGTGATTGGTTGTTCCCTTGAAATTGAGGCAAGTGTTGATGCACAAGGGGAATTATTTTAGTTATGAAATTAAATTGGGGGATGAAAAGTTTTTTTATTTTATAAGAATATGGTTATTGAATCCTAAAATGAGATGATTAGTTTCAAATTTTTTGTCCTTATTTTTTACCTTCTAGAGGATCAAAATAGAGTATCAGAGATAGTCAAGGGTTCTTTAGCTTCTTCTAATTTTGGTGTGGAAGTGGGATGATATATCTATGGAATTTATGATTGGTATACCTCATACTATTATTGGTGAAAATTCTATTTTGGTGATTATAGATTGGTTGATTATGTCATCCAATTTTCATCCCATTAGAGAGTTGATGGAGGTAGTAGAGCTTAGGAAATTGTACAACCAAAATATTGTTAAGATTTATGGTGTGCCTTTAGTGATATTTTTTTAACTAGGATACCAATTTTTATTCTTGTTTTTAGAATATTATATAGGATTACATGGGAACATAGTTTAATATGAGCACAACTTATCGCTTACAGACAGATGGTCAGACTGGGTGGGCCATCCAAATTCTTGAGGATATACTTTGTACATGTGTTCTTGACTGTGGGGGTTTTTAGGGAAGGTATATATATTTTTTTGAGTTTTCAAACAATAATAGCAACCAATAATCTATCAATATGTCTCTTTTGAGGTTTTTTATTTGTGTCCAAGCCAGTCCCCATCATGTTGGGATGAGATGGGTGAGCATTCCTTATTGGGATCGAGCCTCATCCAAGAGATGATGAAAAAAGTTCATTCGATTCAAAAAATATTATCAATAGTTCACATTCATTATAAATCATATGATAATTATAATCATCACATATTAGAGTTTGAGGTTTGTGATCAACTATTTATCTAGGTATCTGTTTGAATAGGACATCAACACTTGGGAAAGTAGGTGAAGTTTGTTCCATGTTATATCGACCCATTTCATGTCACGGAGCACCTAGAAAAGGTATCCTATCAGTTGGAATTTCTTCCATGTATGACCTTGATTCATGACATGTTGTACATATCCTAGTGGAATAAGTACTTTATATACCCATATCATGTGGTAGAGTGATATGATTTGGAGTTTCATCTTGACACCACTATTGTGGATCAACCTGTTTGTATCTTGAATTATCACAATAAGGTTCTCCATGTAAAACTAATCTCATTAGTCTATGTGAATTAATAGTGTGTTGAGGATAAAAATGATACCCGAGAGAGATATGTTTTGGCGAGGGAGTAGTGGAATCACTTTTTTCTTCTAAGGAGACTTAGGGACTTTATGAGGGCAGAAAGTGGTATGGTGGAGAGAATTATGACACTAGTTACCTCAATAGTATGTTTTATTTTTAGTTTTATTTAAATATTTATTTATATCAATAGTTGTTAGGAGTTATAGGTCAATAACCATGGTTTTTGAGGAAATAAGTCTTGGTGCTTGAGCATCATATGATTTTTCTAACCAAACGAGAGTGGAGTTTAGGGTACATTGGGATTTTAAACAATTTGACCATGGATTGTATAACCATGTTGAATTATTTAGAAACTGAAAAACTTATATTTGGGGAGGTAGTGGCTTCCACATGGTTGGAAAATAGTTTTTCTAACTATGCGGCCAAACTATGCGGTATGTCTAGATTATTAAAAAAGAGGGTTTTGACTATTTTCCCCTTTTGTTTTTAAGGTTTTCACCCTAATTTCTCTCCCCACTCATGATTAAAACTTTTACCATGACTTTGAGCTTCCCACTTCTCCTTTTTTTGGATCTCTTGTTTCCTATAGTGATTTATTTCAAGGAAATCTTGTTTTCTTCTTGGTTTTTCCTCCTTTTCCTTTTATCTGTCCTTATTTTTTTATTTCTATGGAGTACGAAAACCCTAGGTTTTATTTTATCTAAACACAAGGTTTATAATGGGGGTTTCATAGAATTTATTTATGTTTTAGGTGTGCGAGGACCTATTTTTCTTGTTTCAAGTAGTTTTAATCAAATGCGACATGTTTTGGTTTGGTTTCTAATAGCCGTCCCTATTTAAGGGTGATTTTCCATGGATTTACATTAAATATTGATTTTCCTTGTTTTTATTAATCTACCTATAATTTGATTTATTAGTGATGTTTTAGCCATGATTTTTGTGATTCTTGAAAATGGTTGTCAATTTAATGCTTTAAAATGGATTTTCAAAGGGAGTTAGCTTTAATGAAATCTATGTGTTTAATAAAAAGGCTCAAAGATAATTTATGGTTTAAAATAGACACTAAAGGGATTTTTTTGAAATGGGATTTACCTTAAGGAAGGTTTTTTATTTAGATGATCATGTTTTAATTTGAGGAATGTGTTTTTTTTAATGGGAAAGTTTGTTTATTAAATTGTCTTTTGAAATGGTATTTGTGATTAGAAGTTGTGGATGTTTTAGCATTGAGTAGAACATGGGGAAAATTGGGTGTTTGACTTAGATAAAGAGAGTGTTATTCAAGGTAACTAGGGAACCTTTAGGAAGAAGACTAAGGGGGATTTCAAGTTGCAACCATGTGGACTGAGAGTTTCTATGGAATTATGGTTGGGCCTAGGGAAGACCAAGAGAACTTCCAAAATTATTATACCTATTTAGCAAACTAGAAAATATTTTTAGGCTAAGTAACACTAGAACATATTGGTTATAGCCCATGGTGTGTACTACTTATGCATGGTTGATTTTTATATGATTTATACTTGATGCTAGTTCCTTGTTTGGTTGTGATATATTTTTTTCTTATGACCATTTTTTTATTTTTATATATGATTGTTTTCATGATTATTCTCATTATATGTAATGTGTGGTTGATTTGAAAATTCTTATACCAAGTGGATTTATTTCCTTTATTTTATCCTTGTTTACCATGATTTTGAAATGATGGTTGTTTTTGAGAAAAAAACCAAAGGGATTCCTAAAGTGTTGTTTTTGGTGAACTTGTTTTAAAATATGAACTTGTTTTTGAAAAAAAAGTGTTTTTAAACTAGACTTAATGTTTTTCATGGATAAAGGCCATAAATAGATTCATATTGGTATCCTATTAGGCTTTGTGCCACACACCCTGCATATTCATTTGGGAATATTCAGACCGTGTTTTGTAGAACACAAGTAAAGGTAAGGTAATCATGTAGTTTGGTGGCTCCTCTTGATTATCAGTGTCCTTGATTGGTTGAGATGGTGGAGACATGGCTTAATGAAGTTAGTTCATGTGGATTAGTTTTTGGATTTTATATCGTTAGGATGTTATGTATTGGAGTTTAATTATTCATTACCTATTTTAAGCTTTGACTATTGATATCATGTGTTCATTTTATGTTTATATATGGTGATTTAATGATGTTTATGATATCTATTTTTAGTCATTTCTACATACACTCTTATTTAGATATTTTTATCAGTTGATGATACTTATTTGGTTAGTGTGGCCATATAATTAATGGACGGTTCATGATGGATATTCAAGGGTGAAAACATTTAAAATTTTTTATCTATGATTCCCTAGTTTTTATCACCATCCTATGGTGATCAGGTACATGATTCATGCCTTATGGTGAGCTAGATTAGGTGATGGGTCAGGTTGACCCAGGACAATTCATTATAATTAAGTAGAATTCCACCAAGATGCTGTATAGGAAAACACCATATAGGTTGTTTTTGACACTTTAAATAATCAAACCTACATCCCAATGACCCATATGGGTCCATGTATATAGGATAACTTGTGATCATTCTCAAATCACCTCTCAAGCATGCCATGCCCCTATCGAGTCATTATCGGGGCATCAGATGCTCATACAAACCCACTAAAGTTCTCCATACATCCCTTGACGAAGAAACTATATTTCCATCACTGAAGAACCTCTCATCATAAGATCCACATAACCTTACATTAAAAGGAAACACACCATGGTCCAGTTTAGTAGAATTTTACCAACAAGTTAATAGTAAAACACCATATAAGTTATTTTTGATACTTTAAATAATTGAAAATATCATAAAAAAACAATCAAAGGTAACCATACAAATGTCACGTGAATCATATTTTCATACCATGATGAATGTACATGGACTATTTCCAATGTTCCAATAGTAAAAAAATCATAAATCATAAATCAAAAACTCCATGTGTGTCACCTTAGGTGAAATCATACAACCATAACATCAAAACCAAGAATAAAAATCCCATACCCTACTAACCCAGACTTCATATCGGTAAAGGTGTTCTCAAAATAGAATTCCATTATACATAAATAGTTCTAAAATATTCCTAGACCACCTATCCACCATCTACCAATATCATAAAATAAAACTAATATTTGATACCAATTTGTGATGCCCCAGCCTAGGGCCACTCATCAATGCCTAGGATAAGGTCTCCACATGACCTTAAGCGCACCTCATCATATGTCATAGGATTCCAACTAGTAGTGAGGACCTAATCCATACAATGGGGATACTATTAACTAAAATAAAATTGAAAAAAATAATGAAAATAACCAAATAACATCTATTAGAGTATGTAGAATGATAATAAACACATTCAATAACATACATGATGATGTCATTCAAAATAGACAATTGATCTTCCACCAAATTGATCCCAAATACAAAATAAACCAAAATAAAACACATAAACATTAGCTATACTTCCATCCTTTCGGATTACACCAATCTCAAGACACCCACGAGATATCCCATCCTAATCCACCACACATACCGTACTTTGACATGAAAAACAGACATAAGGTCTGTACACACACTAAGATTCCTATGCAGGGTGTGCGCATAAAATTTAGTATGGTATCACCAAGAAACCCTAATATACATTTTTATATGAATGTTAATGCATGAAGAAAATTAATAATAATAAATAAACATGATTGTCGATTCATTGGGTGCTAACCAAGATGCGATGACACCCAATGAGATACACATGCCCGTCAAGCCATTGGGTGCGAACCAGGCCACCCAAACCCCAAACACACCTAATTTGGTGCTATAAAAGAATCTACTAATAGTTATACTATAACTTATTATCATACCATAATTTAAAACTCACGGTATGGTGGCATCTAAACCTCGACCCAATACCCACATACACTGGGTGTGATCATATGTTCATATCTCAACCAATTGATTTATCATTCAAGGAAGGTTCTATGGGTATTGTCTCACATAATACCACTAACCATTCCACAGGGTGGTACTTGACCCAAGAATACACAATTAAAGGTCTAAATCATGCATACTAACCCATCCCTACATACTTAGGTAGGTCACACAGTCACACAGATCCACCCCCACGGACTATGGGGAGGTCCAAGAACACCAAACCATTTTCGTTGGATATGGGAGGTCACAATCACACTAAACCATCTCTATAAACTTTGGTGAGGTCTTTCAAGAATATGAAAAACACCCACGGTTTCATCTTTCCTCACATCTCACCAGTTGATCCTAGGGCATTAGTTAGTCAAGACCTAGCCCCTTATCGTAGCATGTCCTAAATAACCCGTAAATGAACCCACTTGGTCCTCTAGACCCATCAGATTTTCTTCTCATCATTACAATCTCTAGACCATCATTCGATAGTGGAATTTCTACCTGAATGATCCTCCTACCCATACCTCAAGGTCTAGTCTAACCTCACCAAGTACCTTGTTACTCCTGATCCCACTACCCAGGGACCATTCCTAGCCACCACATCCACCTAACCTTGAACTCAATAGTAGAGATCAAAAACCTAACAAAAAACCCCTTATAATCCTAATGGAAATTCCTAGACAACTCCTCTCATTCCAAGAATATATCAAGACTCACCTTTGACCTTATGAGGGAGTTACTCATTTTTTTAAAAGTTTGGGGCTGAAGCCTCAATTTATTATTTAAAGCAAAGACCTCTTTAGACTGGGTAGAGGGTGACCCATTACATAGCCCGAAGTCCCAAGGCCAAGTGGCCTGAATACAAGGCTTGAAAACCCATTTTTTGGCCTAAAGGACCCCTCAGTGAACAATAATTCTACAATAACTGCCCCTACTTCAGTACCTGCTATAGTATCACTGCCGCTACAATACCTTCTACAGTCCCTCCGCCGCTATAGTGTCACTACTGCTACAGTCCACAGCTGCTATAGTATTGCTACTTCACAACTCATCTCACATCCCAAGTGCTATTACCACCATATAACATGTATATTTTAGTTTGATATTGGTTTATCCTTGGGGTCCTTGTAGAGGTTTCAAGGAGTTATAGGTTGAAAACATGGATTTTTTAGAGAAGGTATGCCAAGAGTACTATTAGGGTTCACATTTAGTACTAACCATGAAATAAACATTCAATGTTCACTATGGGTCTCTAGAGTCATTTTTCATGGTTTGAGTATGGTTAGTAAAATAATGAAACTCACCAAAGAGACCATGCAAGTGTTTGGGTGGTTTTATAGAGGTGTTATATAGTTTGACCATAGTTTACCCAAATCACACAGCTCATCTCCAGGAATCCATGTGACTTATTTTTCAAAGGATAGAGGCCGCATGCGTTTGGTGAACGGTTTTTATAACTATGTATCCTAACCTTATGACCCAATTTGAACCTTTAAAAAATTATAATGTACTTATTTTCCTGTTTTTTATATGTATAATCACATCTAAGTCCCCATTATTCTTGAACTAAACCTTCCCCAATGCTTTATAGGATCCCCCCTTGGATTATTGATGGAATTCATTCATTCTTGATAGATCTCTTTTAGGTATGTTATATTTTTGATTCGATTTATCCTCTGATTCTTAGATCCTATCTTAATATCTTCCCACCTTGTCTCATTGGAACCTTATTGGGATGTGAATTCTAGATCAAGTTGGATTTATGGGGTAATTGATGATGTTTCTTGTGGATCTAGACTCGTGAGGACCTGATCCACTCACTCCCAATATATGTTCTCAAAGATATTTAATTTACATCCATTCTTGAGGTAGTTGTCTCTATATAAAGGTTATAACTCATGAATTAATTAAATTTATTGTGAATTAATTTGGTTTATTTTATGAAAATTCTTGATTGGATATCAAAATGTATTCCCTTCAAGAGATTCATGTTTTTAAAGGATTTTTTTCTTTAAAAATATATTTGTGCACACTATGTGTTTGATGAAATTCCTTAAGGAAAATTTTGATTCTAAAATGGGTTTTCAAGCATGGGAGAGGTGGTGATTCACTATGAAAATGTTTTTTAAAATTGTGACCATGGTTTTCAAATGGTTTTTGGAAGACATAGCACATTGAGAACCTTGTGTGTGTCTGGAAATTGATTTTTCACTTTAGTGTATATAATGCCACTAGAGGTTTGATATCGGGAAACTATGAAAGGAATCGATATTGGTTGGATTCACATGATAACCATATTAGTTTTTTAATTATATGCTCATTATAATTTCAAGTACATATTCCCATATGCTAGTGCCTAATCTTGTTCTTTTTCATTTATGCTTAGTTTTTTACATGATGGTATATTTCATGGTTGGTTTCTCACTTATTTATCTTATAGTGTATCCATGGTTAGTCTTTTTTATACTATCATTATTTCAATAATATAATTTTTATATTACTTGTTTGTTTAAATATGAAATAATTTTTTATGAAAAAAATTATTTTTATAGAATGGTTTTATCTTTAGATAGTGCTTTATAACTAGATTTATTTTAAGGTTAGATCTAACATTTTCATGGAATTAGACTTTGTATAGATTATTTGGTGAAATAATACTAGGATTTATGCTCAAAACCTACTTTTTTCCTTTAAGAATTTATAGATATGATTTTATAGGACCTAAGAAAAGGTAAGGGAATCATGAAGTTCATTGGATTCTATTGGTTTTCATTGCCTTCATAGTGGGACAGTTTGGTTGTGATAGATGGCCTTATGTCTTGTCTTATTTTTTATTTTAGGTTTAACCCCTTTGGGATTTTTATTATATGTATCATGGATTTATAATATTTATTCCACTTTATACTATATTATTTTTTATCATTATAGTTATACATGATACTTTTTCTGGTTTCCTTACTTCTATCTACCTTGTAGTAGGACTCCTTGGGTGACCCGTCAATTTGAATAAGGATGGTTCATTAAAAAATGATATTAGAGGGATTAATAATCCTAAACTATTAAGACACTACATGTGTTTGGTTCAGGGTCATTGGTATATAGTAGTTTGGACCATAAAAATTTAGGTAGTAAGTGAATAAGGGTGCTTATCTAGCTTAATTTATTTTCTAAACTTGAGTTACCTTGGGTGGTCAGTGATTTTTTTTCCAAACATGAGACTTAGTTTTTTAGGTCATTTTAAAAAAACTGGATTTAGAGTTTATTTAAACGGACCTATTAATTTTTAAGGTGCTGAATCTCATTCATAGAATCCATGATTTATTTAAATTATTGATTTTTAAATTCATTAAAATAGATTTTATAAGTTGGTCTTATAATTTTGGAATTTTTTATAGAGATGATTATTTATTATCTTTGGTTATTAGAAAATGCCTCCTAGAATAGATATTTTGAATCTGAGAGATGAAGACACAGGACAAGTTCTATAGGAATATACTCCACTGGACCATTCCTTGGTAGAAGTTGTAATCTACACTATCTATACTCTGGGTCAAGTGGGTGTTGGTAACTAGGGATGAGTAGTGGATTGGGGCTTGGAATTTACAAAGAAGAATTTACCCATATTCCATGGTGAGAAAGGACCCTATTAATATAAAGAGTGGATTGAATTTATTGAAAGGATCTTCCATTTACTAAAAACTATATAGTATTCTAAGGTTTGTTTTTCCATATATATACTTGAATGATCAAAAGGAGGATGTTGGGACACCATTATACATGTTAATCTATATGAGTGTCTTACCTAGAATTCCTTAAAGAATATATTCAACTAGAAGTTTTATCCTGAAATGTTTCATGTGGTGAAGACTTGATAATTTATGACCTTAAAGTAAGGATAGTTTACAATTCTAGAGTACTCCACCTATTTCACTGAGTTGGTACACCTAGAATCCGATCTTGTTACTAAAGATTTCCTGAATTCTTAGATGTTCAATTTGGGTATGGGAGTTGATATTTGGTTTATGTTAATTCTCTTGAGCCTTCAAGACTTTGTGGGGGTGGTAAAAAAAGGTAGCAATGGATGAGTTGGAAATAGTTGGAAATATGGGTTTAAGTGGAGTTTTGGTTGTTATAGTTGTTAGAAAAGGTGTATCTTCTAGACAGAAGAGGAAATGTAAAGGTGCTCAATTTTCTTTATAACTAGTTTCAGGGTATTTTTCAGGAGAGAAACATGTTTTTTTTCTATAAGTGTTGAATTCCTAGTCATACCAAGCCTAATTATATGGAGGCACCTCAAAATTTTCATTATTGGGGATTATCTGGTCATCTCAGGTGTTTTTGTAGAAGGATATCCCAATGTAGTAAGGTTAGATCCACTCTCACCAAGGGTTCATAGGTTCATTAAAATTATTCCAAGGGTGGTGGATCTTATCCTCATACCAAAGGGGATGTTTATACTGCTAAGAAAGCTCTGGGAGGATCTATGAAAAGACATCTTTATGTACCATAGTATGAACTGGATAAATCTGAGGCAGGGCTGACTACTTTTAAAGGTACAATTGTTATTTCATCCTCTATGGTACTAAATTTATTTGATATAGGTGATACTAATTATTTTATATCATCAAAGTTAATTTATGTATTGACATTGCATTCAAAACTTATTCCTTTCTTGTTGGATCTTTCCATGACTTTGGGAATGTGGTCCAAACAAGGTTTCAAATGTCCTATGTGTTGGGTGATGATAGTTGACTTTAAAGTGGTGTGGTATTTCTTAGTTATTTATCTTAATATATTTAACCTGATTATTGGAATAGATTTGATTATTAGTGTTAATGATTAGATCAATTATTATCATCATCAATTTTAGTTATTATTTCTAGATGGGGTGTCTAATGTCTTCCAAGGTGAGTGATATTATATATCTAGAATGGCGGGGCCTGTTATTCCTTATGCCATAATAATCTCATTCCAATTTTTAGATATGTATGTTGATTTTTTTGGATCCTACTTGGGTAGTCCACTTCCTGTAGTGGAGACTACATATCCCAAAGTCTTTTGGAATTATTTTTCTGGGTTACTGCCATATAGAGAGAGATAAAGTTTTCTATTGACATTATATCTAGTATGATTCCCATTTCTAGTCCACCTCATCACATGGAACCTACTAAATCCTAGGAATTTAAGTTTTATCTTTAAAGCCTTGAGGCCAAGGGATTTATTCATCCAAGTGTGTCACCTTGGGAATCACCTTTCCTCTTTTCCAAGAAGGTAGAATAAATCCTTAGACTTTGTGTGGATTATTGAAAGCCAAATAAGGTGATCGTTAATAATAATTATCCCTTACAAAGGATTGATGATCTTTTTGATCAACTCATAGTGTTTCATTAGTTTTAAAAGATTAACCTATGATCAAGTTATCACAAGTTGAGAGTTTGAGAATATGATATAGCTAGGAAAACATTTAGGAGCCGATATGTTCATTTTGAGTTTCTGGATATTCCGACTAGTCTCACCAATTATCCTATGGTATTTATGGCATTGATGAACCAAAATTTTCATTAGTTCTTGGAATCCTTCATATATATTTTTTGGATGATATTTTTGTGCACTCTAATTTAGTGGAGGAGCACATGGATCACTTGAATACTATCCTTATAACCTTGAGAGAAAATCAATTGTATTTTAATATTTTCATGTGTGAATTCTAGATCCAAGAAGTGAAGTTTCTAGGACATGTTATATATAATAGGGGAATATCAATATATTCTGTAAAGATATAGGTAGTAATGTACTAGGAGTATCCCAAAAATGTGTTTGAGATTCCGAGCTTCTTGGTATTGGATGATTATTATAGGAGGTTTGTTTAGGAATTTTTCAATATTGTATCTCCGATGAAATATTTTATCTACAAGGGTATTAAGTTTGAGTGGAATGAAATATGTTATAGATATTTTGAGGAACTGAAGGTAAGGTTGAGTTTATCTCTAGTTCTGATTCTTCCAAAGCCTGAATTAGGTTACAATGTTTTCTATGATACTTTAGGTATGAGATTAGGGTGTTTCCTGATGTAGGGGAATTAGGTGGTGGTATATATTTCTCATTAGTGACAACCTCATGAGAAGAACTACTCTAACCATGATCTTGAGTTGGAAATGGTTATACATTCACTCAAAATATAGTGTCACTATCTTTTTTGGGAGTGGTTTATGGTATATTCTAATCATAAGTGTTTGAAGTATATTTTTACTCAGAGTAATATGAACATAGTAATGACATTTTGTATTGATTATCTCTATACATTTTATTTTTATATTGATTATACTCTTGGGAAAGTAAATTTGGTCTCCAACGTGCTGAGTTAGAAATTACTAACTCAATCCTTAAAGGAATTAGTGGAGGATTGGTATCTAATGAGTTTGTTTGTTGAGATGATCTTGGGAGTGGAAGGGGATTATGGGAAGGTGTTTTTAGCTTCTATGAATAACGAATCATCATTTGATTATCATATTTGGTACAAATAGGTAATAAAGACTAATTTCTAGTACTTCAGTAAAGCCCTAAATGGTGGGGATACCTAAGGTGAGTGGTATCAACACCTCATTGGTTATTTGTGTTTCAAAATTAGGTTAGTTGTTATTATATATCTAATGTAGGATTTTATGGACAAAGGATACCAATCTTACTAGTCTATACACCCAAGAACTACCAATATGTATCATGATTTGAGATATCGATATTGGTGGGTGGGTGTAAGGTGGTCGATTTCAGAATTTCTGTCATGGTGCCTTACTT
The DNA here is from genome assembly GCA_963277665.1 of Viscum album. Taxonomy (NCBI): domain Eukaryota; kingdom Viridiplantae; phylum Streptophyta; class Magnoliopsida; order Santalales; family Viscaceae; genus Viscum; species Viscum album. Next base: position 26,295,995 of record OY728156.1, read on the forward strand.
TTCATAGGATTAAGGAGAAATAATAGAGACCTAATGGTTTATTGCAACCCTTATCTATTTTGTTATATAAGTGTAATGATATTTCTAGGGACTTCATCATTGGTTTACCATGGACTCCTAGTGGGAAGGATGTGATTTGGGTGATCATTTATTGACTTATAAAATTGTCTCACTTACTCCCTATCAAGGAGATGATGAAGGTGAAGTAGCTTAGTAATTTGTATATTTGATAGGTTGTGAGAATTTATGGTGTTCTATCAATGATTGTTTCTGAAATAGACCCACAGTTTACATCTAGGTTTTGGAAATGTTTTCAAGATGTGATGGGTCTCTAATTGAAATTTAGTACAACATATCATCCATGGATGGATGAGAAAACAAAGAGAGCTATTTAGATTCTTAAGGACATGATCTGATCATGTGCTCTTGATTTTGGTGGTTCTTGGGAAAATTATATTCTTCTGGTCAAATTTTCCTATAAAAATAGTTACCAAGTTTTAATTAAGATAGCAATCTTTAAAGAATTTCAGGAGTGGCCCTATAGATCTCCCTTGTGTCGGGTAAATTTGTGAGATAAATACTTGGTTAGATTGATCTTTGTTCAGGATATGATATAAATAGTTCAGTCAATATATAATATATTGTTCACGAAACAAAGTTTTCAGAAATCCTATGTGAACTATCATCATTAGTTTCTAGAGTTTGAGTTTTGTGATCAAGTTTTTCTTTAAGTTTCACCTCTCTTGGGACACTATTGGTTGGGAAATAAAGGAAAGTTTTCACCAAGGTTTATTGGCCATTTTTAGACCATTCAATGAATTATAAATGTGGCATATCAGTTGGGATTTACATTTCATTTGACATTGATTCACAATGTGTTTAATGTTTCTTATCTAAGGAGGAATCAACTGGACCCTTCACATGTGATTTAATGGGAATATGTTGATGTTTATATTGAACCCAGTTTGGTTGAGTAAACAGTTCAGATTATGGATCACTGAGGAAAGGTACTGAATGGTAAGACAATTCTCTTAGTTCGTGTGTTTTGGTAGTGTGGATGAGATAACCATGATACATATGAGTGATAATTATTTATGAGGATGTAGTGGAATTCTATTTTTGTGAGATCAGAATCTTGATAACTTTTTAGTAATAGAAAGTTTTAATAGTGTAGAGAATTGTGATGACTACAAGGTAATAGGTTTGTTTTAGTTTGATATTGGTTTGTACTTGTTGGTAATTATAGAGGTTTCTAGGAGTCATAGGTTGAAAAAATGTATGTTTTGGAGAATCAAAACCAAGAACATAATCAGGTAACATAATTATTACTAAACATGAAGTAATTGTGTGCTATGCACTTTGGTGTTCCATAGGCATTTTTTATGGTTTGTACATGGTTAATCAAGTATTGTGACTCACCAAGGAGACCATGTGGGTGTCTAGGTGGTTGTTTAGGGGCGTCATGTGGTTTGAGAATGGTTTTACCAAACTATACATCTCATCTCCAAAAATATGTTCACCCTATTTTTCAAGGTACATTGGCCACACATGGTTGGTGCAAAATCTATTTAACTGTGTGGCCTAATCATTCTCCGAGATACAAAAATTTAAAAAATTAGAATAAAACTCTTTTATCTTGTTCGTTTCTATGTCTAATCCCCTCCAAATTCCCATTAGGCTCAAAATAAACCTTTCCCATTTCTCTAGAGGCTTCTCCCTTGGATCCTTAATGTAATTCCTTTATTATTGACTGATCTCTTACAGGTATGTTATATTTTTTATTTGGTTTATCCTATTCTTATTAGATCCTCTCTTAATATCTTCTCCCCTTGTCTTGTTGGAACTTTATTGTTCTGTGGATTCTAGATCTAGTGGGTTTTATGGGGAATCAATGATGTTTTTTATGGATCTAGTTTCTTGAGGACCTAATCTACTTGTTATCGATCTCTATTCTCAAAGGTGTTTAGTTTACCTCTATTCTTGAGGTTGGTGTCTCTATAAAAAAGGTTCTAACTCATGAATTAATTTAAGTTCTTTTGAATTACTTTGGTTTGTTTTATGAAAATTCTTAATTTGATTTCAAAATGGATTTTTTCAAGAGTTTCATGTTTTTAAAGGAGTTTTTTATTTAAAAAAAATATTTTTGAACAATATGTGTTCGATGAAATTCTTTAAGGGAGGTTTTGATTCTAAAACAGGGTTTCAAGCATAGGAGTAGTGAGGGTTCACTGTGAAAATGTTTTTTAAAATTTTGAACTTGATTTTTAAATGATTTTTGTCAAACATAGCACATTGGGAACCTTTAGTGAGTCAAAAAATGGAATTGTGGATTTAGTGTGTGTAATTCCACTTGAGGTTTGATATCGAGTGACCATGAAAGGACTTTATATTGGTTGGATTCATGAGATTCCTGACTTAGTTTTTTCTATATGTTTGAGTATGTATCCCTATAGTCTAGAGACCAATATTCTACTTTTTCATTTATGATTGGTTTTGAACATGATGGTATATTACATGATTGGTTACTATTATTTATATTATGATGTATACATGGTTGTTTTTTCTTATAATATCATGATTTCTATGATGTACTTGAAAATATTCCTTTTCTGTGTGAATATGAAAGTATTTTTATGAAAACTAAACCATGTTTTACAAAATGGTTTTATTTTTATAAAGTTATTTATGACTATTTGTTTTAAATATATAGATATTTTTTTCATGGTACTAGACTTTTTATGGATTTTTTTGGTGAAATCCCACTAGGATTTGTGTTCACACCCCAATTTTTCCTTTGGGAGTTTGTAGATGTTTTTTATAGGACTCAGGAAAAAGGAAGGGAATCATATAGTTCACCAAATTCTCATGGTTTCTATCACCTTTGTTGTGGGATAGATTAGTGGTGACAACTAGTCACATATATTTTTAGCTTGTGGAATGTATTTTTTTTTAATTTTAGGTTTATCCCTATTGGGATTGATATTGTATGTCTCATGGATTTATAATCTTTTAATTTCTATATAATCTATTGGTTTTTATTTTTCTAGATATACATGAGACTTATTTTGGTTTCCTTACTACTCTCTACCTTGTGGAGGGACTCCTCGAGTGACATGTTAGGTTGACCCGAGCTGGTTCATTACAACAGGACCTCATGGAGGTCTCTCATTATCTCAACAAAATCCCTTAAACCTTGTAGACAAATCTTCTGAGAAATCACAAAATTCCAAAGTGCTAAAGAGAACTCATTCCAAGCATAGAAGGCCTAACACCATCCTATATCTTTTACCCAGGGAATTCTTGGTCCCTAAACCCTATGCCCAAACACTATGCAATATTTAGACATGAACACTTGTAAATAGACATGTACATGGTTTTTTTATAGGGGACACCTACCAGGAACATATAGTTAACTCCTTACCAAGATACACCAAGACCCATCCATGCTCATGGGTACCCATCTCAGGTCACAAGACATCCAAAATCAATTATAAACATTTATAATTAATTAAACCATTTAATTTAAATAGGCATAAATGCCTAAAAAATTACCAATCTCCATACACTTTCCAAAACCCCAAGAAACATAGTGTGGTCCACTATTGGCATGAACCCAAACCTACAACATACAAAATTTCTAATTAATAAAGCTAGTTCAACAACCAATTTTACTTAAAATTTCCAAAAACCCTAATAAATCTTTATGGTGATGTACCTTCACCAAAAACACTTCAAATGGTGTGAAAATACCATATCGAGTCATCCTATATAAAATCCAAGAAAAATATCCATCTATCTCAGTCAATTCCAGCATTCTATGGTGTTATTGACATAAAAATCTAAACAAAATCACTTCAAATCAGTATTTGAGAAGGAAACCAAGAACAAAGTGAAACACTTACTTGAAAATGCCATGAAATCACACCTGAAGCCACCATAAATGTTGGGTGATTAAAGGAGAGGGGGATATATGGCCATTCGACCCTCCCATGCATGCTACTCAGGTAATAAAAAAAGGGCATGGGCCACTTTTAATTTAAAAAAAGGTCCATACGCCTTTTAAGGTGTGAACCAATGGTTCACATCGTGAACCACATGGGATAGGGACCCCCCAAATCTCTATCATACAAAATTACCACTATGAAGTTCTGTTTCATGGCTTGAATGGCCTACAGTTTCTAATTTTTAGTATCCTAACTACTTTTACCTTATCCAATTCTGTCCTAAACACTAGTGATACCTATAAGGCCTAAAAGAAATCTAAAAACATTATTTAGTGGAATTCAAACTCTCAAAATCTCGTTTTGAGTCCTGATTCTCAAAATGAACCATCCACTAAATGAAAATTTCAAATTCCCTCAGAAATTTACCACCCATAATGACATAGTCTATTATAAAAACTTCATACACAATCTTAATTTTTATATGAAAATAAAAATACCATATGCATGAAATATCTTACAGACTTCCTAATATATTATAAATATCTAAATTTTCAGCTCTCCAACTCCAAAAAATAAATTCTAAAATACATTAAAATGACTTCTAAAATTCTTCAAATATGCTCTAGGCCTTCTCAATAAACTCAAATCACTTTATAACTACTTCAAATTACTCTATGAATTAATAGAATAAACTATATTTATTTAGGTACAAACATACTACTATTGGTGGTGGAATCCTATTCCTTAATATTTACTTTTAGTGGGAATACTTAATAAATAAAGTATTATTTCTATAACATATATGGTATTATATGTGTTTGGAATATTTATTTAAGAGAATATTTTATCAAATATACTACCATTGGTGGTATAATATTATTCCTTTATATTATTGGATAAACACTTTATCTTAAATAAAACTTATGTTATCCTTGTATACTTTTCAAGTATGTTATAGAGTTGGATGAATCATAAACCTAGTGTATCAAATAATTAATTTCATTCATTAAATAATGATTATTTATAATATCCTCTCAATAGAGATGAAAATGCGATAAAAAATACACATCTTTTATTCAAATTCATCCAAGATTGAATTATTTCTTATATCCAAGTCCTCAATGCAACAACTCCTTACTCTATTACTTGAAAAAAAAACATTTAAGGTCCCATCATAAAATATTTATTAACTTATGAACTTGTGTATGTTTATAAAACTTGTAAAAAATATAGTTAGTATCACATACCCTTTAAAATAAAAGAATTAATTTTATAATATTAATACCTATGTCTAATTCTTGATGAGTGTTTTACAACCCTTCAAGAATCCTGAGTAGTTCCTTCCCCAATGGATAGGTTAAAAATAATAAAAGTACCATCTATCCTTCTTTTTCTGTGGTTTTGATAGCATTGTAGACTCTCCATGACCTCATTTCTCATATATATGGACAATACTCTTACCCTTATCCTTTTTCACCATCATTATAACACTTGATCTTGGAACTCCCATTTCCTTTTCAACCATCCTAAATATATTAAGGATATCAAGTAAACTTTTATTGAACTCATTTATATTATAGTTTAAAATAAACTATTGAATAATTTTTGGAAATGATTATAGTATGAAATATGTGTCCATATTAATCCCAAGAGGTGAACCTAGTCTCTCTAATACATTGATATACCAAATCATATTGAGCACATGTGATCAAACTGAGGATCCTTCCACCATTTATCACTAAAAGAGTTCCATTGAAACCTCATAACTTTCATGCCTAGTTTGTAACAACCCGAGATTTTATGAGAATTATTATTTTTAATTTCATTGATGTCTTGTGTTATACGCTACACCAAAATTAGCTTGTTCTATACGCAACACCGTATTAGCTTGCAGTATACACAACACTATTCTTGGATCGTGTTACATACAATTTCAAGTTTGTTTGATAGTAGTTATTCTATGCAACATTGAGTGTATATATATATATATATATATTAAATGTATAAATGAAATATGGTTGGATTTTTTTATACTCAAACAACAAAGGAGTCTTGCACTACACACAACCTTGACTTGGCTTGCATTACACGCAATCACAACCTTCCTTGATAGCATGTCTTGTATACAATACCGGGTTTCACTAAACAAAGATATATGATTATAATATTATTATAAACTAGCCATTATGAATAGTAGTAAATAAATTTTTAATTTTAGGACATTATAATTCATCTTACACATTTTATAGAACATGGTATGAGAACAAAATAAAATTTTCAGGTAAAATAAGTATTTTTCAAAAAATGCAGTTTTGCCACCTTTTAATAGCACACCCATTTTAAATATAATTTTTGACAAGTTTATAAGTTAAATTTTAAAAAATAAACTTCTTCTTTTGAATCATGATATAAAAATTTACATTGGATAAAGTTTTGATATTTTTCTGATAACTTTCATATTTTAATGAATAGTAAAAATACGCTATATTTTAATTAAAAACAACTTTTTTAATCGTAATAATTTATATGGTTAAATTATAATATTGAGTGGTTTTAAAGTATAAATAGAATATATTTTTACCATTTAATATAATGTATGTCATTATCATTGATTTTACATTGAATTCATAGGTAAAATCATTTTAATCTTTTGCAATGTTTTAACTTTTATAACTCATTTTCTTAACAACGGGATTAATTTTAAATTAATTTCTGAAACTTTTGTGTATTGAATTTAGAAAAATGGATTCTATATTTGTAATCAGTGGGTCCAAATTATGTTAATATGCTACTTTTTATTTTTGGGTATTATGAATAGTAAATACGATGAATTTTATTTACCATAGGAAAAGGTAAATCGGGTAATTAAGGGTAAATATAATATTATAAAATTACCCTAACACTTGTATTAATATAATTTGATGCTTATATTTCGTCCTAAGGAATATTTCGGTCGAAATGGAATCCATTAGAACCCACTTGGAGGTGATTAAGACCTTTAGTTTATTTTATTTAAAGGAAAGTGAAATATGTCTCACTCAACTTTAATAATTAAAGTATTTTTAATATAAGTTTATACAGAATATAAATTCGGTTATAAATACTCATTTTAAAGATAAAATGTTTTTCTTTATCATGGTAATTTATTTATAATTTTTAAGAGATATTTAATTACCTTAATAGCTTATACATTAATGATGCATAAATTATTTATTTAGTGAAAAATAAGTAATATAGTTTTTATTGAAATAATAAGACCCATTAAAAGGATCAAAAATCTGAAAAAAACTTATTGGTAGTGTATATATACACCATAAGAATCCAATTACCGAATATACGACCATTTGGAGTCTTATAAAAGTGATTATGACACTTATATTATTTTATTTTAAATGGTGTCAAAGTTGTCACTTTCATAATTTAATAAATATAACATTTTAAAAGTTGAGTTTTTTAGAATATAAATCCTACTAAAAGTATTATTATAAAATCTATAAGATTTATCTTCTTACTAGTATTTTTTGTAATTTTTATGCACCAAATAAGTATATTTAATAATTATACAAAAATGTTGTAGAAATTATTTTATTAAGAGAAGTATCAAATAAATGGTCTTACAAATAGTAAAATAAATATTATATTAACTATTTAATGTTCTAAAATAATTTTATAGATTAATATGACATGTTTGGAACCTATTAAATATTTTAGTTCTAATATATCCTCAGTGTGGATTTTATTTAAATTCAAATAAATTAATAGGATCAAAATTGACACTATTGTTATTTTATAAAAATAACATATTATTAAATTGTTTAAAAATCACAAAAATATTTAAAAATAAAAAATTTAAATTTATATAGTCTAAAATGTCATAAATTATCCAATTATTGAAAATTAACAACACACAAGTGATTATTTATAACCTTTTAAAATTTAGAATTTTATTACCACAAATAAAATTGAATAGATTAAATAAGGATAAATCAAAATGATAAGGTTTAAAATAAGATCAAAACATGTCTAAATTTGATTTTTTTATGATATTACAACCCTATCTCATATAATCCTCAAATTTAGTCATTTTTGGAGGTTTTTATGTGGGGTTTGAATTTATATTAAACTAATATTTTTGAGGATTCCAAAGGTGCCCCTCTCCTCCCTTATAAAAGGGAACCTCCTCCCTCTCATCTTTACACAACTTTTGAGCCTTGAAGCTCAGCCAAACCCTTCCAATTACTCTTCTAAACCTCTCTAGTTACATCATAGAGGTTCTGGTCTTCTCAAAAGACCAACTCTAGTGCCCTAAGAAGAAGTTTAAAGGAGGTGCGTTGAGGAAGAGGTAATCTCTTCTACCGACTCTTTCAAGTTTCTTTCTTCTTCTACTTATTCTTATTTAGTTGTTTAATTATGAAGTAATAACATAGGTATCAATAATATACTGATATGTTATTATAAATATGAAACAACCCTATTTCACCTTCTATCCATCCTACGGAAAATGAAATCACCGCGCGTGCGTACGTACAGAATACCGTCTCCACGCCATGGTGTAATCTGTTTTCCACCACCACCTTACTTGGATGGATATAATGGTGTAAATAATAACTATATATGATTATTTTAAATTTATATTGATTCTAAAATATTATACATACACTTCAATACAATCCCACGATCATGGGAATGATATCATCGCTCGTGCGTACTTATGGACTACCGTCTCCACGACGCAATGAGATTCATTCTCTATGTTAACCATTCATGAATGATTATAAAGTATATATAATGAATAATAATGAAATATATGAAATAATAATGATACTGGATTTATTTATATATATGTATGTCTTCTACTTAATTCCATTCAATTCAATAAGGAAATGAAAACAGCGTTCATGAGTACGTACGGCCTACCGTCTCTATGAACGGTGTATTTCATTCCATTTATCGATCTATCATATATATATATGTATATTATGAATATATATTATATATAAATCATGTTTTAAATTCTGGAATTAAGTAAATCAAGATATAAGTAATAATATCAAGAACAACAAGTCGAAACACGAAACGATTTTACCCAAACCGCTGCTTTAACATGGAATTTACAAAAGAACGGGTAATATAGAGTCATAAGTGAACCATATATGATATCATAACAATGAATATGATTCTGTAATAAGTCAATGACATTATTTAAATCATTATATAGGAGGTTAGGATACATACAAAGCATATCATACATAAGGTAAGGGATAATTTTGCAATCTCATTTTTATCCGAGATCGCTTATACGTATGTATTTACTGGGGTTATATTTTTCATCCATGACCATAAAATGTTTTTCATAAAGTATTTAATATTATTCCATGTATTTTTAATTTCATATTTAACCCTCTTTGACTTTTACTTTATGTTATGGAAGGAATCTTTCTTTTTTTTACCATACGTGGTACTTTTTGACTTTTCCAGCAAAAGTATGAGGAGAATGTTTTTTTAACTTATACAGCATGAATGGATTTTTTTACAGTTTAATAAAGCCTTATTTTCATGAATATTCCTCTACAATATTTCATTATTATTTTCAAAAAAATCCTTTTCTTTTAAAATTGCATGGCATTTTGTGAAAAGAAAATGATTTTGAAAAAGAAATGATATTTTCCTCAAGAATTAATTTCAAGTGTTTTATCAAAACTATTTTCCATATTAGATGACATTATTTAGTATGATTATGTTTCAAGTATAATGTATCTATTATTTACATCGTTTGATTCTTCTTGTGATGAAATTATATCCATTTGTTTTATATGGATTACGTTATGGTGGGATGATGTTTATGAAACCCATTTTATTCTTTGGGTTATGATGAATAATGTATGATTGTTTTGTGGCACAAGTAAGAATGATTTAAATATGAGATGGGTGGGACCTATATCTCCCTCCAATTAATTGGGTAAAGATTTATATCTCATGAGATATACATGGCTGGAACATAAAGTTAATCCGGTTCAGTGATACAGGCCTAGAATGAGGAGTGAACTTGATTCAGAAAGGGACTTTGTCCACTAAGATGGTCTTGGCAGCAATGCCTTGGCTACTATGGAAATCATATCATGTGATTAATGTTTTTCCACAATTAAAAGTTTTATCCCTATGCTATTTTATCATGATTGATGTTCTTTTATGATCTATGCCTTATGTACTGCAATGTTTTATGTCATTGCTCAAGATTTTGATGTTTAGATTTTATGCTCATGTTTTTACATTCAAATGTTTATGGATTGTTTTATGTTCTCTATGTTTACCCTTACTGAGAAATTGAGCTCACCCATTATATGTTTTCTTTTCCCCAGGATATAAAGAAAGGTTTTAGGTAAGAAAACAAAAGGGGAAGATCTTTATGGGAGATGTTGAAGATCTTTCACCATGATTAGAAGATTATGTTCTGAGTTTCCAAAGACACTAAACCATTATGATCCTTGAGTTTTGGTTTTTGTTATGTATTAAGTATTCTAAAAAAGTAATGTACTATCCATGTACGTCAAGTTTCGGGTCTCTACAGTTGGTTTCAGAGGAAAGGTTTAGTTAACCTTTGGAAACTAGGATACAAAAACTTTAGTGAGATCCCTAGAGATATTTCTAAGGTATGTCTAGGGATGTCCCTAAGGTTAAGTATAAGTATAGGTTATAGTCCTAGAATTATGGTAAAGATCTTAGAATTTAACCTATGATGTTATATATTGAAGGTACTCCACCTTGATTATGATTTTTTCCTCTCACACTATTCTTTTTGGGTTTTATAAAATGGCTGGAAACGGGAAGATTCACGATAATGGAGAATATGATGGACAATGAAATGATATTATTCATGATCAAGAAAATGAAATGGGATTTGGAAGGTGAAACATCATTATTATATCTAATTATAAATCTCATAATATGATCAATAATCTCAACTTTGGTAAGTTTTCTGACTTAGTTAATAAGAGAAAGAAGGAGTTTCATGATGATCATAGAGGAAAGAAAGTTCAATTTTCCTCATGTGAGTCATGTGGGAAGAGACATCAAGGAGAATGTTTCAAAGAAACCGGAAGATGCTTTGGGTGTGGAAAAGAAGGACACAAATCTAGTAATTGCAAAGGAAAAGGTTCAGTTAACACCATGGACAAGGATAACAATATTTCTAAGACATCAACAATGGTTAAATGTTTTAAATGTGGAATGTACGGGAATTATGCAAACCAATGCCCTAAGGGAAAATCTCATGAAGAGAACCAGCATGGTCGTATGGGTAGTATTTATATTGATGACGATGAAGAGACTACAAATGATATGTGAGATGAAATAATTTTTCAAGATAGGTCAATGGTTTAAGAAGGTAGTGGAATGATTACATGTTTATCAAGAGTAATGTTGTATAGGTAATTTAATGGTACTGGGGAATAAAGAAACATCTAAGGATTGTTACACTATTGTTTTTCCTAAAGTATTTTAAAGTATATGTTTAATGGTACTGGTAACCATGAAAGGTTATTCAGATATTTTTGGAAAGAAGATGATATGCTCATAATGAAGGAATAAAGAGAAAATGAAATGATCTCATGACTGATATAAGGATAAAGTTATATCATGGTTTGAGTATATAGAAATTTTGGGATTTTGGTATGTGGAAAGAGTTAACTTTTGACAGGATTCATGTTTTCACTAAGGTTCAATGGGTATTCATTTTTCAAGAGAATACATGATTATGGTACTCACATGATTGGAATGTGACCAACAAGATATATCGGGGATAAATGATAGTATTCACATGCTCGGTTAATGACATTTCTAGTAATTGTTTTCTTTATACTATGATCTTGGACAGAAGTATTTTGGATAAGCCTAAAGATTTGAAATGGATTATGTTATAAATAAGTTAGTATTGTTTAAGTCTAGAACTTTTTTCGATATTATTGATGGAATGTTATAATGATGTAGTTTTAGAAAAAGGACAACTTGCAGGACGGGCGACAACCTATTGCGTCGGACAAGGCTGCGAGAATCGAACCCACAACCGAAGTGCGACAAGCCTTTATCGCCTACCACTGGCTTGCATGAAGTCCCTGGTTAGTAGAAACTAGTTTTATTTTATTAAGCATTATGATAGATGAAGTATAAGTCCATTTTTGGAATGATATACGATTAATCTCACCATAGATGGACTTATGTATATACCTATTGCTAAACTTTTGTTTGAGACAGATGGAATGACCCATCATTCTATCACATGATTTTCTAACACTTCACGAATGAAAAATTAAACTTTATTTCTTTAAGAGATGAAGTGGAAATTGTTCAAGGCACAAACAACAGTGAGATTATATCGAAATAAAGTAATTATTTCTTCTAATTCAAATTCTTCAACTTTAGGGAAATGATATTGAAAACCAAAAATGTTGTCCTAATGCTCTTATATTTTATGAATCAAATGGTACCTTAGATCATCACAAATTTATGACTTTGTGATTGTTGGATTTTTCATAGCCATGTTCTCTACCACTCTCTATCAGAATTTGATGGTTAGATTTCTCTTCCATATCCATATTTTCACCTAAGTTCTCATATGTGGAAACCCAATGATGATTTAATTTGGTAAACCATTATGTTTCATAATTCACTTTTTAAAATTAAGTTTTAGTATTCCTTTTTACGATGTGGGTTTCTATGAAAGAAACTCTCATGTAATAAATCATTTATAACCCCGATGAATTTCGAGGGAGAAATTCATTTTAATGGGGGTAGAATGTAACAACCCGAGATTTTATGAGAATTATTCTTTTTTAATTTCATTGATGTCTTGTGTTATACGCTACACCAAAATTAGCTTTTTCTATACGCAACACCATATTAGCTTGCAGAATACGCAACACTATTCTTGGATCGTGTTACACACAATTTCAAGTTTGTTTGATAGTAGTTATTCTACGCAACATTGAGTGTATATATATATATATATTCAATTTATAAATGAAATATGGTTGGATTTTGTTATACGCAAACAACAAAGGAGTCTTTCACTACACGCAACCCTGACTTGGCTTGCATTACACGCAATCACAACCTTCCTCGATAGCGTGTCTTGTATGCAATACCAGGTTTCACTAAACAACAATATATGGTTATAATATTATTAAAAACTAGCCTTTATGAATATTAGTAAATAAATTTTGAATTTTATGACATTATAATTCATCTTACACATTTTATAGAATATGGTATGAGAACAAAATAATTTTTTCGGGTAAAATAAGTATTTTTCAAAAAATGCAGTTTTGCCGCCTTTTAATGGAGCACCCATTTTAAATATAATTTTTGACAAGTTTATAAGTTAAATTTTACAAAATAAACTTCTTATTTTGAATCAGGATATAAAAATTTACATTGGATAAAGTTTTGATATTTTTCTGATAACTTTCATATATTAATGAATAGTAAAAACACGCTATATTTTAATTAAAAACAACTTTTTTAATTGTAATAATTTATATGGTTAAATTATAATATTGAATGGTTTTAAAGTATAAATAGAATATATTTTGACCATTTAATATAATGCATGTCATTAGAATTGATTTTACATTGAATTCATAGGTAAAATCATTTCAATCTTTTGCAATGTTTTAACTTTTAAAACTCATTTTCTTAACAACAGGATTAATTTTAAATTAATTTATGAAAATTTTGTGTATTGAATTTAGAAAAATGGATTCCATATTTTGAATCGTTGGGTCCAAATTATGTCAATAGGCTAATTTTTATTTTTGGACATTATGAATAGTAACTACGGTAAATTTTATTTACCATATATAATATTATAAAATTACCCCAACACTTGTCTTAATATAATTGGATGATTATATTTCATCCTAAGGAATATTTTGGTTGAAATGGAATCCATTTGAACCCACTTGGAGGTGATTAAGACCTTTAGTTTATTTTATTTAAAGGAAAGTGAAATATGTCTCACTCAACTTTAATAATTAAAGTATTTTTAATATAAGTTTATACAGAATATAAATTCGGTTATAAATACTCATTTGAAATATAATTTTTTTTATTTATCATGGTAATTTATTTATAATTTTTAAGATATATTTAATTACCTTAATAGCTTGTACATTAATGATGCATAAATTATTTATTTAGTGAAAAATAAGTAATATTGTTTTTATTGAAATAATAAGACCCACTAAAAGGCTCAAAAACCTGACCAAAACTTATTTTTAGTGTATATATACACCATAAGTATCCAATGACCAAATATATGATCATTGGGAGTCTTATAAACGTGATTATGACACTTATATTATTTTATTTTAAATGATGTCAAAGTTGTCACCTTCATAATTTAATAAATATAACATTTCAAAAGTTGGGTGTTTTAGAATATAAATCCGACTAAAAGTATTATTGTGAAATATATAAGATTTATCTTCATCCTATTATTTTATTTTTAATTTTTATGCAACAAATAAGTATATTTAATAATTATACAAAAATGATGTAGAAATTATTTTATTAAGAGAAGTATCAAATAAATGGTTTTACAAATAGTAAAATAAATATTATATGAACTATTTAATGTGATCCACTAATTTTATAGATGAATATGACATGTTAGGAACCTATTAAATATTTTATTTCGAATATATCTTCCGTGTGGATTTTATTTAAATTCAAATAAATTAATAGTGTCAAAATTGACACTATTGTTATTTTATAAAAATAACATATTATTAAATTGTTTAAAAATCACAAAAATATTTAAAAATTATTAATTGAAATTTATATAGTCTAAAATTTCATAAAGTATCCAATTATGGAAAATTAATTACACATAAGTGATTATTTATAACCTTTTAAAATTTAGTATTTTATTACCACAAATAAAATTAAATAGATTAAATAAGGATAAATCAAAATGATAAGGTTTAAAATAAGGTAAAAACATGTCTAAATTTGATTTGTTGATGATATTACAACCCAGATCATCTAATCCTCTAATTTAGTCATTTTTGGAGGCTTTTATGTGGGGTTTGAATTTATATTAAACTAATATTTTTGAGGATTCCAAAGGTGCCCCTCTCCTCCCTTATAAAAGGGAACCTACTCCCTCTCATCTTAACACAAATTTTGAGCCTTGAAGATCTTCCAAACCCTTACAATTACTCTTCTAAACCTCTATAGTTACATCATAGAGGTTTTGGTCTTCTCAAAATACCAACTCTAGTGCCCTAAGAAGAAGTTTAAAGGAGGTGCGTCGAGGAAGAGGCAATCTCTTCTACCGACTCTTTCAAGTTTCTTTCTTCTTATACTTATTCTTATTTAGTTGTTTCATTATGAAGTAATAACATAGGTATCAATAATATACTGATATTTCATTATAAATATGAAACAACCCTATTTCACCTTCTATCCATCCTATGGAAAATGAAATCACCGCGCGTGCGTACGTACGGAATACCATCTCCACACCGTGGTGTAATCTGTTTTCCACCACCACCTTACTTGGATGGTTATAATTGTGTAAATAATAAATATATATATGATTATTGTAAATTGATATTGATTCTGAAATATTATACATACACTTCAATACAATTCCACGATCATGAGAATTATATCATCACTCGTGCGTACGTACGGACTACCGTCTCCACGACGTGATGAGATTCATTCTCCATGTTAACCATTCATGAATGATTATAAAGTATATATAATGAATAATAATGAAATATATTACATAATAATTATACTATATTTATGTATATATATGTATGTCATCTACTTAATTCCATTCAATTCAATAAGGAAATGAAAACAACGTTCATGCGTACGTACGACCTACCATCTCCATGAACGGTGTATTTCATTCCATTTATTGATCTATCATATATATATGTAAATTATGAATATATATTATATATAAATCATGTTTTAAATTCTTTAATTAAGTAAATCAGGATATAAGTAATAATATCAAGAACAACAAGTCAAAACACGAAACGATTTTACCCAAACCACTGTTTTAACATGGAATTTACAAAAGAACAGGTAATATAAAGTAATAAGTGAACCATATATGATATCATAACAATGAATATGATTTTTTAATAAGTCAATGAAATTATTTAAATCATTATACAGGAGGTTCAGATACATATGAAGTAGATCAGACATAAGGTAATGGATAATTTTGCAATCTCATTTTTATCTGAGATCGCTTATACATAAGTATTTACTGGGGTTATATTTTTCATCCATGACCATAAAATGTTTTTCATAAAGTGTTTAATATTCTTCCATGTATGTTTAATAGAATGTTTACCCCTCTTTGACTTTTACTTTGTGTTATGGAAGGAATTTTTCTTTTGTTTACCATACGTGGTACTTTTTGACTTTTCCAGCAAAAGTACAAGGAGAATGTTTTTTAACTTATACGGTATGAACGAATTTTTTTTACAGTTTCATAAAGCATTATTTTCATGAATATTCCTCCACAGGATTTCATGATTATTTTCAACAAAATACCTTTCTTATAAAATTGCATGGCATTTTGTGAAAAGAAAATGATTTTGAAAAAGAAATGATATTTTCCTCAAGAATTCATTTCAAGTGTTTTATCAAAACTATTTTCGATCTTAGATGACATTATTTAGTATGATTATGTTTCAAGTATAATGCATCTATTAATTACATGGTTTTATTCTTCTTGTGATGAAATGATATCCATTTGTTTTATATGGATTATGTTATGATGGGATGATGTTTATGAAACCCATTTTATTCTTTGGGTTATGATGAATGATGTATGATTTTTTTGCGGCACAAGTAAGAATGATTTCAATATGAGATGGGTGGGACCTATATCTCCCTCCAATTCATTGGGTAAATATTTATATCTCATGAGATAGACATGGTTAGAACGAAAAGTTAATCCGGTTCAGTGATATAGGCCTGGAACGTGGAGTGAACTCGATTCAGAAAGGGACTTTGTCCACTAAGATGGTCTAGGAAGCAATGCCTTGGCTACTATGGAAATCATATCATGTGATTAATGTTTTTCAAAAATTAAAAGTTTTATCCCTATGCTATTTTATCATGATTAATGTTATTTTATGATCTATGCCTTATGTACTGCAATGTTTTATATCATTGCTCAAGATTTTGATGTTTAGATTTTATGCTCATGTTTTTACATTCAAATGTTTATGGATTGTTTTATTTTCTCTATGTTTACCCTTACTGAGAATTTGAGGTCACCTTTATATGCTTTATTTTCCCTAGGATATAAAGAAAGGTTTTAGGTAAGAAAACAAAAGGGGAAGATCTTTATGGGAGATGTTGAAGATCCTTCACCATGATTAGAAGATTATGTTCCGAGTTTCCAAATACACTAAACTATTACGATCCTTGAGTTTTGTTTTTTGTTATGTATTAAGTATTCCGCAAAAGTAATGTACTGTCCATGTATGTCAAGTTTCAGGTCTCTATATAGTTTGTTTCTACTAGATCATTTTTAGGTTGTCAATCATCATGTAAGAATTCAGGGTCTCATTTTTTTTGAAACTTGGGCCATATAATCACTATTATGAGAGTGGATACTTCTAGTGAATACTTCAAATCCATATAATAGGTATCTATATCCATTTTTTTGAATAGATTCACCAGTCAGTTTCTTAGAAATGGGTTCCTCCAACACATAGAATTTTCATTAATTATTAAAAACCATCCTTAGGTTTTGGTAATAGTTAAGGAAACTTATTACATTTAGTTTTCCTTATCCAATATTGATCTAAAGATCAAGATAAAAGATGATGATTCCATTATATATAACAAAATTATTTATCAGATGAGTATCATGTTTCATATTCATTTAATAATGAATTTTATTAAATGTAATCCCACTAAAAATGATTACCCCACATATCATATCCATTTAGTGGGACTAGATCCATATTTCACTAAGAAATGAGTCTGGTTTGGTGTTCCTCTTAACACTTGGTCATTTAGGTAGGGTATCATCCCAATCATATCATATATGACTCTTGGATATTTGAGTGGAAAAATATTTAATTTAATCCATCATATGGATATAAATTAAACTTTATTTCTCTAGTATCCTAACTCTTATGGATCCCTATCTAAGTGTCACTCAAATATCACAACAAGATTTGGTTACCTAACTATTAGATCCATCCATTTACACCATGCTTATATAAGATAATCAATGGGTAAACTACTTTGGTATAACTTACCAGGTTGGTTGATCGAGGTCCTGACTTGTGTTTAGTTTAGAAATAACATCACACTTCATATTTGAGGGGTTTTCATTTAAAATGTCACTAATTTAATCCATATCATATTAATATTAAATTTATAACTATTACATCACATGAAATATTTATCATCTCTTATTTTATTCCTCTATGTATGAATACTTCAAATGATTTATCTTTGGAATCCTTATTACATCAACCAAATTAATATGTTCACATTATATTAATGCATAAATATTTGCATAACCCATAATTTGTGTTACTCCCCAAAAAATAGAAGTGAAACACATTCAAAAAAATCCAAATTCATTATATTCATAAGATTCATGAAATTTTCATATAAAGGTTTAAAATTATATGAAATTGATAATCTCCACATGAGTAAGCCTGAAGACACATAGCTCACCCCCACCTTTCTAAAATAAGTCATAAGCCTCTAGGCTAGTGGAAAGTTTGACCCAAAGTACCTCTACCTAGGTATAATTTACTGAACAGAGATTCAAATTCATCATAACTCTAATACCTAATATGTATAAACTATATTCAATAACTAAATTCAAGATAATTACTTTAATCACAAACTAAGGACAAGGTATATGAAAACTAAATCTTATGATGTCATAACTAGAATGTAAAGCATCACATAAAAATCTATAAGAATAAATTTATCAGGTAAATTAAATCATATACAATATTCACATTTCATAAAAAAATTATAAAAATAAATATTCAAAATCAACACATAATATTTATTTTCCAAACATGAATATATATTTATGAACATTTCATAAATTAAAAAATATAAACACTTTATAATTTATTATAGAAATTTCATAATAAGATAAATATAAACACTTTATATTTATTCTCAATATGAACTTGTTTATATTATTCATTATATTAAATTTATATAAATATTTTATATATCATGAAATATAAAATTTTTATATTTCAATGTATATTATGTAAACATTTTACATAATCTAAATATCACATATTAATATTATTTAAACATTTGATCAAATATTTTATCAAAAACCTTTTTATATGGTTTAAATAATTTCCAAATAAGGTCTTTTTAATTTGAACGATTAAAATTAAACATTTTGAACAATTCATAATATTAAATATAAACAATTTATACTCTGTCTTATTTTTGTAATTTATAAACCCTTTATAAATTTCACTTATAATTTCTATATAAAACTTTTATATCTAAATTATTAGTAATTCCATATAATTTTGAAAAAGTTATTTTTTAATATTATTAATTAATATTATGAAATATTTATTAATAAATGTTTAATCAACATTTAATTAATTAATTATATAAAATTTATAATTAATAAATTTATAAACATTTTATAAATTAATAAATATCCTAAAATACCTTTTATTATAATTTATAATCAATTTAAAAATTATATATTTCAATTCATAATCGAATTTAAAGAAAATAATTTTTCTTCTCAAATTATATTTAACAATATGGTCAGAATCATAAAACATGATATATTGGGCTGTGTCTCTTAAACCGTTTAAGTGTTATCAGTCATACTTTATGAATTATAGTTATATCCTCACTTATGATAAGGATAAAACCTTTTGTATCAATAGTATTTTACGATTTTCATTGATATCGCTAAGGCAATATGAGGCTATGTTTTTATAACATGGAGTGTAGGTTACATTATCACATAACGTACATTTACTCACCAATGTAGATTATATTATCTCATAATGTAATATTAGTGAACCCAATGCATTTTATGTTATCACATAACCTAACACCAGGGACCCCAACACATTTTATATTATCATATAGCATAATGTCAAGATCTTAATTGCGATTTTGTTATTGAATAACATATTGTTTGGGACCCTGGTGTAGAATACTCTATCCCATAATGTGTTATCAGGGTCTATGTCAATATTATATTATCACATTATACAATGTTAGGATCTTATTCAATATTTCATCATTTCATAACATAATTTCAACCATATTACTTTATGTAAAAAAAATGATTTTCAAGAATCAAAATGCATGGAATGATTTGATACCTCTAAAAAATTTATAAAGAGTGATTAACATTTAATCAAAGAAATGAAAGAGTTTAGAATCCATAAAACCCAATATCACCATGCCTTTGATAAATGAAATTGTGTAAACTATAAATGTGGAATGCTTACCTTACACCATAGTATACAACATCCATTCCTTTTTTTCCGTGATTGATGAATATCACCAATGAACTACCAAAATGATCTTCCCTCTGAGGTGTATCCACAGGTTTTACCGAATCACCCAAATGCTTTGGATATGACTTATGAGCCTTTATTATATGATATAATCTCATGGTGATAAAGAGGATATAAGAAGATAGATTAAAGAGGGAGATAATTTCAACTAATGAATCTCACACACACAAGTCTATATTTAGGACCATGTTCTAACCTCCTTTATATAGGATACATGGATTCTCCTTGAGCCCATGAATTTACTTGTACATTTCACAAATGTATAATTAACGCCTTCAGTTACCTATCATGTAACTATGAACCATTAACACCATTCTATATGTTACACTTAATTAATAATATCTAGTGATTAAAGGAGATCTGAACATTAAAATTCAATGCATGGGAGGCTAAATGAGTCATGGTACTACCAAATGAATCAAACCATTCGATAAATGGAATAATGACTCAACCATGTTGTAAAATATGACATTTCCATGAAGCATATATTATATCATAAAATATGGTATACCCAAGAGATTAGATATAATCATTTTCCCATATTCATGTTATACTCTATTACATACCATATCATACCATAAGATATAATAGGGATTTAGGGAATATTCCCTTCATCTACCTCTATCACTATCATTGACCTCCACTCGTTCAACAAGTCATATCAATTAGTAAGTATTATTCTATATTCTATATATTTTATATTTATATTTATCCATTTTAATAACTTTGAAAAAAATATATGAATTATTTTCGTAATATTTTGTTATGGGAAAAAATACCAAGCTCCTGAAGAGCAGTAATAACCCACAACTATCAAATTCCAATCTACTCCTTGAAGTGAATGTGACTGGTTATTATAAAAATTGTGTTAATAATCAACATAATTAATATCAATAAAAACATCATTAATCAAATTAAAATATGAAATGATTCCACAAAACGCAGTCAAATTATGAACATCATTGATTATTACATGAACCATAATGATGAATTAATAATATTCAATATATCCTATATCATTATACACCCTATTGGTGTTAATATTGATTATTATGAATAAATTTTCATGATAAAGATGATATTTATTTTGTATATTTTAAAAAAATACATTATTAGTTTATTTCCTTTCTATTATATTTTATTTATTATGTATAAAATATATTAAATAAATTAAATATTCCTAAGAGAAATAAAAAAATATTTTATTAATATTCATCCCATGAAGTGGGTGAAAATGATAAAATAAATTTTCATGTTATTGTCTTGAAGACATCCTAAAAATAGATCAAATAATTTTATTATATTCCCTTAAGTGAATGAGAATATTTTCTAAAATAATTATATCACATTACCTGAAGTGAATGTAAATATACATGATTTTATTTTAAACCAAGTTTAGGGTGAATGTGATATTTTTTGATGAATATTGAACCTTATTTTTTTGATAAAGAAAATAAAATAATAATAATAATATAACCACCATAAGTGGTTTTAGGGTTTTATTCCAAAACCCCAAAATCCTAGAACACATTCTAGAACCTCACTTGTAAAATAAGGCCAGAAGTTTCAAAACTAGAAACATCCAATATCAATGTCTGAACAAGAGAACTATGATCCAACATCTCATGCTATATTGCCATGATTTCTTACAGTCCGTACAAAATATACACAAGCAGATGAAAAAAATAACTCACACTCACAACATGAAATAATAAAGGGTCTATATGGTTCCAAACTTAGTCCTATTCCATGGGTTAAATACTACTTCTCTTTATAACTAATAGAGGAGAATTATTATAAGATTTTGATTCCAAATAAGTGATACCCCATGTACTATTTATAGACTAGTCATACAATTGACTCTAGTTCCATATCCTTTATATATTTGAGGTATACTTGTAGCACTTTACAATATTTATGGATAAAACTCCATATGGTCAAAGATACCAGTAGTTTCCCAACACCAACACTACCCCAACATAAAATTACCTATGATCAATGAAATATAACTTATTAATCTTACACATACCTTTGAATTTTCTTATATATCTCTATAAAAATGCTAAGTTATTATTATGTATCTTCAGAGTTATTCTAACATGAGATTGAGATTATTCTAAATCTACATCATCTATATATAGTGTCATAGATTTTTATACATCTCCATTAGCCAGATCAAGTTATCACACCCACTTTCTATATATTCCTGTCACGACCAGTCCCCCGGGGCCCATGCCGTGACAACCCCAAGCCCGCCTTCCATAGGCTAGGGGCTGGCGACTAGCACCAAAAGGATTATTCCCTAAAATTTGGAAGACATTGCCTTTATATCCTGTAAACACACTCAATCAAGAAAACAAAAAGATACAAACAAGGTGTGGGCATAGCCCGTGCAATGGTGATTATAACGATACTCAGTAGGGACCCCGAGACCCTCAAGGTCTCACGAAAATCCACCATGGATAAAACACACAAAATGAAATCAATTGAAAACCATACTTAGGTATATGCCTATACATATACCTAAGTTATGAAGTATAACCATCTCAATCATGAGGAAAAACAAGGTCCAACTCCAAAGCGCAAAGCTCAACTATTCCACAAAGGAAGGAATACAACGAAGGAAAGTATCACATAGGTATGCCACATAAAAGATTACCACCAAGGTAATACCATGAAGGAAAGTACCACACAGGTACACCACATAGAAGAATACTACAAAGGTATCACCACGAAGGTAAAGAATCAGATCATACTAGGTATATATTAGGTACAATAGTAGAGATGATTAGATGTAACTAATTAATCTTCTTACTCTGTTAAGAGGCAGACCGACGTAGGATCCTAGTACATCATTAAAACCACACAGGATCCTAGTACATCATCAGACCCACAAAGGATCCTAGTACATCGTTAGACCCACACAGGATCCAAGTAAATTGTTATACCCACACATAATCCTAGTACATCGTCAGACCCACACAGGATCCTAGTACATCATCAGACCCACACATGATCCTAGTACATCGTCAGACCCACACAGGATCCTAGTACATCGTCAGACCCACACAGGATCCTAGTACATTGTCAGACCTACATAGGATCCTAGTACATCTTCAGACCCACACAAAATCCTAATACATCGTCAGACCCACACAGGATCCCATTACATCGTCAGAACCACACAAGATCCTAGTACATCATTAGACCCACGAAGGATCCCTTTCTCATGTTACAACCAGCTAATGGGTTCACACACTATGCTCACTTGTCTCTGAGAGGGTCCACTCCTCAAGCTACTAGTCGATACTCCAACTGCAATGAAGTCCCATGATGAAGTATTCCAAAGGACCTCCATGTCATAGGGGTCTCAACGCAGCAGACAGTGATTCAATCAGACACCCGGTCTGTAAGTTATTTGCCTTTTAGTCTCGAGGCTCCGGTTGGATTATTGATTGATCCAACTTGACCATACCCCAACTTTATCCAAATATGAAGTGTGGTATACCAAAAGGATAGTCTCACTCCATGGTTTTCGGCACCGCATACGGTTCATCAAACGGATGCTCGATGCCAAAGTTATGGCCAAAAGAGAGACTATGGGTCAAAGTTGGTCTTGGTTCGGTGTGACACGATTAGCCGACCCGACCTGGGTTGACCTGACCTGGCCTGGGGCGACACGACCCGGTTCAGGTTGACTTGGCCCACTGGGTCTGGACCGACCTGCGCTGGGTGGCCCGGCCCAAACGACCTGTGCTGGGCGGCCGGGCCGGAACGGCCTGACCTAGGCAACCTGACCTAAACAGCCCGGCCTGGGTGGCCAAACCTGAACGACCTGGCCCGGGCGGCTTGGCCTGAACAGCCCGACCTGGGCGGCCCGACCTGAATGGCCCGACCTGGGTGACTTAGCCTGAATGGCCCGACCTGGGTGGCCCGACTTAGCTGCATGCGGGGGGGGGGGAGTCGCATGCCCCCTGCTCTCAAACATCGAACGACTTCGGCCGTTCAGTCGCCTGCTAGCACGCGGGACCCACCGCGGGTCCCACTCGGTCCAGCTCGGCCGACCGAAATGGTTGACCCTTTGTCCTCCCGGTGGCGCATCATGAGAAGCCCCTCTGTGGTTAGCCGAACACCAGCTGCCTCCTGCCATCCATTGTGGCCAGGTGAGTCATGGCCCCTTGCTCCGACAGCAGCGCGTCATGCACCACCCCTCTATGGCCAGCTGAACACCAACCACCCTCTGTCCACTGCCGCAGCCGATGGGTTGTGGCTCTTCTCCGGTGGCGCAGTCGCGCCGCTGCCTTCGTCGTGGTCAGCCGTGGTGCCGACCATCATTCCCGAGTCTCACCGGTTCTAGTTGTCGGTACTGGTCACCATCTTCCACCATCACAAAGAACGCAACAACACCATAAGATTTGTGGTTGGGTCGATCCATGTTCGTTTGGCCCCCACCCTCCGCGTTAGAGCAGTAGAAAGTGTCATAGACATTATTAGTTCAAGAAGGATGTCAAGAATGGGGAAAAGGTATTCAAAATAACATTCCCTACCTCAAAGGTTCATTGATGTGTCACGAGACGAAATCAGGAAAGGTGAAGAGAGTTCCAACGATCATCGCTTCTGCAACACGCTTCTGAGGTCGGGCTCATGCGTCATCCTCGTTATTCGTTGGAGATGGCACATTCTTAGTTGGGAGAGAATAAACCTCCAAAGTTCTCCCTTTTTCCAACAGTTTCCCCCCAACAAAACAAGTTAGGATCCAACCAAAATAAATTAAGTTTATCAATTTAATTATTGGCACAATTAATTGGAAAAATTAATTAATAGGAGGTGGCATAATTAAAGTGAGAGAATTACAAAATTTATCTCCCGTTAAATGGGAGTTCAAAGGTCAGGTGGTCCCCACCCTTTGAATTCAAATTGGGAGTTTTTATTTAGGGTGGTCCCCACCTCCATAACCCCAAAGGAGGTTACAAAAAAAAATAAAAATCTTAAATTTTTTTATTTTTCTATTCCTCCATGAAAAAGTGAAAAATTATCTTTCACCCTCGAACTACTGTGGTCAAGGTGAATGTCGCTTTAAGCGAATACCGGCATTGCGAGTTCAACGGTATCCTCATATTTCAATTTTGAGCACTGGTTCAAAAGTTAAAAAAACCCGCTCGCACTTTTTCAGAACGTACCTGAAGAAAAGTTTATAAATTCATTCTAGGTAAACCGAGCCTCAGAATCACGCACTGTAAATTTTTGCAGACTCGTAAAATTCCCATATAATTTAAAAAAATTACATGGAAATTCGGGGTCTTTACATTCTCCCCACCCCAGGGCTTTGCATCCCCATAAGCCATAACTCAGACTAAGGGAAACAAGTGGGGGGTACTGAGCACATATCTGAGCCTCCCACTCCCATGTGCTCTCCTGGAGGTTCCCATGCTGCCAATGTACACGCACCAAAGGTATCGACCGCCCACAAAGGACTTGCTCCTATGGATCCTCAATCTCCACTTGAACCTATGTAAACATCACCCCATAATCAATGTCCATCTCACCGTGGTTTATGATGTGAGAATGGTTGTGCACATATCTCCTCATCTAGGATACTTGAAAGACGTAGTGCACCCAGTGCAACTGAGGTAAAAGAGCTAGGCGGTAAGCCACCTCGCCAACTATGTTGAAGACCTGGAAGGGTCCAATGAACCTTGGAGATAACTTTTTGCCCCAACCAAATATCCGCAAACCTCATCGGGGTGAGAGCCGTAGTAAGATGTGTTCACCATCCTCAAATTCCATAGGTCTCCATATTTTGTTGACATAAGACTTTAGCCTGTTCTGTGCAGTCTTCATCTTCTCCTGGATGATCTACACCTTCTCCGTGGCCGCCCGTACCATATCTGGTCCCATGAGTGCTGACTCCCCTGGGCCAGTCCAACACAATGGTGGTATGAAAGGTCGGATGTACAATGCCTCGAAAGGTGCCATACCAATGGTGGAGTGATAACTATTGTTGTATGAATATTCCACCAAAGGAAACTGATCCTCCCATATGTGACCGAAGTTGAGGAAGCAAGCGTGCAGCATGTCCTCAAGGGTCTGAATAGCCCGCTCAGTCTGGCCATTAGTCTGATGATGGATGGCAGTGCTCAAATGAATCTGCATCCCGAAAGCCTCCTAAAACCCCTTCCATAACCAGGAAGTGAAACATGTATCACAATCAGAGACAATCATCGAGGGTACTCCATGCAGCCACACAATCTCCATCACATAGAGGCGTCCCAAGCTCTCTACTGAACCCTGCTATCTGATCGGTAGGAAGTGGGATGACTTGGTGATTCAGTCGATGATCACCCAGATAGAATCATGACTCCTGGATGTATGTGGAAGTCCCTTCACAAAGTCCATGGATATCCCGTCCCACTTCCACTCTGGGAACTCTAAAGGCTAAACTAAGCCTGCTGGTACCTGATGCTCCACCTTCACTTGCTGATAATTTAGACACCGAGAGACAAACTTTGCTACTTCTTTCTTCATTCTTGGCCACTAGTGCTGTTGTCGGAGGTCCTGGTAAATCTTCGCCACTCTTGAATGTACCTCTAGAGGGGACGTGTGGAACTCCCTCAATACTTTCTCCTGTAAAGCCATTGGTACCATAGCACATCCTCTGAAGAGGATGACGTGATACCCACCTTCAGAAAATCCATTAGGTGCATGTCCTGTGGATATCTAAGCATGTTGATTCTCGCTTTCAGTGTCCCCGCACTGCACCTCCATAACTCACTGAAGAAGTGGGGGAGTGACTTTAAGTGACTGAAGAAAAGCTACTCTATATCAATCCACAAAGGATATCTGCAAAGAGGCCAACTGCTCCGTCGCCTCACCTAGCAGCTGTATACCAGATCTTCTACTGAGTGCATCTACTATAACGTTCCCCTTCCTAGGAGTATAGACTATCTAGAAGTCATAGTCCTGGAGGAACTCAAGCTAGCATCGCTATCTCAGGTTTAGGTCCTTCTGAGAGAAGATATACCTGAGACTCTTGTGATCCGAGTAGACTATAAAATGCTCACCCATCAAGTAATGTCACCACATATTCAAGGTGAATACCACTGCTATTAAATCTAGGTCATGGGTAGTGTAGTTCTTCTCATGCTGTCTTAGCTGTAGAGAACTATATGCGATCACTTCTCACTCCTGCATCAGAACACATCTGAGCCTGGTCCCTGATGTGTCGCAGTAGACTACGTACCCTACACCCTCCTCTAGTAACCTCAAGATGGGGGCACTAGTCAGCCTCTGCCTCAACTCCTGAAAACTCCATTGGAATCTATCCAACCACATGAAGGGTTGAATCTTCTTCATCTATGCTGATAAAGGTGATGCAACTCTAGAGAAATCTGGCACAAACCTCTGGTAGTATCCAGCCAAATCCAGGAAACTCCGTACCTCCATCACACTCTTGGGTGGATCCTAAGAAAGTACTACCTCAATCTTCGTTGGATCTACCACAACTCCAGCCTCTAAGATGACATGTCCTAGAAAGTGAACCTCTCGGATCTAGAACCGGCACTTCGAGAGCTTACCATAAAGCTGGTTCTCTTGGAGTGTGTCCAGAACTATCTACAAATGATAGGCATGATCCTCCTATGTAGCTGAGTTGATCAGAATGTTGTCGATGCAGACTACTACAAAGCGATCAAGGTATGGCTGGAAGATCCTGTTCATGAGTCCCATGAACACTGTTGGGGAATTGGTTACGCCGAATGGAATAACCAAGAACTCGTAGTGGCTGTACCGACATCTGAAATCCGTCTTCTACACATCCTCATCTCTTACTCTGAGCTGGTGATAGCTTGATATGAGTTCTATCTTCAAGAACCACCGTGACCCCTTTAGCTGATCAAAGAGGTCGTAAATACTCAGAAGTGGGTACTTGTTCTTCACGGTCACCTGGTTCAGGCACCGATAGTCAACATAAATCCTCAAGCTCCCATCCACCTTCTTGGAGAACAAAATCGGGGATACCCAAGGAGAAACACTTGGACTGATTAATCCTTTCCCCTGTAAGTCCTCTAACTGTACCCGCAGCTCACAGAGCTCCACGAGAGAAATCCAATATGCTAGTTTAGATATCTATGCAGTCCCGGGGTGCAATTCAATGTAAAATTCCACCTCTTTGTGAGGAGCTAGACCTTAAACATCATCAGGGAAGACATATGCATACTGGTCCACCACTATAGGATAGCTCAGACTCTCCATGTCAACCATCCCGAGGGTAAGGCTATCCAACTGATGTGTAATCGTCTGCACCCTCCTCCGGGTAAGTCCATCCTGTACTGCAAAGGCTCCCTTCTCACCAGTGAAGGTAAACCTGGTCCCGTCCATGTGGACACACCACACTTTGTACCTAATACAGTCAATTTGAGCATGGACTGTAGATAACCAATCCATACCCAAGATGATGTCGTAAGGCCTTGACGCCGCTACTAGGAGATCCCAACCGAAGCTCTCACCTCCTAGAGTAAGCTCACACTGCCGGCACTAGTGTGTAATTGTTGAATCCTCTCCCATAAGAGTCTATAACCATAAGGATTGAGGCAACGACTCCGTAAGAATCTCTGAGCTTTGAATGAGTGCAATGATAATAAAAGAATGACTGTCACCTGTTTCTATAAGTACTGTAGCTAAGGTGGAGTAGACATAGATCCTACCTTGTATCATCTCCGGAGTGCCATGGTTGTAGGACTCAGCTGCCTGGAGCTGAGCTCTCCCATGTCCACCTACTCCCTACGGTCGGGGTGGACCCCCTGGTGGTGGTGGCAGTAACATATCGAATCGTCGCCCACCACCAGCTTCATGACCAACTCCTCTGCCACATTCTCTTGCTCCCTGCAACCCACCTCGATTGAACCTCTGTCTCTGATTGGTAATTCCCTTGACCATCTGCTAATCATCCTTATGATGGGTCAGGTAGTCACGAGCCATGTGACCCTGCCCACCGCATGTGAAAAACTGCCTGTTCCTCATATGACTGGCTCTGTCTCCGGTACCCCGCACAACCAACCCTGAATCTTGTGGTCTTCCACCTGTAGGTCTGGTCCTCTTGGAACTCTGTGACATCTGTCTACTGCCAGCTACAGAAGACTCTGCTACATGATGATTGGTGGTGGGTCTTGCTGCTGGTGACTGCCCAGCCAGAAATCTCTCCATTAAGAGGGCTCTCTCTAACACCTCCACTTGCGTCGGGATGTTGAGAGAAATCATCGAAGTCCTAATCTCTCACCTGATTCCCTGATTTAAGGTCCGGGCCCTGAAGAATGGGTCCCGCACCAGATCATTGGAGTAGAGTGAGAGGTCAGTGAACCTCAGTGAGTACTGATCCATAGTCCTGATTCTTTGTTGCAGATGAAGAAACTCCTATATGTGTACTGTGTGAAGAGTCATTGGGACAAACTCTGCTTGAAACTTGATCTCAAAGTCTGTCCAGAGGAGTGTCACATTGTCGTGAACCTAGATAATTAAGCTCCACCATCTGCCTGCTGCTTCCTATAAATACTGGTGGAAAGGATCACTATGAGATCAGCTGGTGTCCCTACCAGTTAGAAGACTCTCACCATGGCCTCCATCCAATCCTCATCTACCTGTGGGTCCATCTCTCCCTTGAACCTAGGTGGCCTCTGGCACTGGAAATCGTGCAACGCAATCAAGCGGCATGCACTCTCTACTTCTGGGGCTGGTGGAATCGATGGCCCAATGGGTATTGGTACCGCTGGTGCCTCTACAGGAAGAGAGCCCTACACTGAGGCCTCATCGCTCAGTAGGCTATCAATACATACTATACCCAAAACCATAGCTGGCTATCTATGTGGAGGCATCCTGAAAGGGAAAAAGGTGTGCCACGGTCAATAATTTATACCTAGTGAGCTGAATCAAAGATATCACAAAGAAAACTCTTGAAAACACACACACAATTAGTGTTTTTGTGCACTGAGTCAAAAATTAGAAGTTAGGGTCCAGGTGTATGGATATGTCGGCCGCTGCACCAACACTGGATTCCCTAAACTGATAACCACACTCACTACACTTAACAATATTACCGTTTAAAAGATCATAGTCTAATGTTCTATGGTAGAACCAACTAATTTGATACCAATTTTTCATGACCTGTCCCCCAAGGCCCATGCTGTGACTACCCCAAGCCCACCTTCCATAGGCCAGGGGCTGGCGACTAGAACCGAAAGACACATTCCTTAAAACGGGGAAGGCATTGACTTTATATCCTATAAACACACTCAATCTAGCACACAACAAGATACAAACACAAGTAAACTATATATAAAAACGAGTGTTGAAAGTAAAAGGGTCCAGAATAAAATCCCAACAGTAATGGTACAAGTACAACTGGAAATACAATACAACTAAAGAAATATAAAGACAACAAATGGGTCATCCTTTGAGGTTTCTACTTGAAGAGTAGGTACAGATTGCCTCCTCATCACTCCATGTTTTCCCATCTCCTCTGCGTACTAACACGCTGTATGGTCCACCTTCGGGCACCGTCCAGTCCTGGTACTCTCATCCTCAGTCAGCGCTGCCTGTCATCTGTACCAAACACAACAAGGTGCGGGCATAGCCCATGTAGGGGCGAGTATAACGATACTCAGTAGGGACCCCGAGACCCTCAAGGTATCATGAAAATACACAATGGATAAACCAAACAACATGAAATCAACCGACAACCCTACTTAGGTATATGACCATACATATACCTAAGTTATCAAGTATACCCATCTCAATCATGAGGAAAGATATGGTCCAAATCAAAATCCCAAAGCACAACTGTTCCACAAAGGAAAGAATACCACAAAGGTAAGTACCACACATGTACACCAAATAGAATAATACTACCAAGGTAATACCACGAAGAAAAGTGCCACACAAGTACATCACATAGAAGAATACCGCAAAGGTATCACCACGAAGGTAAAGAATCAGTTCATACCAGGTGTATCTTAGGTACAGTAGTAGAGATGATTAGATGTAACTACTGAATCATCTTACTCTATTAAGAGGAAGACCCATGTAGAATCCTAGTATATCTTTAGACCCACACAGGATCCTAGTACATCGTCAGACCTACACAGGATCCTAGTACATCGTCATACCCATAAAGGATCCTAGTACATCGTCAGACCCACACAGGATCCTAGTACATCGTCATACCCACACAGGATCCTAGTACATCTTCAAACCCACATAGGATCCTAGTACATCGTCAAACCCACAGAGGATCCTAGTACATCATCATACCCACAAAGAATCCTAGTACATCGTCAGACCCACACAAGATCCTAGTACATCGTCAGACCCACACAGGATCCTAGTACATCCTCAGACCCACACATGATCCTAGTACATCGACATACCCACACAGGATTCCAGTACATCATCAGACCTACACAGGATCCTAGTACATCGTCAGACACACACATGATCCTAGTACATCGTCAGACCCACACAAGATCCTAGTACATCGTCTGACCCACACAGGATCCTAGTACATCTTCAGACCCACGAAGAATCCCTTTCTCATGTTATAACCAGCTACTGGGTTCCCACACTATGCTTGCTTGTCTCCAGGAGGGTCTGATCCTCAAGCCATTGATCGATACTCCAACTTCCATGAAGTCCCATGAAGAAGTATCACAAAATACAGCCATGTCATAGGGGTCTCAATGCAATAGAAGGTGTGTCAGTCGGACACCCGGTTTTTAAGTTATTTGTAGAGACCCGAAGCTTGACGTACATGGACATTACATTACTTTTGCGGAATACTTAGTACATAACAAAAACACACACAAAAGGATCGTAATAGTTTAGTGTCTTTGGAAACTCGGAACGTAATCTTCTAATCGTGGTGAAAGATCTCCAATATCTCCCATAAAGATCTTCCCTTTTTTTTACCTAAAACCTTTCTTTATATCCTGGGGAAAAGAAAACATAAAAGGGTGAGCTCAAATGCTCAGTAAGGGTAAACAAAAGAAATATAAATCTCATCGTATACACAAGCACATAACTTTTGGAAATTTTAACCTACAAAAGAGATCATAATTTCATAACATGGGATAAATCATGGAAGTGAAATGTAATCACAATAATCATAATCTTAAAACATGTAACTTTGTGGCATACACAAATAATCATAGAGAATCATTTCTTGTTAGTCAAGACTCATTTCCAAGACTATCTTAGTGGACAAAGTCCCTTTCTGAATCGAGTAACCCTCGTTTCAGTCCTGTTTCACTGAACCGGTATAACCTACCATTCCAGCCATGTCTATCTCATGAGATATAAAATCTTTACCCAATTCATTGGAGGGAGATATAGGTCCCACCCATCTCATAATGATACCATTCTTATGTGTGCCACAAAATCATAAATCATACATCATTGCATAACCCATATAGTAAAAATGGGATTCTTAAACAACATGACATTATAAAACAATTCATATAAGATAAAGGAATTCATAAAAATAATTCCATCACAAAATAATAAAATCAATGTAATAATAGTGATAAAAACATAACCCTTTATTATCTTAGATGGAAAATAATTTTTATAAAACACTTGAACTTCATTCTTGAGGAAAATATCCTTTCTTCTTCAAAAACATTTTTCCTTTCTTAACATGTCATACAAATTTAAACTAAAAGAAGTTGATTAAAAATAAACTTGAAAACTTGTAAAGTAAGCTTCTTGGAAATAATGTTTTAAAAATCCATTCATGCCGTATGAGTTAAAAAAAAAATCCTTCCCGTACTTTTGTCGGAAAAGTAAAAAAGTACCTCGTTCAAAAAACGACAAAATATTCCTTTCATATTCTTTACTAAAAACTCATCTAAGGGTAAAATTGGATTCAAATAATTGTAGGTGGATGGAAATAATATTAAATATTCAGGAAACATGGATGTGGATGATAAAATACACCCCATTAAATACTAAAGTATAAACAATCTCGGATAAAAATGAGATTGTGATATTTCCCTTACCTTAGGTCCGATTTGCTTCGTATGTGTCCGAAACTCCTGTATAATTATTTAAATAATGTCATTGACTTATTACATAATCATATTCATTGTTATGATATCATATATGGTTCACTTATGACTTTATATTACCCGTTCTTTTGTAAATGCCATGTTAAAGAAGCGTTTTGGGTAAAATCGTTTCATTTATCGTAGGTGTTTTGACTTGTTGTTCTTGACATTATTATTACTTATATCATGATTTACTTACTTCCAGAATATAAAATATGATTTATATATCATATATATTCAGTATATATATATATATAATAGATAGATAAATGAAATGAAAAACACCATTCATGGAGACGGTAGTCCGTACGTACGCATGAACGCTGTTTTCCTTTCCTTATTGTCTTGAATGGAAGTAAGTAGATGACATACATATATATATATACATAAATCCAGTATCTTTATAATGTCATTTATTTCATTATTATTTCTTATATATACTTTGTAATCATTCTTAAATGGTTAACATGGAGAATGAATCTCATCGCGTCGTGGAGACGGTAGTCCGTACGTACGCACGAGCGATGATATCATTTCCATAAATATTGAATTGAATTGGAGTGGATTATACAATATATCAGAATCAATATGATGTTTTAATAACTATGTATAGTTATTCTTTACACCATTATACCCATCCATGTAAGGTGGTGGTGGAAAATAGATTACACCACGGCGTGGAGACGGTATTCCGTACGTACGCACGCGCGGTGATTTCTTTTTCCGTAGGATGGATAAATGGTGAAATAGGGTTGTTTCATACTTATAATAACATATCAGTATATGAGTGATACTGATGTTATTAATTCATAATGAAACAACCTAAGAAGAATAAGTGGAAGAAGAAATAAAGATGAAAGAATTGGTAACGGTAATTACCTCTTCTTTGAAGCGCCTTTTGGAGACCTCCTCTTAGGGAACTAAAATTGGTCTTTGAGGAAGACCAGAACCTCTAGGATGTTTCTAGGGAAGTGGAGAAGAGATTTTGGCAGGGGTTGGCCGAGCTTGAGTGCTCAAATTGGTGTGAGGAGGAGGGGGAGGAGGTGTCCTTTTATAAGGGAGGAGAGGGGCACCTTAGGAATACCTCAAAATATTATTTTATATTAATGTCAAAATCGGTTTATAATGGTTCTAAAGGGTCTTATTTCTAAGCTAAAGTGGGGATGGGTCGAAATCCTATCAACCAATAGGATTTAGACAAGTTTAGGGTATTATTTTAACCTTATCAATTTGATTTAACTCTAAGTTAAATAATTTAACTTTTACCGTGTCTTTTTGTTTTCTTTCACTATATGGTTAATACACTTACTATAACATGCCAAACGAACCACAAATTGTTTATTATTAATATATATATCCTTATATAAGTCATTTATCCGAACCTTAGATTTTTAGGAATAAAATAACATTTAATAATATAATATTTGATTTAAAAACTATTTTGTGTCAATTTTGACACTATTTGATATATGATTTTTGTGAAAGTCATAACAGAATTATATGTTCAAACCAAGTTGATTAAATAAACACTAATATATCATAGTAACCTAGAAAATTATTGGAATTCATAAAAAGTCTCAAATTACATTCATTTGAGCATTTATAACATCAATTATGTTAATATTTCCTTAAAAGGGTAATTACTGCATCATCGTTGTGTCATAAATAAATTAATTTATTTAAAGTCTAAAAATTATAAATAAAATATCATTATGTAGGAAATATTTTTAGATTTCTAATGAATATTTATAGTCGAATTTATCTTATGTATAACCCCATATTAAAAATGTTTTAGTAAATATACTTTGATTTTAACTCATTTAACTCTTCTTTGAATTAAATAATAATAAATGTCCTAATCTAATACAAGTGGGCCTAAATGATAATATTTTACACTTAAGGTTATTTTTGGTCGAGATACACTTGTCCAATAGAATTAGGACATGTGTTAGGGTAACATCAATATCATTCTTACCCTTAATTACCCTATTTACTTTTAACCGTGGTAAATAAAAGTAAAAAGTTACTATTCACCAAAAATTATTTTCATCTCATTGAACCATATTTTACTTACAGACATCAACCGTGTCTCTCGGATTTTTGAAATTCCATTCACAGAAGCGGTAAAATTAAGTTTTATGAAAAATTCAGTTTTTAACTACCACTTAGTAGTTTCACTATTCATCAAAAATTGATGTTTTTCAGAAAAATGCCAAAATTTCATCCTAAGCTATATTTCATATTCCGAATTCAAAAAATAAAGTCTATTTTACCAAATTCATAACATAGAATTTTCATTAATTAATTTTATAATTAAATCCCGCTGTTAAAACAAATAGCGTGTTTTTAAGAAACAATATCTATCAAAAGATTGACACTTGATTATGTCTGGTTTAAATGTGAAATTACATTAAATGACCAACATTGTATTAAATTGTAAAAATATATTCTAAATATACTTTAAAACCACACAAATTAATAATTTATCACTATTAATTATTTCGATTAAAAAAGTTGTTTTTAATTATAATTTAGTAATTTTCACTATTCATCAGAATATGAAAGTTATCCGAAAAGTACCAAAATTTCACCTTAGGATAAATTCGATACTCCGAATCCAAAAATGAAGTCCATTTTGAGAGCTAAAATTTCTAAAATTTAAAAAGTATTTATTACTATTCATAACGGCTGGTTTTAATAATATTTTAATAGCATATCATTGTTTCGTGAAACTCAATATTGCGCACTACACATGCTATCGAGGAAGGTTGCGATTGCGTGTAATGCAAGGCAAGTCAAGGATGCGTGTTGTGCAAGATCCTTTTGGTGTAGCGTACAACACAAGACATAAGTGAAATAAAAAAGAATATTTTTCATAAAATCTCGGGCTGTTACATTCTACCCCCCTTAAAATGAATTTCGCCCTCGAAATTCGTCGGGGTTATAAATGGTTTACTATTCGAAAGTTTCTATAATAGAAACCGACATTGTAAAAAGGAATACCAAAACTTGGCTTTAAAAACTAAAGTATGAAATGTAACGATTACCCAAATAAACTAATCACTGGGTTTCCACATAGGTGAAAATATGGATATGGAAGAGAAATCTAACCATCATGTTCTGATGGAGAGTGGTAGAGAACATGGCTATGGAAAAGCCAGCAATCACAAAGCCATAAATTTGTGACGATCTAAGGTACCATCTGATTCATCAGATATAAGAGCACTAGGACAAAATTTTTGGTTTTCAAGATCGTTTCCCTAAAGTTGAAGAGTTTGAATTAGAATAAATACTTACTTTATTTTGGTACAATCTCACTGTTGTTCGTGCCTTGAACAATTTCCACTTCATCTCTTAAATAAATGAAGTTGAATTTGTTATTCGTGAAGTGTTAGTATGACAGGTCATTCCATCTGTCTCAAACAAAAGGTTAGCAAAAATTATATACATAAGTCGATCTATAGTGAGATTAATCACATATGGTTCCTAAAATGGACTTTTACTTCATATATCATACTGCTTAATATAATAAAACTAGTTTCTACTAAACAGGGACTTCCTGTAGGCCAGTGGTAGGCGATAAAGGCCAGTCACACTTCAGTTGTGGGTTCGATTCCCACAGTCTTGTCCGAAGCGATGGGCTGTCGCCCGTCCTGCAGGTTGTCCTTTTTCTAAAACTAT
This sequence comes from Viscum album, assembly GCA_963277665.1. NCBI lineage: Eukaryota > Viridiplantae > Streptophyta > Magnoliopsida > Santalales > Viscaceae > Viscum > Viscum album. Next base: position 26,333,300 of record OY728156.1, read on the forward strand.
ATTACTATAACATCCCATTAATAATATCGAAAAAAAATCTATCCTTAAACAATACTAACTTATGTCCAACATAATCCATTCTAATCTTTAGGCCTATCCATAATACTGCAGTCCACTCTCATAACATAGTAAAAACGATTACCAGAGATTTAATACCGTCGTTGATCCCCATATATCATAAGATATATCTTGTTGGTCACATTCCAAACATTCAAAGGCCTTAATCTTGTACTCTCTTGAATACCCATTGAACCTTATTGAAAACATGAATTCTATTAAAATTTAACTCTTTCCACATACCAAAATCCTCAAAATTCTATATACTCAAACCATGATATCACTTAGTCCTTATATCAATCATGAGCTCATGAATACTATCAAACATTTAATTTTCTCCTTATCCCTTCATTATGCGCATATCATCTACATTCCAAAAATATCTGAATAACCTTTCATGGATACTGGTAACATTAATCAGAAAATAGTGTAACAATCCTTACATGTCTCTTTATTCTACAGTACCATGAGATTACTTATACAACATTACACACGATAAACATGTAATCATTCCACTACATTCTTAAACCATTGACCGAGCTTCAACAATTCTTTCATCTCACATATCATTTGTAGTCTCTTCATCATCATCCACATAAATACTTCCCATATGACCATACTGATTATCTTCATGAGACTTTCCCTTAGGGAATTGGTTTGCATAATGCCCGCACATTCCACATTTAAAACATTTAACCATTGTTGATGTCGTAGCAATACCATTATCCTCATCCATGTTGTTAACTGAACCTTTTCCTTTGCATTTACTTGCTTTGTGTCCTTCTTTTCCACACCCAAAGCATCTTCCAATTCCTTTGAAACATTCTCCTTGAGGCCTCTTCCCACATGATTTACATAGGGGAAATTGAACTTTCTTTCCTCTATGATCATCATGAAACTCCATCTTTCTCTTACTAGCCGAGTCAGGAAACTTACCAAATTTTACTTTATTGATCATATTATGAGATTGCTGATTCGGCATAATAATGATGTTTGGACTTCCAAATCCCATTTCATTATGAGGAATATCATTCCATTTTCCATCATATCCTCCATTATCGTGAATCATCTTGTTTCCAGCCATTTTCTAAAACCCAAAAAAAAATAGTGTGAGAGGCAAAAATCATGCTAGGGAAAACAACATAATAAAGGGGGAGTACCTTCAATATCTAACATCTTAGGTTTAATTCTATGATCGTTAGCATAGTTCTAGTACTATAACCTATACGTATAATTAACCTTAGGGACATCCCTAGACATACCGTAGAAATATCTCTAGGGATCTCACTAATGTTTTCGCATCCTAGTTTCCAAAGGTTGACTAAACCTTTCCTCTGATACCAACTGTAGAGACCCGAAGCTTGACGTACATGGAAATTACATTACTTTTGCGGAATACTTAGTACATAACAAAAACACACACACAAGGATCGTAATAGTTTAGTGTCTTTGGAAACTCGGAACGTAATCTTCTAATCGTGGTGAAAGATCTCCAATATCTCCCATAAAGATCTTCCCTTTTTTTTACCTAAAACCTTTCTTTATATCCTGGGGAAAATAAAACATAAAAGGGTGAGCTCAAATGCTCAGTAAGGGTAAACAAAAGAAATATAAATCTCATCGTATACACAAGCACATAACTTTTGGAAATTTTAACCTGCAAAAGAGATCATAATTTCATAACATGGGATAAATCATGGCAGTGAAATGTAATCACAATAATCATAATCTTAAAACATGTAACTTTGTGGCATACACACATAATCATAGAGAATCATTTCTTGTTAGTCAAGACTCATTGCCAATACTATCTTAGTGGACAAAGTCCCTTTCTGAATCGAGTAACCCTTGTTTCAGTCCTGTTTCACTGAACCGGTATAACCTACCATTCCAGCCATGTCTATCTCATGAGATATAAAATCTTTACCCAATGAATTGGAGGGAGATATAGGTCCCACCCATATCATAATGATACCATTCTTATGTGTTCTACAAAATCATAAATCATACATCATTGCATAACCCATATAGTAAAAATGGGATTCTTAAACAACATGACATTATAAAAAAATTCATATAAGATAAATGAATTCATAAAAATAATTCCATCACAACATAATCAAATCAATGTAATAATAGGGATAAAAATAGAAACCTTTATTATCTTATATGGAAAATAATTTTGATAAAACACTTGAACTTCATTCTTGAGGAAAATATCCTTTCTTCTTCAAAAACATTTTTCCTTTCTTAACATGTCATACAAATTTAAACTAAAAGAAGTTGATTAAAAATAAACTTGAAAACTTGTAAATTAAGCTTCTTGGAAATAATGTTTTAAAAATCCATTCATGCCGTATGAGTTAAAAAAAAAATTCTTCCCGTACTTTTGTCGGAAAAGTCAAAAAGTACCTCGTTCGAAAAACGACAAAAGATTCCTTTCATATTCTTTACTAAAAACTCATCTAAGGGTAAAATTGGATTCAAATAATTGTAGGTGGATGGAAATAATATTAAATATTCAGGAAACATGGATGTGGATGATAAAATACACCCCAGTAAATACTAAAGTATAAACAATCTCGGATAAAAATGAGATTGTGATATTTCCCTTACCTTAGGTCCGATTTGCTTCGTATGTGTCCGAAACTCCTGTATAATTATTTATATAATGTCATTGACTTATTACATAATCATATTCATTGTTATGATATCATATATGGTTCACTTATGACTTTATTTTACCCGTTCTTTTGTAAATTCCATGTTAAAGAAGTGTTTTGGGTAAAATCGTTTCATTTATCGTAGGTGTTTTGACTTGTTGTTCTTGACATTATTATTACTTATATCATGATTTAATTACTTCCAGAATATAAAATATGATTTATATATCATATATATTCAGTATATATATATATATATATAATAGATAGATAAATGAAATGAAAAACACCGTTCATGGAGACGGTAGTCCGTACGTACGCATGAACGCTGTTTTCCTTTCCTTATTGTCTTAAATGGAAGTAAGTAGATGACATACATATATATATATACATAAATCCAGTAGCTTTATAATGTCATGTATTTCATTATTATTTCTTATATATACTTTGTAATCATTCTTAAATGGTTAACATGGAGAATGAATCTCATCGCGTCGTGGAGACGGTAGTCCGTACGTACGCACGAGCGATGATATCATTTCCATAAATATTGAATTGAATTGGAGTGGATTATACAATATATCAGAATCAATATGATGTTGTAATAACTATGTATAGTTATTCTTTACACCATTATACCCATCCATGTAAGGTGGTGGTGGAAAATAAATTACACCACGGCGTGGAGACGGTATTCCGTACGTACGCACGCGCGGTGATTTCTTTTTCCGTAGGATGGATAGATGGTGAAATAGGGTTGTTTCATACTTATAATAACATATCAGTATATGAGTGATACTGATGTTATTAATTCATAATGAAACAACCTAAGAAGAAGAAGTGGAAGAAGAAATAAAGATGAAAGAATTGGTAACGGTAATTACCTCTTCTTTGAAGAGCCTTTTGGAGACCTCCTCTTAGGGAACTAAAATTGGTCTTTGAGGAACACCAGAACCTCTAGGATGTTTCTAGGGAAGTGGAGAAGAGATTTTGGCAGGGGTTGGCCGAGCTTGAGTGCTCAAATTGGTGTGAGTAGGAGGGGTAGGAGGTGTCCTTTTATAAGGGAGGAGAGGGGCACCTTATGAATACCTCAAAATATTATTTTATATTAATGTCAAAATCGGTTTATAATGATTCCAAAGGGTCTTATTTAGAATCTAAAGTGGGGATGGGTCGAAATCCTATCAACCAATAGGATTTAGACAAGTTTAGGGTATTATTTTAATTTTATCAATTTGATTTAACTCTAAGTTAAATAATTTAACTTTTACCGTGTCTTTTTGTTTTCTTTCACTATATGGTTAATACACTTACTATAACATGCCAAACGAACCCAAAATTGTTTATTATTAATATATATATCCTTATCTAAGTCATTTGGCCGAACATTAGATTTTTAGGAATAAAATAACAATTAATAATATAATATTTTATTTAAAAACTATTTTGTGTCAATTTTGACACTATTTGATATATGATTTTTGTAGAAGTCATAACAGAATTATATGTTCTAAACAAGTTGATTAAATCAACACTAATATATCATAGTAACCTATAAAATTATTGGAATTCATAAAAAGTCTCAAATTACATTCATTTGAGCATTTATAACATCAATTATGTTAATATTTCCTTAAAAGGGTAATTACTGCATCATCGTTGTGTCATAAATAAATTAATTTATTTAAAGTATAAAAATTATAAATAAAATATCATTATGTAGGAAATCTTTTTAGATTTCTAATTAATATTTATAGTCGAATTTATCTTATGTATAACCCCATATTAAAAATGTTTTAGTAAATATACTTTGATTTTAACTCTTTTAACTCTTCTTTGAATTAAATAATAATAAATGTCCTAATCTAATCCAAGTGGGCCTAAATGATAATATTTTACACTTAAGGTTATTTTTGGTCGAGATACACTTGTCCAATAGAATTAGGACATGTGTTAGGGTAACATCAATATCATTCTTACCCTTAATTACCCTATTTACTTTTAACCGTGGTAAATAAAAGTAAAAAGTTACTATTCACCAAAAATTATTTTCATCTCATTGAACCATATTTTACTTACAGACATCAACTGTGTCTCTCGGATTTTTGAAATTCCATTCACAGAAGCGGTAAAATTAAGTTTTATGAAAAATTCAGTTTTTAACTACCACTTAGTAGTTTCACTATTCATCAAAAATTGATGTTTTTCAGAAAAATGCCAAAATTTCATCCTAAGCTATATTTCATATTCCGAATTCAAAAAATGAAGTCTATTTTACCAAATTCATAACATAGAAGTTGCATTAATTAATTTTATAATTAAATCCCGCTGTTAAAACAAATAGCGTGTTTTTAAGAAACAATATCTATCAAAAGATTGACACTTGATTATGTCTGGTTTAAATGTGAAATTACATTCAATGACCAACATTGTATTAAATTGTAAAAATATACTCTAAATATACTTTAAAACCACTCAAATTAATAATTTAGCACTATTAATTATTTCTATTAAAAAAGTTGTTTTTAATTATAATTTAGTAATTTTCACTATTCATCAGAATATGAAAGTTATCCAAAAAGTACCAAAATTCCACCTTAGGCTAAATTCGATACTCCGAATCCAAAAATGAAGTCCATTTTGAGAGCTAAAATTTCTAAAATTTAAAAAGTGTTTATTACTATTCATAACGGCTAGTTTTAATAATATTTTAATAGCATATCATTGTTTCATGAAACTCAATATTGCGTACTACACACGCTATCGAGGAAGGTTACGATTGCGTGTAATGCAAGGCAAGTCAAGGATGCGTGTTGTGCAAGCTCCTTTTGGTGTAGCGTACAACACAAGACATAAGTGAAATAAAAAAGAATATTTTTCATAAAATCTCGGGCTGTTACATTATTAGCCTTTTAGTCCCGAGGGCCTGATTGGATTCATGTTCAATCCAACCCGACCGTACACCAAATTTATCCAAATCTCAAGTGGGGTATACCAAAAGGACTATCTCGCTCCTAGGTTTCCGGTAATGTAGATGGTTTGTCAAATAGATGCTTGGTGCCAAAGTTATGACGAAAAGAGTGATTATGGGTTGAAGTTGGTTTGGGTCCGGTCCGACCTGGTCAGATTGACCTGACCCAACCTTTCCTGGGTCGACCCGACCTAGTTCAGGTTGACCTGGGCTACTGGGTCCGGCTCGGTCCAGGCGGCCTGACCTGAATGGCCTGGCCACATGCGGGGGGGGGGGGGGAGTCGCGCACCACCTGCTCTCAAACACCAAACGACTTTGGCCATTCGGTCTCCAGCCAGTACGCGGGACCCGCCGTGGGTCTGGCTCAGTCCAGCTCGGCCTGTCGAAACAGCTGGCCCATGGTCCTCCCGGTAGCACGTCGTGCGTTGACCCACCGCAGCCTACCGAAATCTGGCTGCCTTCTGCCATCCTCCATGGAAAGGCGAGCCGTGACCCCTTGCTCCGATAGCAGCGCATCGTGCACTGCCCCTCCATGGCCGACCAAACGCTGGCTGCCCTCTGTCCACCGCCACGGCCGATGGGTCGCGGCTCTTCTCTGGCGGCGTGGTCGCGCCACTACCTTCATCATGGCCAGTCGTAGTGCCAGTCGTTGTTCCTGAGTCTCACCGGTGCCAGTCATCGTAACCGCTCACCGTCTTACACCATCGCGAAGAACGCAACAACACCACTAGATTTTCTGAGGGGTCAGGCTATGTTCGTTTGGCCTACACAATCTGTGTTAGAGCGGTAGAAAGTGGCATAAACGTTTTAATTCAATAAGGATGTTAAGAATGAGGAAGAGGTATTAAAAATAACATTCCCTACCTCAAAGGTTCATTGATGTGTCGCGAGACGAAATCAAGAAAGGCAAAGAGAGTGCCAACGATCGTCGCTTCTGCAACACACTTCTGAAGTCAGGCTCGTGCATCGTCATCATTCTTCATTGAAGATGGTTCATTCTTCATTGGGACAAAATGACCCTCCAAAGTTTTCCCTTTCACCAATGGTTTTCCCCTAAAAAACAAGTGAGGAGCCAACCAAAATAAATTAAGTTTATCAATTTAATTATTGGCACAATTAATTGGCAAAATTAATTAATGGGAGGTGGAATAATTAAAGTGGGAAGGTACCAAAAGTTATATCCCATTAAAGGGGAGTTAAAGGGTCGGTTGGTCGCCACTCTTTGAATTTAAATTGGGAGTTTTTAGTTCGGGTGGTCCCCAAATCCATAAACCTAAAGAATTTTACAAGAAAAATAAAAATGTTAAATATTTTTATTTTTCTATTCCTCCATGAAAATGTGAAAAACTATCTTTCACCCTCGACCTACTGCGGTGAGGTGAAGGTCTCCTTAATATAATACCGGTGCTTCGAGTTCAGTGGTATCCTTGGATTTCAATTCTGAGCACTAGTTCAAAAGTTACAAAAACCCACTCGCACGTTTACTGAACATACCTGAAGAAAAGTTCAGAAATTAATTCCGGGCACACCGAGCCTCAGAATCACACAGCATAAATTTTCATGTACTCATAAAATTCCCATATAATTAAAAAAAATTACATGGAAATTCCGGGTCTTTAAACTTCCGCTTTTTCTATAGCTTCATATAAAATTTTTTCTATATATTACAATTCTAGACAACAAGGGTTTTGCTGACCATGCCTTCATCTGGTTCAATTTTTGGAACTTTGAGAACTCCTAGCAAAATTTTGAAGTCTTATTTGAAAAAACACTTATCACAACTTCACCCCTAACAATATCACACTTGATAATTGTTTTCTCGGCTTCATGAAAAAGTAATTTGGACCACTTAAGAATTTTAGTATTCATTACTTCCTCCCTTTCAAATTTTTTTTTAATGAGACTCAATATTTTTATTCCTAGTTACCCAAGTCTCAATAAGGAACAACCTTGCCTCAAAATTTTCTAGACTACAACCTTTATTAGAATATAATCTAGATTATGACTTCCTTCTATCTTCCATAGCCTCAACACACCTTCCAAAATCTTCCAGATGAAGTAATATTTTAGTGGAATGTTTTTTTATTTAATTGAAACAAACAATTCTTTTCAATATGGATTATACACTAAATATCATATAATAACACTTTATTCCCTTACTTCTAAGGTCCTACAAAAAACCCTTTAACCACATCATCTACTTATATAATTTTATTATAGAAATGTACTATAATTCTATGGTACATAGTGTTACTATTTATTCAATTATTGACATAAAACTTATAGAAGTTACTCCATAAGTAAACTAAAATCCTATGATACTTCTTTTTCTAACCACACACCCTCTAAATTTTTCTTTAACATGATTTTATAATAAATCTTCCTTCTAAAATGCAAGGATAGTGCTTCGAAACCCTTAAGATACTGAAGTATCCACTTTACCACCTACTAGTTCTACTTTCTTAGATTTCCATGAATCTATTAACTACTTACATAGCTTGAGTAATTTTTGACCATGTAAAAATCATTGAATACATAAAAAATTCCAACTACTGATGAAATAGGTACATCTTCCATGTACCTAGCATTATCTTTTGTTCATGGTGAACTTTCTTTAATTTTTTTTAAATTTCTGGATAATGGGGTAAAGATAGGTTTGGATTTGAATATTATGACCTTTCCACTATCTTCTGGATGTACTCTAATAGATACAATATCAATACTATATGCTTACAATACCTATATATCCTCATCCACAAAATTATTTTGGATTCCCTAGGATCCATCATATCAAATATTCTAGATAAATAAACCTTCAATATATCAATCCACTTCAACTATAGACCTTCCAAGATTATTTCATCCATATAAAAGAGAAGTGTGATAAAGCTACCATCATTAGGAACCTTCTATTAGCACTAATGACCTACATTTCCCTAGAAGAACTTCTAATTTTTCTATAAAAGAATTTAAATTTTAGTTCCAATCCCCAAGTACTATCTTCATCCCATATAAAATCCACTTATGTTTGAAAATAATGTTAGTTTTGGATTCTTTGAATCATTAAAAATGATCCATTTAAGTTTCATCCTCTAAATATCTATTAAGAAAATTCATATTCATATATAAGTATTGAATATATAGACCTTCTTCCATAATAATTTCAAGAACAATCTGGATTATTGCATGATTAACATCTAGAGATAAAATTTCACTAAATTACTCTCCTTAATCCTATTAAAAAGATTTCATAAATAACATTTCCTTATATCACTTCTTACTATATAATTATTCCTTAAACTAGTAAACCCACTTGTTCTATAATGCCTTCTTTCCTAGAAGAAGTTATGAAAGTTCCCATGTTCCTGAAGTTTTCAAGGAGTCTATATCCTCATTTATCTCCAACAAAAACTAATTTTAATCATTAATACTTTCCACATCTTTTTAGATTTTAGGATCTCCTCTATCCATAAAAATTTGATAATGTAATTTAAGTCTATATATTTAAAATATTCATCTAACTCTAATAGAATGACTCAACTCTTGATATTGTTCTCTTTCTAGTACTACTTATTCCAGAACTCTCCCTAAAGCTTCCACAAACCCCAAGAATTCCAATACATCTGGACATGGATGAACCTCTAGAAACTTAAATCCATCCAAAACTCTACCTTTTAGACTATCAGGTTCTTTCAAAACATGAGTGCTTCTTGGACTAATCACACTTTCTAGAATTCTATTCAGATGAACCCCATCAGGTGGATTTTTTTTGTTCTCATCTATATCTTATACTTGGTTCTAATACTTTAATAGGATCCCTTCATTATAGTAAATATTTCTTCTTTTTATGAGATATTATAGGTCATTACCCCATAATAAAAAATCCTAATTATTCAATATTATACCCCATAAAGAATCATGCTTTAGACTTTGTTTCTAACTTTTCTCTCTTGCTGGAATCAACATGGAAATAAAAAATGTATCTAAAGAATTTGAGGTGGGGAACATTAACCTTTATTCCAATCTATATTTTTTACAGAAGCTCCTTCCCCATTGGTGTGTAAGGACTTATATTTATCAGGTATACCACACAATTTACTACTTACACTAAAAACTCCATGTGGAACTTGAAATAAATTCTTATGATTTTGGCTCTATTATATTGAATATGATTAATTTTATTCTCCACTCTATTTTTATGGAGTTTAAAGATCTATATTCTAAAAATTAATTCCATTATTCTAGTAAAACCATCTGAACTCTATACTTTAATAAACCACGCCATTATTAGACCTCAACCACATGAACTTTAAACTGAACCCTCTTTCCACCATGCCTCTCCATCAAGTGAAAGTTTTGAATAATTAAAAATTGTACTTGATAAAGAATACCCAAACCTTCCATTTCACATCATAAATAAAGGTAAGAAATTAAAATGACCATCCATGAGACTAAATTGGAATAAGCCCCCATACATCTATATGTACTAGCTCTAAGTTCCAGTTCTTTGGTGTTATTACTTTCATATTTAAAAAAACCTTTTTATACTTCCCAAGGTTGAAATATTCACATGTTCCATACCCTACATGATCAAGTTTTTATATTCCATTTTCATCCAAGCATCCTATATTATCATGACACAACTTTTACATTCTGAAAGTTATTGTTCTAACAAGTTTTTTATCTTATTAACTCACGGTAAGATGTAACATTCTATCATTAAATCCTTTGGAAAACAATATGGAATCATGTGTTATTTTCCATTATAATTATATGAAATTCATATAAAAACCCACATCATATATCAGACCAACCGAGATGAAATTTTTCCTTAACCTTAGTATGTGAAACACCATTTATAACCCCAACAAGTATTTTATCCTTGTTCATACATTCACAAAACCTTTTCTACATATATTAAGAGTTTCATCATCAAAAATATGTTTTTTGTTTTCTTAGTATAGTATAACATTTAAACTAAGAATTATAAGAAATTAAGAAACCCAAACTTGTAAACCTATGTAAGAAACCCTAAAATCATGATATTGTATAAAATGATGAACAAGAACTATGTCACGAACTGAATATGGTCACCACCAATACCGGCAAAAAACCTGGCTCGTGACAAGACTCAAGGGAGTTATCTATCCCCATAGGCTGGAAAAATTTCCTAGGTATCATTAATTTAGGTTTGGGAATGATTTACCTGAGTATGAAATCATAAAACATTAAAAACAATCCATATAATAAGTCTAAAATTTCAAGCCAAACAAGTCTTAAGAAAAAACCAGAACTGGATACATTGGTTTAAAGACAATAAAAGTGGTCCAAATACAAATAAAGATAGTTGCAAGATAGACCCACAGACTCCACATGACAAGGGGTCAACACCCACAAGTTGTCTCTAAAACTCCACCTCAAGGATGGGGACTAACACCCTGAACCGCCATCACCCTTATCTTTCCATTTACCCGAGTCAAGCAAAATAAAGTCTAATTACACCCAAGTGGTGTAAGTAGGGCGTGAGAATAATCCAAATAGGATACAATCCAATGATTCCAAATATAATTCAACACAATGTGAAAAATAAATCAGTTTTAATATGCAAAGAAAATCAGTGATAAAATTCAAGAAATGCAACTTTCAATTGGAAACAGTTTTCAAGCTAAAATTTTCAGAATGTTCACAAATTTAAATAGAAATCTTATCTACTGTAATTTAATGTGAAAAACACCCCAATACAAGGGAAAATACCACAAACACAATGAGTAACAAAATTAGGAACACCCCTAGGCACTAGATAGTCTCGGGCCCCTTGCACCTCATACCTCGTTGTAAAGTAACCATAGTAAATCTGTTCTCATGCACGAGCCACTATTAGGGAACATACCCATAACCTAGTGGTCCCCAATCATCGTCCACATAGTTTAGTTAGAGTTTTAATTATCCAAATTCTGAGAGAAACATGGATGAAACCCATCCGGTCCACTAGCTGTACTAGTACACATCCGCCCCACCTAGGTACTCGGGATTCCCCCTTTGTTCTCAAACAATTTCATCATCCAAAACATATCAATTTTTATGTAAAACACCACTACTGGTCACATGAACCCAATACAGTATCTACACACATTTTATACCATTTATAACACACAACAAAACACTTGGAGTTTCAATAAAACAACTTCTCCAAATCTTTCCTTGTTTTGCACCCAAAACTCTTTGAAAACCCCACTTTAACACCATGTGCATACTCAAATTTACCAAAATAGAATTCATAGAACCTTAAAAATTTCTTTAAACCCATTAAATGAGTTATAAAACAACCCCCAATAAGCATCACATAGAATAGCCATGTAAAGCACCAAATTCAACACCAAATGGGTACTTAAAAACCATTTTCGTAACGAACATCACCCAAAACCAATTTCACAAAAAAAAAAAGGATAAGAACATTGAAAAAATTGTGCTCATCCCTAATACAGTTCAATAAAATCAACTAAATAGTTTTAGGGAGACCCTTAAGGAATCAAAAAATGATTTATATGAAAACCCCACAAATTTCACATGAAATTGGTATTAAAAATTCATTTGCTTTATAATTTCCAATTAAAACCAATTTTGGAAGAAACATTAAAATTAAATATACATTCAAATACCATAAAAAAAGTATCTAGATCACAATGGTTTCATACCAAAAGGAATCACCTACCAAAGTAATGAAAACCCTTGAATCACTGTGTGGAAATCAAGTCACACCACCACCATACCAAGAGGGGCTTAGAACAAACCTAAAACCACAATAATTGACCATGAAAACCCTAGGATAAACCCTAGGTTCGAAACCCTACCACCTAGTCACTTGGTACTTGAATGAAAAAAGAAGAAACCCTAATAAAATAGAATAAAACCCTAATCAATTTGAAAGAGGAATTAAATGGACTAACTTACTTTAAGGATCTTGAATAAATATCCCTAATACACTAATATCTGAAATTAAAAATAGCCAAAATTATAAGGTTGTTTGAAGAAGAATGAGGAGGTCATTTATGAACTAGAATGGAGGAAAAATAGTAAGAATTGAAAGAGTTATGATGGAAAGAACTCACCTCCTCAAATATGGCTGATTTTAGAAACCCTAAGATGTTCTATACTCAATCGTGATGGATATGAGCTCCAAAGAAAGGGTAAAGAGGCTGGTCGCACGGATGGGTTCAATGGTCTTGGGTGAGGCTTGGAATCAAGAAAAAGCCTAAAAAATGAATTAGTTATTAAGAAAAAAAATTCATTTTTAAAATTGGAAATGGGCTTTCAGGAAGGCCCAATCCATTAAATAAAAACCCAAATACACCTTGGTTATGGATTTCTAAAGGCTCTAAATTGACATGGGGGTCTTAATAGGTCAGGTGAGGCCAAGTAGGAATTTGAATGGATGAAAAATGTTAAAAAAAGAATGAGTTATAAAATAAATAAAATGTGTTTTTAAAACTGGAATTGGACTCATGGTTTGACCTAATTTCTAAAAACTCACCATTCCTCCATAAAATCTTGGGAAATACCCAAAAACAAGAATGAATGGAAAATAAATGAAAAATACCTTAAAAATATTTCATGTAAGTGACAATTCTCCCCACCATGAAAAATTTCCATCCTAGAAAGTCAACCTAAAGCTTGATCGATAAACAGGAACAAATACTCTTCCTTAACCCATGACTTCCACTCCCACGTCTCATGTGTATCATTACCATACTGCCAATGAACCTGGACTAGAGGAATAGACTTACCTCAAATCAACTTCTCTTGGGAGTCCACTATTTGCACTGGCTGCTCAAAAATTGACAAGTCAGGCTCTATCTCTAGTTCTTCCCAACTCAGCACATGGGATGGATCCGGGTTGTATTTTTTCAACTGGGAGACATGGAAGACATCATGGATGGATGCCAATTGAGAAGGTAAGGACAAACTGTATGCCAACTTTCCAATACGCTCAGTGATCTCAAAAGGGATAACATATCACAACATCAGATTCCCTTGCTTCCCCAATCGACGATGGCCCAGACGAGGGGCCACTTTCAAGAATACCCTATCACCCACAGAAAACTCTAGGTCTCGATGACTCCAGTTAGCATAAGATTTATGAAGACTCTGATCTGTCGACAAGAATTGCATGATTAGTTTCACCTTCTCAGAAGTCTCCTACACAAGGCTCAACCCCAACAGTGAAGTCTCACCTACAAAAGCTCAACATAGGGGGACCGACATGGCCAACTATAGAGTTCCTCAAAAGGATCCATTCGAATCGAGGATTGGTAACTGTTATTATAAGAAAACTCAACAAACTCCAAATGGCTATCCTAGGAATCTCCAAAGTACAAGACACATGCATGAAGTATGTCCTCAAAAATCTGATTTGCCCGCTCTATCTGAGGATGGTATGCCGTGATCATCTTAATCTGAGACCCTAAGTCATTACTAGAACCGAGAAATAAAATAAGGGTATCTATTTGAGACAAATACTGATGGAACGCCATGGAGCCTCACCACCTTCTGAAGATATAAACGACCCAATTCATCCACTTTAGCTGTATCTTTGATCAGAATGAAGTGGGATGATTTGGTCAGATGATCAATCACCACCCAAAATGGAATTATTACCCCGAGGTGTATAAGGTAAGCCAAAAATTAAGTCCATGGAGACCTTGTCTCACTTCCAGGTAGGAATGGGTAATGTCTAGAGCAAACCGGATGGGATTTGATGATTTGATTTCACCTTCTGGCATGTGGAGAATCTCGACATAAATTCCACTATGTCTCGTCTCAAACCAGGCCACCAGAACTGTCGATGGACATCATAATACATCTTGGTGGCACCCGGATGGACAACCCACTGAGACTGGTGGCTGTCCTCCATCACCACCTTCCACAGAGATAACGACACTACTGAACGACCCTTAAAACACAATATGCCCTTGGGAGACAATGACCAATCAGAGGATGTCTCCCCACCATGAAGAAACTGCTTTGAATACTGAAAAAGCTCATCACTAGGCTATTACCGCTGAATTAATTCCAACAGAGGAGTCGACTAGACGATTTCCAAGAATTCCCCTCTACTGTGTTCCCTAGTGTCCACATGCATCTGAGAAAAGAGCCCCATCAAAGTCCACTCATCACTAGACTTCCTCAAAGCCTGCACTGTAACTCTTCTACTCAATGCATCAGCCACCACGTTACCCTTTCTTGGGGTATAGACAATGTCAAAGTCGAACCCCTGAAAGTACTCGATCTAACGAAGCTGCCTCAAGTTGAGGTCCTTCTATGAGAAGATATAGGCCAAGATTTTGTGATCAGAGTAGACCAAAAAATTCTCCCCAAAGAGGCATTGATACCAAGTCTTCAAAGCATGCATCACCACTGCCAACTCCAAGTCATGGTTTGGGTAGTTCTTTTCATGTGGTCGGAGTTGGCGAGTGCCGTACGCCACCACATGATCATCCTGCATAATCACTCACCCAAGACCCATACCTGAAACATCACAATAGACCACATATCCCTTTCCAGCCTCTAGAAAAAACAACACGGGGGCGGTATTCAACCACCTCTTCAACTCCTCGAACGATGACTTACAATCTGGGCCCCATAAAAACTTCACCCCTTTCCGGGTGAGGGAGGTCATCGGTGAAGCAAGCCGAGAGAAATCCCGAATGAATCACCTATAATAACCAGCCAGGCCAAGGAAACTCCTAATCTTGAACACATGATTTCACTTCTACCATGACATAACCACACTAATCTTATTGGGGTCCACTGAAACCCCCTACTCAGAGATCACATACCCTAGAAATATCACTTTCCTGATCCAGAAAGTGCACTTTAACAACTCTACATAGTGGCAGTGATCCCGCAAAGTGCCCAAGATGATCCTCAAGTGATGTTTGTGTTCCTCCTTAGAGCCCGAGTATACTATATTGTCATCCAAAAACACCACAAAAAAGGAATCAAGATACTTATGGAACACTCTATTCATGAGTTCCATAAAGACCGCTGGAGTATTGGTCAATCTGAAGGGCATGACCAAATAATCAAAGTGGCCGTACCTACTTCAGAAGGCTGTCTTTGGGATATCCGACTCCTTCATCCTGAGCTAATGATAACCCAAATGAAAGTCTAATTTTGAGAACCACTTTCCCCCTTAAACTGATCAAACAAATCATCTATTCTTGGAAAAGGATATTTGTTCTTAATTGTTACCTTATTTAGCTTTCGGTAGTCAATGAAAAACTAGAGGGATCCATCATCCTTTTTCACTAAGAACATAGGAGCGACCCAAGGAGAGATGCTTGGGAAAATGAATCCTTTGGATTTTAAGTCATCCAAATGTATCTTTAATTCCCTCAGCTCGATAGGGTCCAAGCGATAAGAGGGAAGATATATTGGTTGTGTTCCCAATGCCAGATCAATCGAAAACTCCACATCACGCTTTGGGGGAAAACCTGAAAAATCATCTGGTAATACCTCCGGAAACTCATTCACAACATGAGTTAGTGAACCTCTAGGGGAAATACCATCATCCTATAGCATGAGCAATGATAACTGGATGGTAAGACTTCCCAAATCTAGTAGTGGATGTCCTTCACGACCCGATCGAGGATACCATTCTCCCCAAAAAACCTGACGACTCCCATCAGGTGCCGTGAAACTCACTCGCCACCTATAGAAATTATTTTGTGCCTAGAAGTGTACTAGACAATACATTCCAAGTATTATGTCAAATAGTTCTATATCTAGAACCAGGAGGTCCCACTCTATCTCAACCCCTGACACGGAAAGCGCACACGAGGGGCACCTGATGCCCTTCTCCTTCTTCTTTCCCAGCAGTGTCACCAAATCCATCGCGAAAGACATCAAATCAGTTGGAAAATTCAGAATATCCACAAAACGATCAGAAATAAATGAAACAAAGGCACCAGTATCAAAAAGATTAGTAGCTATAGAAGATGTGATCAAAACAGTACCTCGAACTGTCGACGGTCCCGCATCTGATCCTACTGGTGCCTGATCCACTGCATGGAGATGTCCGGTCTCTACCTAAGGACGACCAATAGTCTGTGTCTATGCCCTGAACTAGATATGCCTAAAATATGACCCACCCATACAACCACAGACACCAAATTGATATCCCCCCATCCTCAATGGCTCAGACTGTGCTGGCACTCCTCTATAATTCACTGACCCTGCCCCAGTCAGAAGTGGACGTATCACACCGTAGAAGGTCTGTAAATGACCCATTACTCCACACTAGTAACAAGGATTCAGGGGAAGTGGGAGTGTTGGTTGGATGTGCCAAGGATTCCCACATTTTTGGCACATGACTGATCTCCCATCAGAAGCCGTAGATGAAAAATTTCTGGAAGAGTGGCCTAAACTGCCAACTCCTTTCTTCACATGTTCCTCCCGATTCCTTTTCTTCTCTGAGAAGCTGCTACTGCCCACTACTAATATTGAACTAGAGAAACCATCCCTAACTTTCCTATAAATCCCCACCATGCATACCCGATCAACGACCTCAGCATAGGTCCTCAGCTTAAACAAGAACACCTGGGAGTATATCTCTGGTCGCAATCTTTTCTCAAACCTCTAGGTCTTCACCTACTCATTGGAGACAATTTCTGGAGCATACCGAACTAACTCAGAAAAATGGTTGGCATAATCCATCATAGATAGGTTCCCCTGAATAAGGTCCATGAACTCTCTAGAACTAGCATAAGACAACACCTTAGGGAAATACTGTTCATTGAAGACGACCTTGAAATCTCCCCAGCGCATCTGCTCATTCTTCCCATCCTGAAGCACTGACTCCCACCACTTACGGCTGGGAACCTACAATAGAAATGAGGAACACTTTACCTTGAGCTCCTCATGTGTTTCTAGTAACTTAGTCATATGCTTGATCTTCTTGATCCATTCTTATGCTTCCTGGGGTTCTAAGCTACTTCAGAAGGTAAGAGGCTTGTTTTTTAGAAACTCTTGTGATTTATCTTTTCTAGGACCTATAACTTCTACCCTAATAGAAATAGTAGAAGGAGATAGTCCCTGTCCCAAATCTTGGATATCTAGGACGACAGCCTCCATGAGCCTCTGATCAATCAGTGTGGGAGAACTCTCTCCAGCTTCCTCCTGTGGGCGCGTTGGAGCTTTCCAAGGAGGCATGTTGCTACAAAATGAAACAGTAACAAAACAATAGTCAATACCACAATTCTGAAAATTGTAATAAAATACATAAAATATAAATAAACTAAACACATTTCAGTAATAAAAGAAACAACTACTCCACATCCACCTGATGTCCATGTGTGGTCTACAGCCCACACATCTCACTTGGAAATGAAGTCAATCCATAAATTCCAACATCACCTGGTGACTCAAGGTCTGCCACGAGAGGTGCGATCCAGACACCCTACTCACAACCAAAACCCCGAGCCTTGACACTCCTAGCTCTTGTCTATCCTGACTCATCCTAAAATATAAATATAACCCAAAAACATTAACCTCCTCTGATACCATTTTGTCACGAACCGAATCTGTTCGCCACCAATACCAGCACCAAACCCAGCTCATTACAAGAACTGAAGGGTGTTACCTATCCCCATGTTCTGGAACAAGTGCACACGTATCATTAATTTAGTTTTGGGAATGATTTACCTGAGTATGAAAGCATAAAACATTAAAAACAATCCATAATATGAATCTGAAATTTTCGAGCCAAACAAGTCATAAGACAAAACAAGAACTAGATACATTGGTTTAAAGACAATAAAATTGGTCCAAACACAAATAAATATAGTAGAAAGACAGCCCCACAGACTCCACACAACAAGGGGTCAATACCCACAAGCTGTCTCCACAACTCCACCCCAAGGATAGGGACTAACACCCTGAACCACCATCACTTTTAGCTTTCCCTGTACCCGAGTCAAGAAAAATAAAGAATACTTACACTCAAGTGGTTTAAGTAGGGTGTGAGACTAATCCCAATAGGATACCATCCAATTATTCCAAATAGAATACAACACAATGTGAAAAAGCAAGAATTTTTAATACGCAAAGAAAAGCAGTGATAAAATTCAAGAAATGAAACTTTCAATTAGAAACAATTTTCTAGCTAAAATTTTCATAATGTTTACACATTTAAATAGAAATGTTAGATAATTTAATTTACTTCCAAAAACACCCCAATACATGGGAAAATACCACAAACACAATGAGCAAAAAAATCAGGAACACCCCTAGGCACTAGATTGTCTCGGGCCCCATGTACCTCATACCTCGGTGTAAAGTAACCATAGTAAATCCATTCTCATGAATGATCCACTAGTAGGGAACATAAAAATAACCTAGTGGTCCCCAATCATTATCCACATAGTTTAGTTAGAGTTTTCATTATCCAAATTCTAAGTGAAATAAGGACAAAACCCATCCGGTCCACTAGCCGTACTAGTACACATCCGCCCCACCTAGGTACCCAAAATTCCCCCTCTGTGCTCAAACAATTTAAGCATGAAACACATATCAATTTTCATGTAAAACACCCCTAATGGTCACATGTACCCAATAAAGTATCTACACACATTTTATACTAATTAAAACACACAACAAAACAGTTGGAGTTTCAATAAAACAGCTTCTCCAAATCTTTCCTTGTTTTGCACTCAAAACTCTTTGAAAACCCCACTTGAACACCATGTTCATACTCACATTAACCAAAATATAATTCACAGAACCTTAAAAATTTCTTTAAACCCATTAACTGAGTTATAAAGCAACCCCCAATAAGCATCACATAGAATAGCTATGTAAAGCACCAAATTAAACACCAAATGGGTACTCAAAAACTATTTTCATAATGAACGTCACCCAAAACCAATTTCCTAGAAACAACCAAAGGATAAGAACATTGAAAAAATTATGTTCATACCTAATATATTTCAATAAAATCAACTAAATAATTTTAGGTCATCTCTTAAGGAACCAACAAATGATTTATATGAACACCCCCAAATTTTACATGAAATTGGCATTAAAAATTAATTTGCTTTATAATTTCCACTTAAAACCAATTTTTATAGAAACATTCAAATTAAATATACATAAAAATACCACAAACAAAATAGATAGATCAAAAAGATTTCATACCAAAAGGAATCACCTACCAAATTAATGAAAACCCTTGAATCACTGTGTGAAAATCAAGTCACACCACCACCACATCAAGAGGGGCTTAGAAAAAACCAAAATGTAACGCCCCGACCCTAGTTACCCAGAGTCGGTGAATTATTACATAACATTGGCATGATCACAAGAAAGATCAAATCTCGAAAGACCGATTGGTTTAGTATCCTTGGAAACACTAGATATATTCATAAGTTTTACATTACATCATAAAATGAAAAACTACTACAACAACATAATGTCTCCATAAACCACACTCATATCCCCACATAACATCCCTGCAGGTCATTCATAATTTACTTCTTCACTTCCTGGGAAAAATAAAACATAGAAAAGGGGTGAGCTCAAATGCCCAGTAAGGATAACAATATAGCGGAAACTTTCATAAATAAGAATAAACATTTGAGGCAATGTATAACTAAAACAAAAGCCTTTCAAACATGAACTTTCAACATGGTATGGCATAAATAAAATGAAATAATGCCATTTACTTATTCACATGGATATTCTACTAATCGAATAATCACATGCAAAAATCAATAACCACTTTCATAATGTTGGAATGCATAATGCCAGACTATCATAACCACATAGCCAAGGCCTCGTGCCAAGACTAAAAATAAGATTTTGTCAAGGCCTTGTGCCAAGACACTAGTTTGTCTCATGAGACCTACTGATGCATCGAGGAGCTATAGTGGGCTCCACCCGTCACTTACTAAGTCCAATGCATTCCCATATGAAAAGGTTTAAACATAACATAAACATTCGTATTAAAACTAGCATACGAAATGTCAATAATTTCACCATAAACTATGAATGGTATAAAAATAGCACATCCACAGTCAAACATATCACAAAACCTTCAATACAATATAGAAGTTTTGTATCATAATAAATCAACTTCAAATAATCTTAAAATCCATCAAAGGATGTTGACATAGATGAAATCAAAATTCTTTTAAAAGAAATATCTCCTTTTATTTTGAAATCATTTAAGATCCATATAAAATAAAACAATTTATTTGAAAATATTCTTATAAGCTTGTAAGGGAAGCTTTGAAGATTTTATAACGGCGGAAAATAGCCGCACCCGCCGTATAAGTTAAAAAAAACATTCTTACCTTAATTCTGTCAAAAAGGTTAAAAGGACCTTGTTTTGAAAACGATCGAAAGATTCCTTTATAAACCACTTATAAAAGTCAAAAATGGTATAAATGACTTTAAATCATATTCTAGTAAATAGTAAAAATGTTTTGAAATACATTTTTAAGAAACATGGATGTGGATGATAAAGAGATCCCAGTAGATTATTACGTATAAACAACCTTGGATAATGAAGAGGTTGTAAAGTAAACCCTTACCTTGTAATTTTCCTTGGTTGGGGTAGGTTAAACTCCTGTATAATGGTGAAATAATTGTTACTAAATTATACAAGAATCATATACATTAATATGATATCATATATGATCTTTTAATATCGATTTATAATAATATCTTAGTATTATCGTTGTTTCGGGTGTTAACTTACTTGTTTTCTTTTATATGTTTTGTCACATAAGACATTTTTGTAAAGGATAGGTTGTATATTATTCATATCCAGAATGATATCAAGTCCTTAACATCATTTTTAAATCATCAAATGATAATTATACTTGAATGGATACGATGGAGAATGAATCTCATCGCGTTCGTGGAGACGGTAGTCCGTACGTACGCACGAGCGACAATATCATTCTTTTGATATTAAAATAATATATAAATGGTTGTTATATCATATATACAGAATCATTATCATGTTTTATTTATTATTTATATGAGTTACATATCATTATTATACCCATCCAAATAATAATATATTGAATAACAATTACACCACGACGTGGAGACGGTAAGCCGTACGTACGCACGTATGGTGACATGTTATTCAAAGGGTGGATATAATACTGAATATGGTTGTACCATATTTATAATAACATCACAGTATATGTAAGATACTGGATTTATTATTTTAGAATGGTAATAACAAAGGAAGAAGAAGTGGAAGAAGAAATGAACTTGGAAAAGGGTGGTGAAATCATTACCTCTTCTTCGGGTTCTTCCTTTTGATTTGATCAAAAGGGCTCATTAGGTTGGCTTTCTGATCAAAATAAGGCCTCTAGGTTGTAGTGAGGGATGTTGGGAGAGTATTTGGGCAGAGTTTGGTCAAACCAAAAGGCTTTGAAGGTGTGAAGAAATGAGAAGGAGGAGTGCCCTTTTATAAGAGGGGTGAGGGGCACCTTTGGAAAAGCTAGAAATATTAGTTTATAATAAATTCATATTCGGTTTCTAATGGCTCCAAAGTTGACTATTCAAAGGTTAAGGTGGGGATGGGTCGAAAACAACTCAACCAATAGAATTTAGATAGGTTTGGGTACTTATATTAACCTTATCTTTAAGTATTAACTCTAAGTTAATTAGTTTCACTTTTACAATGTCTCTTTGTATTTTTATATAATATGGTTAATAAACTTACTATATACATCCAAGAGACCCCCAAGTGGTCCATTAATGATGAAACTATCATGATATAAGTCTCTTTTCCGAACCTTAGTTTTTTAGGAATTTAATATCAATTAATAATATAATATTTGTTTTAAGAACTCTTTTATGTCAATTTTGACACTATTCAATAGTTGATTTTTGTGAAACTCATAACAGATTGATTACTTCGAAAAAAGTCAATTAAATAAATCCTAATATATCATATTTTCCTAGAAAATTATTTTAATTCATTAAAAGTTTCATATTATATTTATTTGGGTATTTATAATATCAATTATTTTAATTTTTTACTATTATAGTAATTACTGCATCATCATTGTGTCATGAATAAAATAAATTATTTAATGTCTAAAAATTATAAATAAAATATAATTATGTAGGAAATCTTTTTATCTTTCTAATTAATATTTATAATCTAAAATCCAACATATATAATCCTATGTAACAATTGTTTTGCTAAAAGATATATGCTTGTGTCATTTTTGTATTCATTTTAACTTAATTAAAATAAAGTGTCATTATCACTTACAAGTGGATCCATGGGGTCCCAAAATTGACACAAAGATGCCCATGGTCGACCATGTATCAACCAATAGGTTTAAGACACGTTTTAGGGTAATTTAGTATTATTATAATATTATTTTTTAACCCTTATTTACCGGATTTACCCTTAACCATGGTAAATAAAATATTTACCGCAATAATTATTCAAAATGTCTAAAAATAAAAGTTACATATTTACCCAATTTGAACATCCTGATTACAAATATGGAATCCATTTTCCTAAATTCAAAACACAGAAGTGGCAGAAATTAATTTAAAATTAATTCCCGCTGTCAAAACAAAAAGCGTGTTTTTAAGAGATAATAACTATCAAAAGATTGACACTTGTTTATGTTCGGTTTAATTGTAAAATTATGTCCAATGACCAACATTATATTAAATGGTAAAAATATATTCTATATATACTTTAAAACCACTAAAATTCATAATTTATCACTATTAATTATTTTGATTAAAAAAGTTGTTTTTAATTAAAATTTAGTAATTTTCACTATTCATCAAAATATAAAAGTTATCCGAAAAGTACCAAAATTTCACCCTAGGCTAATTTCGATATTCAGAATCCAAAAATGAAGTCCATTTTGAAATATAAAATATATATGATTTCAAAAAGCAGGTATTACTATTCACAACGACTATTTTAATTAGTTGTGGTGTGTGTTAGAACTCGAGGTTGCGTACAACACACGCTATTGCATTATTCGAAGGGAAACGTAACGTGGAAGCTTGGGGTGTTACATTCTCCCCTCCTTCAAATAATTGCGTCCTCACAATTTCTAGGGTATTACTGCATGAAAAGACTCGGGTGGTTCTTCATCATAAGTTCCTCGGGTTCCCACGTTGCCTCTTCCATCTTATGATTTCTCCACAAAACTTTTACCAGACGCGTCGTCCGGTTTCTCAGTACTTGTTCTCTTGTATCAAGAATCCTGACAGGCTCTTCACAATAAGACAGATCGGGTTCCAGTTCTAATTCCTCATAGGTGAGTACATGCGTTGGGTCAGGCATGTATTTTCTCAACAAAGATACGTGGAACACATCGTGAACTTTGGAGAGACTTGGCGGCATTGCCAATCGGTAAGCTACGACCCCAATTCGTTCTAGAATTTCGAAAGGTCCGATGTACCTGGGACTCAATTTACCTTTCTTACCAAAACCTATGACTCCCTTCCATGGAGATACCTTCAGGAAAACATGATCACCGACTTGAAATTCCAAATCCTTCCTTCGATTATCGGCATAGCTCTTCTGCCTACTTTGGGCTGCTTTGATGTGATTTTGGATTACCTTCACCTTTTCCACCGTTTCCTCCACCAGTTCTGGGCCTACAAGTTTTCTTTCACCAACTTCATCCCAACAGGTTGGTGTACGACATCTCTTTCCATATAACGCTTCATATGGTGCCATCTGAATACTCGAATGGAAGCTATTGTTATAGGAAAATTCTACCAGAGGTAAATATTGATCCCACATACCCTGAAAGTCAAGTGAGAAAGATCTCAACATGTCTTCTAAGGTTTGAATAGTCCATTCTGATTGTCCGTCTGTCTGAGGGTGGTATGCAGTGCTCAAATGAAGTTCTGTATCCAGGGATTTCTGAAGACTTTTCCAGAATCTTGAAGTAAAACGGGGATCACGATCAGAAACAATTGATAAGGGTACTCCATGAAGTCTCACAACTTCATTAATATATAGTCTTGCTAGACGTTCCAGGGGTAGATCTTCTCTTATAGCAAGAAAATGTGCTGACTTAGTAAGACGATCAACAATCACCCATATTGCATCATTCCTTCTAGGAGTCTTTGGTAGCCCCATGACAAATTCCATCGTAATATTGTCCCATTTCCACTCCGGTATGGGAAGAGGTTGCATGACTCCTCCAGGCTGTTGCCTTCCAGCTTTCACTTGTTGACAAACCATACATCTTGACACAAAATCAGCAATCTCCCTCTTCATGTTGTCCCACCAAAAATGTTCCTTCAAATCTCTATACATTTTGGTGCTCCCAGGGTGTATAGAGAAATTGGAACTATGAGCATCATCCAGCAATTCCCTTTTTAGATCAGGTAAATCGGGAACACAAAGTCTCTTCCCGAATTTCAAAATTCCATCTTCATACACAAAGCCTCTCAATTTCCCATCATTCACAGCTTTAATCTTCTTTTGGAATTCTTCATCATCGGTCTGAGAACTCTTAATCCTTTCTATTAAAGATGGTTTGGCAACCATTTGAAAAAGAAATGATGTTTCGCCTTCCCTGGTTATTCCCATGTCCATCTTCACTAGATCCATGAAAATTGGATCCCTTTCAATTCTCATATTGTTCAAAACTCCATGGTCTTTTCTACTCAAAGCATCTGCCACCTTGTTTGCCTTCCCCGGGTGGTAGTGTATCGTACAATCATAATCCTTGAGTAATTCAATCCATCTCCTTTGCCTCATGTTGAGTTCTTTTTGTGAGAAAATATACTTCAAACTCTTGTGATCAGTATAAATCTCACATTTTTCACCATAGAGGTAGTGCCTCCATATCTTCAAAGCAAAGATCCCAGCTGCTAACTCGAGATCATGAGTAGGATAGTTTTGTTCATGAATTTTCAACTGTCGTGATGCATAGGCAATAACTCTATCATTCTGCATAAGGACACAGCCAAGTCCTTTCTTTGATGCATCACTATAAATAACGAACCCATCATTCCCCGATGGTAGAGTCAATATAGGAGCATTGACTAATCTTTTCTTCAGTTCTTCAAAACATTCTTCACACTCTTTTGTCCAAACAAATTTAACCCCTTTACGTGTGAGCTTCGTTAATGGGTTAGCCAATTGGGCAAAATTCTGGACGAAACATCGATAATAACCTGCCAAACCAATAAAACTACGTACCTCAGCTATACTCGTAGGTGCTGGCCATTCTTGGATTGCCTTGGTCTTAGAAGGATCAACAGAGATTCCATCTTTA
Source organism: Viscum album (assembly GCA_963277665.1). NCBI lineage: Eukaryota > Viridiplantae > Streptophyta > Magnoliopsida > Santalales > Viscaceae > Viscum > Viscum album. The sequence continues at coordinate 26,359,288 of OY728156.1, forward strand.
GAGACAATATGGCCAAGAAAAGAAATCTCCTGAAGCCAGAATTCACACTTGCTAAACTTCCCATATAATTCATGCCTCCTCAGAGTCTTCAAGATAATGCGCAAGTGATTTTCATGATCTTCGTAGGTTTTGGAGTATACCAAGATATCATCAATAAATACCACCACAAATTCATCGAGATACTCCTTGAAAACTCTATTCATCAGATCCATGAATACATAGGGTGCATTAGTCAATCCAAACGACATTACGGTAAACTCGTAATGCCCATACCTGGTTCGAAATGCTGTCTTCGGAATGTCTTCCTTCTTCACACACAACTGATGGTATCCAGATCGAAGGTCAATCTTTGAAAAGTATTGAGCTCCATGCAGTTGGTCAAATAAATCATCAATACGAGGTAGTGGATAGTTGTTCTTTATCGTTATAGCATTGATCTCCCTGTAGTCGATACATAACCTCATAGATCCATCTTTCTTTTTAACAAAAAGAACAGGGGATCCCCATGGAGAAACACTAGGGCGAATAAATCCCTTATTACTCAATTCCTCTAGTTGTTTCTTTAGTTCGACTAACTCTACAATGACCATTCTATAAGGGGTCTTCGATATAGGCCTTGATCCAGGAATCAAATCAATGGAAAACTCAACTTCTCGTTCTGGAGGATGTCCAGGTAAATCTTCCGGAAATACATCTACAAATTCTTTCACAACAGGTACATCCTCTATTTGAACATTCCTTTCCTCACCGACAGTTATTTCATTCTCTTCCTCCCCAATAATTGAATTAAGTTGAGCTACTGGGGGTGGATCTAAATAAGAATTAGGTGGTGACGATTCTGCTCTAAAGATAAGGTGTTCCTTATCATTATCATCAAGAATCGTAACCTCTTTCTTCTTACAATAAATCTTCGCATCATAGTCCAAAATCCAGTCCATACCGAGGATTATATCAAACTCAATCATAGGTATGACGATGAGATCAGCAGATAAAGAAAATTTATTTGCTCTAATGGGGACTGATTCACAAAACTTTTTTGCAATGATACTTCCCTTAGGAGTTTTAACTGAAAACTCCCTTATTAAATCAAATTGGAAATATCTAATTTTCTTAGCAAACTGGGAAGATATGAAACAATGCGATGATCCAGAGTCAAATAATGCATTTTCTAAACTTGAGGAAACCATTAAATTACCTGCCACCATGTCTTTTGGAGCTTCTACCTCTGCAGTAGTGATAGCATAAGCCTGGCCTTGATCCCTTGGCCTTTTCTGAGGTATGTTCTCCTGACGCTTAGGACATGCATTTTCATAATGCCCCATCTCCCTGCAATTGTAGCACTGAACGTTGGTAGCTTCCTTCTTCCCCTTGCAATCACGAGCTTGGTGGCCTTTTTCACCACACTTGTAACAGACTCCCATTCCCTTCAAGAAAGTACCAGGATGTTTCTTCCCGCATTTACCACAAGATGGATATTCAACCTTTCCCTTCTTCCCCTTATTTCCATTCCCAGATTGATCAGCAGGTCTCTTCTTCTCTTGCTTTTCTTTAAAGTCATAAGACTTAAAGAATTCCTTTTCGGTCTTGATAGCACATGAGACAATGTCTTCGTATGATGAAAAGGATTGTGAGACTAATGCTCGACGGAGAAATGGTTTTAACCCATAAAAGAAACGATCAATCTTACTTCTTGGGTTGCGAATATAATCTCCAACATACCTCGCTAACCTTGTAAAGTTAGCCTCATACTTTGTGACATTCTCATCCTCCTTTTGTCTCAGACCCAGAAATTGCCTTTCCATATCCGCTCTATGGTCACGAGGAAAGTATTTTTCTAAAAACAGATCTTTGAACTCCCTCCATTCCATATTTGATACTTCATCATCTTCCTTCATGTTTTGAATCAATGACCACCATTGATCAGCATCTCCAGTGAGGCGGTAAACTGCCATGATAACTTTTTCCCTTTCACTGCTCCCCAAAGCCTGAAATATTTTCTCTAGGGAATTTATCCACTGCTCGGCTACTAAGGGATTTGTACTCCCATTGAACGTTGGTGGTTGTTGCCTCATGAATCGATCTAACATTGATCCTCCACGCTGCGGATCAGGGAGCTCCATACGGGTAAGGTTATTATTCATAACCTGAGTAAGTTGTCCCAGTATGGTGATTAGCTGATCGGCACCAGTTGCATCACCAGCCCCACTATAATTATCTTGAGCAGGAGGGCAATCCCTACATGGAGTGTGTGCATTGATACTGTTTCCATTTCTTCCACTAGGCGCCATTTCTAAACAATGTCATAAACTAGATCAGTTTATGAATCAAAATACCTAATCCCATACTTATAAAACACTTAACATAAATTGAACTATTTATGGATATAATCCATAATCATAAAAATGTTTTCTTTGAGGAAGTATATACTCATAAACCCTTCATAATAATTTGTAAATAAAATGAGAGTTATCCTAAGCATATCCCCCGGGAGTGTCGTAACCAAGAGTGCAGCAAGGCCCGTTGTCGTGAACCAGTTCCCGTTCGAGTCTAGCTCAAAGCGGTGTTTTCGGGTTTTACCCCTAGGTACATCTGTGCCAGAGCCGCCTCTACCTGCTCATATCCAGACAGGGATGTATTGCTCGGAAAACTCACAAAATCTCTACAATACCAAAATTCTTGGAAGTTCTTCTATACTAATCCTCAAAGTTCATCTTAGGTCTACGTGCTCTAATCAGAGTTTATCTAAATCTAGCTTCCAAGGTTTGTACTAAACTTCCTCTGATACCAACTGTAACGCCCCGACCCTAGTTACCCAGAGTCGGTGCATTATTACATAACATTGGCATGATCACAAGAAAGATCAAATCTCGAAAGACCGATTGGTTTAGTAGCCTTGGAAACACTAGATATTTTCATAAGTTTTACATTACATCATAAAATGAAAAACTACTACAACAACATAATGTCTCCATAAACCACACTCATATCCCCACATAACATCCCTGCAGGTCATTCATAATTTACTTCTTCACTTCCTGGAAAAAATAAAACATAGAAAAGGGGTGAGCTCAAATGCCCAGTAAGGATAACAATATAGCGGAAACTTTCATAAATAAGAATAAACATTTGAGGCAATGTATAACTAAAACAAAATCCTTTCAAACATGAACTTTCAACATGGTATGGCATAAATAAAATAAAATAATGCCATTTACTTATTCACATGGATATTCTACTAATAGAATAATCACATGCAAAAATCAATAACCACTTTCATAATGTTGGAATGCATAATGCCAGACTATCATAACCACATATCCAAGGCCTCGTGCCAAGACTACAAATAAGATTTTGTCAAGGCCTTGTGCCAAGACACTAGTTTGTCTCATGAGACCTACCGATGCATCGAGGAGCTATAGCAGGCTCAACCCGTCACTTACTAAGTCCAATGCATTCCCATATGAAAAGGTTTAAACATAACATAAACATTCGTATTAAAACTAGCATACGAAATGTCAATAATTTCACCATAAAATATGAATGGTATAAAAATAGCACATCCACAGTCAAACATATCACAAAACCTTCAATACAATATAGAAGTTTTGTATCATAATAAATCAACTTCAAATAATCTTAAAATCCATCAAAGGATGTTGACATAGATGAAATCAAAATTCTTTTAAAAGAAATATCTCCTTTTATTTTGAAATCATTTAAGATCCATATAAAATAAAACAATTTCTTTGAAAATATTCTTATAATCTTGTAAGGGAAGCTTTGAAGATTTTATAACGGCGGAAAATAGCCGCACCCGCCGTATAAGTTAAAAAAAACATTCTTACCTTAATTCTGTCGAAAAGGTTAAAAAGGACCTTGTTTTGAAAACGACCAAAATATTCCTTTATAAACCACTTATAAAAGTCAAAAAGGGTATAAATGACTTTAACTCATATTCTAGTAAATAGTAAAAATGTTTTGAAATACATTTTTAAGAAACATGGATGTGGATGATAAAGAGATCCCAGTAGATTATTACGTATAAACAACCTTGGATAATGAAAAGGTTGTAAAGTAAACCCTTACCTTGTACTTTTCCTGGGTTGGGGTAGGTTAACCTACTGTATAATGGTGAAATAATTGTTACTAAATTATACAAGAATCATATACATTAATATGATATCATATATGATCTTTTAATATCGATTTATAATAATATCTTAGTATTATCGTTGTTTCGGGTGTTAACTTACTTGTTTTCTTTTATATGTTTTGTCACGTAAGACATTTTTGTAAAGGATAGGTTGTATATTATTCATATCCAGAATGATATCAATTCCTTAACATCATTTTTAAATCATCAAATGATAATTATACTTTAATGGATACGATGGAGAATGAATTTCATCGCGTTCGTGGAGACGGTAGTCCGTACGTACGCACGAGCGACAATATCATTCTTTTGATATTAAAATAATATATAAATGGTTGTTATATCATATATACAGAATCATTATCATGTTTTATTTATTATTTATATGAGTTAAATATCATTATTATACCCATCCAAATAATAATATATTGAATAACAATTACACCACGACGTGGAGACGGTAAGCCGTACGTACGCACGTATGGTGACATGTTATTCAAAGGGTGGATATAATACTGAATATGGTTGTACCATATTTATAATAACATCACAGTATATTTAAGATACTGGAGTTATTATTTTAGAATGGTAAGAACAAAGGAAGAAGAAGTGGAAGAAGAAATGAACTTGGAAAAGGGTGGTGAAATCATTACCTCTTCTTCGGGTTCTTCCTTTTGATTTGATCAAAAGGTCTCCTTAGGTTGGCTTTCTGATCAAACTAAGGCCTCTAGGTTGTAGTGAGGGATGTTGGGAGCGTATTTGGGCAGATTTTGGTCGAACCAAAAGGCTTTGAAGGTGTGAAGAAATGAGAAGGAGGAGTGCCCTTTTATAAGAGGGGTGAGGGGCACCTTTGGAAAAGCTAGAAATATTAGTTTATAATAAATTCATATTCGGTTTCTAATGGCTCCAAAGTTGACTATTCAAAGTTTAAGGTGGGTATGGGTCGAAAAAAACTCAACCAATAGAATTTATACATGTTTGGGTACTTATATTAACCTTATCTTTAAGTATTAACTCTAAGTTAATTAGTTTCACTTTTACAATGTCTCTTTGTATTTTTATATAATATGGTTAATAAACTTACTATATACATCCACGCGACCCCCAAGTGGTCCATTAATGATGAACCTATCATGATATAAGTCTCTTGTCCGAACCGTAGATTTTTATGAATTTAATATCAATTAATAATATAATATTTGTTTTAAGAACTCTTTTATGTCAATTTTGACACTATTCAATAGTTGATTTTTGTGAAACTCATAACAGATTGATTACTTCGAAAAAAGTCAATTAAATCAATACTAATATATAATATTATCCTATAAAATTAGTTTAATTAATTAAAAGTTTCATATTATATTTATTTGGGTATTTATAATATCAATTATTTTAATTTTTTACTATTATAGTAATTACTACATCATCATTGTGTCATGAATAAAATAAATTATTTAATGTCTAAAAATTATAAATAAAATATCATTATGTAGGAAATCTTTTTATCGTTCTAATGAATATTTATAATCTAAAATACAACATATATAACCCTATGTAACAATTGTTTTGCTAAAAGATATATGCTTGTGTCATTTTTGTATTCATTTTAACTTAATTAAAATAAAGTGTCATTATCACTTACAAGTGGATCCATGGGGTCCCACAATTGACCCAAAGATTCCCATGGTCGACCATGTATCAACCAATAGGGTTAAGACACGTTTTAGGGTAATTTAGTATTATTATAATATTATTTTTTAACCCTTATTTACCGGATTTACCCTTAACCATGGTAAATAAAATATTTACCGCAGTAATTATTCAAAATGTCTAAAAATAAAAGTTACCTATTTACACAATTTGAACATCCTGATTCCAAATATGGAATCCATTTTCCTAAATTCAAAACACAGAAGTGGCAGAAATTAATTTAAAATTAATTCCCGCTGTCAAAACAAAAAGCGTGTTTTTAAGAGATAATAACTATCAAAAGATTGACACTTGTTTATGTTCGGTTTAATTGTAAAATTATGTCCAATGACCAAAATTATATTAAATGGTAAAAATATATTCTAAATATACTTTAAAACCACTAAAATTCATAATTTATCACTATTAACTATTTTGATTAAAAAAGTTGTTTTTAATTAAAATTTAGTAATTTTCACTATTCATCAAAATATAAAAGTTATCCGAAAAGTACCAAAATTTCACCCTAGGATAATTTTGATATTCTGAATCCAAAAATGAAGTCCATTTTGAAATATAAAATATATATGATTTCAAAAAGTAGGTATTACTATTCACAACGGCTATTTTAATTAGTTGTGGTGTGTGTTAGAACTCGAGGTTGCGTACAACACACGCTATCGCATTATTCGAATGGAAACGTACCGTGGAAGCTTGGGGTGTTACACTAAAACCACAAGAATTGACCATGAAAACCCTAGTATAAACCATAGGTTCGAAACCCTACCCCCTGGTCACTTGTTACTTCAATTAAAAAAGAATAAACCCTAATCAAATAGAATGAAACCCTAATCAATTTGAAAGAGGAAGGAAATGGACTAACTTACTTGAGGGATCTTGAAAAAGTCTCCTTAAAACACAAGTATCTGAAATTAAAAATAGAAAAAATTCTAGGCTTGTTCTAAGAAGAATGGGGAGGTAATTTATGATCTGTAATGGAGGAAAAAGAGTAATAATTGAGAGAGTTATGATGGAAAGAACTTACCTCCTCAAATCTGGCCGATTTTAGAAACCCTAATATGTTCTACACTCAATTGTAATGGATATGAGCTTCAAAGAGGGGGGAAAGAGGCTGGTAGTGATTATGGGTTTAATGGTCTTGGTTGAGGCTTGCAATCAAGGAAAAAGACTTAAAATTGAGTAAGTTATTAAGAAAAAAAATTCATTTTTAAAACTGGAAATGGGCTTCCGGGCAGGCCCAATCCATTAAATAAAAACCCAAATACACCTTGGTTATGGATTTATAAAGGCTCCAAATTGACACGAGGGTATTAATAGGTCATTGGAGGCCATGTAGGAATTTTAATGGATTAAAAATGTTGAAAAACGAATGAATTATAAAAGAAATAAAATTTATTTTTAAAACTGGAATTGGGCTCATGGTTTGGCCCAATTCCTAAAAACTCACCCATTACTTCATAAAAGCTCAGGAAACCCCCAAAACAAAGAATGTATGGAAAATAAATGAAAAATAATTTTAAAATATGTCATTTATGTGACAAAATTTGTACCATACAATGATTTTTACACTTCTCTATCATCATTTTTTTCTTGATGAATATCATAAAGAGGTATCCAAATAACACCTCTCTTTTATGGTGTATCAATGGGTTGATATGAATTACCCAAATAGTTTGGATGGAACGTTTCTACCTTTATGACATGCGTGTTCCTCACATGGATAAAAGGAAAAAGAAAATAACTTATGGGTTGAGAGGATCAATAGGAGACTAGGAAATATCCATTAATCACCATATCATGGTGGTAACCTCATATATCCATCAATATATCCTTGACTATTTAATGTATTAACTCATACATTAATAAAATATGAGTTAATGATACTACCAACCATGAACTCATCGTATGGATGAAACAATTCTCTCAAATGTTTCATCTTATGAAATGTATTTAATAATTCTAGATTATTATTTTAAGAGATTTAATTGTTAACATATAATCACCCAACTACCATGGAAATGTAGTAATAAGATTTATGATCTCCATGTATCATGCAGAATGATATACCCAAGTAAAATGTTTCCTACAAGGATATCATACCATACAATATCTTATATCATCACATATGATATGATGAACATACATAATATGTATGAGGATTTAGGGAATATCTTCTTCAATATCCCACTTACACTAAAGCCTCATGAGATTTTGTATCATTTCACCTTATACAATATTATATACAATAACTTGTGAAACTATATGCAAAAATATTTTTGGATTCCTTCCAAAAGAATTTTATAATGATATCATTAACTCTATAGTGTATCAAATCATATGAAATACCATGCTAATACCCCATCCAAAACTCCTTTTGGATTAAATCTAAAATACTTTTAATATATCTCTATGAGTTAAACTCAATCCCTATTTTTTCAACCACCAAGTGTGCCCCCAAATTCCTTTTTAGTTTTGAAAAAATATGAATCATCAGATCCATAAATGTAGGCAAATGGTCGACTCTAGAAAAGCATCATTGATACTCAAGTAATAAAGGAATCCAATGTCATCTCTATCAAAAAGATGTATCTCTATACCCATGTACACTAGCTATATTATTTGCAAGAATGAATTTTTATATGATCTATTTATCCCAAATATAGAGTAATCATGAGACATGGAGTATGTAAATACTATATATCTACTCATACATTCTTGATTCTACGATTATAGGATGATCATGTTGATAAATACATTTCACATTACTAGCCTTTATGGATTCACATATCACATTCCCATCACCCTAATAAATAAGAACATAAAACATGTTATTAAAGTACAACCACACACTTCCTTTATCTATCTCAATTGACGAACCAAATTTCAAACTCATCATATGATAGGAAAAATCCCATCATGGTTAATATCTAACCGATGATATGATCAACATCGTACCTAAACACCCCCTGATTAGCTAAGTCTCAATGCTTGTGTAAGAAAGGTATATAAGTATGAAGGTTCTCATTATAGGTATCTCACCAAACTTATATATTAGGGACTCTAAATATAAACCATGGACCCCTTTTATACAAAAGGCATAGTGCATGAAACTCCATGTGGTATACTTTATGGGCCATCCAGTGCACAAAACGCATTTTGTGCCTTATTATCATATCCTAATACAAGAATCATGCTTATTCTGACCTTAAAATTTCATAATAACCTATATTAATACATGTCAAACATTAGTTAGTGATAACTCAAATTCATTCTTTGAGATGTCAATTATCATTTCATTTCATGACACATATATCAATATATATATATATATATATATATCCAACATAAAAGAATGATAAAGCTGAGATTTAATTTTTTATAACATGATACATTTTATATTCTTAAAATAATTTAATAATACTTAACAAAACCATACATAATCACTTATCTACTATATCATATATAATAGACTTCTAGATTTTTTTATGTTATCTATAATTTTTGGGGTTTTGTTAAACTCATCACATCTCTATGTAATTCCTACTACATTTAAATGTTACCATCAAATAAAACCCTCCCACTATACTCTTTAGTGATTAATCTATAAATAAGGAATTTTTAAATAATGGTGATGCTTAGGAATCATATTCATAATGTTCAACTCCTTGAACATATTCACTACACTTAACTTCACAACACTAAATGTTATGACATTAATAACTTCTTAAATTTACTTAAAAATATTTCAAATTTCATTATAATAATTATTGAAATCCTTACCATAATTTTTTTCCTTGAAATATTTTGGTAACTAATATAACTAATTACATTATTACTTTTCCAACACATCCTAAAATCCTTTTGGATATAAAGTGATATTAAAATTGTATTTTTACTAGAATAATATTTTATTTTTTAACTTTGAAATTCTATAAGTCCAGATATAGCCCCGTTAGTTTTTTAGACACTATATTATCTTTATAATATCATGATAAGAAACACAAACTCCTTTGTGTTTAGTAAAAAAAACTTTTATTTTCTTTTAGTAGAAATATTTAAAAAATAAACTATTGTATCCATATCATAAACCACTTGTATTGAATCCATCATCTAATATTCTTCATAACACATCATTGTTAACAAAAAAAATCTCCTATCACATAGTAAAAATGATATAACTATATACATCCTTTATTTAGATACATTCGATCTTGATATATTCTTTTATATTAAAATCTTTGATAAATAAACTCTTTACTTCATCATTTTTATAAAAACTATACACTCTTATCAATTCTTTCTTTGACTTCAATCTCCTATATATTTATAAAATTTTTAAAGTATTAACTTAGTATCACATAAACTTTAAAATTGAATATTTTATTTCTATAAAATTGGTACATAACATGGGAATTCTATGGAGTTTTCTAAACTCCTTAGGTATTCTAGATTATTTCATCAAATGGAAACAATACTCATCCTTCATAATAACACCTTTAGTTTTGAATGACCCAAAATAACTTTTTTTAAGAATCATTGTAGGAATTTCCATATAATTTTCTTTTTTTAGTTTGAAATTTTTCCCACTTGTACTATTAATACAACACAAGAAACTAGGAATCACATTCCCTAGTTCAAGAATTATTAACACTTTGTGAATATATTAAACATTTATTGAATATATTTACATTGATTTAACATTTCCAAATGATTTAATTCCACAACTAGAAAAATCTATATAGGCAATCTTCAGTCTTACCTAGTCATTGTAATACTCAATCATATCGAGTATGTGAATCGAGACTAAATTTCCTTATTTAATTTTGTATATAATTCCTTTACAACATTGAATGAATAATTCTATTCTTCATATAAGCATCTAAATTCTAGGTGTTAAAAAACTTCAATAGTTAGTTACTCATAAAAGGTGTTTCTTGAACATATAATTCATCTTACTTAAGAACTTTTCTTGAGTCATAAATCTAAGGGTTTTCTTACATTAAGCTTATCCTTTTCAAGTATTAATCTCAAGGTTAAGTTTTATGATGATGATGTTCTTCATCTATAATAAAATCTTTTATCATATGAGTATTTTGTTTTAAAAACATTTAATAAAGGCATTTATTAAATGTGTTCCCACTAAAATGATGACCCATTTTGATCTCATCATATCCATTATTGGAAAAAGATCCATATTTCACTAAAAAATGAGTCCAATTAAGTGTTTATATCATCTCTCAGGTAAGCTATCATTCCAATAATATCATGCATGACTCTTGGATGATCGTGTGGAAAACCCTTTTCCCAAACCCAGAACATGGATATAATCTTAACTATATTCCAATAGTATCCTTTATAATGGTTTCCCAAATAAGTTTAACCTAAATATCATATTGGGATTTGGTTACATAGATCTTAGGTTTATCAATCTACACTATTTCTTATAAAATATAATCCGTGGGCACCCAAATTTAGCATGAAACTACCTAGTTGAATGATTGAGTACTTGTCATACATTTTCTTTAGAAGGAAACTAACACTTAATATTTTTGAAATGGATTTAATATCACCATATTATCTCATGTAATTCCATTTATATGAATACATTATTCTAATGATTTAATTTAAAATCTTATTAATTCCACAAAATCAGTATGATCAAATTATATTTATGTGTAACTATTTAAACAACTTATAACTTGTGTTACTAACACAAATTAAAATCCATCTATATTTATAAAAATATGAAGGCATCCCATGCATGAGGTATATGAAACCCTTACATATAAAGTATTATAATTATATGAAATCAATAATCATCACATGAGTAAATCTGGAGCCATAGATAGTCAACCTTCAGATTTCTTAATGAGGCATAAGCCTCTAGGCTATTGAGTAGTCTGACACAAAGACCCTCTACCCAGGGATACTTTACTCAATATAGATCTCAGTTCCATCCTAATTCTACCACCTAATATGTATAAATCATAATTAAATATTTAATTTAATCTCATAACACAATAAAATCCATGGTTAAGGTAGAGAAAATCAAAATCCAATATCATACCTATCATGTAACTCCTTAGACGCATGTATGATATTCTCTAAAATTAGTTTAAACACCTTTAAACTAAAGCACACATCCCAATTCATTATATAAAATTAATATTTATGAACTATAAATAAGGTCATATATTAAATAAATGGAAAATTCATAAATTTAATCATGAGATAAACATTTATGAACAATTCATAAAAAAAGCTAAAAATAAATAATTTATAATTTAGCTATTTGTTATTGATATTCCATAATTTTGAATATAAAAACTTTATATTCATATACTACTATTAAATCTTTCATATTATTCATTATATGACATTTAATTAAAATATTTTATATTAAATGAATTATAAAAATTTTATAATCTAATATCTATTATGAAAAAAATTTACATGATCTAAGTAACACATATTTAATATTATTAAACCTGGATCAAATCAATCATCAAAACTCATTTTAATGTGTTTTAAAAAATTTCTCAAATATATATTATTAATTTAAACAATTTTAAATAAATAATTATGAATAATTCATAATTAAATATAAAATATTTTATATTTAGACTTATTTTGTAATTTGTAAACATTTTATAAATTTCCCTTATAATTTATATATAAACAATATATATATAAATTATAAGTTATGACATATAACTTGAAAAATGTATTTTTTTCAGTATTACGGGATATTTAATAAATGTTTCAAAAAAATTCAATTAATTATAAACATTTTATGATTTGTTAATTTATAATTTTTTTTAAATAAATAAATATCATATTTTAACTTTTTCTATAATTTATAATTTTTTTATAAATTATACAATTCTATTCACAATAGAAATTCTAGAAAACATTTTTCTTCATCTATATCATATTTGGTCAGAAAAATAATAAGGCACAACTATGGTGTCTATATAAGAATAAACTCTAGTGCCTGGTATTTGAATAACCAACAAATGCATGGGTTTCATACAAGTAATCAAACACCAAGGTACTCATAGGACATAATAGGACACACATAGGTTTAAATCCAATGCTTCAGTGACTTGAATTAGATTAATTCTGTGGTACCTACTTATGATTAATATCAAATATGATACATATATAATATTATCTCAACATGTAGTGATATATGTTGGATTAACTAACCACCCATGTGAGAATAGATCCCATGGTACTTGATGCAATGATTATCGTGTGTAAGTTGAGACTAACACCCATGTTAGAATAACCTAATCATTGCGTAGGAACTACTAAACATCCCCATTATAATAATCAATCATGTATGGGTATTAATAGTGTGATCAACATGTAATCTCTCACAAATTAAAATAGGTGACCATTTAAGATATACCAACATAACATTAAACCCTTCATCTAATGTCTGATATGAGATTAAATTTAGTAACCAATGTCAGATTAAACCCACAAGACCTTATGATTAATTGGTTCATATGGTTAATCTAGAGGCTTATCATGATTCTATAAAATAAACCTAGATATTTACCAATATATTTAATAATGTGAACTGAATCACTTAAGATGATTCAATGATATGTTTTTTATAGCATGAATGTTTCATACTTTTTCTACATTTTAAACACATCAATTAATGAATCAGAAGGCATGGCACTGCTCTAATATCACTGTTAAGTTTCTTAGGATAATTTAACATTTAAAATAAGTAGTAAAAGAGATTAAGAAAAAAAACTTGTAACCCCATGTGATAAAACCTAAAATCATGATACTATATAAAATGAAGAACAAGTTTTATGCACTTTACATGAATGCTGCCATTATTACATATTCATTTTATGATTGATGAAGATCACAAAGAGGCACCAAATGAAGTCCCTCATCCTTGGTGTATCCATGTGTTGATATGAATCACCCAAACATTTTGGGTGGTAATTTCATACCTTCCTAATATTCTAGTGCCACATATGGTAATGAATAAATAAGAAGGGAACTTTCAAGTTGGTAGGATCAGTAAGAGGCTTGGTAGGATCAATAAATTACCATCTCATGGTGAAAACCTCCTTATATAGTCATTAAGATGTCCCTGATCATTTCATTAATCAACTCATATGTTTATTATATATGATTTAATTCTACTACTAACCATGAACTCATCATATGAATGCATCAATTCTTCTAAACATTTCATTTTATTGAAATTATTTAATAATGATATCTTTTTATTGTAAGTGATTCGAGTGTTAATATATAATAACTCAATTTCCATGAAAAATCAGCAACAAGACTTATAATATCCATATATTATAATAAATGATATACCCAAGTAACATTTTTCACTCAAGGATATCATAATATATAATATCTCATATAATCACATATAATATAATCAACATAAATTATATGCATGATGATTTAGGGAATATCCCTTTCAGATTTACCTCACTAAATCTTCTAGAAACATAATTACTCATGTTACCCATCTTGGATGTTAAGTGAAATAAATCCCCTAAATCAATGGTCCATGATTCCAATGGACTAAAAAAATATAGAAATAAATTTCTTCCCCCTTAACCATGGAATTTATAAAAGAAATTATAGAATAAAACCTTCCAAAATTTAACCTTTTGTCATTGATAACTTTCTCCAATTTCCCTTATTCCCACAATTCTAACATATAGTTCTGGGACCTACCAATTTCCCTATACTCTTCTCTATTTTCTCCTTCCTCATATTTTTTACTTTGGTTTTAATTTTGATAAGAATATCCCATAACTTCTACATTAAATTATATTCTATAATCACCAAATACTTATTTATTCTAGATATCCATATTAGAAACTAGATCTCATATTTCCTATAATACCTTGTCACTTTTGAGATTATAATTACTCATTATAGTGACCATTTCTTCCCAAGTTCCAAAAAGTGATATTAAAAGAATTAAGGCCCATACATCATCATTGAACTTTACACCAATGGACTCCAGTTAACTCTGAATCATATTAAGATCATTTAGATGATTAGATTTTAACCTTATTTCAGATATCCTCATGCCAGGAATTCATTGCAATATAAACACTTTGTTCTTTGTGTAAGGATTATCATACATACTCATAAAATCTGTCATCAAGTCAGTAATTTTATTTACATTTTGTGAGTTGAAGATTATGTTATGGGCCAACAAGATTTAAACAACCCCAAGTTATTTCTGGTTCAATCTTTCCCATTTTTCTTTTTTTCCATTGATTCCAATTTGATTCCCTTTAATGGAATCTCAATATTATTTTGATTTAGATAGTCTTTAATATTCATTCTCTAGAATTTGATGTCTTTACTTTCAAACTTCTCATTCTAGAACTTTCCTTTTTCCAAATCCATTCCTTTTAAATTAGTGAACTCTCACTAAATTGAAAAAGTGATAGAGGTAAAACCACTATATGTATTATACCAAGATTTTATACCACTTATTATGTTGAAACCATAATATTATAGAACCTACATTGTAGAAAAAGGTAGGAGTTCCAAAAATAGAAACCCCACATGTCAGTATATAGACAAGGGAACTAAGATCTAGTATCTCACATCAAGTCTCCTTGATCTCATGTAGACCTTTCATGATACACAAAAGTAGAAGCACAAAATAACTTAAAACATGGAATGACAGGGGGATTAGCTGGTTTAGAACTTAGTCTTATTCTATGAGTGAAACTCTTACACTCATTATTAATAAAAAAGAATTATTAACAGATTGTGATTCCAAACAAGCAACCCCACGAGTTCTATTTATACACTAGTAAGTTGGTTGACTTTGGTTCCACAACCTTCCTTTCTTAATAGTAGACTTCCACCACTTTATGATCTTCATATACGACCCTCTATATGGTCAAATCAATCGGTAGTTACCCAATACTGGAATCAACTCAACTTATTATTCTCGATTATTAGTTCATGTTAATTGATTAATCATACAAATCCCTCTGTATCCCTTTGTAAAAACATCATGCTATTCTTAAGTTTCATTATAGTTATTCTTATTTGAGTTAGAGATTCTTCCATATCTTTATCGTTTGGATTTAGTTTCCACCACCACTTGCTCCATCTACCACTTTCACTACAAATTCCACTTTTAGACTACCTATATTACACTAACCATGAATTCATTTGGTTATAGTATTGGAACTCCTATAATCACACTTTTAGTAATTTCAAAGACATAGATAAAAAAAACTTATCACACTTTCACCTTATAAGAGGGAAATAAATATTTAAAGTTCACAATTAATTTTATTAATATTTATAAAATATTTTCCCCTAAAATATGAAATGAAAATAGTTTCTTTTGATATTATTTCAAATAACATTATTATATATAAATTTTTTATTCAATATCAGAAATATTGATAATTTTATTTATTTATTATGACATATATATTATCATTATCATCTCATGTGATTCGTTTTATATTATCCCCTGAAGTGGATGTTATTATTTTTATATTTCAAATATGATATGATGGAATTATATAACTTTTATAATCCAATATATTTTATGAAAATAATTTTACTACCTGAAGTGGTTAAATAATGATTATCCTGATAAATTAAATTACTATTTTTGTACAATATGATCATTATTGATAAATAATTAATTATTATTCATGAATCATGAAGTTCAATGTAACTCCTTGATATTTAAGTATGAATTTCCCTTTGAAAAAAAATACAATGTTGAATAGCTTGTTTCACACAAAACACTAAACTAAAATGAACCATGATACAGTTTATTGGGATAAAAAGTTATAATACCAGATAAACATTAACACATTATGAGAATAAAATATGAAACATCATTAAGAAAAGTGAAATAGGAATACATCCATAAGTAAATAAAAGGTCCACTTACATGATATATTTATCCTTATGGTTCACCATGAAGATAATAACCCTGATTATAACTATATAAAGAAATAAAAACATTATAAATATAATATACATGATGAGTGATAAGTAAGTTAATATGATAAATGATTTTAGTGATGTGTTTAAGGATATATATAAGAATGAAATATGATCATTATATATATAGTTGTATGACATATTACCATTAGAAATATAGTCATTAGATATATGGTCATTGGGTATGCATAAAACTAGTAGGTATATTGAAGATGTGTAATTGTTAATAAAAAATGGAAATATTATAATTTAAATATTATAAATAATGAAACAAAAAGATAACATTTAATTAGAATATTTTTTATAAAAATATATTTTTATGTGTTACATATTATTATTATTATTATATAATGATATGATTTATTTATAAAATTAAAATAATGATTCCAATGAATTGATAAAATTTAAGGTTTAAAAGATAAATAATTAATAAGGGGAGGAAATTAAAAATTATTTAATTATAAAAATGGATATTTTTCAAAGGATTGATTTTTTAAAGTGTTGTATATTTTTATATTAATAAAATAAATTTATCACTTTTAAAGGGTTATTATAATGAAATGTTTCAATGTATAAACCAATATATTAACACTCATTTAATTAGTAATTGATATGAAATAGGATTAATCCCATATAAATCTTAAAAATTATTTTTCTATAAAATAGTTTTTTTATATATTTTATCTTTTCATTTAAAAGCTATGTTTCCCATATTTATAAATTTAATTAGATTAAATGGAGTC
This sequence comes from Viscum album, assembly GCA_963277665.1. Classification (NCBI taxonomy): domain Eukaryota; kingdom Viridiplantae; phylum Streptophyta; class Magnoliopsida; order Santalales; family Viscaceae; genus Viscum; species Viscum album. The sequence goes on from OY728156.1 coordinate 26,376,889, forward strand.
AAGATTTTTAATCATCATGTAGAAATTAGATAAGGAGTTTAATTTAATTTTTAGGCTAAATAATAAGGTTCTATGTTAAAAAATAAGTTACCACAAAAAAGATAAAACGAGGTAAAAAAGGTTAAAATAAGTGGTAAATAATTAAAATATCATAATACCCCATCACTAAATGTTTAAATGAGGGATTAAGTAACCAAAACTTACCTCAACTCTATTATATTTCCACTTCATTTCCATATTAATTTTTAATTTAAAACCATATACATTAATGGGTGATAATGTATGAAAGTTTCACACAAAAATCACATATAAAGGTCCCCTCCTCTACACTTTCCAACCCACTATTTTACTTCAAATCTCTCTTGAATCCCTACCCATTTTGTATAATGACCAGATATTTCAGTATTAATTTCTCTTTAAATAAATATAATTTTAAATAAATTACTTCACACACAACACCAAACTAAAACAAACTATTATATTTTTTTATAAGTAGTAAATATAATAATTATAATATAGTTGTTAATTTGGTGAGTATAAATAGAGGCGACTAAATTGTTAAAAATATATAGAAAAAATAAATGAAAATTTTAATACTAATGTATTGATCAAATGCAATGACCCAAGTTTTTACCTAATTGGGGCTCAAATCGATTTTTAGTTTTGAAGCCTCAAGACCTTGATAGGGGTAAATAATAAATTTACCTTAACAAATGATCTTGGAAAAAAAATTAGGGCTCCTCTATTTTTGGAATATATGAGTTATCCCTTAGTAAATCTGATGTATAAAAGAGATTGTTGTAGATCTTTGAAAATAATATAATAAAAATATTATATTATTTTAAGGTATGCAATTGAATTTTTAATGAAACACTGATATCTTCTGAATAGGATCTTGTATGAGAAAATTGAGACCATATTTGAGTCTGGAACCAGGTATTTACCCTAGGTGTGATATTATTTCCTTTCACATTTGGATTCTAAGGTGTTCGTTGTTATGAGAATATTAATTAAATAATTAAATAATTTAATTAATTTCCTTGAGTTATAGTGAAACCCTATACCATGTTTATTTATTAATATTTGTGAATCCACCTTAGGTTTATCCACATATATCTTTGACCAACCATAGATATAATAGAAGAGAGGATTAATGAAGTGGTGATGACGATGGATTGGGAAGCATGATTTGACCCACAACAACTTTTATAGAAGGATTTCGATGGAAACAAAAAACAAATCTATAGTTTTCAAAATATATTTAAGCACTTAAAATTCTCTATTGAGGTATGGATTTGTTATTATTGGTTTATATCCATTTTAGTTCATGTCACAGACATGGATTTAATCTTCCTAAATTAAATCCATGATTGCTCGATTTACATGACCTTGTAAAATCTTGACTTCCAATTTATATTTTGAATTGATATTGTTGACATTTAAAATTGTGGTTATTTCTTGATTCCCTTAGATTTCACCACCATGGGTAAAGAACAATCATGCATGATCCTAATTATTATCCATTTTTGTTTTTTTATTTCCCTCTCTATTCTTTATGTGTTCATGATTGATGTTCATTCTTGGTCGGTGATTTAACTACCCTTATGATTTGATACCATTATTGATTGAATATAATATTCATAACCCTTGATTTTTGTTTGATATAAAGGATTATGAATCCAAGATGATGGATACCAAACGGTGGTGGAACATACAGAGATGGAAATATTGTGGTGTTTTCCATTCGATGGTGTGTGTGATAGAAAAATCAGGATGAGAATCCATTATTTTTATGACCAGTGATCAAAATGGTTTTTATTATGATGGTGGATTTTTGGATAATAAATTTGGAAGAGGATGATAGTTTTTAATAAAAAATTGAAAAATAATAATGAATATTAGGGATGGATATTCATAAGATGATATGTGAAAATGAGACGAGGAGATGATGGAAACTCGAATTTTCATTGAAATTCAGCTGGAATCTAGCTTCCAATAGTGAAATAATCATAGTAAAAAATGGTTTTTGGGTGTTTTTGGTGGAGAAAAAAATGATATCAATGGATGAAGTGTATATTCTAGAGTCACATTGTCTGTTAAAAACTTCTATGAAATTATGGACTACATGAAATATAGTTTGGAGAAACACACACCATGTGTCTCATGATGTGGCTTTAGGGTTTCGAGTTAAAGTTAAATATCACATGGACAGGTTACTGATACACATGCCATGTGACCTATATTTGAATATATTATCAGGTATATGGAGTACATTCCCAGGGAATCATGTGGGACCACATTCCTTGTGTACTGAGATATACCATTTGTACCTTTTAAGGTACATGATTTGGGAATATGGGGTGCATGTTGAGTACCCTAAGGACATGAAATGCCATGTGACCCATCTATATGAAATGAATTTGAGCTGAGAAATTCTATTTGGGATGATAGAACATGACCATGAGGCTAACTTGGGAAACATGACACATACCCATGAGACACGCAATGTAATTCCCCTTGACTTGGGATAGTTATTTCAGATGTATATTTTCCATTCATAATTACAAGGTGGAGTTGGTATTTTACACATTGAGATTAGGATAATCCTAGGGACTTGGTATTTTACCCATGTGATCAAGAGGCTATGATCCACTATCTAACACCCCAAACTTAATTATGAATGTAATAATAATAATTTTAGTTATTATCATCATTATTCTTACGTTAATGCGTATTGGTATGTTTTATTTCAAAATACACTAAAGAGATAGGGAAATATTTTATTCAAAAATTTCAATATTAAATTAAATCAAGGGATTAAAACTAACCAAGAAAACTCATCTCAAGACAATAGAACAAATAGAAGACCACCCAACATCATAACAAGACTGATTAAGTAGCCCTCATCCCTTGAATCCACCAAAACAAAAAAAGAAATAGTGAGAAGAATAGAAAAATTACAGAGAGTCAAAGGAATGTAGATAACCATACTCTTAAAACAATAAATGATCTTGATCCTTGTAATACCTTTAATGGGTATTTATAGGGTTTAATATGACCATTATAAGTAGCCATTGGGGTTAAAAAAACGACCGTTGGGTTTTTAAGCCATCAGGTGTGTTTAATTGTTTTAATATTTTTGGATAAATTAAATTATTGGTTTGAATGAATAATATAGGTATTAAACATTATTAGGTATCTAATTATGTTAAATTATTTAAATGTTTTTAAATAAATTTTTTGGTTAAGTGAAATTAAGGGTTTTAATTATGGGTTATTATATAATATTTGTTTTTTTAAAATATAAAACATGGGTAATGAAAATTAGTAATTTATTTGTTTTTTATGAAAAGTTTTTAAAATTATAATAATATGTTTTTAAAGATACATTTTTTTTAAAATACAATATCTTGTTTTAGTTTCTATGCCTAAAAAAATTTAGTTATAAAATCTATTTTTTTCAAAAAAATGGGTGCCATCCTAGGCAAGGGGACACCTCAACAAAGTTGGGGGACCCATTCAACCCTAGCCATGAGGAATCTACCTATTCCGAAGGAGGCTTTATTATGATAGAGTAAAACCTAGTATACATAGTGGAGGCAAGCCATGTGCAAAGGCCCATGTATAGGGCCGGATCTAGTGCGAGCAGAGGGTGAGCCAGGCCACGCACCGACACAAGAGAGGGTGGGCTGATCACCCATGGGTGGAGTCCCATGTGTAAGGACTTCAATGTGTGTTCTTGTATCATCAAGAGATGGAACTACACACCAATATTTATATGGCGGTCTTGAAACCAATTGTGTTTTGATGTGGGATGCGGATTTTCCACGGAATGTGATCTGGGCCGTCCGATCCCATTGCGTGTGATCTCATCCATCCGGACCTGTTCAGCCTTCAAAACCCCACCGCCAAATAATTTCTATCATGTTTTTTGAGCCATCCTATCAAACCTCATTTGATCTGGGCTGCTCAACCTTTTTAAAAAACTGCAGATCTGATGTGACCGTCCAATCAGAGCCACAATCTAATCTAGGCCACCCACCATTTTAAAACATGCTGCATCATTTCTGGTTGTCTGATCAGATTCACTTATTGATTTGGATTGTCTTAATTCTATTTAATATTATCAATTCTAAAAAAAATTTAGGTTTAATCTCAACACTTGGATCAGATCAGATTTAATCCGTACCGCCCAATCCTTTCTCTCTTCTTCTTCCTCGTGAAGCCACACTAGTCCCATCTGATGTTATAGCCTCCAGATCCTCTCCATCCTCTATTTCTCATGATGGAACTTTCCACCCTCACCAAAACCTCTTTAGTTTATCATCTTCATTGGTTTTTCCAAGGGTGGTGTTATTTAAAATGAAACATCACGGTCCATGACTTGGATCCTCCTCCTCCTCTCTTTTTATAATTTTAGGGTGTCAACTAACCCTATTATGCGTTGAATTTTTTCTAATTAACATTTTTTTGTTTATTTTTAGTTTGTTTGGATCAATAATTTGAAACTTTGGTTTGTTTTAAAAACCTCACTTTTCACACACTAAGACCCCTCAAAAAATTCTTCTATCAAGCTCTCCCTCTCTCTCTCGGTTCCAACAACTCTCAGCCTTCCTTGATTTGAAACTAGTAAGGGATTTCATTATTTTCAATTGGTTTTGTGAACTTATACATGTATATTTATAATATATATATATATACAAATATAAATGTATGATTATATCTTTTGAAAACAATTGCATATGTGATATGTTCTTCTTGATTCAAAGGGTTTATTTTTTTAAAAACCCTTCTATTGTAATGGATTTGATTATTTTCAACCGATTTTTGTAAACTTGTATATATTTATTTATATGTAATATATATATATATACAATCATGTAAAATAACATCCTTATAATTTAATCTTTATACATGAAATGTTTATCTTGAAGCAATGGATCTGCTAACTAAAATCTTCTTGTTGTAAGGGTGTGATTTTATATTCTTCTTCCCAAACAAAATTACACCTATATGTGTATATACATGTGTATATACACATATATTACTTAATGTTTTTAGAATATATATATATATATATATTTATATATTAATTATGGGAATTCAAGTTCTTATTAAGAATTTTAATTCATTATTAGTTAATTTTGAAGTCTAATATTGTTTCATATTTATGCATCACCAATTATTCCAAAAAATTACGTAAGTGACATATTTAAGATATAATTGTGTTTAGAAATTAAAATTTGACAATTTAAAATTGTATGAAACCAAAATCACGTTATATTCATGCCATTTATAATTATCAATATATGGCTATAACCAAGAATACTCTTGTGTTTTGAATAAACATTATATCCATAAAAACCACTCTAAAATGGATGATTATAGGTTATGAATGAAATGTTTAAATACATTGATGAGAAATAGTATTCAACATAGTTATGAATATAGTATTTTCCAAGATTTTTAGTTGATAATGTGTGAATTTTCATGATGGTTAATGTTTAAACATATATACACAAATACAAGTGAATGTGCGAATAATGTTTGTTTATATATATATATATATAAGTGAACTTTTTAACCTTCAAAATATATTTTTAAATAAAAATAAAGTTTTTCTATGTGAATATAATATCTTAATTTTAATGGGAAACAATAACAAAACTTTGTTTTGTTATTGTGTGCCTTAAAATTTTTAAGGGGTTTATTTTCATGATTTTATAGTTATTATTTCTTATATTTATATATATGTGAATATCTTATTATTTATCAAAAAGGGGTTAATATTTTATTTCCAAATCCATAGAAAAATTAAAATTTATTCTATTTCCATTATTTTATGGTATGATTTTGTGTAACCATATTATTTAAATGGAATTAGTCATCATTTTATGTGAAAACTCTAAAAAAGTAATTATTTAATGTGGGAAAGCTATCATTTCATGTGTGAAATGGAATTATCACACCATATAATGTCCAACATAGATAGTTATGGACAAAATCTAATTTATAAATGACATTCCTTGAATTTTAGATAACATGTATGTATTTATTTCATTATACAACTTATTTGTGCATACAAATTTAGAAAACTATTTTAGGAAATGAGATTAATATTTTTTTATGATACCATATGGATTAATAATTAAACTTTTCAAAGTGGTATGTGACACTTTGAATTGTTTAATGAATTTATTTTATCTATGAAAAATATTTAAATAAATCAAAGTGGTATGTGGAATTTTTATTTAAATACATATTCTTGTTAGATATATGAGGAATTAGTAGGGCTTATTATGTGACGAGTGATGTAAGATATAGCCTTTTGATGCATTGGTAGGTCTCATGAAACAAAACTATGGTCTTGGCATGAGGTCTTGACAGAATGATTATGTATGGTCTTGGAATGAGGCCTTGAAAAAATGTTTATGATTGTCCTGCATTATACATTCCTTGATAATGTTTCTAATAATTTAAATTCCATGTGAGTATTTAGCTAGTAAAATATCTATGGATAATGAAAATTCTCTTATGATCCAGTAATAACAAGTTTTATGTTTCCAAGTGAACATGGCATAACATTTTATGTTTAAATCTATATACTTGTATAGAAAATTCATTTATAAAGAAGAATTAATATTTAAGTTTCTAAACAACAATGATAAATGACATTTTTTCTAATGTGAAATTCTAAATAAATAATATTTCATGTGTAAATTATTATTCACACCTTTTATATGTCATATAATGATTAAATATGGTCAACATCCAACTTATAGGTGTCACTACATACATTTTGTTCAAGTATGTGCAAATTTTATAATTCATTTTATTTATAACTCCTAGATGAGTTTAAAAATTTTATGCATGAGTTATCCTAAAAATTATTTTAGAATATCTGAAGAAAATGGTGATGAATTGTTATAAAAAATATTACTTTCATGATTTTAATGCATGTGTTTTAAAGAAATGTTTTAAATAAAAATTATTTCTTAATGGTTTTGTTTTAAAACCCCTTACTAGGAATATTTGTGCTTACCCCATGTATTTTAAATTATTCTTACAGGTTTAGTGGAAGTGATGTGATGAATTAATAATGTGGAAGAATTGATCTGATTAATGTTTATTAGAATTTGTACTTTTATATTTAAATGTAATATTGGATCCTAATTCTCCATAACCTGGGCGGGTAAAAGATCCTCTATTATGTGGTATTTTGTGTAATTATTCGATTACTTTAAAAAAAAAATTACACAACATATTTCTCACACAGACTCCAGGAAACTAGGGTTTGGGTCCTTAAAGTTGGTATTAAAGGAATGACCGAGTTAACTTTAAAAGATTAGAATAAAAATGATAATTTATGTATGTTTACATAAGTGAAATTCCTTTCTTAAAAATTTCAAATGGAATGTGAGTGTTCACCAACTAAATTCTTGTCCCTTACTACTGAGCTAATTGATACCATAATAGCCAAATCATGTTCATATGCTTACCAACCTTTTTCAAATCTATGTCTGTCCTGCAAACACCTCTACTGGGTGCCAGACAACCCAAATGTACTTCAACTTCACCAAGGACCGAGTCATATATACTAATTTATGTTGTATAAAAAACTTTATTATTATGTGCATAAATGAAGGTACTACACAGGCCTTTTACTACGTTTCACCTTGTCTAAGAATTATCAGGCCTTGGAAAGATTCTGAGAAGATTTAGAGGCGGGTGACCCATGTGCGCTTATCTATTTTAGGTCCCAAGATTTTTCATGTATGGAAGACTTTATGATATTTGGTTTCTAGAAAACAAAGTTGTTTGAATAGTCTATCAGAACCAAGTCAAATCTGATATCTCTAAACTTTACACCTCCCATTCCCCTCTCTTTATGACCCACTGTTATCCATATGATTTCAACCCTAGCTGCTCAAGGTGCATTTGGGAAAATGAAATTGAAAAATTTAAAAATGTTTTGGGGATCAACCTGACTGGAAGACCTTATTAGGAAAGTCTCTGATGGTAGTGGACCTGGTGAAGGTATAAATTAAATACTGTTTTTCATTCAATTTTTTTAGATAATAATAATTTTAAAAAAATTATAGGGACATCAAGGATGATGTCTCAGGGTTGGTGCTGGTGCAAGCGTATGAGTACAATAGAATTGCAAGGGAAAAAATTCTATTAAGGTGGGGGGGGGGATATTGTAACACCCTGAACTTAATTATAAATGTAATAATAATAATTTTAGTTATTATCATAATTATTCTTGAGTTAATTCATATTGAAATGTCTTATTTCAATATACACTAAAGAGAAAGGGTAATATTTTATTAAAAACATTGCAATATTACATTGATTAAAGGGATTTAAATTACTCAAGAAAACTCATCTCAAGACCTAATATAACAAACTAAATACCACCCAACATCACAACAAGGCCAATTAAGTATCCCTCATCCCTTGAACCCACCAAAAAAACAAAATAGTGAGAAGAATAAAAAAAATACAGAGAGTCAAAGGAATATAGAGGACCATCCTCTTAAAACAAGAAACAATATTGATCCTTGGAATACCTTGAACATATATTTATAGGGTTTAATATGATTGTTATAAGTAGCCGTTGGGGTTTAAAAAAACGTCTGTTGGGTTATTAATCCATTCTGTGTATTTAAATGTTTTAATATTTTCAGAAAATGAAATTATGGTTTTGAATGAATAATATAGGTATTAAACATTATTAGGTATATAATTATGTTAAATTCTTTAATTTTTTTAAAATAACATTTTTGATTAAGTGAAATTAAGGGTTTTAATTATGGGTTATTATTTAATGTTAATTTTTTTAAAATATAAAACATGGGTATTGAATATTAGTAATTTATGTGTTTTTTATGAAATGTGTTTCAAATTAAAATAATATGGTTTTAAAGATATATTTGTTTAAAAATACAATATTGTGGTTTAGTTTCTCTTCCTAAAAAAATTAGTTATAAAAAAATATATTTTTTAAAAAGGGTGCCATCCTTGGAAAGGGGAAACCTCAACTAAGCTGGGGGACCTGATCAACCCCAGTAAGGAGGCATCTTCCCACACCCAAGGAGGATCAAGAAGTCTATAGTGGACCCTTGTAGGCATAGTGGAGGCAAGCCGCGCAGAAAGGCCCATGTATAGGGCTTGATCCAGTGCGAGCAGAGGGTGAGTCAAGCCATGCACCAATGTGAAGAGGGTGGGATGAGCACCCACGGGTGGAGTCCCTTGTGTAAGGACACTGGTGTGTGTGATTTTTTCATTAAGAGATAACACCACACATTGAGATTTATAAGGAGATCTCGAAATTGGTTGTGTTTTGATGTGGGACACAGATTTTTCCACGAAACGTGATCTGGGTCATCTGATCTCACTATGTGAGATCTCAGCCATCCATATTAACTCAGCCTTCAAAACCCCATCACCACATCATTTCTAGTGTGTTTTTATGAGCTGTCTGATCAGACCACGTTCGATCTGGGCCGCTTAACCTTTTTAAAAAACCGCTGATCCATTATGGCCATCTGATCAGAGCCCCAATATAATCTCAACCATCCACCATTTTAAAACATGTCGCATCATTTTTGGCCATCTGATTAGATCTGTGGATTGATCTGGACCATCCAAAGTCCAGTTTCAAGTCTCCCTTATAATTTTTTTGGGTTAATCTCAACCCTTGGATCAAATTGGATTTAATCCGGACCTCCCAATCCTTTCTCCCCTATTCATCCTCGTTGATCCAGATGAGTCCGCTCTGAGCTTGTAGCCACTGGACCCTCCCCATCCCCTCTTTCTCATGATGGAACTTCCACCCTCACCATGTCCTCTTTAGTTTGTCATCTTTAATGGTTTTTCCAAGGGTGGGGTAATTTTAAATGAAACATCATAGTCTATGAATCAGATCCCCCTCATCCTCTCTTTTTATAATTTTAGGGTGTCAATTAACCCTGTTGGGCATTGAAATTTTGATAATTAACACTTTTGTTTGTTTAGTTTTAGTTTTCTCTGAAAAAAATTTTGAAACTTTGGTTTGTTTTAAAAACCTCACTTTGCATACACTAAGACCCCTCAGAAAATTCTTCTGTCAAGCTCTCCCTCTCTCTCTCGGTTCCAACAACTCTTAGCCTTCTTTAATTTGAAACTAGTAAGATATTTCATTATTTGAAACTGGTTTTGTGAACTTATACATATATATATGTATAATACACACACACACACACACACACATACATGTATGATTATATCTTTTGAAAACAATTGCATATGTGATATGTTCTTCTTGATTCAAAGGGTTTATTTTATTAAAAAAACCCTTTTATTGTAAGGGATTTAATTATTTTCAATTCATTTTGTAAAATTATATATATGTATATATATATTTAATATATATATATATATATATGTATATAATCATGTAAAACCATATCCTTATAATTCAATTTTCATACATAAAATGTTTATCTTGATGCAATGGATCTACTTACTAAAATCTTCTCGTTGTAAGGGTGTGATTTTATGTTCCTCTTCCAAAAAAAATTACATATATATGTGTATATACATGTGTATATACACATATATTGATTAATGTTTTCAGAATATATACATATAGATATATATATATATATATATATGACCATTATGTGAATTCAAGTTCTTATTAGGAATTTTAATTCATTACTAGTTAATTTTTAAGTCTAATATTGTTTCAAATTTATGCATCACCAATTATTCCAACGAATTATGTAAGTGACATATTTAAGTTATAATTGGTTTTAGAAATTAAAATTTGACAATTTAATATTTTATGAAAAAATCAGGTTATATTCATTCCATTTATTATTATCGATATATGGCCATAACCGGGAATAATCTTGTGTTTTGATTAAATTTTAAATTCATCAAACCACCCTCAAATGGATGTTTATGGGTTATTAATGAAATTTTTAAATACATAGATGATAAATAATATTCCATGTATTTATGGAAAGAGTATGTGTCAAGAAGTTTAGTTGAGAATGAGTGAATTTTTATGATGGTTAATGTTTAAACATTTATACATAAATATAAGTGCATGTTCGAATAAAGTTTTTTTATATATATATAAGTGAATATGTTAAACATTGAAAATATATTTTTAAATTAAAATTTAGTTTTTCTATGTGAATATAATCTCTGAATTTAATGGAAAACAATAACAAAACTCTGTTTTGTTATTGTGTGCCTTAAAATTTTTAAGGGGTTTATTTTATTGATTTTACAATTATTATTTATTATACTTATATATATGTGAATATATTATTATTTATCAAAAAAGGGGTTAGTCTTTTAATTCCAAATCTATATATGAAAGTAAAATTTATTCTACTTCCTTTATTTTATGGTATGATTTTGTGTAACCATAGTATCAAAATGTAATTAGTCATCATTTTATGAGACAAGTATAAACAAGTTATTATTTAATGTGTGCAAGCTATAATTTCATGTGTGCAATGGCATTCACACCTCATGGCATGTCCATCATAGATAATTATGGAAAAAATCTAATTTATAAATTACATTTCTTGAATTTTAGAGAACATGTATGTATATATTTCATTATACATCTTATTTATTCATTACAAATTAAGACAAATATATTAGGTAATGGGATTAATATTTTTTATGATACTATATGGATTAAGAATTAAACTTTTCAAAGTGGTATGGGATACTTTGGATTGTTTAATGAATTTATTTCATCTATGAAAAAGATTGAAATAAATCAAAGTGGTATGAGACACTTTGATTTAAAGACATATTCTTATTAGACATATGAGGAATTCATAAGAATTATTATGTGATGAGTGAGGCCTGATATAGACTCTCGATGAATCATTTGGTCTCATGAGACAAAACTATGGTCTTGGAATGAGGTCTTGATATAATGATTATGTTTTGTCTTGGAACGAGGCCTTGAAAGAATGTTTATCATTATCCTTCATTATGCATTCCCTCATAATGATTCTAGTGAGTGAAAGTCCATGTGAATATTTAGATAGTAAAATATCCATGGCTAATGAACATTCTCTTATAATCTAGTAATAATCAGTTTTATGTTTCCAGGTGCACATGGAATAAAGTTTTATGTATAAATCTATATAATTGTATAACAATTCACTTATAAAGAAGAATTAATATTTAAGTTTCCAAACCACAACGATAAATGACTTTGTTTCTAATGTGAAATTCTGAATAAATAATATTTCATGTGTAAATTCTTACCCACACCTCTGACATGTCATAGAATGATTAAGAATGATCAAAATACAACTTATATGTAGAACTACGTTCATTTTTTTCAAGTACGTGTATATTTTATAATGAATTTTATTTATAACTCCTAGATAAGTTTATCAATTTTGAGCATGAGTTATCCTAAATTCTTTTTGAAAATATCTCAAGAAAATTGTGATGGAATGTTATGTGAAATATTACATTCATGATTTTAATTCATGTGTTTTAAAGAAATGTTTTAAAGAAAAAATATTTCTTAATTGTTTTTTTAAAACTCCTTACTGAGAATTTTTGTGCTCACCACATGTATTTTAAATTATTCTTATAGTTTTAGTGGAGGTGATACAATGAATTCCTAATGTCGAAGTGTGGCTATGATTAATTTATATTAGAATTTGTGATTTTATATTTAAATATAATATTGGATTCTAATTATCCAGAACATTGTCTGGTAAAAGACCCTCTGTTAAGTAGTATGTTGTGTAATTATTTGGTTACTTTTTCAAAAAAAAATTACACAACATATTTCTAGCACAGACTCTGGGAAACTGGGGCCTGGGTCTTTACACTCTACCTATGAAATTATATAGATTCAGTATTTCACCCACTTTCACATGGTATGTATCCTATATATTGGATGTTATATTTCACCCATCCATAGAGATCATATGAGACATGGATACTCCACTAGAGTCATTATCTGACCCATATTAATGAGGTAGGGATCCTCCATCATAATCTAAGGGAATAACAATGAAGAATGATAAGACTTATGGATTGAGAGTTGGGAAGGAATAGGATTCTTGGTTAGTTGATATGTTCGAGATCACACTCTAGGAATCAAGTACCTTCCATGAAAACCCATGGGTCCAAAATTTTTCCTTAGGTAGAATAGCCACATAGACAAGAAATTTAGATTCAGGGATGAGTCAACTCCCCTTAAAGGATTTTGGATAAGGTGTGTCTACTAGATGCCTATGTAGTTATGAAATCTGTGAGGCTTGTGATTCCTAAAAACTTTTGGGGTTTCCTTTGAGATGAGATGTTTCCACTAGATACCAACTTCAGCCTTTATGGAATCTTTAGTGTTCCAAGCACTGCTAGCTACACATGCATAGTAGCTTTTTAGTTTTTGATCATGATGACTGGGACCTCTTAGTGTCCCTAAGTCCTCTAGTGTTTTAATACATTTGTATTTTTCTTGTTGACTTACTTTTATCTACTCCTTAGTTCAAGGATCCTTAAGATGATTTTTATGTATTTCCTTATTGTCCTCCTCCTAGAAACCTATGATTATAGGACAAAAGTTGATTTTTACTTCATGATGACTTTATGTATTTTGGTTTGTCCTACTCAGTATTTTTATAATCACCCCTATAAAAGACTTAAGGTACATATGTGTTGTGTTAGTGTAGATGATGTACAGGTCATAGATTCATGAGAGTTGGTTTTACATAGATTGTTCAGAGTTGATGCCTGATGAATTTGGAGGATGTGGTGTTGGAAGATATATTGTGGTAATAAGAGATGATAGTGGTAAGAGATATTCATGCATAGGGCCATCTTGAATTAAGGGCCTCTTCACCATGGATGATTGTTAGTTTTCCTTTATGGGTTGTTGGGAATATATTTTTACCCCTTTTTACATTATGTTATTTGCACTAGTTATCTTGTGGATTTTAATAGATGCCTCTGTAATGTGTTAAATTCAATTCAATCGATCATTTATGAGTATCCTACTATCATTTATGATTTTTTTACATTGGAGATATGTATCTATTACAGGTTATGATAGGATAAGGCCTCCCCTTCTTGTGATACTCCTACTCAATTCTAGTTACTGGATCCTAGCCTATTGGATTTAGTCTTGGGGTGGAACAATCGTTTTACTGCCAGTCCATGTGGGACCTAGGTGGGTTGAGACATGTTAGAGTGGGTCAATCCTAGGGACGATGATTGGGGTTAGTAGTTAGGTAAGGATTGGATTGGGAACTTATATTAATGATGTTATGAGAGTCTTTAGTTTAGTTAGTAGACTAGGGAAACTAGTATAAGTGTGATGACCAAGGTATCATTTCTCTATGACTTTGATAACATGTTAGTCAACCTATAACCATAAGGAATAAATTTAGGGGTACAAGTAATTTAGTTGTGATCTTTCATTTCCTTCTTGTGTCGGCTCATCTAGATATACTCAAACCTTAGAGGGTAAGTCCTACTGATTATATGGTTACACCCATTGATAACCAACTTGTATATAGAGGTATATACATGAAAATATCATGCTCATGGTTGATCCTATCAACACAAAATAGTGGTAGATGAGGATTTGTTGCTTTATAATTATTTGATAGGTTCTCTCACCCCACAATTTGAGTCAACCTCTCTCCCCTTACGCCTGATTCAGATATTTCTCATAGAGTGGATGTTAGCCCCCATTAGGTTGGATAAAACTATCGATAGTTTTTTATTATATATGTATTAAATGTAATAGGAATCATGATTTAGTGAGTTTAGTTCTACCCTTGGGTGATAGGGGATCATCTAGAGTTTAGGACTCATTATATTATCTGGTTCAGATTTATACTAGAAAATGCCGGTTTATTTGTTGAACTTTCCATATGATAGTTCAAGATGTCAATGAATGATGTACTTCTCAAACTAAAAATATTACTGATTTAATATATTTAGAGTTTGATATATTTTGTGAGATTGAGTTCTCATTATAGGATATTGAACATTTCTTAAGGAGGAAGGATCATGTTAGGTACATTTTATAACATATGGTCTTTGTGATTTTTTTTCCAAGAATGTGCTTTAGAGTCCTTTTTTGGTCTCAATGATTCATGAAGAATACAAATTAAGAGTTTTTGGGATATTTTTTAGTTTTATTTTTATGAAACCTATTCTAGATTTACCCAAGTAAGCCTTGAAATATTGAAAATCATAGTGGAAGTGCACTCTGACTGCTAGAAAAGGTTAAATTTTCACCCGAATACCACCAAAATGGTGTAGTGAATGAACTTTCCACATCATGGATGGTAAATATGGTCATATAATTATTACAGACCTAAATTTTTATCAAGATTCTATCGATGGAGACCAGTATAGTGTGCTAATGACTTGAGTTCCAGATAGCGTGCACAGTGGATGCTTATGCAAGGACAACATTTGAAGTGAATAAGAGTGAAACTCATGTCTTTTTCCTCATATAACCTCATAATATTTTTCATAGGCGTCAATATTAACCTATTATCATATATCCAAGAGTTTTATTTTCTAGTATAACCTTGGGATATGTTTTGGTCATCCAGAAATATTCTATTGTTTTTGAGAATTATCCACTCATCCTCTTGGTGGAGTGAGTTTACATTTGATGGAGGAGTACTTTTCAAAAGTGATTTTGTAACTAAGAAGAGGAGTAATGGTACCCAACTCATTATGAATTTGTTACCCTCTATGGGAATCTTGAGTTGTTGGAATTTTCATGGATGAGGTGGGTCCTATATGCAGTAGTGAGTAGGACCCCTAAAATGTAGTGAGTGAATCTAAACCTCCGGATCTTGAGTTACTTTATCATTAGTTGGTGAATAAGTATTATTAGGATATGTGTGTGAAAAATAAATTACTTCCATGTAAATTTTATAGATCACATTAATTATTTATAGGGGTGACCTATGGTCGACCCCTAGATTGAAGCTGGTGTATATATAAACATTTATTTTGGGAATGATGAGCGACTATGTGGAGTAGGGATCTAGTAACCCAAATATATCCTTGAGAAAATTTGTGA
Organism: Viscum album; assembly: GCA_963277665.1. NCBI lineage: Eukaryota > Viridiplantae > Streptophyta > Magnoliopsida > Santalales > Viscaceae > Viscum > Viscum album. The sequence continues at coordinate 26,392,982 of OY728156.1, forward strand.
TGTATCCTATCAAGACTTAAAATTATATTAGTGTGAAACCCATATTTTTTGAGTGTTTTGGGCCTTCAAAAACAAAGGCCATGGAGGCTAAGCATATTAGAGTAGCAAAACCATGGTGTGGTGGTTGGAGTTCTCTGGATAAGGACTCTATGTCTAAAGAATGATGAGATCATGTGAGTATTTTCATTTAGGTAGTTGATTATAACATCAAAGTGGAAAATTTTCACACATGTGATTTATGGTGGTTTCCACATACCTTTATTTTGTGTGAAGGAAACTATGAGAATAATGTCGACCAGTAACCTTATATGGCCATATGTTCTCAGATAAAAAACCAGAAGGGTTTTCCCTGAAAGTGGGAAACATTTCATTCACTTCCTCTGGTGGAAAATGATTCTTCTCTAGTTCACATGATGGGTATTTAGATGTTCATCCTATTTTAGACCTCTCTTCTCAAGTATGGTATTTGGTAAATGATGCCAAATAGTTTAGCTTGGATCTATCCATCCCTTGGAAAAACTGGTTTGTGTAGAGGAGAAAGTTTACTTGGGGAATTGTTCATGTTTTTCACTATTTCAGGTTCTTTATTTGGTCTTGGATCCAATAAATCATGGTTATATGAACATCTAGGACCGTTATCTTAGATAGCAGTAGAATGGGTCACTCGATGAGAAGTGGAGTGGAATTGACCAACCAACTAAGGTAGGTGTTTCAACTAATTTAATCATTGATAACATTTGTAAATGAGTGGTGATAACCCTATCAAAATGTCTTTGATTGATCATGAGTGTTGGGTAGAGATTGAGGTGTGAAAAGGGAAAAACCTTTAAAATACTAGAGTTGAGGTTTTAGTGAAATGCTCGCATTTCCCCTAAGATACAAGCTGAAGATGATGGATCCTATGTGTTTTTGGCCGCATATGGAAGAGGTTGCTGATAAGAATATTCAAAATCTTGGGTCCTTGTAACTTTTTTAATGTCAAAATGGAATATAATTAAATTAACAGTGTGGTTATGTAGTATAAATGGGTTTTCCTATATGATGAACATCTAGAACACTCTAAAAAAATGGTGGGGAGCAGGGCACTACCAACAGGGATAAACTTGTTTATGGTCTTTTAGCAGTGAAAGTCAGAGAATTTTGGGGTTTTTCTTATCCCTTGAGTTGGGATGAATATCAAATTAAATGTAGATTCTAATTGATTGAAAGTTAATATTTTTTTTGATTTTAAATAATGCACCATACACAGATAGAGACACACTATTTCTTATTTATTCAATATGGACTGAATCCATTATCTTTAAAGTTGAAGGAATGAATCCTCCTTCATAAATATATATTTAGTGATTTATCTTAGAGATCACATCTCAATGGTAAAGGTATTGCATACAATGGTGTGTATATTTCACATGAGTTTTATCTTAATCTTTTTTTCTTTATCCTTAGTTATTTCTTTCTTAAAGATGAAAGTTCTTAAGGTGGGGAGGATGTAGTGATCTGGGTTTTTACTTGAGTGGGACCCAACTAAATTTTGAGTTTTAATGTCTTGAGACCTTCCTAGGGGTAAAATTATAATTTTACACAAGAATATAATCCTAGAAAAATTTTATGAGGGTTTTATTGGTCCCCGGATATAGGTTTTACCCCTAGTTAAAGTTGAAGTGTGAAAACATGTGTCACAGAGATTTAAAAATAATATAATAAAAATATTATAATATTTTAAGGTGTTTATTGAGTTTTTAACAAAACAATGATATAACCTGAATATAACCCTATATAGGAAAGCTGAGATAATCATTGAGTCTAGAATGAGGTGTTTACCCTAGGTGTGATGTTATTTTAATTTTCATATAGATTCTCGGGTGGTCGATGTCACTAATGGAATAATAATTAATTTCCATGAGTTATATCAAAACCCTATGTCACATCTATTTATTCCATTTTTTTCATCCTATATATGGTTATCCAAATTTTCCTTTGAAAAATCCTAGAGAGAGGAAAGGATAGGATGAACATAGTGGCAATTATGAAGAATTGAGGAGTAGGATTTGATCTACAATGAAATCTATGGATGAATTTTAACTGCAATAATGAATGGATCTATGGTTTCAAAAAAAATACAAGCATTGAAAATTATCCATTGAGGTAGGGATTTTTTTTTATTTTTTGTTTATATATATTTTGATTAATTTCATTGACATTAATTTCATATTCCTAAATTAAATCCCCAATCGCTCGATTCGCATGGCTCTGTCAGCTTATAATTTTCAATTTATAGTGTGAATTGATATTGTTGACATATAATATTGTTTATATTTATTCATTCCCTCAAATTTCACCACTATAGATGAAGAAAAATACTGAATGGTCTTCTTAATTACCCATTTTTGTTTTTTCTTTGGATTTCCCTCTCTGTTCTTCACATGTTCATCATTGTTGTTCGTTTGGGGGTGGTGATTCATCTGCCTACCCTATCTGATACCACTATTGATTGAATATTAGATCTATGAACCTTGATTTTATTTGATATCAAGGATAATAATTCAATGAATATGAATCCTAGATGGTGGTGGAATAAAGATAGATGATGGAATTGGGGTGTTCTCCATTTGGTGGTGCGTACAATTGTGAAATCATTATGGGAATAATTTTTTTCAATAATTGGTGGATGTAATCATTTTCAGGTGATGGTGGATTTGTAGATGAAACACTTGGAAGAGGATCATTGTTTGGAAATAATGAATCATAGAATATTAGTGAAGATTAGGGATAACTATTTTTATTCCAATATGTACAGAAAAGGTGAGAAGGAGATGAAAATATGACTTTCCATTGAAGGAAAACTAGAATATAGCTTCTGACAGTGACATAATCATGGTCGACAAGGGTTATGTGAATTTTTGGTGGATAACATGATGAGATTTTTGGAGGTGATAAATAATCTAGATACATGTCATCTATGGGAATCTTCTATGAAATTCATGATTACATGACATGTAGTTTGTATGAACACACACCATTTGTCTCACAATGTAATGCTAGGGTTTTGAGTTGAAGGTAAATATCACACGACCTTGTGAATGAGCCACACTCCATGTGAACCTCACCCATATAGATCGAAAAGTACAAGGAGTACACATCTAGGGAACCGTGTTTCCCCACACACCATGTGTTCTTGGACACAACCCATGTACCTTAGAAGGTACATGGCTTAGGAATATGAGGTACACATTGATTACCCCTGAGCATATGACACACCATGTAACAACCAATAATTTTATCAATGGAATTTTACTTCTTATGTCATAAAACACATAATCACCTAGAGAACCCATAAAAAAATTATTCTCATAAATTAATAACGACACATTAGTCATAAAATAAACCAATAAGAATGAAAAATATTACTGTGGGATAGTAAATAGAAAATAAGATAACAAGAATAGGTGAAATTGGATTTGCTCAATCCACTAAAATGACCCCAATCCTGAATAAATATATAGAAATAAAATATAATTTTAATAATATAATATAAATTTTGAAGATGAAAGTTTATATATAACCTTAATATAAAATAAAAGTGAATGAAGAATGAATGAAATAAGAGGTATTAATAGAAATTAAGGAACCTATACCATCAGAATAGTAACATGATTGTTGGAATAGTAATTTAACAATTAGGAATTGTAATATAGACATTGGAATAGTAAAGTAACCTATGGAAGTATAAATTAAAACATGATATATTTATATCAATGTATAAGTAAATAAATTATTTAAAAATGATAAATTAGGTGTTGGTATTTTGGTAAAACGTAAATGTTTATTTACAAATTTATAATCAATATAATGATTTACTTGAAATTTTATTTTCATAAAATAGATTTATAATTTATTATTATGTTTTATTAAAATTAGAATATAATTTTATGAGACCTTAATTAAATTTTCAAAGGGTCAAAAATCGATTATAATATAAAAATTGATATTTTTCAAATAACTGATGATTTTATTTAAAAATATAATTTATGATATTTTCAAAATTATTTTACTAAAATGGATTCCATTTTTGAATTCCACATGTTAAAAAATAGTTAGGGTTAGTTTTTGGGATTTTTCTAAAATAATTGATTTTTGGTGAATAGTGAAATACGGTAATTTATGACATTTAACATTATAAGCCAAATACATGAATTTTTGAGTTATGGATGATGTAAGAAACCGATGATTATAACTCCCTTGAAACATTTATTGTATTTAGTAATAAAAATCAACACTATTGATAGTCTTGATCCAAAATAATAAACTAATGAATATAATAATCAAAAACCCCTCTCCTCCCCCTATAAATACCACCCCTCACCACCTATTCTACTCACACCTTCTAGTCCTTGAATCTTGTAAATATCCCATCCAACTACCTTCCCAAGAGTCTTCTACACATCCAAGATCTACTGTTTAAAAATAATAATACTAATTCCAATTTCTTTAATGGGTCTTTCAAATAGGTGATATTCAATAGGTAACCCTCTCAAACCATCTCTTTTCATTTCATTTCTTCTTCTACCTTCTCCTCACCTACTTCATCTACCAAAGAATAATAACTAAGTATTATGTATATACTATAATGGTATATTTCTATTTTAGTATCTTCTACCAACCCCTTTTCTCATCTCCTCTTATTCAAAGAAATGAAACTATTGTTCAAATTATAGTTATTCACCATCTCTGTGGACAATGAGTTTTCATTTTCCATTACCACCTTCAAGGATGGTGAAACATGCCCATCATGGGGTTTGAAAAAAATATTTCCTAAGTTAAAATGTAGAATAGTGGTTAAACTAGGTTGTCTCTAGAGAGGAGTTCACAACAATCAAACTATCACCTTAAATTTGAAAAAGAAGAGGAGATTGTTTTTGAAATTGTTTGAGTTAGAAAACAAACTAAAGTAACAAAACAAAAGAAATAAATAAAGAAAAATATTGAAAATAAATTGAAAAATAAATAGATTTAAAAATAGTGATATTAATTGAGTGAACAAGTCAGTATCGGTTTTTTAATTTCAATGTTATCATAGTTCCAATTTATCCAATCCTTTTCTACTAAGCCGATTAAAGTGAGATTCCACGATCACTTCCCCTAACTCCCTTGGTCAAATGGTAATGGTGGGAGTAATTATTTCTAGGATCTTAGATCAATCTTCTCTCCTTCCTATCTGTGAAAGAGTTATAGAGAATACCCTTAATTGACTTAGGCAATTTCCGAACGGGTCTTATTTATCCCGAACAATCAATAATATTCACTACCCCTCCCACACGTACTGATGATCGTTGAGTACTTCACCACTAATCCCAGATCTATTTCATCATATATAGATCAAAACCTAATTTAGGGGGAAAATTATCATTAACCAAAGAAATAAAAACAATAAAATCTATAACCAAATATGATCGTACTTGAGAATAAAAAACATTATTAGAAATTGAAACCAACTTCACAAAATAAAGAAAATATTTTATACCATTAAGTGTAAGAACTAAAACATTAAAAAAAGGAAAACCTCCCCTTACCAATTAACTCAAAGGATTATCCCTCAATGTGGATGGTATCCATGAATAAGGGGGAAGAATAAAACATTATGAAACTAAAAAGAAAGAAAATAGGTGAAATGAAGAACAAAAAATTTATCCTCCAGGATCCTTCTATTGAAAGTTTTATTTGGTTCATCCCACCAGACCTCATAAAATCTCAAAGATCTCTTCTTGTAAGTTTTTCTAAATTTAGTTGGATATCGACTGTCCAAATTTCAAAGTTATTTAACATGTGTAGAATAGTTATGATCAAATTAATAAAGTGAACTTTTGTTGCCCGAGGAGACTCTTCAACTTCCACTTTTTAGTTGTACTCAAAGGAAGCCTTAATGAGTGCATTTCTCCATAAAATTTAATGGTAGAATGTTTCCTTTATCCCTCTTTATAATCCACTAGAATAATCTAATTTGTAAATATTTAGGTTGAGATATGCCTCATTAACTATGGTGGGATCCATTTTTCCAACCATAAAACTTTTTCCACTTCATTTATTTTTCTGGGACAATGAATTTTGAATTGGATATTGGTTAAAAAACAAAAATTGAATACCATGAAAAAAAAATCCTAAAAAAAGTAATCACTCAATTTGGATCAAAATTGTAAGATATATGCCTAAAATACAGAAGCATTATAAAACTACTAAATTTACAGAATTAACCAATTTTCAAAATTAAGCTAAAAAATCACAAAAAATACTAAAATGATGCAAATAATCTCATATTGATTAATTATAAGGGATTAAATCATTGAAACAAACATGAAAAATAATGAAAATATTATCTCTATCATCTGGTCATAAAACCATTATTATGGTTAAACCAGATTTTAATATGTATATTATAACTTTTTTCATGACCTGGAACTAATATATAGACATAATATTAAATAAAAAAGTAGTTTATGATGATTAAAAAACCTCCAAAATAAAACCATCATTTATCATTAACATTTTATCAAATGAATCATCCCAATTCAAGAAAAAAAATGATATATGGGACCATTTAAAATTATGGAATTGAATTAATACCACATAATATCACTTCTAGAGAATCACTCCCATTTTACAAGAACCACTATATTTATACACAAATAAACCAACCAGGAAACCATGAAAACGAATGCTCTTGGAACGATGAATTTGAACTTTATAAATCATCAAAATGGATAGAAATGAACTTAATTAAATTATAATAAATAAAATACATGTATAATATGTTCCAAATTAAGTAATTAATGAATCTAATTTGATTATTCATGATATTAAGTGAAAGTGTAGAATGCATTCAGACATATGGTAAAGGAACATTACGAAACTCTATATTTCCTTTAAGTTACATTCTCTCTCTATCTGCCTTAATTTATCAGTTAATACTTATTGTATACTTCTTATATATTCTATATATATGTCTTACACATATATACCTTGTTTATTTAATATTTATTTGATGGGGATATATATGTATTAAAGTTTCTATTCTTAATTCCTTTTGAAAATATGATTAAAGGGAACTTCTATATTTCCTTTCCCACTTTTAAAGTATTAATAAATGAATGTTTTAAAAATTCTATGATTTATAAAAAATCCTTCTTATTTGGAAAAACATTTTATTTTACTTATGGTTTTATATAAATTATTATTCTCTTACCCCTTTTAAATACTCTTTACCTCTTCTCTTAAAACCTTGCTTAAGTGTCACATTTCCAAGGCTGCTTAACCACTCTTTTTATATGTTTTCACTTTAGTTGGAGATCATTTATCATGATATATGATAATTTTTTATTATGAATTTCTATGTATTATTTAAATAACTTATTTCATGGATAACATTATGATACACCCGTTGGTTATGACTTATGGTATGATTATGATTCCCATTTCATTCCATGGGTAACTCTTATATTTATTCCTTATGTCTAATTTCTTATTGTGGAACACATATTCATGAACATATTTTGATGGGTGCACCTGGATATTGGTCCAATTCATTGGGTAATTTTCTGTCTCATGATACATTATCTATGGGATTATGGGGTAAACCTAATCCATTATGAGACTTATTCCACCATGTGATATAGTCTTGGTAGTTATCCTTGACTCATGTTTATGTCATGATATATGTTTCTACCACATTCCACTATTTCCATGATCATATGATTCCATGTTATATATGTAATTTTTTCATACATTTATTCATGATCCATTCCTTTTATGTTATCATGTTATGCCATTATAACTCATGTTATATGTTTTATTCCTATGTTTATTCCCTTATTAATATTTTTAGCTCATCTCTTTTTTCAATATATTCCCCAAGTTATCCTATGTTGTTATAGGAGCTCAAAGGGAGTTAGTATATCATTAAATAGATTAAATAAAATATGTTTTTATTTTTAGTTTCATGTTTTATAATCATGTAACCCGTCTTCTAAATACACTAGACTATTCGATCCTTGGTTTTTATTAAGCTTAAAATCATGTAATATTATGTTTAAAAGGCTAGGGTCACTATAGATGGTATCCAAGAATGGTCTAGATATTTTTGGAGATTAGGAATATAAAACTTTAGTAATAAATCTAGGTATAATTATATCACCAAGGATAACCTATATTGAAACTTAAGGAATCACAAGTTAGGATATAATATTTATTTATATGTTATTACTTATATATTCATATTTTTTTTATATTATCCTTAGCTAAGTATTAAATCTCCCTAATTTTATTTTATTTCTTATTTAATGGTGGAAAATAGAAAAACCCATTCCAATAATCAATGTGATATGTAATATTATGATTACTCTATTGAGATTCCAAGCCTAATGGGAACGAGATCCCAAAACTTCATGACTGCACTGGATCAACTAGATCAAGTTATGAATAATAACTTGAATCATGTTGAATTCCCAAATTCTCCTAAAAAAGAGAATGTTTCTAACAAATAATTCATGGGGAAAAAATAATCCTATCTTTCATGGATCTTATAATCACCTAATCATGGAATAATCAATTAACCCCATTGAGAAGATATTCTCTATCCTTCAATTCCTAGAAGAAGAGAAATTCATTTTGGTGGTCTATTATTTTGATGGAAAAGCTGATCAGTTGTGGACACTAATAAAAAACAAAAAATATAAGGAGAAAATTGATTCAAGGGATGAGGAAGGATTTAATAAAATATTTTTCAATAAATATTTTCACTAAACTCTCTATATAAAGACAGAGAGAGAGTTCCTCATACTAAAGTAAAAGGAAGATGAATCTATCGGGGCATATGAGGAAAAATTTACAAGGCTTGCATGATACACCTCCAGATTTTTCATGAAAATATAAAGTAAGGTGGATCACTTCTTTAGAATATATATGAAAATCCTTGGAGATTCAATACTTTTAAATATATTAGAAGATTATCTATTGTTCCCTTAATGTTGAAATAGATATCGTAAACTCTTAGAGGTCTCATGGGATTGGTGATAAAAAGAGGAAAATGGAGTTTAATATGGGAGGATCAATAGATAAATCCCATGATGGAAATAAAATACAACATCCCACATGTGAAAAGTGTAGGAAGAAACATCCTAAGAACTTTCTAAAGTGAACCATGAGATGCTTAAAATTTGGAAGAGAGGGGAATCAAACTATTTTTTTCTGAATGGATTTGAAGAAACCCACTAATGCGGAGGAGGAAAGTAAGGTTAAATCAACACTCAGCCTATAGTGAAATATTTCAACTACAATGAACATGATAATTATGCAAGACAATTCCCTAAGATAAGGTTTATTAGATAAAATCAACAACAATAACCTCCATGGTAATAAGAAATGGAATATGCTATCACTACTATTTAATTGAAGTCTGACACTAATGTGGTGATAGGTACTCTAGTTATTCATTCAAGAATAATTAATTTACTATTTTATTCCAGTTCTATTCATTATTTCATACATTTAATGTTTTTATAACTATTCAAACACCACCTCAAAATATAAAGGTTGAGTTATTTGTGAGAACAATGAATGGGGAAATTATTTCATCTAAAGTTTATAAATTTTCCCCAGTTAATGTTTATTAATTGAACCTCATGGAAGATCTCTTCTTATTTCCTATGGTAGAGTTTGATACTATATTAGGAATATATTTTCTATCTTTATACAAATATAACATCAACTATTGGGAAAGGAAAATCACTCTTCACATCCCAAGGCATCCCCCAATTATTTATAAGTGTAAGGAGGAGGATGAATCTCCTTTAGAATCATCATCTCAATTGTGGATATTATTTCCTTATGAGCAAGCATATCTTGATTAAATGATTGAACCAAAGGAGAGGATCATGCTCGAAGACATGCCTATTTTGAGGGACTACATTGATGTTTTCTCTAAAGAATTTCTTGGTCTTCCTCTTGACTGAGAGGTTGAGTTCTCAATTGATCTTATACCTGGATCTCTGCCTCTATCAAAGACTCCATATAGGATTTCCACCAATGAGTTAGAGGAACTGAAAAAATAGTTACAAGAGAATCCAGAAAATGGTTTTATATGCTCGAGTGCTTCACTATTGGTTTCACCTATCCTCTTCATCAAGAATAAGGATGTATCAATGAACCTATGCATTGCTTATCGTGATGTCAACAAAATCATGATAAAGAAAAAGTATCCCCTACCATGGATAGATGACTTATTCGATCAACTATGTGGGGCCAAGTATTTATCTAAGGTGAAACTTCATTTGGGATATCACCAATTAAAGGTGAGGAAGGAAGATATTCCCAAGACTAACTTTTGAATAAGGTATGAACAATATGAGTTCATAGTGATTCCCTTCATAATCACTAATGGTCCAACAATTTTCATGGATTTAATGAATAAAGACTATAAATTACCTCAAAAAATCCGTGGTATTATTTATAGATGATATTTTGATATAATCCAAGAGTAAGGAGGAACACAAAGAGCATTTGAACAATATGATAAAGACTTTGAAAAGGGATAAACTATATGAAAATTATAGTAAATGTGAATTATGAATGGAGGAAGAATCATTCTTGGGGCATGTTATCACCAATAATGGAATATTTGTGGACCCTTCTAAAACAAAGGCAATCGAGGAGGGGGCCAGACCAACACCTTTAATATAGATATGTAGTTTCCTTAGTCTATTTGTGTATTAATGATGATTTGTGAGGAACTTCTTGAGATTTTCAAACCTACTAACCAATATAACTCAGAAGGGAGTAAAGTTTTTCTATACAAGTGAATGTGAATACTACTTCAAAGAGTTGAAAAAGAGGCTTATCACCACACTAGTAATTACACTACCAACAAGTGGGGAACTCTTTTCAAAATAAAACGATGCTTAAAAGAAAGGATTAGGCTGTTTACTAATGAAAAATGATAAAGTGATAGTCTAAGCCTAAAGTTAGTTGAAATTTAATGAGAAATACTATCCCACACATGATTTAGAGTTGGAAACAATGATCTTTTCATTAAAAAATTTGGTGGCACTATCTCTATGGAGAGAAGTTTGAGATATATACTAATCATAATATCCTTTAATATATATTCTCATAGAAGGATCTTAATATGAACCATAAAATATGGTTATATCTCATCAAAAATTATGAATTCCCAATCCACTATTATCTTAAAAAAGTAAATAAAGTGTAAGATGATCTAAGTAGAAAAGATCCTGTAACTTTATCAATGATGAGAATTTAGAAGGATACAATCTTCTTAGACTTGAAAAATATAGACATTGGAATCATAATGGAAGGTACATAATCATTCATTTCAAAAATGATTTATCATCCATCACTTTTAAAGAAGATAAAGTATAATTAAATAGATGATATAGATATTTCAAAGAAGGTGAAAGATATAAAAAATGGTAAATCCTTTTAATTAAAAATTGATGAGGAAGGAGTTTTAAGATTTGGGTCATGACTATGTGTACCATCCAATCCAAAGATAAGGAAAGAGAATCTGAATGATGAACATAGCTCAATATTATCTATTCACCTAGGGAGAACAAAGATATATCAAGATATATGAGAGCATTGTTGGTGGGACAATATGAACAAATAGATCAGTGAATATACTTCAAAGTGACAAGTATGTCAGTAAGTGAATGCTGAAAGAAAAAATTATAATGGAATGATGAAACCATTACTAATACCTACATGGAAATGGGAAAACATCGCCATGGACTATGTCACTATACTTAAGAAGACATCCATAGAAAATAATGATATATGGGTCATTGTGGATTTTCTTACAAAGACTTATCACTTTATTACTATTCAAGAGGACTTATCACTTGACCAAATTTAATGGATATACATCAGAGAAGTGGTGAGGATTCATAGAGTACCATTATCAATTATATCTGATCATGATAGATATTTACCTCTATGTTTTCAAAAATCCTCCAATATGTTCTAAATACTGAGTTTAAATTCATTACGACTTATCACCCCAAAACTAATGGCCAATATGAGAAAACTATTTAGACATTGGAAGACAAGTTGAGTACATGATCAATGGATTTCAAAGTACTATGGGATCAACATATTCTATTGATAGAGTTTTCTTACAATAATAGTTTCCACTAAAGAATCCAAATGGATCCATATGAAGCCCTTTTTGGGAAAAATTTAGAGCACATGAACGATGGAATGAAGTTGGTGAACATAAGCTATTGGGACCTAAAATGGTGAAGGAAATGGAAGAAAAGTTTAAGACCATCCAACAACAAATCCGGGCTACCCAAAGTTGACAGATGAGCTATGAAGATGATCAATGATAGGAATTAGAGTTTTAGGTTGGTGAAAAATTATTCCTACAATTATTTCCATGGAAGAGGATCATGATATTTGGAAATAAAGGAAAGATAATTCCTAGATTCATTAGCCCCTTTTGGATTTTTAATCATGTCAGAGCTATGGACTATTAACTAGAACTTCCACCAACCATTTCTCAAGTGAATGATGTATTCCATATATCTCTCATGAGGAATTAAACACCATATCCCTCACATGTATTGAACTAAGAGGTGGTATATCTAGAAAATGATCTCTCTTGTAAGGAGCATCCAATGAACATTTTAGACCATAGATACAAGGTTCTACGTAACAAGACCACTCACTTGGTCAAGGTACTATGGAGAAACCATAAGTATGACAAGGAGACATAGCAATAGGAGGAAGTGAGGAAGGATAAATACCCTAAAATTTTTCACCTTATTTTTTTAAAACAAAATTTCAAAGGATAAATCTCATAAAGGGGAATAATGCAATGACCCAAAATTTTATTAATAGAATTTCCCTTATTATGTCATAAAACACATACATCACATAGAGAAACAAATAAAAACATTATTCTCATAAATTAATAATGATACATTATTTATAAAATAAACCAATAAGAATGACAAATATTATATTTGGACAATAAATAGAAAATAAGATAATAATAATAATAAAATTTAGATATACTCAATTCACTAGAATGACCATACTCATGAAAAATGCGATAGAAATATATTTTTTAATAATATAATATTCATTTTGAAGTTAAAATTAAATATATAACCTTAATATAAAATTTAAGTGAATGAATAATTAATTAAATAAGATGTATTTATAGAAATTAAGGAACCTATACTGTTGGAATAGTAACATGACCAATGGAATAATAATATAACTATTAGGAATAGTGAATTAGCTATTGTAATAATAACTTAACCTATTTAAGTATAAAATAAAATTTATTTATCTTATAAAATTTAACATGATATATTTATATCATGTTATAAGTAAATAAATATTTTAAAAATGATAAATTAGGTGTTGGTATTTTTTTAAAACATAAATGTTTATTTACAAATTTATAATTAATATAATGATTTAAATGAAAATATATTTTCATAAAATAGATTCATAAGTTAATATTATATTTCATTATAATTATAATATAATTTTATGAGACCTTAATTAATTTTTCATAGGGTCAAAAAATCAATTATAATATTAAAATCAGTATTTTTTGAATAAATGATGATTTTATTTAAAAATTAAATTTATCATATTTATAAAATTATTTTTATAAAATGTATTTTATTTTTGAGATATAAATGTCAAAAAATGGATAAGTATTTTTTTTTGTATTTGTCTAAAATAGTTGAATTTTTTGTGAATAGTAAAATAAAATAATTTATGGTATTTAACATTATAATCCAAATACATCAATACTTGAGAGTCATGGATGATGTAAGAACCCATCGTTTCAAACTCTAATAAAAAATTTACTATATTTGTTCATATTAATCAACACTATTTATATTATTTATCCAAAATAATAAACTAGTGGATATAATAATCAAAAACACCTTTCTACCCTCTATAAATACCACCCCTCACCACCCCTTATACTCACACATTCTAAGTATTGGATATTGTCAATATTCTATCCAATTACTTTCCCAAGACTCTTCCCCACGTTTATATCTTATATTTTCAATAAAATATTAATTATAAATTCATTAAGGAGTCTTTCAAGAAGGTGATATTCAAGAGGTAACTTTCTCAAACCATTTTTTAATTTTATTTCTTCTTTTACCTTCTACCCACCTCCATAAACCATAAAATAATAATAACTACAATATCATATATATAATAAAATGTTATATTTCTAATGTAATATCTTATGTCCACCCATTTTCTCATCTTCTCTTATTCAAAGAAACAAAACCGTTGTCCAAATTATAACGGTTTACCGTCTCTGTGGATAACGAGTTTTCATTTTTCTTTTATGACTTCAAGGATGGTCATAAAACCATTATTATGGTTAATTTTTTTAATATGTATATTATAACTTTTTTAAAATTATGGAACTAATATATAGACATAATATTAAATAAAATGAAACTAGTTTGTGATGATTGAAAAACAAAAAAAATAAACTAAACATTTATCATTACCATTCCTAATACAAAAAAAAAGATATATGGGGAAATTTAAACTTCATTAATTGAATTAATATTATTTAATTTTACTTATATATAATTATTCCCATTTTAAAAGAACTTCCATAACTATACACAAGTATAATGACCATGAAACCATGAAAACGAACGCTCCTAGAATGAAAAAATTAAACTTTATAACTCATCAATATGGACATAAAATAAAGTTAATAAAATTATAATAAATCAAATACATATATAATAGGATGTTTATCAAGTAATTAATTAATCTAATTTGATTACCTATGAAATTAAGTGCAAGTGTATAATGCATTCAAACATAAGATAAGGGAACTTTATGAACCACTATATTTCCTTCAAGTTACGTTGCCTCTCAAATTTTCCTCAATTTATCTCTTCATTATTCTTGTATATTTCTTATTTATTCTATATATATGTCTCACACATATATTCCATGTTTATTTAATCTTTATTTTATGGGGATATATATGTATTAAAGGTTCCTTTCTTAATTCCTTTCAAAAAGTTGATTAAAGCGAACTTTTCTATTTTATTTACCTTTTTTTAAAGAACCACTCAATGAAATATTTTAAAAATTATATGATTTATAAAATTAATCCTTATTATTTTGAAAAACATTATATTTAAATTCTATTTTTATGTAAATTATTATTCTCTTATGCCTTTTAAATACTCTTTACCTCTTCTCTTAAAAACTCGCTTAAGTGGAACATTTCCTAGGCTACTTAACCACTATTTTTACATGTGTTAACTTTAGTGGGACATAATTTATCATGATATATGATAATTTTTTATTTATGAATGTCCAATTATGATTTAAATCCATTATTTAATGAATATTATTATGATACACACTTTTTTTATGCCTTAAGACATGATTACGATGCCCATTTCATTAAATGGGTAACTCTTATGTTTATTCCTTACGTTTGATTTCTTATTATGGAAAAAATATTCATGAAAATATTATGATGGGTGTTCCTATATAGTTCTCTAATGAATTTATTAATGTTTTTCCTCATGAGATGTTATGTATGGTATCAGGAAGTAAACCTAATCCATTATGGGACACTGTCCACCATGTGATATAGTCTTTCCAGTTAGCCTTGAATCATGTTTATGTCATGATACATGTTGCTTCCACATTACAATATTCCCATGATATTATGATTCCATGTTATATATGTTATTATTCCATATGTTTATTCACAATCCATTCCTTTTATGTTATCATGTTATGCCTTTCTAAACCATGTGTTATGTTTCATTCCCATGTTTATTCCCTTACTGGGATTTTAGATCCTCTCTTTTGTCCATATATTCCTCAGGTTATCCTATGTAGTTATAGGAGCTCAAAGGGAGTTAAGAGATCATTATTAAGATTAAGTAAAATATTTTTTAAGTTTTATTTTTTCTAATCATGTATTGATTCTTCCAAAGAAACTTGACTATTCGATCCTTGGTTTGTATTATGATCAAAATCATATAATATTATGTTTAAAAGGCTAGGGTCACTATACACCTTGTGACCCATCTTCACTCCATGTAGTTTAACTAATACAAACCATGTGGGATGATATAACATGTCCATGCTTCTTCCTTGTAATAACACACTGTGTACCTATAAGACGCGTCGTGTACTTCCCATTGGATTGGGATAGTTCTTTTATATGTGGAATTTACCTTCAAAATTCCTAGGTGGAGTTTATATCTCACATATTGGGATTATGATCCTCCTAGGGAATCAATATTTCTTCCAAAAAATCATGTTAATGGGATCCTCTACCTAATAAATCATATAGAGTCTATATTTCACCCACATTTACGGGGAAATGATACTCTATATGTGGAGTGGTATTTCACCCCTCCATAGAGCTCGAATGGGATATATATCCTCAAAATGAGTCATTATTCCACCCATAATAATGATTCATGGATATTCCAACATCATATTAGGGAATTATCATGAAGTATGATGATACTTTTGGATCAGGATTTTGGAAGGTGAAGGCTACTTGGATGTATGAGATGTTCGATACTGTACTTAGAGACTTGATTACCCACCATGAATAATCCTAGGTCTATCCTTTTCCCTTAGGTAGCATGAATTTTCTCATAAGTTGATCAAGATTCAGTGATGATCAAAATCCCCTTATAGATCTCTGGAGGTGGCTTGGCAATTAGATTCTTGTACAATGCTAACTTACATGAGACTTGTGATTCCTCAGTACCCTAGGGGTTGCCTTTGAGATGTGATTTTGTTGTTGTATATCCAATTCAGACTTTGTAAACTCTTTAGTGTTCTTAATACCACTATCTATACATGTATAATATATTTTTAAGGTATTGATCATGATGACTGGGACCTCTCAACACCCCCAATTCCTTTAGTTTTGATCATATCCGGATTGTTCTTCTCAGCTTTATTTCGACCACTCCTTGGTGTTAGGATCCTTGATCTGACTTGTTTTTATAGATTTCCTAATTTTCCTCCTAGACAAAAATAGTGACATGATTTTTGTAACACCCCAGAATGATAAAGGGTTAAATGACTAAATCATATGACTCATGTCAACAAGGTGCACCTTCCTTTTGGGAGCCTGAATGATTAGAACTCCACAGTTAAGTGTGCCTGTCCTGATGGGTGACCTTCAGGGATGTTTTCTAGGGTGTGTGTGAGTGAGGACAAAGAACACTGGAAAGGACATGTGTTGTCCTGTGGGGACTTTCATTAGTCAGATGACCCGTTCATGCATGTGGGTGGGCCCCAGGGTCGGGACCACGTGTCTTCGGGACAACTAGTGGGCGGGTCCTAGTTGTCACATTTGGTATCAGAGGTGGTACCCACCCTTAAGTGCGGTGCACTACCTCGGTTATGATGTGGGGCCCACAACTAGGATGTTGTTCTCTAGGGGGGGGGGTGATTGTAACACCCCAGAATGACTAAATGATATGAATCATGTCAATAAGGTGCACCTTCCTTTTTGAGAGCCTGATTGATTAGAACTCCATAGTTAAGTGTGCTTGGGATGGAGTAGTGATCGGGATGGGTGACCTTCTAAGATATTTTGTAGGGTGTGTGTGAGTGAGGAAAAATCACAATGAAAAGGACATGTGTTGGCTTGTCGGGACTATCATTAGTTAGATAACCCATTCAGGCATATGGGTGGGCCCTAGGGTGGGGACCACACGTCTTCGGTACCACTAGTGGGCGGTGCCCATTTGTCACAATTTTAGTTTATTACTACTTCATTACCCCTATATGGTTTTGGGTACATCATAATAAGTATGTTTATAACCACCCCTACATGGTACTTGTTTGCACACATGTTGTTTCAGTGAAAATGATGTACATGTACTATAAAGATTTTTGATAGTGGGTTTAATGTAGCTTGTTTAGATATATTTCCTGGTGAATTAGGAGGATACAATGTTGGAAGATATTTAATGGTACCAAGATAAGATGGTGGAAAGAGTTGTTTATTTCTAGAACCAGCTTGTAGTGAGGGCCTCTTTGCCTTGGATAGTTGTGAGTTTTCCTTTATGGATTGTTGGGTGTGTATTTTACTATTTTTTTAAATTAAATTATTCACACTAGTCAGATGACCCATTCAGGCATGTGGGTGGGCCCCAGGGTGGGGACTACGTGTCTTCAGAACAACTAGTGGGAAGGGCCCAGTTGTCACAATTTTAGTTTATTACTACTTCATTACCCCTCTATGGTTTTGGAGACATCCTAATAAGTATGTTTATACCCACCCCTACACAGTCCTTGTTTCCACACGTGTTGTTTCAGTGAAAATGATGTACATGCCCTAGAAAGATTTGTGATAGTGGGTTTGATGTATCTTGTTTAGATATATTGCCTGGTGAATTTAGAGGATACAATGTTGGAAGATATTTAGTGGTACCAAGAGCAGATGGTGGATTGAGTTGTTTGTTTCTAGATCCAGCTTGTAGTGAGGGCCTCTTTGCCTTGGATAGTTGTCAGTTTTCCTTTATGGACTATTGGGTGTGTATTTTACAATTTTTTTAAATTAAATTGTTTACACTAGTTATCTTGTAGATTTTAGTATATTTATCATGCATGTGTTACCTTTAGTTCAATTGATCATTTATATATATCCTATTGTAATTGATGTTTTTTATTGTATTAGAGATATGTATTTGTTGCAAGTTGCGATAGACTAAGGCATCACTTGCATTAGACATGCCTACTCAGTGCTAGTCACCAACCCATATCCTATTGAGGGTAGGATTGGGGTGGAAAACATGGCTTACCTCTGGTCCAAGTGTAATCCCAATGGTTCAGACCATGTCATAAAATTCAATAAGTGTACCTAAATAATTAATAAAAATAATTTATGCACAAAAATATATTTTACTAAAAATTTCTTTTTTATGCGCTATGAATTTAATTATATTATGGTTGATAAAAATTATTGATAATATATACAGTAAAATAATTTAACATCTACCCAATAGTTATTACTACAGATGTAATAAATTAATTTTATACTTAGAAGATATTTTTTCCCTAAAATTATTTTATACATTATACATGCTTATATTAAAATTATTTTTCATAAATTTAAGATATATAGTAGTATAAAATGATTTTAATATTTTTAATCATCAGGTTAAAATTATTTAATTAGGTCAACTTCATTTTTAGTTCTAAAAATAATTTTCCAAGATTAATGTTCATTTTCACAATAATGTTAAAAGGGTTATTTTCAAAGAATTATTTTCAAAAACTTTGTACAATTTTTATCTAGATAAATTAAATTGGTCTCTTTTAAATAGTGAATCTAATGTTATGCTTAAAAAAATTAAGAAATATATTAACACTAATTTTATTGTCAATTTATAAGAAATATGAATATGAATAGTTAATATTTTAAAAGTCATTTCCTATAAAAACAATTTTCATTATATTTTTTATTTATATTTAAAAGTTAAATTCCTAAATTTTAGAATTTTAATTTTAAAAAATGAACTTAATTCTTGGACTTATCTTAACAATAATATCTTAGGATGAATTTTTGGTATTTTTCTAAGAAGATTAAATTTGAGATGAATAGTAAAAAACACCTTGAATTTTATCACACCATTAGGATATAAGTATTACTTAAAATTTTATAAAACCTTTTTAATGACCAAATATATATTTTATAATTGAAATAATACATTTAAAAATATAATATTTAATTTACAAACCAATATTTGACATTTTTGAACTCAAGTTATATTTTTCTCTAAAATAGTTCTTAATATGTTATACATTAATTATATTAAAATTATTTTTTATCACCTTTAGAAATTTAATATTATAAATTTTTTCATATATTATCATATTAAAATTTTATAATGAGGTAATTTTTTTATATATAAAAATAAGTTATTAAGGCTAAAAAATGAGTTATCGTAGTAAAAATAAATTATGGTAAAAGTTGATTTAAGGGTAAAAGATCTATTTTTTTGAAAAAATATATCCAAATGGGTTTATGAGAGGTGGATCTACCTTAACTCATACCCTATACATTATTTTAAACTTTTGGATCCACTTTCCTTGGAATAGTGGACCTCTTATTATAAAATGTCACTCCTCTCACTTATAAAATGATCCCTCCACCACACCACTTCTCCGCACACCACAAGCCCCTTAGATTGAAAAAAACCTTCCCAAATACCTCAAAAAACTCTCCTATAAACATCCTAGAGGTTTAAATATTCTCAAAAGGATACCCCTCAAAGGTGAAATCCAATTTTCCAAAGAATTATTCCAAGGAGTGAGGTAAAAATTCTAAATCACTCATTTTCATTATGACTTCTTTAAGTAATCTTATTATACCTAAAAGTATATCATACCATATTAAAATAATAAAATCAGTATCATTATTATACTAATTTTTTATATTTATGGAATAATTATTATCTATCTTCATCCCTTCTCCTTATAAAAAAGAAAACGTCATCCATGCATACATATGAACTATTGCCTCCATAGAGTGACATGTTCCATTTTTCATAACCACCTTACATGGATTATTAAAATGGAATATTTAATAAATAAATATTATATTTATAAAATTAATAATAATTTTTAAATATAATTCAATTTCCACTATCTTTTTATTCTATGAAAAATGAAAACATCATCCATGTATATGTGCAGATTGCTTCTTCCATATAATGACGTTTTTATATTTTTCATCACCAACATAAATGTATCATTATAGTATATATTTTATAAATATATATTATATTAAGAATTAATATATGTCATGAATTTAGTTCTAAATGGATAAAAAATGAAATGCCCATGGGACTAATGGACCACTAACAGGGGAAGGTTGAATTAGTAGTCACTTAAAACTATTATGATTTATTTTCTTTTCAATTCAACCGCCTAGACCTGTTTAGTCCCGATCTAATCTATCTTGTGTCACATATCCTAACATGAATAATTTAGTAAATACAATCATAATAAAATAATGATTTTTTACATGGTTCTGTACTAAGACCTACTCCTTTCCTTGATTGGTCATGTGCCCCAATCAAGTATTCTCCACTATACGAAAATATCAAAATTAGAAGTGGATAGTGCTTAACACAACATTAATATATTAGTTTTTAACTAATATTATATCAACCATAGTCACACATACCACATTTTCATCCTCTCACAAGACTTTTATTTCTAGCTTACCACCATACTTTTTCAATAGCTTTTCACTATACTCATAACTTCACACAAGGATATCCTTACATACCTTGAGTCACATAGGTTCCACAAAATCTCACCATGTATATACAAGTTCCTCATTTAAGTTCCCTTCTTGGTATTCAATAACTTTGACCACTCGTGATGTTTTTTCATCAATAATTTTTATCTCTTTAAACACACAGTATAATCTTTGAATATCAGCAGGTCTTCAAGATACACTATATGCAACTCAATCTCCACTTGAAGCTTAGCTTCATAGTTATTCAAAAGAATCTATTCACATGGATTTATAAATTTTATATTACCATTTCTCTCTCAAAATAATCTCAAAATTATGTCCAAATCATTCTTATTATACTTCACTACAATATGCATTGGATACTTCTCATTATTCTTAGAGATATTCTCTTAAAATACTACACAACACAACAACACAACTCTTATCTTCATCACATTTCCAGTGGATTGTTCTTATTATTTTATTGGACTTTTAAAATATATATGCATAGGTGTACATGTTAATCACTCTTTTCATTTTCAATATTTCATAAATGGAATTCCTGTTGACAATGTACCTTCCTAGAAAAAACCACCATTGTAGAATTCTCATTTTGGGTTCCATGGATTCAGGTACACAACATTTTCTTCTCATGGAGTATTCTAAAAACAACCCTTATTAAATTATTTTACTTTTAAAGGTCTGAATAAAATATAATTTTATTCTCCTCCATATGTGACTTTATATTCTCAAAATATCTATACTAAAATCTACTTTTCAATATGAAAAACTGTATAAATATTTATAAAACATCATATATGCAATGTAGAAACTCATTTGATTTTCAAAATTCATGAAATATGGAAGTCTTATGATTTCTCAAGTCTTGTAAAAATTCATAGACTTCTATCTCAGTCACTCATGAACACTATAACAACCAGGTATAAAAAATAAATATGCCTTGATAAATATTAGATCGAGGTTTGATGGTTCTTCATTTACATTTTTTCTTCAAAACCCAATAAATTCATTTTATCCTTCAAGAAATACATATCGTGAAAATACCCATTCAATATTCACTCAAATAGGATAAAATAATGGATTATATAAGATTCATGATGTTTAAAACTCAAATAAATAACATATAAATCAATTGATTTGTATTTTCTTAGAATTAAATAATTCTAGAAACGCCACTTTTCATTTTTCTTCGATATTCCATTTACATGGATGAAGATTAATTTACAGTTATTTTAATTGATGGATAAAAAAAATAAAGGTGTTTATAATGTTTGTACCATTATTGAACAACTCTTACATCATCAAAAATAAGTTCATATTCATTAGATTCAAAAATATGGAATCTCTATTTTTCATCCAACAGAACATGAAAATTTTCCTAAGTGTTGAAGTCTTACACTATGGGATTAAAATATTTACACCATCTTAGTATTATTATTAAGAATATTACTCTACAGTAGAATCCTTAAACTTAATACCATTTTTAATTTTTTGTATCATCTTAAAGTCTTACATTCCAGCAAATTCATATCATAATATCAAAGACTTACAATAAAGTATTATGATCATAACTTATGATGTGAATGAATTCAGATGGACAAAATCAATTTATTATAATCACCTAAAAGGATTACACTCAACACCTTAAGTGTTACATTAAAAAAATATTATGATCATAGTAAGAAAATCTATATATTAAGGATGTATCCATTTTTCATGGACTCCAAAATGCAGACTTCTTTTTGTAGCTTCAAACAGACTTGGTCTTGCTCCATGGATTATATAAAATTATTCATATCATCTCATAACTTCTTCAAATGATTATTTAATTAATAGAATAATTATATCTCCTTTAAATTCATTTATAAGGTGTTTTAGTATATAAAATACTCAAATAGAAGTATTTTAGTGATTACATCTTCCAGATCAGGTGTGAATCTTCTTCAATAAATCATGATCCATATCTAATCACATAAATCATAATATAAGAGTTTTATACCACTAATTACAACAACCAACTTTATTTCTTCTGCTTTAATTATCTCTCCACTTTCAAATAGCTTTCCTCCATGCTTTAAACATAACTTATATGTTTTATCCACTACCATATAGGCATTCCAGCCTTAGGTTTAGAAACCAACATATCTCTCTTCATCTATTCTATCCATCCTATTGAATTAAATGATTGTTCACATTTAAAAATTACAATAGACATGAAGTTCAGATCTTTAAATTATCTGATGTAGTACAAACTTTCCAATTGAATATATCCAACCAAGTATTCAAGGCTATCCAACTCCACTATTCTCTTTCCAAATATAAAGAAAATAACTTCTTTAATCAAATTTACTATATAACCCTCATGGGAGAACCTAATTATACCTTTCCCTAAAACTATCGGAAGCTTAAATACTTTCTAAATGGGTGGAAACTCTCCAATCCATCACCCATGTCATTACCATTGAATTTATTACATTATCAATCTTAATTGACAATAAATATAACCAAACACATTTGGGAACTTCAATACCCACCATTGTGTTTGCTGTTAGTCAAAAATCTTTAAATAGTATCTATTAGTCATGAATGCAATTAAATAACCCCTATTTGAAAATAAATTCAAAGGGTTGGAAATTATTCTCCGTCTAATTGACATCATAAGGTTGGGTCATTCTTTAAATATTTTCTCCCCAAACTTGGGATTAATACCACTTAAGATATGATAGTAATTTGAAGGTGAAATAACTTTAAATATCAATTAATATTCCAACTAATACAAAATAAAATTCATGGGGAGGATCTTCATCAACTTGAAATTCCAAAATTTTATCTTCTTATGGATCCTAACCGGTTCCACTTGAGAAAACTGTGTAATTTTTAGATAAAAATTGAAATTTATAAATATTGATACCAATTGAGGATTATAAGTATTGATTCCATTTTGAATCATAAAACCATTAGACAAAATGGATTCCCCTTTCTCAGTGACCAATTAATCTAATATTTCCATGAAATAAAGAAGTCATCATGTGTCATAACTCACCCGTTGTGAGTGAAAATAAAAAATTAAGATCAGAAAAGAATCATCTGAATTTTACTTGGTATCAAATTTCTAATAGAAATGTGCCATTAAAAAAATGAACTCTAAGTAAAAATGTGTTAACACTTTGTAGAAAATAATATTGAAAAGTTTATACAAGAAATCTATCCACATGTTTATATGTGATACCAATTCTGAATATCTTTCTTTTAAGGGTAGTATATACTGATTTTCAAGAAATTTAAGGAACCTTCACTCATTTTAAAAAATATATCAAATTACTACAAGTTACAAGTCATATTTATTGGTTAGATAAACATCACTATTTATAAACATACTATTTATATGTAAAAAATAATAGGATAATGAAATTATACTTCATCCTTAATATTTATTAAGGGGATTTCCATATTTCTTGATCTAAGAAAATTTGATAAATTTTGGTAACGTTATTCGTTTTTAGATACCCCTCAAGGGATTACTCTCTAGATTTCATCATCTTACCTTACCATATTTTAAAAATCATCAAAAAAATATGGGGTGTTGGTGGATCTTCTAGGAGAACTTCATATTGAGAGTTCGGGCTGAGATAAATTTTCCAATCCATGATATTTAACTTTTTATTTATTCACACATGTACCATTATATTTAAATGATTTTTCACCTTTGTGAATAATGGTCTTAACCTACTTCATGGATGCATAATACTATTAAAATTACTTAGAACTTGAACTCACTAGTTCAATATCTTTATTATTTAATAACTTTTCTTAATGAGGAAACCGTGCCATACGTCTGATAGTTCTATGGCCTACATATTTTCACCTTCCACACACCTCTTTATCAAAATTTCCCTTAAAATTTTTTGGTATCTTGATAGACTCATAATAAGTGATTCCCACAACCATGATAATCTTTTTATACATATCCTTGATTGACTTCCTATTTGTTTTCAGACTACTCCATCCAGCTTTCCATTCCATGGGTTGTTTATGATAATTCATTGCGTGGCCTCTCTTGCCACAATAAATGAATATTATTCTTATTGGTAATAAATCTTAGTTTGATTTATTCTTATGAGTTTCATATCTATCCTTTATTAAATTTATTATAGATAATTGAACATTCTTCTCAGCATTATTAGACTTCTTGGGAGCTATATGCTTTCCAAAGGAAGAAAAAATTTCTTTCTTAACCCACTTGATATCATATTAGGTTTATTTATTTTCATTAGTAAGTGGATGATATATAGAATGATTATAGAAATATTAATCATATCAATGAACAACACTTTTTTAAAATCATATATATTTTCAAAGATATCAAATCGGTTCTTTGAAGATAGTTTTATCTTCATCTCTGTTGTATTCCTCACTAAAGTAGGTTGTATCCTCTATTCATCTTTTCTCCCCCATTTTCGATGACTCCTTGAAGTTTTACCTACTATAATATTGTTCCAAAAATAAATGGATCTATATAAAAACCTCTATTAACACCAACACCTTCCAATTAATCTTGTTATTTTCATTTCAAGTGTAGGATGTACAACAAGATGTGATTGATGTTTTTGGGATAACACCCTAATATTTTGGGCTCTTTTTGGGAACAAAAATTTCTTGGACTTTCTTAACTCTTAATTTGACATATTGGAGGTACCATCACCACTTTTTTACTTACATGTTAATATAGATTTTAATTTCTATCCATCACTCCCAAAAATTATAGATTTAGTTCAAGCCACCTTATCTGTACTGTGGTTACCCATTTTCATGAGTTTGAGGTGAAGGATTCAATACATAATCTGAATATCATTAATCCACCATTGTGATACTTATTTTATATATTACTCATTTATAATTTATGTGTGGTATAATATTTCTTCTCAGTTATTTGGGAAGGTCTAGCTTATTTTGATTCCAAATCTTTTAGTTTTACTTCCATATCAAGACACTTCAGGTTGAGGGTGATATTATCATCTTCCACAGATCTGAAACTTTATTACCATTAAATACAAGTAACTTCTTTCTCATAAATAAATATTTTAAATTCTTAATCAGTTAAAGTAACTCTTTTATTTTAAAGTGTGGTTGACTCTTCCTTATATTTTACAAGATTTTTAAGAGTGGTGCATCTTCGAATCCTCTTTTTCAATGAATCCTCCAGAGAATATTATTATTCTTCAAGTTTTTATTTTTTTATAAAATAGGATCTTGATAAAATTTAGCATATAGGTAACAAATTTATTGGGAACCTTCCTTATATACTTTCCAATATGTGATTAAAAATTTTCAACTATTATAATATCTCCATTTTCCTTACATACTTCATAGCTTTAAATTTAATTATTATAGGAATTTAAATTTAATAGATTTAACTATTAAATCCTTACCATTCTGATTAAATTTATCTTATGGAATTTCATCTTCTTTCTTTGAAATTTTATCAGCTTCCTTGCTTCTTTCTTAATCTTGTCTTTTAGTTTCTTGGATGATACTCCCACTTATGATTTAGTAGATATATAAGTGGAATTATTTATCTGAGTATCTTCATCATAAATATCAAATCAAAACTTCATTTGGATCTTTTTTGAGGGAACCTTGTTTTTCTTTGATACCACTTGAAATTACCTAGGGATCGATGGAATACTAATAGGGGAGTGGTGAATCAGTGGTCACTTAAATATCTTAATATTTATTTTATTTTTAATTCATACTCCTAGAATTATCTAGTGTTGATCCAATCTATCTTGTTTCACATAAGCTCACTTGGATAATGTAGTAAATAGAATCCCAAGAATACAAGGATTTTTAAAAGGTTCGATACTAAGACCCAATCCTTTCCTTGATTAGATATATACCCCAATCAATGCTCTCAACTATAATCAAATATCACAATTGCATGTGGAGGGTTCTTTACCCACTATTACCAAATCAGAGTATCACTGATATTCCCTCAACCAGATTCACAATAGACAATTTTCTTAGATCTCATAAGACTTTTCTTGATATATTTTCATTAGACTTATTCAATAGATTCTCACTAAACTCATGGCTTTTCACCATGCTATTCTTATATACCCTAAGTCACGTAGATTCCACAGAGTCTCATAATTTATATACAAGTAACCCCTTTATGTTCCCATATTAGAAGTTTATAAACTATAATGATCAAGATGATTTTGTATCCATAATCTTAATCTCCTTTAACTCATGGTAGAGTCTTTAAATTTCATAAGGTCTTCACAATACACTCTATGAAACTCAGTCTTCACTTGCATATCAACTTCACAGTTCTTCCAAAAAATTTGGTCACTTAGATTTATCTATCAATAATACTTTGACTCTATCAAAATAATATTAAAATTAATGTAAAATAATTCTTCTTCTAATTTTATACTACATAATGTGGATACCTATCATTCTTCTTCGAGACATGTTTTTCAGATATTACACCACACTACAATATAACTATCATCTTCAGTACACTTCTAGTGTCTTTTTCTTTTCTTATTCCCTTATCAATATTCTAGAACTCATGTACACATTAAAACATATTAGTTGAACCTTTAATTTTTACTGATCCATTAATTGAATTCCTATTGAAAAAGTATACACCTAGGAAAAATCACAATTATAAAATTCACCATTCAGGTTCCATGGATTCTTGTGCACTATTTTTTCTTCTCAAGGAGTATTATAAAAATATTTATCATTATATTATTATCCTTTTTAAACATGGAAAAATAAAATATCATTTTATTCTCTTCTAATAATGAATTTATCTTCTCAAAATATCTCTACTAAAATATGCCTTTTAATCTGCACAGTTATACAAAGATCTTAAACATATAATATCTAAAACATGGAACTATTATGCTTTTATAGATTCATGAAATCTATAATTATTATCATTTATAAAGTTTTGGGAAAATTCCTAGACTTCTATCTTAATCACTCATGAACACTCGAACAACTTTGGATCAAAAATATGTATTACTTGATAAATAAAAACTCGAGGTTTGATAGTTTTTCATGTGCATTTTCTTGAAAACTCAATAAATTCATTTTATTCTTTAATAAATAAATATAGAGAAACAATCTATTCAATATTCAATCAAATAGGATTATATTGTGGATTATCCAAGATTTTTTATTTTTTAAACACAAATGCACAAAAAAATAATCGATTGATTTATATTTATTCATAATTAAGTAATTTTGGAAACTCAGTTATTCACTTAGATTTGATATTACCTTTCAATGGATTAAGATAAACTTCTATTTATTATGATTATTTACATTCGAGATGTTTATAATTTTTAAACCATGATCGAATAGATGTTGCAACATCCCAAATAAGTTTATTTTCATTAGATTCAAAATATATAAGCTTTATTTTTCAGCCATTATAACTTAAAAATTTTCTTAAGTGTTAAAGTATTATACTGGGGACTTCAAAGACTTATAATCACTCAATATTATTATTAATACTATTCATATATAATAGAATTAATATGATTACTATAGGTTCTGGAAAAAATGGAAGCATGAGAGGGACGATGCCCAACTATAATATTTTCCATATTCAATGAAAAATCCAGGATGAATACGTTGATGAAGTCCAGTATCCATGGAATTGGATCAAGGATTTATAAAAAGGAATAGAAACCTAGAACCAAGAGATAGGATCAATATATTTTGTTTAAAATTAGTTTAACTAAATTAAAGAATTATCTCCAAGGTGATTATTTATTTGTTGAATCATTCGACCACAAATATGCAATTCTCCTTCATTGCGTTTTAGAGATCAAGGGTAGACATCCTCTAGAGGTGATCCAAAAGTGTTCCACTTATCTCCATACATCGCTAAAGGAGTCTCCAAGTGCTATAATGTAAGATCCTTTCACTAGAAATGTTTACCTTAGATCTCCTTGATAACCACTTACAAAGCATTCTCCTTGATCTAATGGAGGAGGATTTCTCTCGTTCTTGAGAGAGTTCTTGGAGAGGGATGAACTCTTTAATCTTGAGAAATTTTCTCCAATTTATTGTGCATAAAAATAATAATCATCACTTGACTAGATCTTGGCTAATAAGATAAAAATATAATTGGGCATTTAATTTACTAGGATAATAATAAATAATTTTTACAAGTGCCTTAATTATTTATTAATCCCGATTAAATCCCCATGTAAAATAATAATAGAAACATTATTATTTCCTAACATGCACTTATATTGTGAGTTATAGTTAAATATTATTTAATAAAATAATATTTAATATTATTATTTCTCACTAGGCCATTAAATCGGTCCTCCAATCCTCCACCATATTTATTAAACCATGAATAATGAAAATTTATTTATTAAATAAATATCACTATATTATTCTCCAATAAATATATAAATATTATATTCACTAAATAGAAAATAAATATTTATTAATTATTCTTCCCACATTATATTATCTAGAATAACAAGTTTCAAAATAAATACGATCAGGCATCCACGATTAATTATTAAACCAAAAATGTGAATAATATTTATTAAACTTATTAACTAATAAATAATATATTATTTAACCGAGATATTGGATACACTTAGTGTGTGACCATATAGGCCTCTTTCTCATTGGCATTAGGTGGATTAGCCTGAAGTACAAGGTTAACATCTAGAAACACACTAAGGCACCCATAGAGAAAGAAGTTAATTCTGTAATAACATGCCACCTCATACGAATGCTTAGCATGTAATATAATCTCTTTGTCTCGATATCTCCAACCAAGTGGGTTGCAAGTAAGTTCCATCAACCAATGTGCTCGATTTATCATTTTTTAACTTCCTAGAAATTGAACTTTCCTATAGAACACCATAGCCATGGATTTATTTAGGCTATATAATTTCCATAAAAGGCCCTGAGATATTGACTTTTGTTATGGAATAGAAGGGAAAAATAATTTCTCACATTAATCATTAATGCAGTATTACTTGTGATGCACCCAACATATCCTACATCGTCATGAAACATATGTCATCATGGTTTTCACCAATACATCTAAGTGCGTGATTCATAATACCAATTAACAATAATATTAAAGTATAATGACAAATACACATTTCTATAGATAGGAACATCCAATGACACTTATTAATGTGGATTTACTATTGACAGATCTAGTTCTCATAATATTATCATGGACATTACCAAGAGCGTACACCATGAGAAGGTCACTCAAATTCCTATGAGTCTCTACCCCTGATATCATGTATTATTTTTGTCCCTTCAAATGATATCATCCAGATATAGAGCATATGTTCAAGAATAATGTCATTGCACTTTTAGGTTCTCATCATAGTAGGGATCTGCTATAACCTTTTAGTGCGGTAGCTACTATTATGATATTATCACATAAAATTTCATATATAAGAACAATAATGATGTGATAAGAATTTTATTAATATCCATCCAATGAATATATGTTTATCATAAAGTATAAAAGAAGCTGGTTCTAGGGAACCAACTTCAACAGACTCCCACTTACACTAGATGCAACAGCTAATGACCTTTAGTCCACTAGCTCTTACACAACACTCATGCTTCTACTGAGATGGACCTTTAGTCAAGGGGTCCCTCTTGTTCTATTTAATGGATACTCTTCTCACTATAACTTCACCCCTTTAATAAAAATACCTCAAGAGGTGATACTTGTGGAGTATGTGCTTTATCCATTGATGTGAACTTGGATATTTTTCAAGATCCACCACTGTAGTATTATCACAATACAATGTGATTGGGTCTTTACTTCTAGGTTCTACATCAAGCTCCTAGAAAAAGTTCTAAATCCAGACAGATTCCTTGGCTGCATCATAAGCTACTATGTACTCAAACTCTGCTATAGAATCACCGACATTTGGCTGTTTTAAACTCTTCTAGATCACAGCTCATCTGTTGAGATAGAAAACATATCTTTATTTCAACTTTAGATCATTTTGATCTATTTTAATACTAGTATCCACATACCCTTTTATGAAAAGCTCCTCGTCACCTCTATACACTAGGAACATATCCTTAGTTATTCTCAGATACTTGAGGATAGTCTTAATAGCAGTTCAATTCTATTCTCCTAGATCTTCTTGATATCTACGTACCATGATCAGTGTATAGGTAACATCAAGTCTATTACATAACATGTCATACATGATAGATCATATTACTGAAGTGTATAAGATCTTACTCATTATATCTTTCTCTTATTGTGTCTGGGGACACATTTTATTAGAAAGATGTAAACCATGTGACACTGGATCCAATCCCCTCTTGGATTGTTCCACACTAAATATATTTAGTTTTGGTCAATATATGTAATTTGACTTAGTCCAAGAAGCCTCTTGGATCTATCAATAATGATCTTGATCCCTAGAATGTAGGTTACTTTGCCTTAGTCCTTTATGGAGAAGGACTTGTTCAACCAATTCTTAACTGATTATAAGACTAGGATGTCATTTCCAATAAGTAATATGTTGTAACCATATACTACTAGGATAAAAACCACCTTCCCATTAAACCTTTTGTAAATGGATGCCGCACATTCATTTTTAATAAAACCAAATTGTTTTATGGATTCATAAAATCAAATGTTCCATGACCTAGATGCTTTCTTCAATAAATAAATGGATCTATGAAACTTGAAAATCTCTTTGGCATCAATTGGTGTCACAAACCCTTTTGGTTGTGTCATGTAGACATCTTCCTGAAGGTTCTTATTAAGGAATGCAGTTTTGACATCCATCTTCTAAATCTTATAGTCATGGTAAGATGCTATGGAAAATATGATTATGATGGATTTAAACATGGATACTGGAGAAAATGTTTCATCATAGTCAATTTCTTGACACTTTTTAAACCCTTTATCCACTAGCCTTACTTTATATGTACTTAATTTACCTTCAATATCCAGTTTCCTCTTGAATACCCATTTACATACAATATGATTTACATCAACTGGTGCATCAACTAGAACCCAAACTTGGTTATGATACATGAAATCCATCTCAAAATTCATGGCTTCTATCAATATTGTAGCTTCTAAGATCTATACTACCTCCTTGTAGGAGAGAGTTTCATAATTTTCCAACAATAATGAGTCACCATCCTTAGTAACTATAAAACCATATCTCTTTAGTTCCCTTACCTCTCTTACACTCCTATACAATACTTGTGTTTCATGAACCACTTCTTCCATGAGGACCTATAGAACTTGTTCATATACCAACTCTTGTGTATCCTGAGCATTAACTTCATCAAACTAAATCTTGCTCCCACAATCATTTTAGAGGATGTTTCCCTCTCAATAAAGACGTCTTTTATAGAAACATTCACTTTCTTATCTGAGGGTTTCTATAGGTAGTATCCTTTTATTTCCTTGGGATACCCTATAAAGATAAACTTTGTGCCCAGGGTGCTAGTTTTTACCTAAGAAAGCCTTAAAAAATTCCTTGAATCCCAATACACGTGTATATGATAAAATGGGGTTCTTTCTACTATATAGATCGAAGGGAATTCCATTTTATGCTTTAGTTGGTTCTCAGTTTAATGTATATTCCACAGTTTGTAATGAGTATTCCCAAAAGGATAATGGAATATCTGTGTGACTCATCATCGACCTTACCATGTCCCACAAGGTATTATTTCTCCTTTCACGAATACTATTCCAATATGGTGTATAACATAGAGTGAGCTGAGATAGAATACCAAACTCCTGTATAATATCGACGAACTCTTGGTTAAGATATTATTCACCTCGATCTGATTGAAGCTTCATTATCTTCTTACCAAGCTGATTCTGTACTTCATTCTTGAATTCCTTGATTTTTTCAAATAACTCGGACTTATAACTCATCAAGTAAATATATCCATATCTACTTAACTCATCAATAACATTTATAAAGTAAGAATATCCACCTCTAGATTCTACTATAAATGGTCCACACACATTAGTGTGTACTAATCCTATAAGCTCTGTGGCTCTTTCACCCTATCCACCAAATGGAAGTTTGGTCATTTTACCTTGTAAAAAAGCATGTCATCTATCAAGTGGTTTTAGATCATAAGAGTCTAAATAACCATCTTGACAGATCTTTGTCAAATGCTTCTCATTTACATGACCGAGATGGCGATGCCACAACTGGGTGTTATTTGAGTCATGTGGACTTGATTCATTATCAATTCCCAACACTTGGTTTTCATAATTTAATACATAAAGACTGTTATTTAAATTCTCTATACCATAACATATGTTGTCTTTATAAAAGAAACAAATTTTATTTCCAAACTTGAAAAAAAACCCACATGTATCCAAACTTGATACATAAATTATGTTTTTGGTAATGCTAGGTACATAATAATATCCATGTAAAACCAACATCATTCCCGTTGGAAATGTGAGGTGGTAGTAACCAATGGTAAGAGTAGCCAGCCTCACACCGTTGGCAGCTTGCAGATCCACCTCTCCTTTAGCAATTTTCTAGAATTTACTTGGTTCATGAATTTGAATACAAATGTGAGCGGAACAAGCTGTATCTAATACCCAATGTATTGAAATGGAAATATTGCACTCGATAATGAACACACCTTTGGATTCCCCTTACCTCTAGGTGTAGTTCCTCTTCCATTGGAAAAACTTTCCACATTCAAGGCATACTAGTTCCTTTTCCTTGCCCTGCCTTTGGATATTATTCTTC
Organism: Viscum album; assembly: GCA_963277665.1. Classification (NCBI taxonomy): domain Eukaryota; kingdom Viridiplantae; phylum Streptophyta; class Magnoliopsida; order Santalales; family Viscaceae; genus Viscum; species Viscum album. Next base: position 26,427,104 of record OY728156.1, read on the forward strand.
TTGGTTGGATGATGCTCGAGGGATTTACACTGTTTATAGGTATTAGGCCCCTTTTCCTTGTACTTTATCTTTCTATTGAATATACGAACTATGATTTTTTCGTGCCCCATGTCCTTATCCACTTGGTGAATCAGGGTCAGAAGTTTCGATAGACTCTTCTCATTATTGATCATATTATAATTCATAATAAAACTAGATAAAGTCATGGGAAGTGATGGTAGTACGATATATTTATGCAACTCATCTGGGAATTTAATCCTTAAGATGTCAAAATGATTAATGTAGCCAATAAGATTGACTACATGTGTCCCAACTAGTGCAGACTCTCCAATATTAGTGGTGAAAAAGTGTTGTAGATCTCATACCTCACTTGTCTCACCTTCTCTTGATAGAGATCCCAAAGGTGATACATCATGATATAAGCATCCATTTCCTCATGTTTCTTCAAGAGATCATTGGTTATGGATGATAGCATGAGGAACTAAAAATTTGTAGCATAATTTGAATGTTTCTCGTACACAAATATATCCTCATCACTTGCCTCATTTATAGGTGTAACTAGTAAAGGTTCTTATAGTACATATAGTTTCATTTCATGGTGAAGGATGACCTAAAGGCACCTTTTCCACTCCTAGAAATTAGTGCTAGTTTAAGGTTTTTCTTCTTTAGTATGGATCTCAATGATAAGTTTGATGTCATTTTTAATATCGTTTATACCAATAAGATGAGCAGAGTTTTAGTACTTTATCTGATAAAAATAAGACAAATAAATAAATAAATATTCATTAGTCTCACACTCTTTTATCAAAACCCAATATCCCTCACCATTGGTTTCAAAATATCTTGTTTCTTAGACATTCTAGAAGCATGGATCCATATTTACCTTCTCATTACCCCAACTTTGGATGTCCATGAAATTTTAAAGGTTTTAGGTAGGCATTACAAATGTAAACTACATTAACTCGTAGCTCCTTGATCTGTTGAGTGGACCCCCAATCATGAAATCCTTAATTTTGGATTTCCTCAACCTTTGCCTCTCAGTTACACCAAGTCCTACTTTGGTAGTCAACCCTTGATGTAAACTAAGTCAAGTCAACTAAAAACCTCAAATTAGAATTCCCTAATAATTGAAAACACCCCAACTTTGGCTGGTCAAGCACATTGAATTATGGTTCAATTCTAATTGAAGTAATGGAAGGCTATAATGACTTAATATTTAATTGAGGTATTTTATCCTTTATACATAAATTTACATTTATTATCTTTTCACATGCTTATTAATATTAAGTGAGATAAGCTTAAGTGATTAACCATGTATTAGATAATATTTACACATAAGCCACTTTAATTTATTTAGATCTTGCATGCTTATTAATTCATTAATTATGTGATCATGAAAAAACATCTATAATAAATAACCATAAAACTGACAGAAATAAAATAAAGGGTATGATCCTGATCTTGTTCTAATGGTTATTTTATCTAGCTATTTCCAAACTAACTACTGACCTAGGGGAGAAACACCTTGAACCAATTAGGTTCATGTTTACACCTTTCCACCTATCCACCCTTGTATCTCCTTGGATTGGTTTCACCTCAACTCTTAACTTGAACTACCTCTACTATCTTGGGAGCTCCATTCATTAAATATACTTTTAATCACATACAGGTGAGGGGTAAAAGGGGGTTTACATAAAAGAAACTGTGGGAATGAATTCTATACATATTAATGAGGAGAGAAGGCACACAGACTAACGATTTAATTTAATAATAAATTAAAAGGGAAACCAATCACATACAACGGTCTAGTTTATATCATGATCATCCACATGCATGCAAAGAAATATACATTTAATCAAACTATCATTCTATTCCTTAATCATTCTTATTTAAGATAAATCATGATCGAATTGATTAATTCTTATATTTAATTAATCAATCCTTTTATATTAAACATTTTTATTAATTTCCTTGAGATTATTATCCATTATAATTTTAACTGAATTAATAAATTCATTTAAAATTAATGGTGTACATAAATTGTACCTTAGAGGTAACCTGGTTAATACCCATCCAAAACTACCCAACATGTATTATACTTGTATATAATTTATTCTTTGTGACATGTAGCATGAGCACATAATTATAATTGTGATACAACTCATACATGATGTGTAGATCTTTGAGCATTACACATATATTAATTAATCATATATATATATATATTAAACACCTACCACATGTTGTGTCCCATATTTACACCCACATGAAGGTACATTTATCAAGGGTTAAATATTATAATAATAAATTTTAAATTTTCATAATCTGGAAAAATTAAACGGCGTGTAGGTCTGAATATATGGCATGTACCTTCCTCACTATCCATCTGAAGTAAATTCTTGGGGAAATGACATGTGAGGTGTACTTTGGAAATCTTTGGAGTACACAACGTGTCTAGTGGGACACACACCATGTAGAATCCACATTACACGGTCAATAGCTAGGAAATACGTGTATGAGATACATGACTCAACCCTAACCCAAAGGGACTACACACCGTGTCCAGTGGGCCACATAGCATGTAGTATGGTTTCCATGTGCCAGTTAATCCTGGTCAACACCATATAGATTAAATCTCATTAATTATTTCATTAATTCCTAACTAACGCAAGATCTCAAATTGATTACCAAACCAAATCTTGATGCATTGAACAATACTACATGACGTGTTATTCTGATTACATGATGTGTAGTCAGGTGTTGTAGGACCAAGATCCTTGGCACCTCTATATGAGTTCCTTTATTTTATTTTATAAATAAAATTGATCATTTCTGTTAGATCTCTGAGAAATGATGAAGGAAAAATAGATCTCATAATTTAGATTTAAAGAATGATTAAAATTGAAATGAAAAAATAAATTACGAATTAATAAATCATCAATTAAACTAAATAATTATAAACAATAATATTTCCACTCAGATACCACTTGTAGGTTCCAGGAATAGTGGAAGTGTGGGAGGGATGATGCCCAACTTTAATTTTTTCCATATTCAATGAACAATCCAAGATCAATACAATAATGAATGCTAGTATGCACAAAATTGAATCAAAGATTTAGAAAAAGGAATAGAAACACAAAACCAAGAGATAGGATCAACATATTTTGTTTATAATTAATTTAATTAAATTAAAGAATTTCTTCCATGGATATTCTTTCTTCTTTGATGATTCGACCACAGATCTGTAGGGCACCTTCATTGCGTTGTAGAGATCAAGGGAAGATCTCCTTTAGAAGTGATCCATATGTGGTCTATGTATCTCTGGGCTTTGAAAAAGGAGTCTCTAGGTTCTAGAATGGAAGATCCTTGTGCTTGCGATGTCCACCTTCGATCACCTTGAGAACCACTTCCAAAGCATTCTCCTTGATCTGATGGAGAAGGATCTCTCTTATTCTTAAAAGCGTTATTGGAGAGGGATAAACTCTCTAAGATTGAAATATTTTCTCAATTTTTTTGTGAAAACAATAATAATAATCACTTGGATAACACTTTTCTAATAAGATAATAATATAATCAAGTGGTCTTTCCCAAATTTACCCAATATTTTAGGGTTAAGCGGTCCCCTATAGTTTAACTTGGGTTGTCAAATCCTCAGAGACCTAATAAGTAACCTACAAACATGTACATTATATGGATTTTTTTGGCTATGAAGTGGAAAAATTGGGTTGATTTTATATGGGTTTAAGTTAACTCTAAGAGACTTATGTGAATTTAATTTAAAATAATGATTTGATTCTAGGTTATCACTTGGGGTGGATTGGATTCATTCCTTCTTCTACTATTTCAATTTATTTGATTTGAGATGAGTTCATTTATGAAGATCAAACAACTTCATCAATTACTAGTTTAATAACTAAAAACCTTAATACTAATCACCTATACACTTGGAGGATAAAGGCTTTGAGAACTATAAGGTAAATGTTTATATTAGCACTTGAAGTGTGTGGCTTTAAATTTAACAAGGACAAAGGAGTTTAAAGATCATAAAAAAAATTATAAATTAAAATAAGTCATTAGTAATTAATGGAATGATAAATAACATCCAATCCATCCCATTTATACTCCCTTGGATCAACCCATAAGTGGGTTATCCCTCTATTGATGTTGTGGTTTCAATGGAAGCGGGAAGTAGACTCATGAGGGAGGAATTGAAGAAGTAAAAAAACAATGAAATAACGATCACTCCACCATTGTGTGAAAATTTCATAAGGTTTGGCATGAATAAATTCACAACATGAGACAATGGTATCAACATGATATGAATAAGAATAAAATAATAGGATAAGAAGAAATTTTATTAAGGAACTAAGATGAATTGAATAACTTATATGAGAAAGAAAAACTCAAGGCAACAAAATCACAACATAACATTATAATTAAAAAAAGCACCAAATATGATCAAATCCTCACCACCACTAACTTAAATAGGCATTTCAAGAGGCATGGTTCGAGATCCCAAAAGTATAAAGCATCCCACTTGAGTATGGTAGGCCTAGGGTGGTGGAAAGTAAGGGATACTGGACTTATTTATCCTTGACCCAAAGTGGAAGCCAACTTGCATATACTAAACAGAGGCACCAAAATGACATTCTAGATGGACTAATTAGAGTGGTACATAGAAGAAGAAAATTAATCATATTATTTCTCCTAACCTCCTATAAAATTTCATCCCAAATATTTTTTTTCAAGATATGATCGAAATGGTGAGATGTTTTTTTGGGACGTAGAATATGGCCTGGAATTTTATCTACAAAATGGGATTCCTGTAAATCCATTAAAACTTCCAAATTATCTCTTGTATCTATGGGATGAAATGTTCTACATGATTTCCTATATATTAATTTAATTTTTTAGAATCACTGGGTTTGGATATTGGCATCTAAAGACTCTTTATTGGGCTACTGTCTAGTTTACTTTTCCCAGAATGTGTAGCCATGAAATCCCATTTTGGTGGTCTTCCAATGTGAATCTTCAAGTACTCTAAAAGCATTAATTACTTATTATATAATGGGAGAGCTTAAAATAAAGTATAAAAATAAAATAAATACCATTTTTTATTTTATGATGTGTTCAAATATGTACCATGTAATAGTGCACTTTAACAAAGAATTACAATCATAATATGAAATAATGTTCAAATTGTAAAATGAACTAAAAATGGTGTTTATGAATAATTAATTTCATGAATATTATAAATATTAAAAATGAATATTAGCCTATTTCAGTCTCTAATCACACCCCCAACTTGAGTTTTTCCAGTCCTGAGAAAAATATATCTCAAAAATATAAAATTCGAATTCCCTTTTACAAAAACATTTTAAAACACAATGCACACCAAAAACCCTTATACCGAATAATCATGAAGCCCATCGAAATATTTTAATATAATATAGTTTCATAAGCATATCCCAATACCAAGTCCATTATTTTGTTCAAATTCATCACCATATTTCATCCAATATCAATTAAGCATGACGATGTGTTGTGTATCACAATTGACATGGGGGTTCATCTTCATTAAAGGGGAAATGATGAAAGCGCTAGGTGGAATCACATTTAAATATTAAGATGAGTATTCAGTTATATATATATATATATACATATTTGTTTTTTTGTTTTTTAATTTTTCCATGGTAATTGAAATTTTCCTCAATAGAGTCAACCCATGTAGCAAGACTTTGCCGATGACTCCCAGGCTCAAAGACCTTAGTGAACCAAGTGAATCCCACATACTCAGGCATAATATCGAGTTAAATTAGTCAAAATAAAAGTCAAATTACCACAAATAGAGATAAAATTACTAAATCTGGGCTAGAAAACTATGAGGTCCCAATCCCCAAGTTCCAAAAGCCACAAATTAGGTCATTTCATTTCTCTACATGGAAATTTATAGTTTTTTGATTTTTTTGAATTGTTTTTTTAATACTGATATTAAAACTGAAATGATCACCAAAACAATGATATCTTTTTGGGGGACCCCATGAACTCAAACTAATACCCCACTATCCAAAGGACATTCTTTGTGAATTTTTTTATTCTGACGAAAATATAAATGATGAAATATCACATTAGATAGCCACACTTTCCAAAATATATATTCATGAAATTATTCATGGATTAAAATTGGAATCAGGGCATGCTAAATTATTTGATATTAATTTTCAAAGTTTCAATGTGTATTCTCATGTTCAAAGTTAAATTATATTTTCCTTTCATACATTTTTTATGCACACAAAAGAAATTTTTTTATTTCATCTCCCCCAACTTAAAATAACACTATCCTCGATGTTTAAAGAAAAGAAAACTTAGAAGGGGGTAGAGGAGAGGAGTTCAATGTGGAAATTGAAAATGAGAATCATGTAATTAAGTCACATGATGGTTGAAGTTGATGTTCATGCTGCTCTAATTTAGTCCTTTGATATCATTGACACTCGTAGATTTCCATAGTGGAACAAGGGAAAACAAAAAAAAAACAAAAAAAAAACAATATATATATATAAAAACATATATATAAAGTAAAATATAAGTATTTATATAAAAATTATATAAGGGAGAAGAACTATAAGCCATAGGTCATTAGAAAGCATGTGCCCCTATCTCCCTTCAGTCCTGGGTTTGAGTCCCTGTAGCTTCGCCGATTGTGACGGGGTTTTCCCCATGAACTATGACGCATCCTTTTAATTTTTTTAATTATTATTATATTTTCTTGTATTTTTATTTTAACCTAAAAACACATAAAAATAAAATAAACTAATGATACATTGTCTTATTTTTAAATTTATGGGTAAAGTATTACTCAAGGATCACACCACGTGACACAAATGAATATGTTGCTCTCCTTTCATACCCATACATACTCATAATAGAAGAACAAGAAAACAATCTAAGGTACTATCATATTAAGAGTTGATTGATTAATTTTTTTGAATATAAAATTGATTTATTAATCCTATTTAAAAAATAAAGATGATTCACAATTATTAGAAACATGAAAACCATGGGTTGCCTCCCGTGTAGTGCTTTTGTTTAATGTCACTATCTCAACTTAGCCCCATAATTATTTAAGTATTTTCCTCATCTAAGTTTTGTTCACACAACTCTTCATCAAATTCATGTTATTGGAATGGTTCAATGAATGGTTTGAATCTATGACCATTAAATTTAAAGTTTTGACCATTGGTGGGATCTTGAATTTCTACATCCCCATGGGGGTACATCTTATGCACTATGTATGGACTTAACCATATGGATCTAAACTTTCCTGGGTGTAAATGAAGTTTTGAACTATACAAGAGCACAAATATTCCCGATTCAATTTTTTTGACTTTGATATTCCTAGATTGGTAGTCTTGAACTCTAGATTTATTTATCCTTGAGTTTTCATAAGCCTCCATCATAAGTTCCTCAAGTTCATTAAGATCTTATTTTCTCTTTGCTTCGACCAAAGAAATGTCAAAGCTCATTTTTCTTATTGAAAAAAAGGCCTTATTATTAATTTCAATAGGTAAATGGAATAAGTTTCCATAAACCAACCTATATGGTAACATTCCTAGGATGGTTTTGAATGCTGTACGATATGCCCAAAGGGAATCTAAGAATTTCTTGGACCAATATTTCTTGTAGGGAATGACAGTTTTTTCAAGAATTTGCTTAATATAATTATTATATAACTCATATTGACCATTGGTTTGAGGATGGAACATAGTGGAAACTTTATGAGAAATCCCATACTTCGACATGAGTAAAGATTATGGAATCCCACATTTTTATTATATAACTTTTTATTACATTTTACATACAGAGGATCTTAAAAGTATATTGTCTTGGAAATTAGGAACATAATACATAAAACATCCTTCTAATACACTTTTAAGGATTAATCATAGGTTCATACTAAGTACAATTACTGCATCTCATAACCTAGAGACATACATCAAAGGAAAGGGTGAGCAGAAGGCCCAGTAAGGAAAATAAGGGAATCTGTTTACTTGTGAAATCAAAAAGAACTTGATAAAAACATAAAGACATGAGAAATAAAAGTAGAGGAATTTCATAATGAAAATAACTTGAACCATAACATTAATATGTGGATACAACATTTAATTTAGACATTCATGAACATATCACCAAGTTTCATCCCCAAGGTGTCATAAAAATTACCAAGGTTATTCACTAAGGTATTGTAAAACTTGTCATCTCTAGAGATTAAATTCTTTACCCAATTAATTGGAGAGATATCAGAGAAAAACCTTAATATGTATTTATTTTAATTTGATCCACATATATCATAGTCAGAAATTTCATAAATAACCCATAGAGAATAAAATAAATGGGTTTCATTTCAAAATTGTGACGTTTTAAAAGTTCTTAAAAATAAGATCATTATGTCATTTATAACCCATGGAAAGGGAGTGAGGATTATATGTATATCAATTCCAAAAATAAAATATATAATTTTATGTATTTATTAATACCCATGTAAATGGAAATATATTTGGGTATCCACATATATAATAAAGATAATTTCTTGAGAAAAAGAGAGGGATTTTGAGATGAAAATTCTGCAGCATAACGACTATATAACATGGTTTTAGAAAACATTAAAAAGAGAGGGTATAAGGGTAAAACAATCATAAATAACTCATAATAAAATATAAAGTCATAATAACATGGATATACGAACATGGTATGGATATTTTAATGTCATACCACATGAAAAGGAAACTTGAAAGGAAAGAGAAGATGTGATTTCTTTTACAAACAATTCGGCAGCCTAACGACGTCACTTAAAAATTCAGAAACTAAATTGATGAGAGTGGAAAGGGTATCTCCTCATTTGGAAATGAAATAGATAGTATTAAATATATATAATAAAAATCCACCACATAATAAAATAGAAATATAATACATAACATAAAGGAAGTCATGACATAAAAGAGGATGGTGAAAGATTCCCTTACCTTGAAGAGTAACTTTGAAAGATTGATGGTCAGGACCTTGTGAGGATTGAGGGAACCTTGGGAAGACTACTTGGGAGGTAAAGGAATATAACTTAATTGAGTAGGATTTTGGAATGAAATGGATGAGGGAATGGCTTGGTATTTATAAAAAAAGTGAAGGAATAAATTATTAATTTCCAAGGGACACCTCATTAGTGGTATTTGCAAAACCATGAGCTTTCCCATGGTATTTTCCCATGGTATTGGCCAGTTGGGAAAAATAATAACATATATTACTATTCACAAGTCAACTAGATTATTTACATCATGATTACATCATCAATGATGTCATTAAACACCTGAAACTCAAAACTGTATTTTCACTATTCACCAAAAATTCAACTATTTCAGAAAAATCCCAAAAATTCACTCTAACCTAATATCAATTATCTGAATTAAAAAATGAACTTCATTTTATGAAAATAATTTTCTAAATATTTTTAATTTAATTTTTTTTATAAAATCATTATGTATTCCAAAAATACAACTTTAAAACTATAACTTATTTTGTAACACCTTAAGAAAGTAATCAAGGTCCCATAAAATTATCGTATAAACATAAGACAATAAAGTTAAAATTTATGATTAAATTTTATGAAAATACATTTCCATTTTAAATTATTAAATAAATTATAAAATTGTAAATAAAATATTTATGACATACAAAAATATCAAAACCTAAATTATGATCATTTTTCACTTTTAAGATGTCTAAAATGTTTTTACACATTCATGGGTAAAGTTTCTATTTTTTTGGTTGATTTACTATTCATTACTATTAATTACTATTCATATAGGTATGTTATTATTCATACATTACTATTTACTAAAAAATAAGTCGATCTTATTAGATTCTAAATTTCTTACCGAACGCAATTGTAGAAGAACATTTTTTGAAAATCAATTCTCATTATTAATTATTTAGAGAATATAAAAATATTTTAAAATTCCCCGTTTTCCTAAATTCATCAATAATATACATCCTATATTTATCTAGAAATTTGAAATTCAAAAACTTTACTATAATAAGAAATAACAATTTTATTTATATAAAAAGGATTACACAAATTAGCTAAGGTCTCGTTACATATCCCCTTATAACACCAGTATATGACCTAAGTGTAAGGTGTGCTATGGTGATAGAATCTTGGGGTGGCTCAGAAAACATTACCTGAGTGGTGATTTCTATCAGCTTGAACTTCTCCCTTAAAGATTTCATTCAAGCTTCACATGTTGAAGTTCGGCTTGGGCTTGGTCTAGAGAAAATCCCAATGATGATACCTCCTTCCCAATATTTGACAAATGGGCTTCATATGGCCTGAGTCTACTAGATGATGCCATCGAATCTTCTTTCTGTATTAATTAACCAAGATCATTTGAATTTATAAACAATAACTATAATGTTAAGAATTTAGTTTCCAACGGTCATATTGACCAATGGCCATATAATAGTCAAAACCCAACAGTCTCATTTAATTATACTCAATTAATTAATGGATATAGTTTTGTTGAGTATAAAATAAAATAACACACAAATTTAGGAATTAAAAAAATTTGGGTCGTTACATTCTTCCTCCCTTAAGAAATTTCATCCCTAAAATTTTAACTCATACCCTAAGAAGAGAAAAGGTGTGGGTAATTCTACCTCATATACTCCTCTAGTTCCCACATGGATTCCTCACATTTGAGGTTCCTCCACAACACCTTAACAAGGTGTGTAGTCTTGATGCATAGAACCTTGTCTCTACGATCCAAGATCCCCATCGACTGCTCCTCATAAGAGAGGTCATGTTCAAATTGTACCACCTCTGGATTTAGTACATGTAAAGAGTCAGATATGTACTTCCTTAAGAGGGATACATGGAAGACATCATGAACTTGTACTAGATTTGGAGGAAGTGAAAGATGATAGGCCACTACTCCTATGAGATCAAGGATTTCATAGGGTCTAATGTACCTATAACCGAGATTCCTTTTCCTCCCAAACCTCATGACACTATTCCATGGTGAAATTTGAATAAATACTTTATCACCAACATCAAACTCTAAGTCCCTTCGACGGTTGTCGGCATAGCTCTTCTGCCGACTCTGAGTAGCCTTAATGTGTTGCTAGATGACATGGACTTTTTCTATCATCTCTTGCACAAGATTATGCCCAAGAATCTTTCTCTCACCAGCTTCATCCCAACAAGTAGGAGTTCTACATCGCTTCCCATATAGAACTTCATAGGGTTCCATTTGAATGCTCGAGTGGAAGCTGTTGTTGTAAGAGAACTCAACTAAAGAGATATGTTGATCCCATCCACCTTTAAATTTCATTGAGCATGTTCTCAGCATATCCTCAAGTGTTTGAATAGTTCTTTCATATTGGCCATTAGTTTGGGGGTGATAGGCCATACTAAAATTCAATTCACGGCTTAGATCATGTTGAAGACTTCTCTAGAATTTTGATGTGAACCTTGGATCATGATCAGATATGATAGAAAGTGGAACTCCATGCAGCCTTACCGCTTCCTTCATGTAAATTCTAGAAAGTTGATCAAGAGAGGAATTTTCCTGAATGAAGATAAAATGGGTAGTCTTGGTGAGTTGGTCCACAATAACCCATATCACATTGTTTCCTTTGGAAGTTCTTGGGAGACTATTGATGAAGTCCATAGTGATATTGTCCCACTTCCATGCTGGTATGGGTTGTGGTTGCAATACCCCTTTAGGAAGTTGTCGCTACACCTTCACTTTCTGACATACTAGGCACCTTGAAGTGTAGTCAGCAATCTCCCTTTTCATATTATCCCACCAATAATGATCACTAAGGTCCCTATACATTTTTTGGGCTTCTAGGATGTATAGAGAAAGTAGATCTATGAGCTTAATACATTAACCACTTCTTTATTTCTGAAGTAGATGGAACACATAGTCTTGTACGAAATTTCAGTATACCTTCTTGATCAATATTGAACATAGGAAACTTCCCATCCTTCATAGCCTCAAAATTCTTCTGTAACAAAGGATCTTCTTTATGAGATTTCTTGTTCTTATCTAGTAATGACGTTTGAGAAATCATTTGGATTAGGGTTGATGATGTCCCTTCCCTTATAATTCCCATGTCCGGTTTTATTAGGTCATTGATAAAAGATATCTTTAAATCCTCATCATGGAAAGAACAACAAGGATTTTCTGCTTAATGCATCAACAACTTTGTTTGATCTTCTGAGATGATAATTAATTGAATAATAATATTCATTGAGAAGTTCCAACCATATCCTTTGTCTCATGTTCAATTACTTTTGTGTGAAAATATACTTCAAACTTTGATGGTCTGTGTATTTATCACATTTCTCCCCATAAAGATAGTGCCTCCATATATTTAGATAAAGAACGACCGCAGCCGGATCCAGATCATGCGTAGAATAGTTCTGATTATGAGTCTTCAAATATCGAGATGCATAATCAATGAACTTGTCATTTTTCATGAGGATGCACCCAAGCCCCTTCAGATATGCATCTCTAAAAATAAAAAATCCTTCTGCACTTGAGGTAAGAGTTAACATGGGTGTAGTAACTAATCTCTTCTTAAACTCTTGGAAACTTTCCTCACACTCTTTTGTCTAGATGAACTTGACCCCTTTTCGAGTTAACTTGGTTAATGGATTAGAAAGTCGTGAAAAGTTTTTTCACAAACCTCCTATAATATCCCTATAATCCAAGGAAACTATGAATCTTAGTTATTATTGTAGGCTGAGGCCACTCCTTTACAACTTTTGTCTTAGTAGAATCAATTGTGATTCCTTCATTGGTAACAATGTTCCCCAAGAAAGAAACTTGTTGTAACCAGAATTCACATTTATTAAACTTTCCAAAAAGCCTCTCCTTCTATAGAAATTGCAAAATAACCCTTATATGATCCTCATTCTATTCGCGACTTTTGGAATATATCAGAATATCATTAATAAAAAATACCACAAAGTTATCAAGGTAGTCCTTAAAGACTCTATTAATCAGATCCATAAAAATAGCAGGTGCATTAGTCAGTATGAAGGGCATAACAACAAACTCATAATGCTCATATCTTGATCGGAAGGCACTTTTTGGAATATCTTCTTTCTTCACCCTCAATTGATGATAACCAGATCGAAGATCAATCATAGAGAATAATTGAGCCCCATGAAGTTGGTCAAATAAGTCATCAATTCTTGAAAGAGGGTATTTGTTCTTTACTGTGATCCCATTAAGTTCTCTATAATCAACGCATAACCGCATCAATCCATCCTTCTTTTTCACAAAGAGAACAAGTGCTCCCAAGGAGACACACTCAATCGGATAAACCCCTTCTCCAAAAGATCTTGGAGTTGTTTATTTAATTCCTCAAGCTCCACATTTTCTATCCTATATGGGGTATTTGATATTGGATGAGATCCAAGTATGAGTTCAATAGAGAACTCTACCTCTCTTTCTGGGGGAGGTCCAAGCAACTCCTTAGGAAATACGTCAACGTATTCCTAGACAATGGGGACATTTTCTATCCTCAAACTCTCATTTCCTTCTTCTTATTCACTGATCAACTCTATAAATAAGGATATAGGAGGTTGTTCTAGACAAAGATCAGGTTGATATATCTCTCCTTGAAAGATAAATGTAGGTTCTCCATTCAAGACTACTCAGATTTCCTTACTTCTGAATTTGATCTTAGCATTATACTTTGAGTGCCAATCCATCCCTAGTATAATGTCGAATTCTAGCATAAAAATGACTACTAGATTTGTGATAATATTGTGCTCACTAAAGTAAATACTAGAGTTCCTAAATACTAAATATGCTTTTATAATCCCGCCATGGGTCTTGACTGATAACTCTACTTTTAACAAATTGGGGGTTGATTCTAAATTCATTGAAATATTGGAGGAAATAAAGAAATGTGTAGAACTAGTATCAAACAAAGTACTTTCTATCTTTGATAGAACAACAAGAGTACCTGCTACCACATCATTCGTAGATTCAACTTCAGCTGTCATGATTGAAAAATCACAACCTTTCTTCCTTGGCCTTTGTTGAGGCTCATGGTGGTTCCCCTCTACTGCCCTTGGATTTGGACAGTGATTGTAAAAATACCCAAGTTGTTCACACATAAATAACTGGACATCAAGTAGGGCCTGAACCATCTTCCCCTTATCATTAGTGTTTGGAATTTGAGGTTTTACCTCATTACGACAATTCCTCACAATATGGACTTCTCTTCCACACTTGTAGCATTTCCCACTCCCGAGCAGGTAGTTCCCTGAATGCTTCTTCCCACATTTATTACACATGGGATGTTTCACTTTCTTGAATCCTCTTCACTAATCAAAGGTCTTCCCTAAGTTGGGCTTCATCGATCTATTCTTGTCGTTAGATTTATGAGGCCACTGTGTCTCATCAAACTCCATATCGACTTTCATTGCACTCCGAATGATCTCCTCATAGCTATCATAGTCTTGGTTGGAAAGATTCTTCCACAGATGAGGTCTTAGTCCACTAAAGAATCTATCAACCTTACCATTTGTATCCATGACAAATCTAGAGGTTTAATGTGAAAGCATTGTGAAGTTCATCCTGTAGCTTCCCATAGATTCATTCTCCTTCTTCTTGAGCTCGAGAAACTCCCTATCTATTCTTGTTCTCATAGATTGAGGGAAATACTTGTTGATGAATATCCCTCTAAACTCTTACCACTCCATAAATTCAACTTCCACTCTTGGCCTTGTGTTTTTAATCAATTCCCACCACTGATCAGCTTCTCCCTCTAAGCGATAGAAAAGCAAGGTAACCTTCTTTTGTTAAGAACATCGGAGCACAGAAAAGATATTCTTGATAGAGCTGATCCACTGTTCAGCAATCAATGGGTCGGTAGATCCACTGAAGGTTGGTGGTCATTGACACATAAAGGATTAAACAGAAAGTTGTTCCCTTCGCGGTGATATTGGTCTCTCAGCTTGATTCAAGTTATTTCCCATAACTTGAGTCAGTTGGTTCATCATTCACATGAAAGTTTCCATTCCGGATTCCATCGGAGGGATATCAACCCATGGTCCATTACGATCACTATTTGCACAGTTCCTTCTATTTCCCACAATTTTCTAAAAGGATAAAACCTTAGTGGGAAACTTATTTCATTTATGAATCTTTTAATATAAATTATTTTATGTCTTAAAAATTCTTTAAACAATTACATTTCTCTATAAAATCTTCATAATGATTCATAAAAATCTTATGATTAACCAAACATATCTCCCGGGAGTGTCATAACCAAGAGTGTAACAAGGCCCATTGTTGTGTACCAGGATACCCTAGGTCAATCCTGAAACTCCTTGTCAGAGTTTTCACTCCTAGGTAACTCTGTGCCAGAGCCGCCTCTACCTGCTCATATCCAGACAGGGATGTATTTTCCTGATAAACCAGTTAATCAATACTCACCAAAATACTAGGAAGTTTTCCTATATTTAAAATTTTCTATAGGATTATTCCTAAAGTTTTCATATCCTAATTTCCATAAATAACTAAACTATCCTTTGATACCAACTATGGCATCCCACCTTTTTATTACACAACTTTTCATTACATTTTACATACAGAGGATCTTTAAAGTCTAGTGTATTGGATATTAGGAACATAATAAATAAAAAATCCTTCTAATACACTTTTTAGTATTTATCATAGGTTCATCCTAAGTACAATTACTGCATCTCATAACATGGAGACATACATCAAAGCAAAGGGTGAGCAGAAGGCCCAGTAAGGAAAACAAGGGAATCAGTTTACTTGTAAAATCAATAAGAACTTGATAAAAACATAAAGACATGAGAAATGTAAGTAGAGGAATTTAATAATAAAAATAACTTGAACCATAACATTAATATGTGGCTACAATATTTAATTTAGACATTCATGAACATATCACCAAGGTTCATTCCCAAGGTGTCATAAAATTTACCAAGGTATCGTGAAACTTGTCATATATAGAGATTAAATTTTTTACCCAATGAATTAGAGTGATATCAGGGCAAAACCTTAATATTTATTTATTTTCATGTGATCCATATAGATCATAATCTAACATTTCATAAAAAACCCATAGAGAATAAAATAAATGTGTTTCAATTCAAAATCGTGACGTTTTAAAAGTTCTTAAAAATAAAATCATTATGTCATTTATAACCCATGGAAAAAGAGTGAGGGTTATATGTATGTAAATTTTAGAATATAATATATCATTTTTTTATTTATTAATACCCATGGAAATGAAAATAGATTTGGGTATCCACATAAATAATAAAGAGAATTTCTTGAGAAAAAGAGATAGATTTTGAGATGAAAATTCTAGAGCATAACAGCTATATAACATGGTTTTAGAAAACATTAAAAAGAGAGGGTACAAGGGTAACCCACTCATTAATAAATCATAATAAAGTATAAAGGTATAATATAATAGAGATAAGAACATGGTATGGATATTTTAATGTCATACCACATGAAAAGGAAACTTGAAAGGAAAGAGAAGATGTGATTTCTTTTACAAAAAATTCGCCAGCCTAACAATGCCACTTAAAAATTAAAAAACTCAATTGATGAGAGTGGAAAGGTTATATAATCATTTTCACATGAAATGTAAAGTAGTAAAGATATAGAATAACAATCCACCACATAATAAAATGGAACTATAATACATAACATAAAGGAAGTCATGACTTAAAAGAGGAGGGTGAAAGGTTCCCTTACCTTAATGAGTAACTTTGAAAGATTGATGATCAGAACCTTGTGAGGATTGAGGGAAACTTGGGAGGTAAAAGACCAAAAATTCATTGAGGAGTATTTTGGAATGAAATGAATGAGGGAATGTCTTGGTATCTATAGGAAAAGTGAGGGAATAAATTATTAATTTCCAAGGGACACCTCATCGGTGGTATTTGCAAAACCATGGGCTTGACCATGATATTTTCTCATGGTATTGGCCACTTGGGACACCTAATAACATATATTACTATTCAAAAGTCTACCATATTATTTACATAATTATTACATCATCAATGATGTCATTAAACACCCAAAACTCAAAACTGTATTTTAACTATTCACCGAAAATCCACTATTTCCGAAAAATCCCAAAAATTCACTCTAGCCTAATATCAATGATCTGAATTCAAAAATGAACTCTATTTTTTGAAAATATTTTTATAAATATTTTTAATTTAATTTTTTAAATAAAATCATTATTTATTCCAAAAATACATTTCATGACCCATCCTTGGGGCCCGTGCCGTGACTACCCCAAGCCCGCCTTCCATAGGCCAGGGGCTCGCGACTAGCACCAAAGGCATAAATCCCGATAAAAGGGAAGGCATTTCATTTTTTATAAAGTAAACAAAAACACAACAGAGTATGAAAGTGAAGTAATCACTAAGTAAAACTGGGTACAAGGTAAGTGCTGAAAAGTAAAAGGGCCAGTATACAAACCCAACTGAAAGTACAGTACAACTGAAATGAAAGTACAACAGAAGTAAGTAAAACGGTAGCACTGAGTCGTCCTCTAGAAATCCCACCTAAAGGGTGGGTACAAATAGTCCCCTCAGCTCCTCGGGTCCGGCCATCCACTCTATGTACGTCCCGCCAGGTGGTCCACCTCTGGGTACCGTCCAGCTTCACAAGCCTCCACCTCGATCAGTACTGTCCGTCGTCTGCATCCAACACAATGTAGTGTGGGTATAACCAATGTAGCGGTGAGTAAACGATACTCAGTAGGGACCTCGAGACCCCAAAGGTCTCTCAGAATCCACTAAGGATAAACCACAAAGGAAAGATACAATCACGAAGTATCAAATGACTCTACTTAGGTATATGCCCATACATATACCTAAGTCATCAGTTACAATTCGTCTCCAACTCTCGAGCCCAAGCACAACCCAGTCCACACAGGAAAAAAAGTCAATCACATCGATGATAATAATTGAAAATTCAGACTCAGCTCACACAGGTATACATCTTTCATATGGAGATAGAGATGATCAGATGTAGTCACTGATTCATCTAACCTGTCGGACCCACACAGGATACAAGACCAACTAAGCTGTCAGACCCACACAGGATACAAGACCAGCTACTCTGCCGGACCTACATAGGATACAAGTATAGAGGTCAATACTGATGGACCCACATAGGATACTATAATATTAGTCAGCACTGTCAAACCCACAGAGGATTCCAGTAAGGTAGTCGTCGCTGTCGAACCCACGAAGGATTCCAGTACAGTAGTCGATGTAGTCGCAACCAGCTCTAGGGTTCCCGCACACAGTATGCTCGATTCCAGGAGGGTTCGATCCTCGAGCAAAATAGTCGATACATCAACTGTCATGAAGTACAGATTTGATGTATCCCAAAGTTCCGTCTCGTCAAAAGAAACCCAACACGACAGACGGTGCGTCAATCAGACGCTCGGTCTGAGAGTTATTGGCTTTTCCGTCCCAGGGGCCCGGTTGGTTTTTAAGATAAAACCAACCCAACCATACTCCAGCTGTGTCCAAACATCAATTGGAGTAAACCAAAAGTACCGTCTCATCAATAGTAATTCAACGCAGTTAACAGCACGTCAAACGGACTTCCGTTCCTTAAGTTATAAGCGTTTCCGCTCCAAGGCCCCGGTTGGTTTTGGGTTCAAACCAACCCAGACATACCCAAACTTTGCCGAAACCTCAAGTTTAATATACCTAAATGACCGTCTCAATCCAAGGATTCCTACGCAACTGGAGGTGCGTCGGTCGGAGGTCCGTAGCTCATGTTATGGGCAAAAAACAAAAAACGGTTCGAAGTGGGGGGTCTGGGCCCGGCCCGGTAGGGCGCGACCCGACCCGGTCCGCGTGACCCACCCTGGCCCGGCTGGTGGGGTGCACTGGCTCAACCAATGAGCCGATCGGGGGGTGAGACCCCCCAGATGCGGTGCCAGGGTGGTGCCGCTGGCTCCCCTGGAACCCGTACAACCTCGGGATCCCGCCCTCGCCGCCGCGGCTTCAGCCGTGGTGAGCTTCTGTCGGCGATGCGCCGGGGCACTACCACCTCCAGGCGGCCGGCTAGTGCGGGCCACTGCCTCCATCCGCCGGCGCCGCCACACCGCCGGGGGCTTCTGCGGGCCACCAGAGTCATTCCGATGGTCCGATTTTACTCCCGTCTGCTCCTATGGTCATCTTGGGACCCGTACATCACTGCGAAGGCCTCCAATTGCCATTGCGGTCTCGCTTCGTTGTCCCCAAATATTCCGCGCATCAAGAACAAAATAGCAGTGGTTTCAGACTTGTTCTTTAGTCCGTACCCACCATGTTAGTGGTTCAAAACGTCACCCAACAATTACACGCCATGCCGAGGGTATAGATCACATAATGAAATATACAAATTCCCCTACCTCAACAATTGAAGATGAACATCGGCATCACGGTAGACGGCGTCACTGGGAAAGGGTTTGTAGGCATTGTCGGAGTGTGCCGAGGACGAAGCAGCCTCTCCTCTCTTGTCGCGGAGAAGAGGATTGGTGGTGTGTCGTTTTTCTTCGAGGGATCGACGTTCTTAGTCGTTCTTCATCGGAGGCTGACGTTCTTCCAAAACCTCAAGAGTTCTCTCAATCTTCCTCCCACAAATAAAGCTCCCCCCTTAATAAAATAACAAGCTCCTCCTATTATTTTATTACACACGCAAAGCAAATCTCCCAAAATTAAATCACCACATTAAATAAAACATGTTGACAATCAATTAAAGAAGGGAGAGGGAAGGTCCCCTTTATTAAACACGTTGGAAATTAAATAAAGGGGGGGGGGGAAAGAGGAAGGATCCTCATTAAATTATGGGTTGAAAAGAATTAATGGAGTGAGGTGGAGAGATTGTCATTTAATGGGGGGGTTTCCAATTTAATGAGGGGTTTTAATGTGTTTAGAGGAAATTAAATAGTTGGGGATCGTGTGGGCCCACCTCTCTAACATCCACACCTGGGTAGTTAGGTGGCTATGGGCCCCACCCTTAACTACCCATGGGAGGGAATGACCTCCTTATAAAATAAAAATTGTTCCGACAATTTTTATTTACTTCTTAAATAAACCCCCAATAATTAACTTCTCCTCCATTGAGAACGCAACGACGATAAGGATCACGTTAAGAAATTACCGGCATTGCAAGTTCATTGGTGCCCTCATATTTTAATTCCGAGTACTGGTTCAAAAGATAGAAAAACCCACTCATTCGTTTACTGAACGTACCTGAGCTAATCTTCTGAAATTGATTCCGAGAACACCAGGCCTCATAATCAAGCGTCGTCAGAAGCCACAGACTCGTAAAATTCCAAGCATTTTAAAAAAATTCCATGAAATTAATAGGTATTTACATTACTCCCACCTCAGATCTTTACATCCCCATAAAGCTACATCATAAACTAGGGAAACAAATGAGGGTATTGAGCATGCATCTGAGCCTCCCGCTCCCATGTGCTCTCCTGGAGGTTCCCGTGCTGCCAAGGAATGGGCACCAGATGAATCGACCATCCACGTAGGACCTGCTCCTATCGATCCTCGATCTCCACCGGGACCTCCGCAAAATTTTCCCCGTAATCGATGTCCAGATCCCCATGGTCGATAATATGCATCGGGTCGTGCACATATATCCTTAGGTGAGATACGTGGAAGAGGTCGTGCCCTCGGTGCAACTGAGGTGGAAGTGATAGTCGGTAAGCCACCTCGCCTACCCTACTGAGGACCTGGAATGGTTCGATGAAGCGCAGAGATAACTTGCTGCCCCGGAAAAATCTCCACAATCCACGTCGAGGTGAGACCCATAAGAAAACGTGGTCTCCATCCTTTATAGTGGTCTCCGCCTCTTATCAGCATAGGAATTATGTCTGCTCTGTGCAGTCCTCATCTTCTCCTGGATGATCTGCACCTTCTCCTCCGTAGCCTGAACCATCTCTGGTCCTACGAGTGCTGACTCCCTAGGGTCAGTCCAGCACAGAGGTGATCTGCAAGGTCAGACGTAAATTGCCTCATATGGTGCCATCCCGATAGTGTAGTGGTAGATGTTGTTGTACGCAAACTCCACCAAGGGTAGATGATCCTACCAGCTATGACCAAAGTCAAGGACACATGCACGGAGCATGTCCTCGAGTGTCTGAATGGTTATCTTCGTCTGGCCATCCTTCTGAGGGTGAAAGGCAGTGCTCAGGCATAGATGCATCCCAAAAGCCTCCTGAAACCCCTTCCAAATCCGAGAAGTAAAGCAAGCGTCTCGATCAGAGACGATAGGTGATGGTACACCATGAAGCCATATGATCTTCAGAACATAGAGGCATCCTAAGCTCTCTACTGAGCCCTACTCTTTGATTGGTAGGAAGTGGGCCGATATGGTGAGTCGGTCTACAATCACCTAGATGGTTTCATTTACTATAGAAGTATGTGGGATCCCCATCATGAAATCCATGGATATCCCGTCCCACTTCCACTCCGGAACCTCTAAGGGCTGTACCAAGCCTGCTGGTACCTGATGCTCCACCTTCACTTTCTGGAAAGTGAGGCATCATGAAATGAACTCTGCTACAACCCTCTTCATACCCAGCCACCAGTACTGTCATCTGAGGTCCTAGTACATCTTTTCTACTCCAGGATGTACTGTTAGTGGGGAAGTGTGAAACTCCCTCAGCACTTCCTCCTGCTGTGCAACTGGTACCATGTTACGTCCCCTGAAGAGGATGACGTGCTCTCCCCCTTCAAAAAATCCATCAGGCACCTGTCATGTGTAAACCTGAACACGTCGCATCTCACAGTCAACGTCCCCACACTATGCCTCTCCGACCCACTGAAGTAGTAGAGAAATGACTGTGAGGGATTGTAGATAGGCTACCTCATCTCTATCCAAAAAGGATATCTGCAAAGTGACTAACTGATCAGTCGCCTCTCCAAGTACCTAAATGCCCGATCTCCTTCTGAGAGCATTAACCACAACGTTCCCCTTCCCATGAGTATAGACAATCTCTAAGTCATAATCCTGGAGGAACTCGAGCCATCACCGCTGTCTCAGGTTCAATTCCTTCTGCAAGAAAATGTACCTGAGACTCTAGTGGTCAGAGTAGAATGTAAAGCGCATGCCCATCAGATAGTGCCACCACATCTTCAGGGAAAAGACCACTAATACTAACTCCAGGTCATGGGTAGCGTAGTTCTACTCGTGATGCCTCAACTGCCGTGAACTGTAAGTGATCACTGCTCTCTCCTGCATCAAGACTCACCTGAGTCCAGTCCTTGATGCATCGCAGTAAACTACGTACCCTACTCCCTCCTCTGGCAGCCTCAAGATGGGCACACTGGTCAATCTCTGCCTCATCTCCTGAAAGGTCTGCTGACACCTGCCTGACCACGCGAAGGGTTTACCCTTCTTTGTCAAAGCTGTAAGAAGTGATGAAACTCTGGAGATGTCTGGCACAAATCTCTGATAGTACCCAACTAGTCCTAGGAAACTCCGCACCTCTGTCACTCTCCTGGGTGACTCCCAAGAAAGTACTAACTCGATATTCGTGGGATCCACTGCAACTCCCGCCTCTGAGATGACGTGCCCCAAGAATTGAACCTCTCGAAGCTAGAATTGGAACTTAGAGAGCATAAAATAAAGCTAGTGCTCTAGGAGTGTATCCAGTACAACCCATAAGTGGTAGGCGTGTTCCTCCTCGGTAGTCGAGTAAATCAGTATGTCATCAATGAAGACTACGACAAACCGATCATAGTAGGGCTGGAAGATCCTGTTCATGAGACTCATGAACACTGCTGGAGCATTGGTCACATCGAAGGGAATGACCAAGAACTCATAGTGGCCATACCGACACCTGAAGGCCGTCTTCTGCACATCCTCATCCCAAACTCGGAGCTGATGATAGCCCGACCTGAGGTCTATCTTCGAGAAACACCATGCCCCCTTGAGCTGATCAAAGAGGTCGTCAATCCCCAAAAGAAGATACTTGTTCCTCATAGTCACCTAGTTCAGGCGATGGTAGTCGACACATAGTCGCAAGCCCCTATCCGCCTTCTTGGCGAATAGAATCATAGAATCCCAGGGTGAAACACTAGGTCAGATGAAACCTTCCCCCTATAAGTCCTCCAACTGTACCCACAGCTCACGAAGCTCGGTGGGAGCCATCCGATATGCCGGAGTAGATATCGGTGATGTTCTGGGGTACATGTCTATGTAGAAATATACCTCCCTGCGAGGAGGTAGTCCTAGAACATCATCAGGAAAAACGCTCGGATACTGATCCACCACAATAGGAAAACTCAGACTCCACACGTCAACTGCTCTGAGGATGAAACTATCCAACTGATGTGTGATCGACAACCCTCTCCTCTACGTGAGTCCATCCTGTGCTGCGAAGGTTCCCTTCTCACTGGTGAAGGTGAACCTGGTCCCATCCGTGCGGACACACTGCACCTTACACCTAATACAATCAATCTGAGAATGGACTGTAGATAACCAGTCCATACCCAAGATGACGTCGTAAGGCCTCGACACCACTACAAGAAGATCCCAACCAAAGCTCGCGCCTCCTAGAGTAAGCTTACACTTCCAGCACCAGTGCGTAATCATCGAGTCTTCTCCTGTATGATTATCTAGCCATAAGGATCGAGCCAACAGCTCCATCAGAATCTTCGAGTCCGAACAAGGGCAGAGACAATAAAAGAATGACTCGCACCTGTGTCTATAAGAACTGCAACAAGGGTTTAGTAAACACAGATAGTACCTCGAATCATCTTAGGTGCACCATGGTCATAATCCTCTACTGCCTGGAGATGAGCCTGCCTCTTCCTTCTAGCTCCCTATGGTCGGGGTGGACCTCCTGGGGGTGGTGGTGGTAGAGCCTCGAAGCGTCGCCCACCACCCGCTGCTCGGCCAACTCCTCTGCCTCATCCTCCTGCTCCCTGCGGACCTCCACGGTCAAACCTCTTCCTTTGACTGGGAGGTCCCTCCAATGTCTTCTGCTCATCTGCATGGTGGGTCGGGCAGTCGCTAGCCTTGTGGCCCTACCCGCCGCATGCATAGCACTTTCTGCTCTTCGTAAGGTTGGCTTTGCGCCGTGTGCCCCGCACAGCCGAACCTGTATCCTAAGGTCGCCCACCTAACAGCCTGGTCTGCTTGGACCCCTATGACACCTGTCGACTGCCAGCTGAAGAAGACTCCGCTCCGTGCTGCCCTGCGGTGGGTCTCTCTACTGGTGGATGCTCGATGATAAAGCTCTCCACTAACAGGGCTTGCTCAAGCACCCCCTCCTGTGTCGAGATGCTGAGGGGAATCGTCGAAGCTCTGATCTCATGCCTCAGTCCCTACTCAAAGGTCTGGGCCTGGAAGAATGGGTCCCGAACCATGTCTGTGGAGTAGCGTGAGAGGTCGGTAAATCTCGCCGAGTAATAGGCTACTGTCATGCTGCCCTGCCGCAGCTGCAGTAATTCCTAGATGTGCACCACACAGAGGGTGGCTGAAACAAACTCCATGCGGAAGAGGCTCTCGAAGTTCGTCCAAAGTATAGATGCCTCATTGTGCACCTGGAGCATCAGGCTCCACCATCTACCTGCTGCTGCGTGCAGGAGACTCATGACAAGGATCACCATAAGGTCTGCTAGTGTCCCTACCAATCTGAAGACTCTGATGATAGCCTCCAGCCAATCCTCGGCTGCCTGAGGATCCGTATCTCCTTGGAACCTGGGGGTCCTCTTCCTCTGAAACTCGTGCAACTGTAAGAACCCGGTTCTTATCTCTGAGGTACGAGCTTCTTCTTTTCTCTTTTCCTCAATTGTTTTAATAAAATATGGAAAATGGGGAAAACTCCTAAATTTTGGAAGTACATGCCGTGTACTTTATCCATACGCCGTGTACTTCTGGCCGTGTAGGGGTGAGTACACAGGGCCTGTAGCCATGTCGGTGAAGAAGGGTGTAGGAACCGACTACACGCTGTGTAGTGGTCCTTTACACACCGTGTAGTCAGTCAGCATGCCAGAACAGTAAGGTGGTGGAGCAGCTGCCAGTTGGGCGGCAGTACACACCGTGTACTCATGTCGACGGATGAACAGTGTGGCAGTGCCGCCAGAGGAACAGTTAAATGAAGGAAGTACATGCCGTGTACTTTGTTTTTTTCTTAAATCGGACAGTAGCCTCCCCTGTTCACAAGGAAGGCTTAGAATCGGAGGAAGGAGCGGGAGTGGACGACCAGACCTTTAGAGATCCACCGATCAGGCATCTAGAATTTGATTCCACCTCGGACGATCTCATTGGAACCACGCAGGTAAGCCCTCTCTTCTCCTAGCGTGTTGCTTACCAATTATTCTCCTAACAGGAGTTATTTGAGGTTAAGAGAGTTTTGTTCTTCATCAGATCTATGCTGTTCTTAGGCGTTTCTGGAGTCGACGTTCGGGTATACCACTCGTTGGCGTATAAGGTAGGTGGCTTGGTGTTTATTTCCAACTGTCGTGCGTTTTTGTGCGTTTTTAGTTCCACGAACCCATGTTGGGGTGTCATGTGGTTGAGTCCATAGCTATTTTAAATACCTTGAATTGAATAGGTAATTAATTGTGATAACAAAATGCTGTTTGGGATCGTGCTTGGATCCAGGACCACCTCGGGGGGTGCGTTCCTCTGTTTAGTCATTTGGACAGGATACCCGAGGGTATGACTTGTTTAATTTATGCCTTTAATGAAATGATTGTGGAATTGCCTTGAGAGGAATTGTCTGTTTTCTGCTTGTTTGCATGTTGAGCTCGGCCTAGTTACCTATTTAGCCTAAGGGCGGTGTTGTAATTAGCCTGTGGGAATTGTTCTACCTAGTCTATGGGAAACTTCTTCCATGCCTGTGTGAAGATGATTATGTGCCTGTGGGTGACACTAATTATGCCTGTGGGCAATATCCATGTGCCTGTGGGAAAATTACTGTGTTGGTTTCTCTTTACCTGAGGGTGGGAGTTTACGTGTCTGTGGACATTTGTATTTTTACTTAAAATATTCACTGTAGTGGTATTTTAAATTAAATGATTAAAAAGAATGTTAAAATGGAAATATAACTGGTTAAGTTAGTTACTTTTCAGTACTGCTTACTTTATTGCATTTTACTGTTGCACACCGTTGTTGCATGCTTAAACGCTATTGGACATGGGCCTTTGGTGGGTTCCTACTGAGATATATTTCTCACACCCTGTTTAGGTCACGCTTTTCGGCCCAAACAGATTACGTTTCTGTAGGTGTGGATAGGTGCAAGAGTCCCTATACAGGTACATGATTGCTGCTGAGGAGTAGGAGGGCATGGGACCGAGCCTAGGCTCTCGATGCCGCTGCCAGCTATTTTGCTTTGTTTTGCTGTACCCTGCTTTTCGTTGTACTGTATTGATGTATAACATGTTCTGGATGTTTTATTAGAACTTGAGACTTGTAGAATCATTATTTATATACTGTTGTTTATATCCACCGCTGTTGATTATTTCAGTTGTGTATGGTTTACTGCTTCCGCTGTTTGATATATGTTTTATTTTGTATTCTGCTGTGCTACACTTTGACAAATAAGGGCATAGTTTCTCCACTATCAGAAGTAGGAACTCGCTGCTAGTCGGTAGCCTCTGGTGTTTGCGGAAATGTTCTTGAGGTCACGTGGCGAACCGGGTTCGGGGCACCCATTGCGTGGCACCCAGGTCCGGGACGTTACAAAGTGGTATCAAAGGGGTTCTTTTCTTTGACTTACTATTTGAAGCTGTAGTCAGGGATAGGACGAACGGTAGTTGGTAATAAGCTGTGCCCGAGTGTAGCTAACCCGTGTACAGGGAAAATATAGTCTACCTCGTATTTTGCAATTTTACTGATTTTTCAATTTACAATTGACTTGATTTCACTATTGGGTGACGCACTTGTGATTGTGCTATGATATTTTATCTGTGGGTTCTATTTAGTTGAAAACTGATGAGATGAGGGTATTCCATCTCATGCATCATATAGGCACATTCTAGATATCACATTCCATGCATAGTTTCCATGTCATGTAGGTGCATTAGAAATTTCATGTTGTTGTGATAGTTGTTGTAGAAAATCATGCTGTTGTGATAGCTGATTTGATAAATACCTGCAGTTTGATAGGGTATTTTGTGTGATCCTGTTTATATAATGGACACCAAACTTTGGTTTTTGGGGATTATGGGCACCCATTAACCGAAATTCGGTGGATCATTGACTGTTATTTTGTTATAACACAGATAAGATTTCAAGCTTTGATTAGTGGGGAGTATGGGCCCTCACAGATTGGAATTTGACACTTAGGTGTTGTTTTTTCTGTATTTTCTAGGTTCCAGAGAATTTTTTGAGACATACTATCTGGAAAACCAGTATACACGCCATGTAGTATTTTTATACACGCCATGTATGGCCTTCTGGTCGGGAAGAAAAATGAACTTTTTAAGTACACGCCGTGTACTCTGAGTACACATCGTGTAGTCTCTTCCCGTGTCACAAACCATGTGGGTGGTGACACGGGGTAGGAAAGGGCTTGGGTAAAACACACTGTGTACCAGCTATACACGCCGTGTAGTATAGACTCGGAGTCTAGCCGTGTAACTAACAACACAGGTCAGTGAACTCCTTCACAGAACACGCTGTGTCAATAATGTACATTCCGTGTAGTGTGACCTGGGGACTTGGCCATGTAACTAACAACACGGGCCGATGTCACCTCTCCTTGAACATGCTGTGTACCTTTGGGGCACACCGTTTAGTCTTGTTCGAGGACAGACCATGTGGACTTAGCCGTGTGACTGGGAAACGAGGTGATGTACACGCCGTGTGCAGGTGTAACACGCCGTGTAGTTTCAAGCCAAGTAATCAACCGTGTCACAAACAACACGGGTAGTTGGAAATAACACCATACACACCGTGTATATAAAATACACGTCGTGTAGTTTTTGTTCAAATGGGAGCTGTGTGGCTTAGCCGTGTCGAAGGACCCGAGCAGGGGAAGGGAAGCCAAGTACACGTCATGTAGCCAGAATACATGCCGTGTAGTCTTATTTTGAAAATCTTAAAATTCCATCTTCCTCTTATTCCCTTTGTGGTTCCTTCTCTTTCGGTCTTTGATAAATCTTGAATCTAAGGTGTGTTTTGACCTTGTAGTGTCATGCCGCCTAGACGACCGCGCGTTGTTCACCAGGAGAGCGGCGACGACTATACTCTGGAGATGGTGAGCCATGGGCTACCAGTTGATCCTCTAGCAGAGCCAGATGCGGCACCAGCTGTTATACCAGACACAGGCGCAGAGGCGCAGTTCCGTGAAGGCTTTATACGGTTCATGCAGACCTTTCAGGGAACACTGCCGACTGCCACATCTATGGCTGAGCTTACACGTATCTTCCAGCAGTAGCATTCGCCTACGTTTTCATGGGATGGCAGACCACAGGCTGCAGAGTCTTGGATAGGGTCGATGGAGACTATTTTTGAGCATCTTGAGATGCCACCAGAGCGGAGGGTCAAGCTCGCGACATATATGCTGCGTGATTCCGCCAAGAGGTGGTGGGATGTTACCACCCAGTCAGAGCATCACAGGGACATAGTGTGGGAAGACTTTCAGGCAGTCTTCTATGAATTTTTCTTCCCGGAGATGCTGAGAGCAGATAGAGCTCGGGAGTTCATGAATCTGAAGCAGGGTGCTATGTCAGTGATGGACTATTCTTCTTGTTTTACGGAGCTTCAACGCTTTTCACCCGTGCTGGTGGGAGATGAGACGTTGAGAGACAGACGTTTTGAGGACGGTCTTCGGTATGACATCTACGCGTTGGTGAATGTATTCAGGTTGCCTATTGTACATGCTATTGTGAACCAGGCGCTGATCATAGAGAGGAACCTTTGAGAATCTAGTGGTGTGGGCCAGGGTGGTTCAGCACCAGTTACTGGTACTTTTTCTGTTGGCAAGAGGAAGAGACAAGCAGACTTCTCTCAGGGTGGCAGTACTAGTCACAAGAATGTTTAAGGTGGCTAGGTTATGTGATACCAGTGTGGTAGAGAGGGTAAAAAGAGGAAACAATGTCCATGAGACCCAGTGGAGTGCCGAGCTTGCGGCAGGATGGGTCATCTACAACGCTTTTGTTGGGCGTTTCCACCAATGGCTAGTGAGAGGGGTTCTGTGCAGACTCCACGAGTGGGAGTGGGACCTGTGGCTTCTTACCAGTCCAGAAATTGGAATATTTTAGGGCGTCCAGGCAGAGATGGTGGTCATAGCCGAGGTAGCCAGACACCAGGATCTCAGATGCAGCAGGGCAGGACAACTCAGGGTAGCCAGGCTGTGTCGTAGTGCCGTGACACTGGGCAGACATATGCAGTAGAACAGACCCAGCAGGAGAAAGATCCCGAACCTTCTATAGTCAGAGGTACTATTTTAGTAGCTTCTGTCTTATCTTCAATACTTTTTGATATAGGTTCTAAGCATATTTTTATATTTGTACCCATTGTGGGGAGCCTTGGGCTCTGTGTTTCTTCATATTCTGATATTATGACGCTAGACAATCCATTGGGAACTAGAAAGGCTGGTGTGCGTCAGTGCAAGGAGTTCCCCCTTGAGGTTGGTGGGTGTCACTTCCTTTGGGACCTCTATGTCCTGGAGATGACGAGCTATGACATCATTCTCAGGATGGACTGGTTGGTTCCCTTTCGATCCTTTGTGGATTTCTATCATTGCAGGGTGCGTTTCACATCACTAGAGGGTAGATAGTTTCTATACAAGGGTGAGTGGGATGTTCAGGCAAGTCGAGCTAGACCAGAGCATCATGGGCAAGGAGGATTCATAGCCCAGATTGTGAGTTTGTATCTGGATGATCCAGGGACTTGTCAGGCGGATTTCCCTCTAGTTGTTGATCGTTTCAGGGATGTATTCCCAGATGAATTTTCGGGTCTACCTCCGGAGCGAGAGGTGGGTTTCTCCATTGAGCTTGTGCCAGGAGCAGCGCCAGTGTCCATTCCACCATATAGGATGGCTACACCTGAGTTGCAGGAGCTCAAGAGGTAGTTGGAGGAGTTTTAGGCAAAGGGATTTATCCGACCCAGTACTTATCCTTGGGGTTCTCTAGTCCTTTTTGCGAAGAAGGCAGATGGTACCCTCAGACTTTGCGTGGATTATCGGAAGCTGAACTAGTTGAAGGTTAAGAACCGATATCCCTTACCAAGGATTGATGATCTTTTTGATCAGCTTCATGGAGCACGAGTGTTCTCGAAGATTGACCTGAGATCAGGATATCATCAGCTGTGCGTGAGACCATCTGATATACCTCTCACAACTTTTAGGAGTATGTATGGTCTATATGAGTATACAGTTATGCCGTTCGGACTCACGAACGCGCCAGCAGTTTTTATGGCTCTGATGAATCATGTGTTCCATCTGTATCTTGATTCTTTTGGGGTAGTATTCATGGATGAAATTTTGGTGTACTCTCACACTCGACACGACCATGCCACCCATCTTGAGATCATATTGAGTACACTGAGGGAGCATCGGATATATGCTAAGCTCTCAAAGTTCCACTTTTGGATGGACCAGATTCACTTCCTAGGTCATATCATCTCTGAGGTAGGAGTTTCAGTAGACCCAGAGAAGGTGAGAGCAGTGGTTTCCTGGGAGAAGCCTAAGAACGTGTTTGAGATACAGAGTTTCTTAGGGCTGGCTGGTTACTACAGACATTTCATACAGGACTTCTCCCGCATAGTAGCACTGTTGAAAGGTCTGACTAAGAAGGGCGTGAAGTTCGTCTGGTCAGAAGCTTGCAAGACATCTTTTTAGGACCTCAAGGGAAGGTTGAAATCAACACCGATCCTGATACTCCTAGAGCTGAGGATGTATTATACAGTTTACTGTGATGCATCAGGTATTGGGCTGGGAGTAGTGTTGATGTAGGGCAACCGAGTTGTTGCGTACGGGTCTCAGTAGTCAAGGCCACATGAGAGAAATTACCTGATGTATGATCTTGAGTTAGCTGCAGTTGTACATGCATTGTGCTGTTGGAGACATTATCTATTGGGGGAGCATTTTGTGGTTTTCACCAACCACAAAAGCCTCAAGTATATCTTTACTCAGCGTGACTTGAATCTGAGGAAGAGGAGGTGGGTCGAATACCTACAGTCCTTCAATTTTGAGCTTGCTTATACACCTGGTAAAGGTAATGCAGTAGCTGATGCACTGAGCAGGAAGACTGAGATACAGTCAGTGCAGGAGGCCAGCGGTGAGTGGAAGCTCATGGCCTTGTTCTCTGGGATGCATCTAGAGGTGCATGATAGTCAGGGGTAGAATTATCTTTCATCTTTAGTTTTGACTTATACCCTACTAGATAGAGTAAAGATGAGACAACTATTTGATCCAGAAGGCCTAGTTCTATGGGAGTCGGTGGCAGTGGAGGACCCTTATCCGGGTTGGACGATAGGCGACGATGATGATTTGCGTTTCCATGGACGAGTATGGGTTCCAGGGGAAATACGCGAGGAGCTGATGCGAGAGTTTCATGATTCAGCTTAGGAAGTTCATCCCGGGGTTACCAAGATGTACCACGACTTGAGATGTCAGTAATGTTGTCCGGGTATGAAGAGAGATGTAGCTAGTTTTGTTACAATGTGTTCCACCTGTCAGCAGGTGAAGGCGGAGCATTAGAGACCAGCTAGGCTATTACAATAGTTATCCATTCCGGAGTAGAAATAGGATGATGTCGTGATGGATTTCGTGACTGGATTTCCGAGGTCACCTCGTGGAAATGATTCCATGTGGGTTGTTGTGGACATACTCACAAAGGTAGCCCACTTCTTGACGATCAAGGAGACCTTTGGTGTTGACGAGCTTTGAAGGATGTATATCCGAGAGATCGTACATCTTCATGGGGTCCCTCGTTCTATCATTTCTGATAGGGACGCCTACTTCAAATCTCGTTTCTGGAAGATTTTTCAGAGGGCACTGGGTACAGAGGTGCTTCTGAGCACATCCTACCACCCTCAGACTGATGGCCAGTTAGAGCGTACGATACAGGTGCTAGAGGACATGCTGCGTGCATGAATCCTAGACTTTGGGGGATCTTGGGAGAAGCATATACCCTTAGGTGAGTTTGCCTATAACAATTGCTTCCAGGCAACTATTGAGATGACACCATATGAGGCTTTATACGGTAGGCCATTCCGTTCACCCTTGTGCTGGATAGAGGCAGGTGAGGTAGCTTTACTGGGGCCACAGCTCGTATAGGAGCTTCTGTGCAGGTCCAGTTGATTCAGAAGCGGATGGCTACCGCACAGTCTCGTCAGAAGCCTTATGCTGATCGTCGCAGAAGACCTTTGGAGTTCATGGTTGAGGATCATGTTTTTCTATGTGTTTCGCTGAGGATGGGACACAAGTGGATCAGGAGACAAGGTAAACTTTCACCGTGGTATGTGGGACCATTTGAGATTATGGAGAGAGTCGGGCTGGTTGCTTATCAGTTGCGGTTACCGCAGCGGTACCGATCTATGCACGACGTCTTCCATGTATCTTAGTTGCGTCGCTATCATTCAGACCCGTCTCACGTATTTTAGCCCGAGGAGGTTGAGCTGGAGGCAGATGCATCCTTTGAGGAGCATCCGATTCGTATCATTGACAGGAGCACAAATGTTCTCCGAGGCTGGTCAGTTCCTCTCGTACGGGTGCTATGGCATCATGGCCGAGTTTAGGACGAGACCTGGGAGCAGGAGGCCAACGTACGTGCTCAGTGGCTGGAGTTGTTCACGGCTATATCTTCTCCACCCTTGGAAGGGCAATTCGGGGACGAATTGCTATAATGGGGGAAGTTTGTAAGAACCCGGTTCTTATCTCTGAGGTACGAGATTATTCTTTTCTCTTTTCCTCAAGTGTTTTAATAAAATATGGAAAATGGGGAAAAATCCTAAATTTTGGAAGTACACTCCGTGTACTTTTTCCAAACGCCGTGTACTTCTGGCCATGTAGGGGTGAGTACACGGGGCGTGTAGCCATGTCAGCGACGAAGGGTGTAGGAACCGACTACACACCGTGTAGTGGTCCTTTACACGCCATGTAGTCAGTTGGCAGGCCAGAACAGTAAGGTGGTGGAGCATCCGCCAGCTGGGCGGCAGTACACGCCGTGTACTCAGGATTACATGCCGTGTACTCATGTCGACAGATGAACAGTGTGGAGGTGCCGCCATAGGAACAGTTAAATGAAGAAAGTACACACCATGTACTTGGAAGTACATACCGTGTACTTTGTTTTTTTGCTTAAATAAGGTAGTAGACTCCCCTGTTCATAGGGAAGGCTTAGAACTGGAGGAAGGAGTGGGAGTGGATGATCGAACCTTTGGAGATCCACCGATCGAGCGTCTGGAATCCGATTCTGCCTCGGACGATCTCTTTGGAAATGCACGGGTAAGCCCTCTCTTCTCCTAGAGTGTTTCTTACCAATTATTTTCCTAACGGGAGTTATTTGAGGTTAAGAGAGTTTTGTTCTTTGTCAGACCTACACCTTTCTTAGGCGTTTCTGGAGTCAACGTTTGGGTATACCGCTCGTTGGCATATAAGGTAGGTGGCTTGATGTTTATTTCCAACTATCATGTGTTTTTGTGCGTTTTTAGTGCCACAAACCCATGTTAGGGTGTCGTGTGGCTGAGGACATAGATATTTTAAATACCTAGAATTGAATAGGTAATTAATTGTGATAAAAAAAATGCTATTTGGGAATGTGATTGGATCCAGGACCACCCTGGGGGGTGCATTCTTCTATTTAGCCGTTTGGACAGGATACCCGAGGGTATGACTTGTTTAATTTTTGCCTTTAATGAAATGATTGTGGAATTTCCTTGAGAGGAATTGTCTATTTTCTGCTTGTTTTCATGTTGGGATCGGCCCGGTTACCTATTTATCCTGAGGGCGGTGTTGTAATTAGCCTGTAGGCATTGTTCTACCTAGCCTGTGGGCAACTTCTTCCGTGCCTGTGGGAAGATGATTCTGTACCTGTGGACGACACTAATTACGCCTGCGGGCAATATCCATTGCCTGTAGGCAAATTCTTGGGTTGGTTTCTCTTTACCCGAGGGTGGGAGTTTATGTGTATGTGGACATTTGGCTGTTTACTTAGAATATTCACTATGGTGGTATTTTAAATTAAATGATTAAAAATAATGTTAAAATGGAAATATAACTGGTTAAGTTAGTTACTTTTCAGTACTGCTTACTTTATTGAATTTTACTATTGCACACCATTGTTTCATGCTTACACGCTGTTGGGAATGGGCCTTTGGTGGGTGCCTACTGAGATATATTTATCACACCCTGTTTGGGTCACGCTTTTTGGCCCAAACAGATTATGTTTCTGCCGTTGTGGATAGGGACAAGAGTCCCTATAGAGGTACATGATTGCTGCTGAGGAGTAGGAGGGCATGGGACCGAGCCTAGGCTTGCGATGCCACTACCAGCTGTTTTTCTTTGTTTTGCTGTAACCTACTTTTCGTTGTACTGTATTGATGTATAACATGTTCTGGCTGTTTCTTAGAACTTGAGACATGTAGAATGATTATTTATATACTGTTGTCTATATCCAATATTGTTTATTATTTCAGTTGTGTATGGTTTACTGCTTCCACTGTTTGATGTATGTTTTATTCTTTATTCCGCTGTGCTACACTTTGACAAATGAGGG
This sequence comes from Viscum album, assembly GCA_963277665.1. Lineage (NCBI taxonomy): Eukaryota > Viridiplantae > Streptophyta > Magnoliopsida > Santalales > Viscaceae > Viscum > Viscum album. The sequence continues at coordinate 26,461,872 of OY728156.1, forward strand.
CATAGTTTCCCCACTATCAGACCTGGGCACTCGCTGCTAGTCGGAAGCCTCTGGCGTTTGGGGAAATGCATTTGAGGTCACGTGGAGAACTGGGTTCGGGGCACCCATTGCATGGCACCTGGGTCTGGGACATTACAGTAACACACTCAGGCGGCGTGCACTCTCTGCCGCTAGGTCTGGTAGCATCGGTGGCTCAGTGGGTATTGGTACTGCTGGTGCCTCCGCTGTAATGGGGCCCTACACCGATGCCTCATCACTCGATGGGTTGCTATCCCGCACGTAACTAGGAACCCTACCTGGCTGCCTTCGTGGGGCCATCCTGAAAAGAAATAGGTGCGCCATGGTCAAACAGTATACCTGGTGAGATGACACAAAGTAATCACAAAGAAAACTTTTGAAAAGAAACACACACACAATCAGTGTTTTTGTGCACTGAGTCGAAAATCAGAGGTCAGGGTCCTGGTGTATAGATACGTCGGCTGTCGCACCAACATTGGACTCCCTGGACTGAAAAACACACTCAATACTCTTAACACTATTGTTTCACAGAAAGGAAAGATAAGAGTCCTGAGTTCTGTGGTAGAACCGACTCCTCTGATACCAATTTTTCATGACTCGTCCTCGGGGCCCATTCCATGACTACCCCAAGCCCGCCTTCCATAGGCCAGGGGATGGAAACTAGCACCAAAGGTGTAAATCCTGATAAAAGGGAAGGCATTGCCTTTTTTATAAAGTAAATAAAAAAACAACAGAGTACTCAAGTGAAGTAAGCACTAAGTAAAACTGGGTATAAGGTAAGTGCTGAAAAGTAAATGGGCCAGTATACAAACCCAACTGAAAGTACAATACAACTGAAAGGAAAGTACAACAATAGTAAGTAAAACGGTAGCACCGATTCATCCTTCAGAAATCCCACCTGAAGGGTGGGTACAGATAGTCTTCTCAGCTCCTCAGGTCTGGTCGTCCTCTCCATGTACGTCCCACCAGGTGGTCCACCTCCGGGTACCGTCCAGCTCCACAAGCCTCCACCTCGATCAGTGCTGTCTGTCGTCTGCATCCAACACAATGTAGTACGGGGATAGTCCGTGTAGGGGTGAGTAAATGATACTTAGTAGGGACCCCAAGACCCCCGAAGGTCTCTCAAAATCCACGAAGGATAAACCACAAAGGAAAGATACAATCACAAAGTATCAAACAACTCTACTTAGGTATATGCCCCTACATATGCCTAAGTAATCAGTTACAGTTCATCTCCAACTCTCGAGCCCAAGCACAACCCAGTCCACATTGGAAAACAAGTCAATCACATCGATGATAATGATTGAAAATCAAGACTCAGCTCACACAGGTATACATCTTTCGTATAGAGATAGAGATGATCGGATGTAGTCACTGATTCATCTAAGATGTCGGACCCACACAGGATAGAAGACCAGCTACTCTGCCGGACCCACACAGGATACAAGTACAGAGGTCAATACTGCCGAACCCACATAGGATAAAAGAATAGTAGTCATCACCGTCAAACCCACAATGGATTATAGTATGGTAGTCGTCGCTGTGGAACCCATGGAGGATTCCAGTACAGTAGTCGATGCAGTCGCATCCAGCTCTATGGTTCCCGCACACAACATGCTCGATTACGGGAGGGTCCGTTCCTCGAGCAAAAGAGTCAATACATCAACTATCATGAAGTCCAAATTTAATGTATCCTAAAGTTCCGTCTCGTCAAAAGAAACCCAACGCGACAGACGGTGCGTCAATCAGACGCCCGGTCTGAGAGTTATTGGCTTTTCTGTCCCAGGGGCCCGGTTGGTTTTTAAGCTAAAACCAACCCGACCATACTTAAAATGCGTCCAAACCTCAAGTAGAGTAAGACAAATGGACTGTATCATCAAGAGGAATTCAACGCAGTTGACGACATGTCAAACAGACATCCGGTCCTTAAGTTATAAGCGTTTCCACTCCAAGGGCCCGATTGGTTTCGGGTTCGAACCAACCCAACCATACCCAAACATTTCCGAAACCTCAAGTGTAATATACCAAAATTACCATCTCGATCCAAGTATTCCTATGAAACTAATGGTGCGTTGATCGGAGGTCCGCAGCTCAAGTAATAAGCAAAAGACAGAAAACGGTCCGAAGTGGGGGGGTCTAGGCCCGGACTGACCTGACCTAATCTCCCCCCTAGGTTGGCCCGGTAGGGCGCGACCCGGCCAGGCTGGGCATGGCCTGGCTCTGCCGGCGCGGCCCGGTCCACGCGACCCGCCCTGGCCCGGTCGGGGAGGGGGGGGGGGGGGGGGGGTGCGCTGGCGGGGCTAGCGAGCCGAGCGGGGGGCGCAGCCCCCGCTTTCCGCGGACATGGCGCCAGGGTGGCGCCGCTGGATCATACACGATCATGGGATCCCGCCCTCGCCACCACGGCTTCAGCCACGACGGGCTTCTTCCAGCGGCGTGCCAGGGTACTGCCTCCAGCCACTGGCGCCGCCGCGCCGGTGACCCACGCTGCTGGGGGCTTCCGCGGGCCACCAGAGTCATTCCAGTGGTCTGATTTTACTCCCGTCTGCACCTGCAGTCATCTCGGGACCCGTACATTACTACGATGGCCTCTAATTGCCATTGAGTTCTCGCTTCATTGTCTCCAAATATTCCACGCATCAAGAACAAAATAGTAGTAGGTTCGGACTTGTTCGTTAGTCCGTACCCACCGCGTTAGTGGTTCAAAACATCACCCAACAATTACACACCATGCCGAGGGTATAAATCACATAATGAAATATACAAATTCCCCTACCTCAACAATTAAAGAAGAACGTCAGCGTCGCGGTAGACGGCGACACGGTAGATGACATCACTAGGAAAGGGTTCGTAGGCGTCGTCGGAGTGCACCGAGGAGGAAGCGGTGTCTCCTCTCTTGTCGCGGAGAAGAGGATTGGTGGCACGTCGTTGTTCTTCGAGGAATCAGCGTTCTTCATCGTACTTCGTCGGAGGCCGGCGTTCTTCCAAAACCTCAAGAGTTCTCTTGATCCTCCCCCCACAACGAAAGCTCTCCCCCTTAACAAAATAATAGGCTCCTCATATTATTTTATTACACATGCAAAGAAAATCTCCCAAAATTAATTCACCACATTAAATAAAACGTGTTGACAATAAATTAAGGAAGGGAGAGGGAAGGTCCCCATTTATTAAATGCATTGGAAATTAAATAAAGGGGGGGGGGAGAGGAAGGATCCTCATTAAGTTATGGGTTAACAATAATTAATGGAGTGAGGTGGAGAGATTGGCATTTAATGGGGGGGGGGTTGCCAATTTAATGAGGGGTTTTTAATGAGTTTAGGGGAAATTAAATAATTGGGGCTCATGTGGGACCCACCTATGTAACATCCACACTTGGGTAGTTAGGTGGCTGTGGGACCCACCTTTAACTACCCATGGGAGGGAATGATGTCCTTATAAAATAAAAATTGTTCTGAAAAGTTTTTATTTACTTCATAAATAAACCCCCAATAATTAACTTCTCCTCTATTGAGAACACAACTACGGTAAGGATCAAGTTAAGAAATTACCGGCGTTGCGAGTTAATCGGTTCCCTCAGATTTTAATTCCGAGTACCAGTTCAAAAGATAGAATAACCCGCTCGTTCATTCACTGAACGTACCTAAGCTAATCTTCAGAAATTGACTCCGGGCACACCGGGCCTCAGAATCAAGCACCGTCAGAAGCCACAGACTCGTAAAATTCCAAGCATTTAAAAAAAAATTCCTTGAAATTTCCAGGTCTTTATAATAAAACTTTAAAACTATAACTCATTTAGTAACACCATAAGAAAGTAATCAAGCTCCCATAAAATTATCGTATAACCATATGACAATAAAGTAACAATTTATTATTAAATTTTATGAAAAAAAATTTCCATTTTAAATTATTAAATTAATTATAGAATTGTAAATAAAATATTTATGACATACAAAAATACCAAAACTTAAACTATGATCATTTTTTCAATTTTAAGATGTATAAAATGTTTTTACACATTCATGGGTGAAGTTTATATTTTTTTGTTCTATTTACTATTAATTACTATTCATACGGGTATGTTACTATTCATACTTTTCTATTCACTAAAAATTAAGTTGATATTATTAGACTCTAAATTTCTTACCGAACACAACTGTTGAATACCATTTTTTGAAAATAAATTCACATTATTAATTATTTATAGAATATAAAAATATTTTAAAATACCCATTTTTCCTAAATTCATCAATAATATACTTCCTATATTTATCCAGACATTTGAAATTCACAAACATTACCATAATAAGAAATAGAAATTTTATTTATATAAAAGGATTACACAACGTATCTAAGGTCTCATTACATAGCCCCTTATAACACCGGTATATGACCTAAGTGTAAGGTGTTCTATGGTGATAGAATCTTGGGGTGGATTGAACAACATTGCCTGAGTGGTGATTTCTATCAGCTTGAATTTCTCCCTTAGGTGATTCCGTTCAAGATTCACATGTTGAAGTTTAGATTGGGCTTGGTCCAGAGCAAATCCCAGTGATGCTACCTCCTTCACAAGCTCCGACAGATGGGCTTCATATGGCATGAGTCTACTAGATGATGCCATCGAATCTTCTTTCTGTATTAATTAACCAAGATCATTTGAATTTATAAACAATAAATGTAATGTTAAGAATTTAGTTTCCAGTGGTCATATTGACCAATGGCCATATAATAGTCAAAACCCAACAGTATCATTTAATTATACTCACTTCATTTATTAAATGATATAGTTTTGTTGAGTATAAAATAAAATAACAAACAAATTTAAAAATAAAAAAAATTGTGTCATTACAATGAGAATGGGAAGTTTCAAAAATGGGTTCCTTGATCACTGATTATAGCCCCATGAATTCCAAATCAAGAAAATATATACTCTTTCAAAAATTGGATCACAACATGATGGTAATTAGACTTTGTGGGAATGACATCAACCCATTTTGAGACATAATCAATAGGTAATAAGATGTATAGGTATCCCCTAGATTTTGGTAAAGGTCCCATGAAATCAATTCCCCAACAATCAAAGATTTCAACGACCAGAATTGGAGTGAGAGGAATTTGATTCCTTTTGGTAATGGATCCTAATTTTCGACACTGAGGAAACTTTTTGTAGAATTGGAAGGAATACTTAGTGAGGTTAGGCCAGTAGAAACCACTTTGTAGGACCTTTGTAGTGGTTTCTTTGTGGAAAATTTGAATCCACATGCCTCTGAAATCTTTCTAAGACTCGGGAACACATCCCCTTACAATTTTATCAGGACATAACTTGAAGAGGTAAGGATCATAGAAAAAATAGTGTTTGAAATCAAAAATTAATTTCATCTTAGCTTGGGTCCCTAGTAATTTTGTTATTTCACCCATAACCAAATGGTTTTATATGTTATCATACCATGAGAAATCACTCACAGAATTGAGGTGCTCATCGAGAAATGAATCAGACACAGAAACATGAGGTGATCTTTCTTTGAATTCCATCCTAGAGAGGTGATCAACTACAACATTTTCAACACCCTTTTTATCCTTAATGGTTAAATCTAACTCTTTAAGAAGAAGGACCCACCTAATAAATCTAGCCTTGACATCTTGTTTTTGGAAAAGGTGTTATAGGGATAAATGGTCGGTGAAGACAATGATTGGTGATCCTAAGAGATAGGACCTGAATTTCTCTAAGGCAAAGACAACAACAAGAAACTCTTTCTCAGTGGTGGTTTAGTTTATTTGTGCATCATTTAAATATTTTATTTTATAAGAAATGACACATGAATTTTTCTCACACCGTTTTCATAAGACTTCTCCTACAAAAAAGTCACTTGCATCACACATGAGCTCAAAAGGAAGTTTCCAATTTAGAGATTTCATGATAGGTGGAGAGATAAGAGCTGACTTGAGTGTAGATAACGATTATTCATAGATCTCTATCCATAAAAATGGAGAATATTTCACCAATAGAGCACAAAGTGGTCAATAAATAGAGTTGAAATTCCTAATGAACCTTCTATAGAAACCAACATGTACTAAAAAGGACCTCACTTCCTTAACATTTTTAGGAGAGTGATGGTGATGAATGATGTTGACCTTAGATTTATCAACTTCAATCCCTCTGCAAGATACCAGATGGCCTAGAATAATTTATTTACAATGAAATGGAATTTTTACCAATTTAAGATGATATTATTATCCTCACATCTTAATAAAACCCTTTCAACATTCATAAGTAATCCCTAAAAAGTATACCAAAATATGGAGAAGTCATCTATAAAGACCTCTAAACAACCCCCCACCATGTCTGAGAATATTCCCATCATACACCGCTGGTAGGTACCAGGGGCATTACATAACCCAAAGGGCATGTGATTGAAGGAAAAAGTTCCAAATGGACAAGTGAAGGTTGTTTTTCCTTGATCCTCTAAGGAGACTGCAATTTGATTATAACCTGAGAATCCATCTAGGAAGCAATATAATTGATGACCCACCACTCGCTCGAAGACTTGATCAATAAAGGGAAAGAGGAAATAGTCTTTCTGGGTACAATAGTTGAGCTTCCTATAGTCAATACAGACTCTCCATCCACTAATGACCCTTATGAGGAGAAGTTCACAATCCTAATTAGTGATCAAAAATGATTCTATCTTTCTTTTGGACAACTTGAATTGGGATTACCCACTCACTCTCAGTAATGTGGTAGATGATACCCACTTTCAAAAACTTAAGAAGTTATTTCATTACCACATCCACAAGATTTGAATTGAGTCTCTAATGAGGTTAAAGACATGGTTTGGATTCAGATTTAAGAACAATACTATGATTTCCAATGAGTGGGCTAGTCCCAGGAATATCATAAAGGGTCCATCCAATTTTTTTCTTATGATTTCTTAGGACATAGAAAAGCATAATCTCTTGATTGGATTAAATAGAGGAAGAAATGATAACTGGAAAGGCTCAATTTTCCACAAAGAATGCATACTTGAGTAATGAAGGTAGGACCTGAAATTTGAGATCATATTGGTTATCAATTTACAAGAAAGGATGGGGCTTTATATTGAATTCAGTTTTTTCTTCAAAATTTTTGAAATAATTGGTTCCTTGTGAACAAAATTTTTATCCACTAAATTGGCTAGATCAGTTTCATGAATGGGTATGGACTCAATTTTATTGATTTCACCAATGGTATCATTGATTGGTGATTTGAGAAAATCATCAATAGAGTTATCTGAAAGAGATTCAAGCCAAGGAGACAAATTTACCTCATGCGAACAAAGAAAATAAATCTCTTATTGACTTAAACATCCTTCAATAATTCCTTGATGTTCCTCAAGTTCACTATCAAAACTACCAATCCAATTAATCTCATGGATCTCTTTATCAACCCCAATTTGAGAGTTTTCATTGTAGATGTTCTAGTCTAGAATCATGTTTCCAAAAGTGATGGTCATGTTCCTATTTCGAACTCGGATAACAGAGTTGATTGTTGCAACGAAGGGACAACCAAGGATGATTGGGGTTTTCTCCCTAAAACCTAATATTTAATGATTCTCAAGGACAATAAAGTCATCTAGGTAAATGAAATTTTCAACTTTCTCCAAAAAATCCTTTTAGATCCCCTTAGGAACTTGAACACTACGATCAATAAGTTGAAGAGTGAAAAATGTGGGTTGGAGTTCCTTGATCCCTAACTGAAATACATGGTATAAGTAATGAGGTTAACACTGGCTCCCAGATCACAGAGGGCTTTGAAAACTTTGTTCTCTCCTAACTCAACATTGATGTATGTACATCCTGGATCTTTCAAATTTGGAGGAATGTTCCCTTGAATGGTGGTACTCACATTACCAGCCAAAAGGAATTGGTTTTTTTGTGAAAATTTACTTTTAAAAGTGAAAAAGTACTTAAGGTACTTTGAGTCGAAAGGAATGGTTTTGATTTCATCGATAAGTGGAATGTTCAACTTAACCTGAGAGAATATTTCCCTCAAATTTTCATTTAGTTCTAGTTTATATTTTCTTCTTATGCATTGAGTGAAGGGAGAATGTTGTTTAATTTTTTGGTGTGGTTTTAGTTCCTTCACATTCTCATTGGGTTTTTCAAAATCTGTGGGTGGTTCTTAAAAAAATTGATGATAGGTTTGTAGGAGAAAATAGACTTCTATCAATGATGAGGAAGGGATAACATGAATGGGAATGGGTTCCATAAACATCTCAAAGTTTTGTAGTTCTAATATCAATGATGAAACCTCAAAATTAATTATCTCCATTTTTTGACTCAATTTTTCAAGTAATAGCTGTGGATACATATGGATACGGGGTTGTGAAAGATGGTCTATTCTAAGAGTATAATTAAGTTGTTGGAAGTGCACATGAGGATGTTTAGATTGACCTTATTGTGATTGTAAGTCATTATAGGTTGGAATGTTTTGTGGAGCATGGGAGTTAAAACATTTTGGTTCATTTTTTTTTGATTTTTCCTCCAATAAAAACAATGATGGTCGTTGTACAGCACAATTTGTGTGGGGTATTCAATGTAGTGAGAGGTTCACTATGTTTGGATTTGTTTAAAAGTGATTTCTATAGAAGTGAAATTGGGGATGAGAATAGATATGTGGGGTGAGAAAAGGATGGCAGTTTCTAATATAAATTACTTAGGTCCCCAAAACAATCCCAAAATATGTTCTCACCCAAATTTACCCAAGATTTTAGGGTCAAGCGGTCACTTATAGTTTATCTTGGGTTGTCGAGTCCTTAGAGACCTAAGAAGTAACCTAAAAACACGTAAATTCTCTAGATTGTTTTTTTTCTATGAAGTTGACAACTTGGGTTGATTTTATATGGGTTTAAGTGAATTCTAAGAGACTTAAGTTAATTCAATTTAAAATAATGAGTTGATCCTAGGTTATAACTTTGGGTGGATTGGATGCATTCCTTTTTTCAACTATTTCAATTTCTTAGATTTGAGATGGGTTCATTTAAGAAGATAAAACTACCTAATCACTTTTTATTTTATTACATACACACCATAATACTAATAACCTATACACTTGGAGGATCAAGGTTTTAAGAACTCCAAGGTAAAGGTTCGTATTAGCACTTGATTTTTTTGGCCTTAAATTCAACAAGGATGAAGGAGTTTAAAGATCGTCAAAAAAAAATTCTCAATTAAAAGAAATTATTAGTCATTAATGGAGTGAGAAATAAAATAAAATCCATCCCATTGATACTCTCTTGGATAAACCCATAAGTGGGTTATCCCTACATTGATTCTATGGTTTCAATTTAAGTGAGAAGTAGACTAATGAGGGAGGAATTGAAGAAGTAAAAAAACAATGAAATAACGATCACTCCACCGTTGGGTAAAAATTTTAAAAGGTATGGTGTAAATAAATTCACACCTTGAGCCAATGGTATCAATGTGATATGAATAAGAATAGAATAAGAGGATAAGAATAACTTTTATTAAGAAACTTATGTGAAATGACCAACTTACATGAGAAAGACAAACTCAAGGCAACAAAATTGCAACATAACATTAAAATTAAACAAAGCACCAAAAATGATCAAATCCTCACCACCACTGACTTAAATAAGAATTTCAAGAGTCATGGGTAGTGATCCCAATATAAAAAATCATCCCACTTGAGTATGGTAGGCCTAGGGTGCTGGAAAGTAAGGGAGAGTGGACTTCATTATCCTTGACCTGAAGTGGCAGCCAACTTGTATCCATTGAAAAGAGGTGCATAAATGACCATATATATGGATGAATTAGAGTGGGACATAGAAGAAGAAAATTTATCACTGGATATCTACCAACCTCCTATAAAATTTCATCCCAAATAGATTTTTTTTTGTGAGATATGATCGAAATGGAGGAATGTTTTTCTGGGCCACAGAATCTGGACTAGAATTTTATCTCCAAAATGGGCTGCCTAGAACTCCATTAAAACATCCAAATTAGATCTTGTCACTATTGGATGAAATATTCCCCATGATTTTATATATCTTTAGTTAATGTTTTAGAATCATTGGGCTTGGATCTTGTCCACTATAGTCTCTTTATTGGGCTACTGCCCAATTTACTTTTCCTAGAATGTGTTTCCATGAAAGCCCATTTTGGTGGTCTTAAAATGTGAATATTCAAGTACTCCAAAATAATGAATTGTTCCTTATATAATTAGAGACCTAAAATTAAAGTATAAAAATAAAATCAATACTATTTTTTATTTTAGGATGCGTTCAAAAATGTACTAAGTAATAAGGTACTTTAACAAAGAATTACAATCATAATGTGAAATAATGTTCAAATTGTAAAATGAACTAAAAATAGTATTTATGAATAATTAATCTCATTAATATTATAAATATTAATAATTAATATTAGCCTATTTTAGTGGATAATCATTGGGAATTTAATTCACTAGGGTAATAATAAATAATTTACACAAGTGCCTTAATTATTTTATTAATCCTAGTGAAAAGCCCATGTCAAATAATAACAAAATCATTATTATTTCTTGACATGTACTTATATTGAAAGTTATAATTAAATATTATTTAATAAAATAATATTAAATATTATTATTTATCACTGGACCCTTAACTCAGTCTGTCAATCATCCACTATATTTATTGAACCTTGAATAATGACTATTTATTTATTAAATAAATATCACTGCATTATTTTCCAATAAATATATAAATATTATATTCAATAAATAGAAAATAAATATTTATTAATTGTTCCAACCACATTATATTATATCGAATAACTAGTATTGAAATAAATGTGATAAGACATCCATTAATAATTATTAAACCACAATCGAGGATAATCTTTATTCAACTTGTTAAATAATAAATAATATATTATTTAACTTAGATACTAGATACACTTAGTGTGTTACCCTCTAGGCCTATTTCTTAGTGGAATTAGGCAGAGCATCCTAAGGTCTAATGTTAGCATCTAGAAACACACTAAGGAACCCATAGATAAAGAAGTTAATGCCGAAATGACATGTCACCTCATATGAACGCTTACCATGTAATATAATCCCTTTGTCTTGATATCTTCAATCAAGTGGGTTGTATGCATGTTCCATCAATCCATGTGCTCGATTTCTCATTATTTGACTTCCTAGAAATTGAAATTTTTAATAGAACACCATGGACATAGATTTATTTAGGCTATATCATTTCCATAAAAGGGAATGAGATATCAACTTCCATTATGGAACAGAAGAGAAAAATCATTTCTCACATTTTTCATTAATGCAGTATTACTCATGATGAACCCAACATATCCTACCTCACCATGAACATATGTCATCACAGTTTTTTCCAATACATCTAAGTTCACAAGTACTAATACCCATTAATAAAAATATTAAATTCTAAGGACCAATACACACATCCACATATATGAACATCTAGTGGCACTTATTAATGTGTATTTCCTACTAGTGAGTCTCGTTCTCATAATATCCTCTTGAACATTATCAAGGGTGTACACCATGAGAAGGTGCCTCAAATTCCTATGAGTCTCCACCTCTAATATCCTTTACCATTTGTGTCCCTTCAAATGATTTCATCTGGCTATATAACATATGTTCAAGAATAGTGTTATGACACTTCTGGGTTCTCATCATATTAGGGTTCTTCTATGACATTTTAGTGAGACAAATACTCTTAGGAAATTATCACATAAAATAACATATAGAAGAACAATCGTGATGTGACAAGAAGTTTATTAATATCCATCTATTGAATATATTTTTATTATAAAGTACAAAATAATTTGGTTATAGGGCACCAACCCCGACAATTACTACATTTTCCTGTTTTTTAAATCATCATAAATCATTATATTCTAGTAAATTCATATGGTGGGATAAAAGACTGAGGGTAAAGTCTTAAAATGAGGACTTATGATGTGAATAAATTCATATGATAGAAGTAAAAGTCTTATGATTAGCTAAAATATTTAGACTCAGTACCTAAATTCTTATGTTTGGAAGTAAAGTTTTATGACCATTGTAGGAAAATACTTATGCTCAAGACTTATCCATTTTTATATGGACTCTAAATTGAAAAATTCTGCAGGTATCTTAAAACAGACTTGGTATTTCTCCAAGTATTATCCAAACTTATTCAAATAATCTTGTAACTTCTTCAAAAGATCATTGTATTTATTAGAATAATTCTAAACTCCTTCCAATGAAAATATAAGGTGTTTCAGAATATAAAATACTTAAATAAGAGTATTTTAGTGATTATATATTCCATATCCGATGTGAATATTCTTCAATCAATCTTAATAAGTTTCTAATCACTTCAACCATCATCTAGGAGTTGTATAACACTGATTACAACAACCAACTTGCTTTTTTATCCTTGTATGGGTTCTTTAATTTTACCTAATTATCCTCCCTACTTTGTACATGACTTATACGTGTTCTACATAACCATACAATATTTCAATTTGTAGGTTCTGTATGGAGACCCCAATATTTTTCACATTCTATTACATGATCCTTAAAACATAAATATCTAATAATATAACATAAGGATCATAAAGGCTTAGTGTCTTTGGAAAACTAGGTTTATATTACATCAAAAGAAACTTAAAACATGGAATCATTAATTTATTATTCATGGAGAGATCCTAAAATATATTTTATCACCTAAAACTACATGGGATAACATCGGGAATATATAAAGAAATTTTTGAGCTAAAAATCTTCATAAGGGAATAAACATGATAAAGAAACATAAAATGAGAGTCAAACGTATAATATGATATCATAAAAGAGAAATCTCCTGAGTAATTTTATGGAATAATATCATGAATAAAATGGTATCATAAGATAATTTAATCATAGTAAATGTGGAAATCACATATAAAATTACATAAACAAGTGTCAAGTCTAAATATCTAGAAAATATCACATGGTGGAAAATGTCCAGAAATAGATTAGGCTTACTCCCTAATCCCATACATGATGTCTCAAGAGACTATAACTTTACCCAATGAATTAAAGCACTATCTAGGCACAACCATCATAATATATTCATGATATATGTGTGACACATAAAAGAATCAATAATAATTCATATCATATGAATTTACCATGGAAATAAAATGAGTTGCATAATCATTCTTCATATTATAAAAAATGGAAATTTTATAATGAAGGAATTTGAGAAATGGTCATAATCCATGTATTAACACATAAAAGGAAGGGATAATATTCTAGTTATATATGTGAGAGAAATATATACAAAATTTATAATCATTAAATAACATTTATAGAGATATAAAAAGTGATTGAGAGAGATAAATTTCATAACCTGAAGGAATGAGTGGTTTGAAGAGATCCCTTACCTCAAGTCTGATTTGCCATGTCTGTTATTTATCATCATGAATAATAAATATATGATAATAATTTAAATTATTAGGAACAATTTTAAATTTCATTATTCCTTTTATTTTAATTATTACCATGTAATATTCAATTACTTGACTGATAAATTTCTTGTCAGATGTTTTAATGATAAACAACTCATATGCCCAAAATCACATTGGTAAGTTGACTATGGTCAAAGAGATTACTAATTAATAATCTATAGAATGGTAAAAATAAAATAGTTATCATTTGTACACATAAATTATACTTTGTAAACCATCTTTGAAATATGGTTATGAACTACGTTACAATCATTGAGACTATAGGCCGCACATACGCATGAGTAACATTTCCATTTTTCAAAGATCATGATGGAAGGAAGGTAAGTGTTATTTTATATTTAAAATATGATAATTATATCATAAATATAATTTTTTAAATACCCTTATACATATCATCAATGTTATGTGGTAATAAAAACAAATCACAATGCTTCGTAGGGCAGTAGTCCACCGTACACATGAACAATGTTATCATTTATTCAATGGATGACAAGGTAAGAAATTATATAATATATTAATTTTATATAATGTTTAATAATTCATTAATATCATATATAAACATAAAATTATTCTTTATTATATTCCAAGTAAAGTGTAAGTAAAAAATAAATCACATAGTTTCATGAGGTGATAGTCCACCATACACTCAAGAAACATCATCATATTTTCTACGGAATGGGAAGTAAGAAAGTCTATATGATATTATAATTAAAAAAGTGTAATTATATCATAAATAAAATAAATAAAAATTATATACATCATTATATCCATCCATGATAAGTTGTGTTGGAAAACTAATTTTGTCGGTACGTGAGGCGGTAGTCGCACATGAGCCTCAGCCCAGTTGGTGAGGTATCCTTAAGTGCATACACAAGACCCAGGTTCAAAACTAGGTAGAGGAATATTTCTGGATTATAGTAGCAGGTACTGTAGCAGAACTGTACATGGTACGGGTACTGTAATAGGTAATGTAGCATGTACTGTTCGTTACTGTAGTAACTGGAACTATTCACCTTGGGCCACCGGTTTGGGCTTGGAGTCCTTAAGGATTTTGGGCCACCCAGGAATTTGGGTTAGTAGGGATTTTAGGCCACCTTTAAGGCCTTTGGGCAACCTCAAGTCCTTCGAGCCACATGTAGTTTCCCTAGACACACTACAATAAAAGGAGCAGCCCCATAAGAGGATTCAGAGCAGGTGTACTCACCAGAGCAGACCAAAAGGATTTTTCAAAATGAGAGGTTATGGATATGACATCGGGACCAGCCTGTTATTGGATGGGAATCTTATCCAGAAGGCCATACGAAGGTGGAGATCTACTATCATGATAAAAATGCTGGGGAGGGGCAGTTCCTTGTAGATAGTCTGGTTGAATTCCTTAATACCTTCGGGTCATGTAATCTCCTAAGCCTACGGGACATGTAATCTCTAATCCTACGGACCTTGTAAGGGTTCCCACTCATACCTTGAAATGGGGGTTATAAAAAATCAATAAAAATGAAGGCCTTAGGGCCATTCGGGTGGGTGCTAGGCGGTAGTCTATCGTACACACGATCTATAATTATGTTTCCAATTTGAGGAAGGAGGAGATAATTTTTAGCCATAAAATTAAAATAAAAAAATATAAGTATATATAATATACTCAGGATATTATATCATCATGTTTTAATAATATTTTAAGGATGTGTAAGAGTAAATAAAATAAAACACTCAGTTAAGGACACTACCTCTTCTTCGAACAATTTCTTTTGGTTTAAACCAAAAATACTTCCTAGGTTGGATTTATGACTGAAAACAGATTTCTAATATGAGGTTAGGGAATTAAGAAATTTATTTATCTATGAAATTTATGAAATAATTGGTTTTTGAAGTGTGTAAATGAGAAGAGTGTGGGTGGCCTTTTATAAGTGGGGGTGAGGGTACACTTGGAATTTTTTAAAATAATGAATTCGACTCATGTTTTTCTCCTGAAAAAAGGATATAAAATAGAAAATTTTAAAACCATATAATATATGAGGTCTGAATATTAATATAAAAAAGTAATTAGAAAATTTTTAGGTCATTTTAACCCTTATATTTTTAGTTTTACCCCTAGTAAACCCGTTTTTACCTTAACCATAATAAATATTTTACTGTTTTCACTATTCATTATGGTAAAAAATTAAGTATACCTTATTATATAATATAATTATTATTATCAAAAATATGGAATACATTTTTACAAATTACATAAAAAATAGAAAAATTAAACCTCAAAATTGAACACACAGTCATGTAAAAAAACTGGTTTAAAAAAAACATTTGTAAGGAAAAGATGATCACATAACAACCATATAACAAGTAATAATAATTAGATAAATTTAAAATAATTTTTATAAATATTTAATATATAATTTTCATTTAAATAATTCATGATTATGGGTTATTTTAATTATTTAAAATGGATAAACATTATACACTTTAAACGAGTTAAAAAATGGTGTTCTGAAGCCTAAAAATAAACTTATACTAAAATCTAGTATAAAGATGATTTAAATTTAATTAAATTGATTTAATATAACTAAATAATACTTATGTTAATTTTAAATAAATTTAAAATTATAATGGTATTTAATTTATTAAAAAGAAATAAAAATTTTATAAAAATCTGTATTTTCACTATTCACTAAAAAGGTAATATTTTTTGAAAAATTACAAAAAAAAATCGTAAGATAATTTTGATATGATGATTTAGAAAATAAATTTAATTTTTTAAAATAAATTTTCTAAAAGTGGTTAAAATTAATTTTAAATTATGCATGCAAAGCGTGACTAAACCTCCTTTTAGAAAAATTCAGTTTTTTCAGAAAATATTTTTTCTTTCAAATGGTTCTTATTTTTTCTCTAATCAATAGATAACCATTAATTTTTTTTACATGTGTAAACCATATAATATTAATATTTTAGTTATTATTGTTCATATTCACCAATATAATAGCTAGGATATAATGGTATTGTTTAAATAATATAATTTTAATAAAGTATAACATTTCACTTAAACCCAGTAATGTGTGCATCAAAAGCTATTAAAGAGATTGAATTTAATTAAAAATAAATATATTGTGAATTATCAGGGTGTTAAATTCTTTACCCCTTAAGTAATTTCAACCTCTAAATTTCATATTACATACTAAGGTGAAAATAGGTTAGGGTACTTTTGCCTCATCACCTATTCTAATTCCCAAGTTGCTTCCTCAAACTTGTGGTTTTGCCAAAACACTTTGTCTAGGCAAGTTGTCTTGTTTCATAGAACTTTGTCTCTATGATCCAGGATCTTCATCATCTTCTCCTCATAAAAAAATTATTTATCTAATGGTACCATATCTATATTTAGTACATGTGAGGGGTTTGGTATGTAGTTCCTTGGGAAGGATACATAGAACACATCATGTACTTGGGATAGGTTAGGTGGGAGTGATAGTTAGTAGGCCACTACTCTGATGTGATCAAGAATCTCAATGTGGCCAATGTATCATGGACTAAGATTTCCATTCTTCTCAATCTTCTTGAATTTCTTCCAAGGTGAAATATAGAAGAAAACTTTATCTCAAACCTCAAACTCTAGGTCCCGTCACTAGTTATCTGCATAGATTTTATGTCAAATTTCTATGGATTTAGTGTGGAATTGAATGGTTTGGTCCTTCTATGTCATCTATTGGGAAATATCAGGTCCTGTTAGCTTCTACACACCAACTTCATCCCAATTTGTTGGAGTCCGACACTGCTTCCCATACAGAGCCTCCTAAGGTGCCATTTGAGTTCAAGAGTGGAAACTATTGTTACATAAGAACTATAACAGGGGAAGATTCTAACACAAACATTATTAAAAATGAATTTAATAAGATATAAACATATACTCTAGAATTGGGATGGTTCTCTCATACTGACCATCAATTTGAGGGTGATAAAAAGTGTTGAAACTGAGTTTTTCATCCAATACTTATTAAATGCATCTACAGAACCTTGAGGTAAACCTCAGATATCGATCACATAAACTAGGGAGCAGAACTACATGAAATCCTAACAATTCACTTATGTATTCTTAGAAAATTAGTCAAGAGATAAATCTTCCTTAATAGTAATAAAATGTTCCAACTTTGTAAAGTGGTTGACTACCACCAAGATGGAGTTATTGCCTTTAGGTGTCCAGAGGAGTCCTATGATGAAATCCATGGTTATGTTTTCCCATTTGTATACTGATATGGGAAATGGTTTCATCATAAAATTATAATTTTGTTGTTCATCCTTGACTTATTAGCATACCAAGCATCAAGATGTAAATTCTTCAATGTCCCTCTTCATGTTATCCCACCGAAAGTTCTAATTTAGATCTCTATACATCAAAGTGATTACCAGAAGAATAGAGAAGGGTGATCTATTCACATTATCAAAAATCTACCTCTTTAGCTATGGTTTTGATAAGACACATATCTAGGTTACAAACCTTATAACTCTATCCTTAGCTAATTTTAAATCTGGAATATTCACCACCATTTTCTATAAAACCTCATCATCTTTAAAGGCCTACTTGATCCTCTCAATAATGGATGGTTGATCTATTATTTGAGAAAGGTAGGACAACGATCCTTTTACTATTCACATATCCATCCTTTAAAAATATAAGAAGATTGGATCCTTCTCAATTCTCATCATTGATAAATTTTTTGGATCCTTTATACTTAGAAAATCTGACACCTTGTTTACTTTCCTAGGATTATAATTGATTGAGCAGTCATAGTACTTGACCAGCTCTAACCATATTTATTGGAACATTTCAATCTCTTTCTATGTGAATATATGTTTGGGGATCTTGTGATCTGTATATATATTTCAGACTTCTCCCCATAGATATAATGTCACCAGATCTTCAATGAAAAAATTATTATAGCTAACTCCAGGTCATTCATGGGATCGTTCTGATCATGATATTTCAAATTCCTCGAGGAATAGGCTATCACTTTATCATTCTGCATTAGTATACATCCCAAATCCTTCTTTGAAGCATTACTATAAACCATAAAAATTTCCCCATATTGAAGACATCATAAGTAATGGTGTAGTGATTAGCCTTTTTTTCAACACCTTAAATATCTCTTCACATTCACTAGTTTAGAAAAATTTTACTTCTTTCCACATTATATTGGTTAGTGAGTTTGAAAATCATGATTTTTTAGAAATCATCAGTAATATCCATCTAATACAAGGAAACTATGAATATCTATTATAGATGCAAGTGTAGGGAATTCCTTGATTGCCTTTGTCTTAGAAGGGTCCACATATATCCATTTACTAGTGATAATATTCCTCAAGAATGATACTTTCTTTATCCAGAACTCACATTTACTATAATTTTCATATAAATTCTTAATACTGGAAGCATTTCCTATCCCCATAGTTCCAAACCATGGGTGTAACTCATAAAAATGTGGGTATAGTATATACCCATGGTACTATGAATCGTGGCTAATGGAGTCTTAAATATAGATATATTACTATGTAATTTATAGAAACCATGGGAATAGGCTAGGTTTTATCATCTTGTGTTTTTGGGTTGGATGAAATTCTAATTGTTTTTGAATTTTATCATTTGGTGGATGGGATGATTTAAAAAATATATTCAGAATGTAAACCTGAGTTTTGAAACACTTAAAAGTGTTTTTTATAGACTTGTTTTAAGGCTCAATAGGTTCCTTAGGTGTTCTATCAAGTTTCAGGATCGTTAGGATCTAAAAAATCAAATCAAGAATAACTGGTCAGGGCACACAATTTTTCTGAAACCATACGACCCACCAGGTGAAACTGTGTGACCAATATAATGGACCTGGAGGTCTTACAAAGTTTGGTATAACCATGCTAGAGGATCCACATGTTCATGTTCCTTGCTACAAATATTTTATAGTGGAGACTCTCACTATTTGTTAACAGTTTCCCAAACTATGTGCATAAACCATACGACCTCCAACCTTAGGCAGTAGCTCGAGCACATTTGGCGCATAGTTTGGCCAACCGTGTAGCCAAACAATGTTCCAATTTAAAGTGTGTGAAATAAACATTTCTCCCTATTTTATTATTTTATAATCCTCCTGCTTTCTTCCCCAATGTGTAAATCCTCTCCCCTCCACTCTATCTCCCCTTTAGTCTCCTATTAGGCATGGAGTTAACTCCTCTGTTCAGTGTCAGAATCAAGTGTCACTGGTCTTATTGAATGTGTATCAGTTAGAGATTCCATACTTTATCTCCCTTATCCATTTATCTTTATCTCAACTAAATTATCATGTTAAGATATAATTCTCCCTATTTTTATGGAATTCACCCATTTATTAAATTTATCTAGAACTAGGCTAAATCAAACTTAAATATTGGACGTATGGGTCTTCTGTGGGTTATGGTAGGTGGTCAAGATTCTTCCCCTTATGTTTAGTTACATTTATATTTCACTTCATTGTTCTTCACAATGGAACCTTCTAGTGGTACCTCTTAAATGTTAAATTATTTTACATTAAAAGGTTCCCTATGCTTATTATGATCTTATATAGTGGTGAATCAACCTGTTGGTTGATCGCCTTGTCTTGATCTACCCTAATGGGAGTGCATACCTTCTAGAACCACAAATACCTTAACTTAAAATTGATAATACACATCATGGTTTTGGGTTTACTTTGAAATAAATGTTTTTAATGACAAATAATTAATGTAATTAAATATCCTTGAATTAGGTCCATGTTTCACACTTTTTTGCTTTAGGCCTTATACTTCATATCACATGCCATATGCCCCTCCTTGTTAGAATCTTGGACTAATTATATTGAATCTAATTGGTTGAACACCCTTGTAGGTGTGTTTATCTTATGATAAATTACTCAAAGTAACAAATTGAATTGATATGAATTGTAGGACATGAGTTTGTCCCTTCATCTTGATGCTTATGTTCAAACTTCATTGCTCATGAATTATACTATGTTTCATATGCCATTACCTTGCAATCATGCTTATTATGGTTATACCTTATTTATTATGCTTTATTATTATGCCCATATTATGTTCCATATACTTGTGCAAGTTGATTATGCTTATGCTTAATTCCTATTATCTTTTGGATTATGCCATAATTTCCTGATTTTGATAAAATACTCAGGCTAGTTTGTTGAGAATGTTTTATATGCAATGAATTGTGATGATATTCGATATTGGTTGCTATGACTTGCTTAATTATGGTCTGATAGAGAACAAAAGTCCTAACTTAAGGATTCCATGGACAGACTCACCATGATTAGTATTCGATCTACTTGACGCATCAAGAGTGACACTTGGCTTTCCTTGTACAGGATCACCAAGAAGATTATTATACCTACATGTGACACTAGTTAC
This sequence comes from Viscum album, assembly GCA_963277665.1. Taxonomy (NCBI): domain Eukaryota; kingdom Viridiplantae; phylum Streptophyta; class Magnoliopsida; order Santalales; family Viscaceae; genus Viscum; species Viscum album. The sequence goes on from OY728156.1 coordinate 26,482,800, forward strand.
CTAGTGGAAAAATTGTAGATGGGATCATTGGAAATAATTTTATAATATTCCTTGGGTGATACTTAGTTTTCTATGTGAGATACATGTGATGGGCTCAATAGTTATGCTTACACTATGCCAAGAGTGATACGAGGGATGCTTATTATGGGTCATCTTGGATGGGCTATGTGTTATTGGGTATTTCGAGAGATCCTAAAGTAACCTTTGGTATTCCTTTATAGATTACATTAGATGATATCAAGATGCTGCACTTGATTTGAAGGATGCTTTGCCTACATATGGTTCCCTTTTTATTTAAATTATTAAAGTGTTTGACTGATGTTATAGGGATGCATCTGCTAAGACAAAACACAATCTTGGGTTTGGTCCACAAATCATGTTTTTTTTTGTGATAAACCATGTGCACAAATTAATACTTCATACAGGTTCCTTTGGTTTAGACATATGACTTAGGCTGAAGTAGTTAGTGGTGGTCAGGTATCTAGGTGGAACCCGAACTATCATGTTTTATTTATTTATTGCCTTGAATTTTTTTATTATAGGAACTTCGATTATTTTATATCATATATACAAGATTGATCTAGACACCATTGGTTGTATCTTACTGATAATATCTCACACCCTTCTCAGGCTGCTATTGCATTGGTTATTTGAGCAGACCTCTTGTTTGTAGGTATATCGATTATTTCATATATTGTGCATTTTACCTGAGAGTTAGAAGCACAAAACTGAGTTAGTACTTAAAGTGATCATGGAGATCTCCCTCAAGTCCTTTTTATTCATTTCCTTTTTCATGTATTGTATCATACCACTTGCTATATATTTCCTACTTTATTAGGCAGCTTTAAATGGACATGCAAGCATGGATGTATAACTGAAATTTTCCATATGGTGTTCAGTTATTATATGTTTATTGCACTACTTTGTCATTTTTTATTAATTCTTTTTTGACATTTCCTTATTATTATAACACTTTTATAATATAGTCACAAGGGTATAGTCTCCAAAATAGACCACAATGAGACCCTCATAGCTAGTCGGTGACCTCTGGTATATGGGGAGGCATGTTTGATGCCATACAGTGATCGGTCTAGCTAAAAGTTCCATAGTTAGTCAGGTCTGGATGATATAAAGTGGTATCAAAGCTATTTTTACATTGTCTAACTATTTTGGGTTGGTATTTAGGAGACTAGGAATGTGTTAACACTTGGTAAATAACCATTCTTCGGAGTGGTCAACCAATTTATGGGAAAAATACCAAGTGTCCAGGGATGGTATTGTTGTTCATGATATTCACTATTACAGTTGATTATGATTTCACCTCGAGTGAATGGTGTAATTTCCTCCGGTTTCTACTTTATTATATTTATAGAATTTTACACTTGGCCTGGTAAGATAAATAAGTATAAATACATGCATCATGATAGGCCCATAGTAATTCTCATTCCATGCATATTCCATGTCATGTAGATTGCATTTCTAGGTTTCTGAAATTTGTTGATGTGAATGGTGCCTTCAATTAGCATGAATTTTTATATTCCATGTTAGGAATTTTAAGGACATTCTTATTTTTTTACATTATTAGGTAATTCCTTAGTTCTTCTTTCTTTAAAATATGATGTGTTATTTATCTAGTATATTTACCTATACAATATGATTCAATAATTTATTTATCATAATTTTCTTGTATACTATGGTTGGGTGTTTTCCCTATTGACATAGGGGATTTTCATGCTTATTTTTCATGTTTCTATTTTAATTTATCATGTTTAATTTATTTACTAGTTGTGACATTTTTCCTTGATATAATTCTAATGTAATGGTGAGTTAAATTAAATGCCAACATCAATCTAAGATGTTTTTTCCTACATATATTGACTATGAAATTATATTTGAAAAACCAATAATGATATGTTTGAGGCATAAACCATTGGTTGAATGGGATGAAACATATGGGTTAAAATTAAATGAGATCTAATTTTCAATTCATAAAGTTTATAGGCACTTTATAAATTGGAAAATGGTGATCCATATAATTGAACCATATTTATGAGCATTATACATATACACACATAAACTATTGTATAAATATAAATTATGATTAAATTTTGACCTAAAATAAATTGGTTTATGTTATGAAGGCTTGTAATTCTATTATTTAGGCATGACAACCCATATAAATAAATTCCTAAATGGAAAACTATATCAGGTAGGTCAGTTGGGGATTGTTGTTTTTGATAAATATTTGACTCAACCTAAGTTGGTCGGTGATGATGCTTTGTGATTATGAAATAAAACCATTAATGGTGGGTTTAAAAGTCTTAATTATTTAAATAAAATGGGGTTTCATCTTGATGAACCCAAAATAACTTGAACAGGACCCTGGTAGGTCACTTTTTCTTTTGATATTCCCTAGTACTTAACCCCATGGGGGTATATTTATGATATATAAAGATGGTAATTTGAAGTGTTCATATCCATTTATATGGTTTTAAATATAATAATATGGTGTAATTTTACCTTACCAGACCCCCTTAATTAATAAAATACTTTTTATCTACCGTTAAACCTTACTATTACATGAGGCATTAGTTAATTTAAATTCCAATTTCAACCTAAAGGGTGTTATCCTCTATATATTTGAATTAAAATATAATTTAACTAAGACATTTGGGAAAGCTTATAAATAATTAATTTTATATAAAATAGGGGTTTATTAAATCAATATAGTAATTAGATCGAGATTTCAGTAAAGTAAATAATGGTTAAAAGGAATTTTGATAAACCTTTCCTTCTGCCTAGTGGTTTTTTCTAAATAATGTGCCTTGTATAAATATTTTCCTAACTAGTACTTGATGTTAATTTGATCCTTTAAAATTATTAAATAATTAAATGAAAATTAGGAAAATGAATTAATAGAGAACATTAAGTTGTGTTTTAGCTTCATTCCTTGAGTAAGGGAAGTTTAAACCTTTAATAAACATTTCTTTAATGCAGGAATGTGAGCGTTACCCATGGGACCTTTCCTCTATAGATCAAACTATAATGATAGGACCTTAAGCCTAATAACCTTCTTGGTGTGACTCCCTTATAGAGTCGACATTTCCTATTTTTTAAAGGGGTTATCCTGGGGTAGGTAGAAACCTTAGATCCTCAAAACCTTGCTAAATTCCTGCGAACCTTTTTCTAACGTATGGTAATATTTGGGTGCCATTATCCATTTAGGAATCTTAGTTTCTAAAATAACACCCTTGTGTTGAAATGTTTTCATGTGTTTTTTGTACCATTTTTATGGGTATGATCATCATGAAGTGATCAATTTTAGTGGGATATACATTCCAAGGTAATGGTTAGCCACTTAGTAGGTCGTGCTACCCTTATTTTCTTTCCTCTTCAATGTTGGACAACTCAGAGATTGATATCCTGTTTTATAGTCATACTGAGTAATGTGATTCTAGTTTAGTTCATTTTCATGGTACATCTGATACTTTAATGCATAATATTGATGATCCTATGGATAGTATCAAGGATTTTCTATTTTATCAGGTGATCTTGGTGTAATATGCATCGACATACGTGATACCATCGAGTGGATAAACGATAAAAAGATCCATTTGAGTTTTGTGGAATATGTTAAGCCTTTAGCTATGTTACATCAATCATAGGTCATATTTGGATTAGAGTGACCTGAGCATTAAAGAAATTCTACTCATCCCAATGCTCATGATGATGTTTAAAATTGGATTAGGATTTTTGACGCACTGTTCAGTCATCTTGGATTTTATGCCTAATTCTATAGCATGTGTGAACATAACTTGGAAGGATTGTCATGTTTATGTCTAAATGTGAATATAATATATCATATTCTAGTATCTATTATGTCCCATTAGTTTGTTTTAACACATTTAAAAAATCATTATTTATACCTCTAGGACCCACAGTTAGTGGGTGATGGGGTGTGTTCCTTGGGACGAGTTTCATTTTCAGTAAATATGATAATAAGGAAACTCCAAAGGTTGGAAGAGTGGTGTCAATTTTGGTTCAGAGGTTTTTTTCCAAGTATAAGGATCACAACCAAGATGTCTATTTGGAAATGTTTAGTTCTTCTCTTAAGTTCCCTTGTGTCTGGTGAGATTTCTTTAAGTTGGTGCTTGCAATAGATCATGGTGATGTTGTGGTTGTCTTTATGTGCAACCTTTGAAGACGTTGCTGGTCGGGGATGGGCCATGATGGATGTGTTTGAGTGATCAAGGAATCCCTTAGGTGGTAAGGTCTTGTGATTGGTTAATGGTGATTCATTGGAAGGTTAAGCCAAGCTGCTTCCTAAAGAAGTCAACCAATAATGTTTTGACTGCTCTTCCTTTCCGTTGTTGGTGTACGATGGGTTTAGAACCATACCGAGCACTTCGCCTTGAGGTATTAAGAGTGTCTCATATCTTCTTAGAGGTCATTTAAATCCTTTAATTGTACACTTCTTTTATATATGACCATCTCCCAAATCTTGACATCATATGGGTACACTGAGAGAGATTTAGTTATATACTGAACAAAATTTTAAAGATGTTGGTCTTGATAAGTGGTATCTATCAGAGTTGTGTGCCAGAAGCATGATTTTTATCACGGAATGGTTTTTACTAAGTGATAATTGGGTTCCCAAGTAATAACTTTTTAGATAGACTCACAGACACCAGCCAGTTCTTGACCTTATTGCCCAATGGATGCTACTTTGGGATTAGTTGGTGTTCTTGGTTCATAAGCATTCAACTTTATACCATTTTATCACTTGTAAATGTTGGAGTATGGAATACCTTGGATGATCTCCTTAGTTCCCAGTTAATGATTCCGAGGTGACCCTGGACTTCCAATAGACATAGATGGGTTGTTCTAAGGGTGATGATCCATGTATGTCAGACCAAGTATACCCCATGTTCATGATAAACAAGACAACTGAAATGGATGTTTAGCCTTAGTTGTAATAAGAAGATGGTTATGGGATTTGGTATATTTGTTCAATGTAAATTATTGGTTCCTTGGAGGAAGACATCATGTTTTGGGTTTGTGTTATTCTAAACTTATAAGTCGATTGTTTTGAGAACTTTCTGCCAGAGGTGGATCGATAGGTTATCCTTTAGTTCTGTTCAATGCGTTCTGTAAGAAACCATTTCAGGCATGCCTTTAGGATAAGATGGGTGTGAGGTAAGTAGTGGCTGAGGTTTTTTCAAGGAAAAGTAGAATTGAAAAAGATAAATGAGGTAAAATGGTATTCAACCATTCTTTCAATCTTTAAATCTTCCAAGAGTGATATTAGAGCACTAAGGGCATGTTTAAGTAGACAATTCTAATGATGGAAATGCTACAATTCAGAATTGGATCCTTTAAATGATAGAACCTATGGTGGGAATTCACCATAGGAACATTGTTTAAATAGATAGTGTCATGATCATGTCTTGGGATACATAGGCTCAATTAAGCTCTGTCTCGATGTTTCAGTTCGAAATACCAGTGTTATCTCAAGTTCCTATGGATTATGGGTTGTCTTGGATGAGCTATGCGATATTGGGTATTTTGAGACCTTCTATAGTGAAACTTGGTATTCCTCTATATATCATGTTGTATAGTATTAGGATGCTTCACTATATTTGAAGGATGATTTTACTATTTTACATATGATTCACTTTTTTATTTAAATTATGAAATTACTTGACTGATGTTCTAGGGACACATTTGCCAAGAAAAAACACAAGCTTGGGGTCAGTCCATACATCATGTTTTATTTGTGATGACCCATGTACACACATTAATACTTCATAAAACTTCCTTTAGTTTAGACATAAGACTTAGGTCAAAGTAGGTAGTGGTGTTCTGGTATCTAGGTGGAACCCGGACCGTCATGTTTTATTTATTTATTACCTTGTATTTTTTATTATAAGAACATTGATTATTTTATATCACATGAACTAGATTGATCTAGACACTGTTGGTGGTAGTATAATGAGTATATATCACACCATTATTGAGCTTAGATTTCATTGGGGGTATTCAAGAAGACCTCTTATTTGTAGGACTATTTATTATTTCTTGTGTTGTGCATTTTACCTGGGAGTTAGGAGCACAAAACAAAGCTAGTACTCAGGATGCTCATGGAGATCTCCCTCAGTCATTTTTATCCATTTCTTTTTTCATGTATTATATCATACCAATTAATATATATTTTATAATTTATTAGGTAGCTTCACATGGACATGAATGCATGGTTGTATAACTAGTGTTGGCCATATGTTGTTCAGTTATTATGTTTTTCTAGCATTGCTTTGTCAATCATTATTAATGATTTTTATGTTGTTTACTTATTATTATGACAATTTTCTAATATGATAACAAGGGTGTAGTCTCCCCACCATACCACAATGACATCCTCAAAACTAGTCAGCAACCTCTAGCATATGGAGAGGCACATTTGAGGCCATGTAGTGATTGGTCCAGCTAATGGTTCTGTAGTCAGTCAGGCCAGGATGTTACAAAGTGGTATCAGAGCTCTTTTTTTACTTTGTAATAATAGTTTGGGTTGGTAGATAAGAAACTAGTAATGTTTTAGTGCTTGGTAAATAACCATTATTTGAAGTGATCAACCCATTACGGGGAAAAGACCAGGTGGATAAGGGTTGTATAGTTGTTCATGCAGTTCACTATTATAGTTGATTATGATTTCACCTCAAGTGATTGGTGTACTTTCATACTGATTTATGATATTTATATCATTTTAAACTTGGCCTAGTATGATAAGGAATTATCATTTCTTGCATCATGATAGGCCCATATGAATTCTCATGCCATGTATATTCCATGCCATGTAGATTTCATTACTAGATTATTGAAATTTGTTGATTTTCTTGGTGCCTTCTACTAGAATGAATTTTTATATGCCATGTTTGGAATTTTAATGACATTATTTGTTTTTTTAACTTATTAGGTAATTTATTAGTATTCCTGAATGTAAAATATGATGCGTGATTTATCTAGTACATTTACCTATATAACATGCTTCTATAATTTATTTATCTTTATTTTATTATATACCATGATTGGGTGTTTTCCTTATTTACATAATGCATTCTAATTATTATTTTTATGTTTCTATTTTTATTTATCATGTTTAATTTATTTAATACTTGTGACATTTTTCTTTGATTTAATTTTAATGTAAAGGTGTGTAAAATAAAATTCCATTATCAATCTATGTGGCGTTTTCCTTCATAGATTGATGGAGGCATTATATTTGACCAACCAATAATGAAATTTTTGAGCCATGAACCATTGATTTTATGGGATGAAACATAATTTCTGTGATTAAATTAAATCCAATTTTCAATTCATAAAGTGTATGATCACTTTATAAATTGTAAAATGATGATCTATATAATTGAACCATCTTTATGATAATTATATAAATATATATAGAAACTATTGTATAAATATAAATTTTGATTAAATTTTGACTTAAAATTAATTTTTTCTATTATAAAGGATTTTAATTCTATTATTTGGGCGTGATAACCCATATAAACAAATTTCTAAATTGACAACTATACCAAGTAGGTCAGTTAGGGAATATTGTTTATGAGAAATATTTGACTCAACCTAACTAGGTCGGTCATGATTCATTATTCCTATGACATAAAACCATTAAGTGTGGTTTTAAAATCCTTAATGATTCAAATAAAATGGGGTTTCCTCTTTATAAACCCAAAATAACTTGAACGAGACATAGGTAGGTCACCTTTTTATTTTGATATTCCCTAGTACTTAACCCCACAGGGGTATATTTTTTATATATAAATATGAAAATTCAAAGTGTTCGCATATATTTATCTAGTTTTACATATAATTGTATGGTGGAATTTTACTTGAACAGACCCCCTTAATTAATAAAATATTTGTTATCTAATTTTGAACCATACTATTACATTTGGTGTTAGTTAATTTAAATGAAAATTTCAACATAAAGGATGTTTTTATCTATATATTGAAATTGAAATTTTATTTAACTAATACATTTGGGAATTATTATAAATAATTAATTATTTTTAAAATGGGGTTTTATGTAATAAATAGCTTAATTAGGTTGAGATGTTAGTAAAGTAAATAACGGGTTAAAGGAATTTTGATAAAACTTGCCTTTTGCCTAGTGCATTTTTCTTAATAAAGTTCCTTATATGAATATTGTTCCTAGCTGGTACTTGAAGTTAATTTGTTCCTTTAAAATTATGAAATAATTAAATAAAAATTAAGTAAATGACTTAATAGGGAACCTTATATGGTGTTTTAGATTCATCCCTTGAGTAAGTGTAGTTTAAACCTTTCCTAAATGTTGTCGTGATGAAGGAATGTGAGCATTACCTGTGGGACCTTTCCTCTATATCTCAAAATATAACGACAAGACCTTAAGCCTAATAAACTTATAGGCATGACTCTATTGTAGGGTTGACACTTCCTATTTTGGAAAGGGGATAGCCTGAGGTAGGTGTCAACCTTAGAGCCTCAGAAACCTTGATAAATGATTACAAACCTTTTTCTGATGTATGGTAGTAGTTGGGTGTCATTATCCATGTAGGAATCTTAGTTTATAAAACAAAACCCTCATTTTGATAGGTGGTCATGTGTTTTTTGGACCATTTTTATGGGCATGAGCATCATTAAATGATAAATTTTAGTGTGCTAGATATGCTAAGGGAATGGTTAGCCACTTAGTAGACCGTGTTACCTTTATTTTACTTCATATTTGGTGTTGGATGACTTGGGAGGTTAACAACCTATTTCATAGTCATACAGAGTAATGCGCCATTGGGTTAGTTCATTTTCATGGGAAATCAGATACTTGAATTCATAGGATTAATAAGCCTATGTATAGTATCAAGGATGTTCTATTTTATTAGGTGATCTCAGAGTAGTATGTATCGACATATATGATACAATTGAGTAAATAAATGGTAAATAGAACCATTAGAGTTTGGTGGAATATGTTAATACTTGAGCTATGTAATGTCAATGATAGGTCATCTTTAGAGTAGAGTGACCAGATCATTAAAATTTTCAACACATCCCAATTCCCATGATTATGATTTGGAAGGATTTTCATATTTATGTCTAAATTTGAATCTATTATAGAACATTTCAGTAGCTATCATCTACCATTCCTTTTGTTTAATTCTTATAAAAAAGTGTGTTTTCCACTTATAAGACTCGTAGTTAGTGGACGATGGAGCGTGTGCCAGGGGATGGGTTTCCTTTTTAGTAAATATGACAATAAGGATACTCCTAAGGTTGGAAGATTCACATAAATTATATTTAAACACATCCTTTTAAGTAGAAGGAGCACAACCAAGAGGACCATTTGGAAATGGACAGTGCTGCTCTTAAGTTCCCTTGTGGCTGGTGAGATTTCTTTAAGTCGGTGCTTACAAGAGAGCATAAAGATGTTATGGTTGGCTATATGTAAAACCTTTGAAGACACTTTTGGTTGAGGATGGTCTACGATGGATGTGTTAGAGTGATCCAAAAATGCTTCATGTGGTAAAGGATTTTGATTGGTTAATAGTGATTTGTGTGTAGGTGAAGTCGAGATCCTTCCTAAAGAAGTAAATTGGTAATGGTTTGACTGCTATTCCTTTTTGTAGTTGGTGTACGGTTTGTTTAGAACCATACTTAGAACTTTGTATTGAGGTAGTAGGAGTGTCTCAGATCTTCTTGGAGATCATTTAAATCCTTTCAGAGTACTCTTATTTTAGATATGGGCATGTCCCATATCATGACATCGTATGGGTATAATAATAGATTATCAATTATATGATGTGAATTTTTTTAAAACCATTGGGATTGATAAGTGTTATCTATTAGAGTTACGTCCCAGAAGCATGATTTTTATCAAGGAGTGTTTTTCCTAAGTAAGAATTGGGTTCCTAGGTAAGAACTCCCTATGCATATTCACAGACACCAGCCAATGCTTGACCTGACTGTCCAATGGATTATACTTTGTGATTAGTCAGTTTTCTTGGTTCATAAGTATTTATCATTGTACCATCATCTCAATTTTAAACATTAGAATATGTAATACCTTGGATGATCTCATTAGTTCCCAGTTCATGATTCCAAGGTTACCCCAAACATTCATCGATCTTAGATGGGTTGTTTTAAGGGTGATGATCCATTTATTCTGGACTAAGTATACCCCATGTTTGTGATGAACAGGACAACTGAAATGGAATTTTGGCCTTAGATATCACCGGTACCTGGTTTTGGGAATCATTAGATGTTTTCTATGTAAATGATAGGTTCCTTTTGAGAATAGTCATCCAGAGGTGGATCTACTAGTTATCCTTTGGTTCTGTTCAATGTGGTAAGTAAGGAACCATTTCAGACATGTCTCCTGGATAAGATGGGTGTGAGGTAAGAAAAGGATGAGGGTTTTTCATTTAAAGGTCAGGTTGGACAAGATAAATGAGGTATAATTTTATTCTATCATTATTTCAATCTATAAATCTTCCAAAAGTTCCATTAGATCACTAAGGGAATGTTTAAGTGGACAATTCTGGTGGTGGAAATGCTACAATTCAGAATTGGATACTTTAAGTTATAGAACCTATGGTGGGAATTAATCATAGGAATTTTGTTTAAAGATATATTTTCATGATCATGTATCAGGATATACAGGCTCTATTAAACTCCATCTCAATGTTTCAGTTTGAAATAAAAGTGTTGGATTGAGTTCCTACAGCTTATATACCATATGCTTAAGTGTTACTCAGAGGTTCGTTAGGAATTTGGAAATGCAACATAACCAATTGAATGAGAGCTCATGAATAGATTATATTGGGTGATGTTTTAATTTTTCCCCAAGGTTTCTTAGGGATGATAAATTTTATGTTTGGGATGTTGTAGCACTCCATGTTTTTAGGCCGGATGAAATTCCAAGGGTTTTGAATTTTATCATTTGGTGGGATGGACTCTTTATAAACCGAGATTAAGAATGTAAATTAGAGTTTGGAAAAACTAAAAGTGTTGTTTATAGACTTGGTTTAAGGATCGTAAGGTGCCCCAGGTTTTCTGTCACGTTTCAGGAGCGTTGGGCTCTAAAACATAAAATTGGGAAGAACTGGTCCCGACACACGGTTTCTCTAAAATTCTACGGCCCACTAGGTGAAACCATGTTGCCAATACAGTGAACTTAAAGGTCTCACATGATTTTGTATAACAATATGAGAGAATTTGCATGACCATTCACCTTGCTGCATATCTTGGACAGTGGAGACCCACATGGTTTGGGCACAGTTTCTGAAACTGTGCGCATGAACTGTGCGACCACCCACCTTAGGGAATAGCTCTAGGATGGTTGGCACATGGTTTTTCCAACCGTGTGACTAAATCATGCGCCTATTTAAAGGGTATTAAATTACCCTTTTCCCCCTCTATGATTATTTTATAATCATCCTCCTTTCTTCTCCCTCACATAAAACTTCTCCACTCTTCTCAATATCCCCTTTGACCTCCTCCTAGGAATGGAGCTAACTCCTTCATTCAGTGTCCAAATCAGGTGACACTGGTCTCACTAGATGTGTATCGATAAGAGATTAAATATTTATCTCCCTTATCTATTTATCTCTCTCTTTACTAAGTTATCATGGTGTGAACTAATTCTCTATATTTTAGGTCCTTCATCCATTTCTTTGATTTTTCTCGAACTGGCCCGAATCAAGCCTTGATATTAGATGTGTGGGTTTTACATGGGTTATGTTATGTGTTCTAGATTCTTCCCCTTAAGTTTAATTTCATTTATATGGAATTCCATTGCGATTTATTTCATGCAATTTTTTATTTTACTCTTAAATTTTAAATGAGTTTACATTAAAAGGTTCCCTATGCTCAGTATGATCCAACCTAGTAAAGAATAAATATTTTAGTTTATATCGTTTAATTATGAAATCCTAATGGGTGTGAATACCTTATAGAACCATAAACCCCTTAATTTAAAAGTGATAATCCATCTTAGGGCTGTGGGCTTCCTTCAAAATAATTTTTTTGAATGGGAAATACTTATGGGAATTAAACAACCTCGAGTTAGGTCCTTGTTTCAAACTTTCATGCATTAGTACTTATGCTTCATATCACATGCCATATTCCCTTTATTATTAGCCTCCTGACTTAATTCCATTGACTCTAATTGGTTAAAAACCGTTGTAAGTGTGTTTCTATTATGATAAATTTTTTAAAGTAATGATATGATTTAAAATGAATTATTGGCCATGAGTTTATCCATTTAGCTTAATACTTATGTTCATAATTCATTGTTCATGCCTTATTCTATGTTCCCTATGCAATTTTCTTGTGATCATGATTATTATGGTTATAACTTACTGCTTATGATTTATGACTATTCCCATACTTTGTGCCATCTGCCTGTACATGTTTCTTATGATTATGCTTAATGCATATTGTCTTCTCAATTAGCTTTCCTGAGTATTTTATACAAATCAAGTAATTATGAAATAAGCTTATTCTTATTCCCATACTATGTTTCATCTGCTTGTGCATGTTTCTTATGCTTATGATTAATGCCTATTGTCCACTCAATACCTTATTTCTTGATTTAAATTTAATGACTCAGGATGATATGTCATCTTGGTTGCTATGACTTTCTATATTATGGGCCAAGAGTGAAAATAGGTCCTTATATAAGGACATAATGGATGGAATCACCATGCTAGGTATTATATCCAGTTGATGCACCAAGAGAAAAATTTAGCTCTCCTTAGATGGGTTTACTAAGAATATTTTTATACCCACAAGTGACACGAGTTACCAAGGGGATAAATTATGCACAAGATCAATAATAATATGGTTATACCATACCTCAAGTGATACTCATTCCCCTATGTGATATACCTAGGATGGGATCAGTAGTTATGCTTACACTATACTGAGAGTGATACGAGGGATACCTATTATGGGTTTCCTTAGATAGGCTATATGGTATTGGGTATTTCAAGAGCTCCTAAAGTGACCCTTGGGATTCCTTACTGGATAGTCTTGGATGGTATCAGGATTCTGCATTGGATTTTACAGACACTTTTCATATTTTACATATGATTTTATTTTTATTTAACTTATGAATGTTATTGAATGATGTTTTAGGGATGCATCCGCCAAGCCAAATCAAAATCTTGGGGTCGGCCCACACTTAATGTTTTATTTTTGATGAACCATGTGAACACATTAATACTTTGTATAGTTTTTTTGGTTTATACATTATTCTTAGGACAAAGAAGGTAGTGGAGGTTGGGTATCCAGGTGGAACCCATACCTTCATGTTTTATTTATTTATTTTCTTTTATTTATTATTATAGAAACATTTCTTATTTTATATCACAAAAATTGGATTGGTCTAGACACCATTGGTGGTTCCCTAATAAGTATATTTCACACCATGCTCAGGCTACCACTTCACTTGGGTACCTAAAAAGACCTCTTGTTTGTAGGTCTATCGTTTATTTCTTATGCTATGCATTATACCTAGGAGTTAGAAGCAAAGGACTAAGATAGTTCTCAAAATGCTCATGGAGATTACCCTCGAGGATTTATTATGCCTATCTTTTTTCATGTATTATATCATACTTCCTTCTTTATATTTCCTTATTTACTAGGTAGATTCACAAGGACATGCATGAATCGTTTTATAACTGGTGTTGTCCATATTTTGTTTAGTTGTTATATTTATCTACCATTGTCTTTTCATTTATTATTACTATTTTTTTCCTTATTATTATAACACTATGAAACTCTGATCACAAGGGTATAGTCTCCTCACCATACCAACATGAGACCTTCACTACTAGTCAGTAGCCTCTGGCATACAGGGAGGTGTGCTTGAGGCCATGTGGTGACCAGTCCGACTACTGGTTTTGTAGTTAGTCAGGATGGGACGTTACGTAGGATATTTTCATTATACACATGGGTTTAGTTAAACTTTGGGTATATATTTTCCCACAAAACAGTATATACCCACAGTTCACTGAACCATGGATATAACTACTTATCTCAAACTAGAAACAACATCCCTTCTAGACCATCCTGAACCTGTAAACAAAATACAAACCATAATACACATTCAATGAAATACATATATTGTATATTTAGCATTATAACAAATCCTTTTAATAATTTTCAAACCATTTACAATACTATAACATACATATACATCTATATGACCAATAAATTAAAGTCATTAAACAATATCCACATGTCTCTTTACTGCTAACTCAAAAATGGAGGGGATCAATATATACCCCATCACAAACATCATCATCCTCATCCTTATCTCTATCAGAAATATCCTCATCACCACCATCACCAAGAACAACTTCTCAAGAACTAGCATTATCATAATCATCATTATCACCACCACCACCACCACCTCCACCACCACCAATAGTACCATCAACTCGACCACCACTAGTAACCTCATTGAAATCTCTTGGGGAATCATATAGAGAGAAAATTAATTCCATAGATAAATCAAAAGTAGAAGGAACCTTTGATTGAAGTGATGGAAATATAACTTATATTACTTTCAGGAAGTGTTCAATGACTTGTTTTCCTCTTTAGGATCCTATATAGCTATTTTTTTGGCCTCAATAACTTCTATATGATCATTTTTCTTATCTGTGGTGTGATAGGATTTATAATTTCCTGATGAGGGATGATATCTAGTGGGGATGATGTTTTTAATTAGTCGACATCAGACTCTCCATCATTTCTCCTCATTTAACACCTATTTGAAATGATCATTTGTCCCAAAATTGTCATCTCATTTCTCATCAAGGGACACTGTGGAACATTATTAAAACTATAAACAAGATATTCAATTATGATTAAATATCAAAATTTTAAATATTAATAAAAAACATACAATCTTTTCTTGTGTATGTGAATTTACAACATTTACATCATTTTTCTTCAAACTCTTGCAAAAGATTTTTTCTCAAGGAACAAAACCTTCGATAGCCAATGACTCTTAATGAAAATGAATTTGATTAGTATAATACTACATTATTGAATAATATGAAAGTGATAAATCTAGAATGAATTAAAATTCTAGTTGTTGAAAAAATCCATAAAATGAAGAAGCATCTAAATATATATTTAATAAGAAATTTAATATTAGTAGAATAACATAAACAATACATACTAATTAGAATTTTTAACATGGGTATGAGATGGATTCCTCTTGTATGAAAATTTCAGTCCATTCTGTTTGTTTTATGTTATTTGGTTATTCAGTCACTTAGAAATTTTGATAATTTGGTCATTAAGTTCATTTTTTTTGTAATTTGTCCATTTGGCCATTTGGTTATTGGCCATTTGACCATTTTGTTATTAGGTTCATTTTTTTGGTTATTTTATTTGGTAATTTGGTCATTTGGTAGTTTCTCCAGTTGTCTATTTGACCATTTGGTTATTCATCCACTTCATAATTTTGATCATTTGGCTATTTTGACATTTGGATATTTGGCTACTTGGCCAATTGAAAATTTCATCATTTTCCCATTTGGCCATTTAGAAAATTGTCCAATGGTTCATTTAGTTATAAGGTTTATTTTTTGGTTAGGTTGTTTAGTAATTTAGTCATTTGGCCATTTTTTCATTTGGTCAATTGGATATTTGACCATTTGGAAATTTGGTTATTTAATTTCTTGGTAATTTTGATCATTTTTCCCTTTGACCCTTTGGCTGTTTGGCTATTTGGATGTTTGGTTATTTTGTAATTTGTACATTTTTATGAGGCCATTTGGCCATTAGTCCATTTATCCATTAGGCCATTAGGCTATTAGGCTATTATTTGGCCAATTTAAATGGGAATTTCTAGCCAGATAATAAAGGGATTAATGGTAATAAAACATAAATTTCAGAATAAAAATATAACTAAGTAACAATTTAAATATATATATCATTTGTATCCATATTAAATTACCTGGAGCCTCTCATTCCTGAGAATTGTAGTGTTCCAAAATGTGTGAAAATATTTCATTGAATAACTGCTATTTTTGTTTTTTCCCAACACTTACTAAAAACAAAAAATTAATACAATTAATAAGAATTAAATTTATTATGCAAACCATTAAAGATTATGAATACCTCAAACTCATTACTATTCCAATATGTGACAATTTATTGATATTGTGTTATTGGACAATCGATGAATATTGATACACCCTCTAAATTATAACCAACTCTAATTTTCCAACCAATATATAAATCATTATTATATGATCACTAGAACTCTCCAAGATCCATCAACCATATGACCTTAGTAGCTTCACCATTAGGAAAGTTAAATCGACACTGCAATAGACATGTTAATTAATATAAACAAAAAAACAATGTGGATATAAATTTAACAAATTTTATTACCAATATCTCTATCCATACTGTCTCCTTGATTTCATTATCAATATTCCTCCATGAGATTGGTTACATCAAAATGATATCATTGTACTTGGATAAAGTTCCCATGAAACTTCTAAAATGCTTGGAATTTTTACCTATCATTTGATTTTCTTCATTGTAATCCACCATTATTTGTTTTTGGTGATTCTAGGATTCACCCAAATGGGTGCACCCACGTCACCTATTATAAAATAGAACTAAATAAGATCAAATAAAAAAATAATTAATTCACACTACAACATGAAAAAAATGATGTGATATAATTTGACACACCTATAATAAAAAACATGATGCAATATACTTATTAAGATCTGTTGGATTCTTTGGATATCTTGGTTTGGTATCCCTTGATGGATGTGTCTGTTCCGATGCATGAAACAGGTCATATTCATGCACTGGAGTGGAAGATGATGAAATAGAATGATCAGATCTTGTATCGATAGTAGAAAATTGAGGCAGCATAGACATGGTAGGGTAAAGATAGAAGGCCTTGGGATATATCATATGATATGGATATGGTAAATGTGGTAACATACATAGAGGTGGTGTAGACATGGTATGGGAAGAAGAGGATAAATGATATGATGGTGGAGGCATGGGTGGGAACATGCTTGGAGGATCAAGTGGAGTATGAAAATATGCAGTAGATGGGGTGTCTTCTGGAGGATGAAAGTGTGAATGGGTATATACGGTGCTCTGTCTAGCTCTAGGAGCACCCTCAATCATACCTATTCTAGAAGGTTGATGAGAAGTCTAATCTAGTTGAGATGTATGTCCCTAAAAAAATTAATAAATAATAAGAACATGACATTAAATATAACACAGAAGAAAAACATTAGAATTATTGTACTCACTAAGGGAACTAGAGGAGACAACCCAAGCTCGTGTATACATTGATCATTTTAAAATAATATATTCCATTAAAAATTTTCAATATGTTTCATAATATACATAATAATGAAATATAAATTTTTTAAAAATAGTTTTTTAATTTTTTTCATACAAATTATAAGTAAAAGAAGTCATAAACAATGTCATAACATGTTTTAACAGCTATAATTTAAAACCAAGTTATACATTTATTAAAAAATATTTTTAAAACTAGTTTTTTGAATTGAAATAAATCTAATTAAATGAAAAAATACTAAAAAAACAAATCATTCCAAAATAAAACTAAATCAAAGTAATTATAGTAACACCATCCTGAGAAACCTACGTCAAGGAAAACTGAATGAACTGTGAAAATATATGGTTGCTTCTATATATTACCCACCACTACTCTAGGTTGAAAATAAATTATCACAATGGGAAAATTTGAGTCATCAAATACAATATTTTAGTCAACACCAATGAGGGAATCAATGGTGTTAATTTTATCCTCACCATCATGAAAAATATGTCTTGGGATTACTTCAATAATAACACCGTAATAAGGTCTTAAATGACCTTTCACATAAAATAATTATTTTTCTGTTGATGCCAAAATATATGGTTCATTGATATCGAGGAATTGAGTCATTTCAATATCTCTGAATCCACACTCATCAATAAATATAGCATGTCATATAATTGAATCAATCCATTTACATTTCATCATAGTGACTCGACCATGAGAGTAGTAATCCAACAACAAGATTTTCTTAGCAAGTCAATAATAAGAAACATGTTCATATCGAGGCCTACTATCTAATAAACTATCTTAATAATCTGTTGTTGTAGTTAACACAATTACATTATGCTGTGTTCTCAATTTCACCACTCTATTAGTTGTAAAAAATTTATACCCATTTATTATGAAATATTTTCATACATAAACCAAATAATTGGGACCAAAATCCAATGCTCGTAATTATTTAGATATAGATTCAATAATTAAACTCAATATCTGAAATATATATGAATAATACAATTAAATTAATATCAATATTTTAAGTTAATTAAAGTAGTGGACATACCTTTGATTTCAACCAAGCAGGAAACTCTTTGCTATGCAAAGCGTCTCTCTTTATCAAAGGAAAATATCAATGAAATCTACTTATAATTTGTTTATCTTCCCTACATAAAATGATAATAAATGTTTTAGCTATATGTTAAATGAAATATTTTGAGATAACATATAAATATTCAAATTACTTACTTGATATAGTTATCAAACAAACCACAGTTAAAAAATACTATGTGATGTGACATATCCCGCTCTTCAAGTCTTAATGTAGGTAATTTATATTACCCAAAAATTCCTCCTGTTTAGAGAAGATATGGAAATGAGGGCTCAATTTACCCATAATGATCCTATTAATTTCTCATTGGCTGGTTATGTTTTGTTCTCACATCAGGAAAATACATTCAAAAAAATTCATACATTCTTGATCTAGATAACCTCTCAAAATGGAACCTTCAGGATGATTCTTATTTTAGACATATTATTTCATTATGCACATATTTATTTCAGTAGGAAACATCCACCAAAAGGAAATGGGTACCCGAAGAAGTGTTTTATTTGGAAGATGAATTGTTAAATGCATCATACAAGTGAAAAATAATAGAGGATTTTTTTCCAATTCACATAAAATTAATGGGGCCACTTGCTCAATTTTTATCAATAAATAATTGGATAAACTTTTAGAACAAAGGTCTTAAAAAATGGAACAATATAATCACCATCACTCTTATATCATTGGATAGTAAATTCCAAATTTATATTATAATCAATTCCCAAAGAATGATATGAAAATCATGAGTTTTTAGGGATTTTAGTTTTAATTCCCTTCTATTGACTAGTTTTTATATGTTACTAGAATATTAATCAAGAACCTTTATATTTTACAATACTTATAGAAATTTATTTTTCTCTAAAGGTTTCATCACATAAGAATCATAAATAACTTTCTATTTTTTTTTCACCGATACACACAAGATACAATTTTGGTAGATACCCTAATAAAAAAAGTATGAGTGAGATAAGAAGTCATATTTGATCTTCCCCTTGATATTTAGAATAATTAAAATAAAAATTTCACATATATTTTTCCCAATGTGCGTTACATCTAAACAATGATGTAAAAAATTGGTAGACCAATATAGAAACTCAAAAAAGATTCTTTTATTTTTCCAATTATATGTGGATTCAGTGTCAACATTCTTCCTATTTTTTGATTTCACTTAACCTTTACATTATAAAAAACTAAAATCATTCTATTCATTAAGAACATTGGTTCTTGACATACATTGAGGTGGCTATTCAATTTCAACAATGTTATCAATCCTCTGACTATTTTTCTTGTATTGATAATCCAATGGAAAGAATAATTGATTCCCCATGAAATTGAAAATACAATGATATTTGAGAATTCTTGATCTTGTATTCTTCAAAAAAATAAGACAAGATAATTTTCCATTCATGATACAACCATTCATCATTGCATAATCATGGAAATAATTTATAGTTCATAGAAGGGAAGTACATATTTGATTTTTTTTAAAGAAGCATCAAATGTGCCCACACCCATATCACAAAACTAATTCCATTATCTTATTAAAGGTTACAAGTAGATGTCTATATCATTTGCAGGATCAGAAGGTCCAGATATTAGTATACTCAAGAAAGTGAAAAGTTTTTCCATACACATCCACAGAGGAAGATTATAAATTTGAATAAAAATTAGCCACGTGATATGAGCAGTAAGCATTTGACCGAACAGATTAAAACCATCAAAGGATAGACCCAAAATGACATTACACACCTCAGATGAAAAACCAGGATATTGTGCATTAAATAACCACAATGCTAATCCATCTTCAGGATAAACCAACTTATCATTACCTTTAATTCTATCAATACCTTTCCATTTAATATTGGTTGATATTTATGCAAACATAAATAGATTTTGAATCCTGAGAATCAATGGAAAGTGACACATGACTTTATATGGAACAAAATATGGTGTTCCATTTGTATTTTACTTCCACTGAGATGTACCACATTATTTATAGTCATTAAGGTTTTTTATTTACTCCAAAAATAAACTAAAATATTTTGGAAAAGCATGAATTTTATTAGTAGAAAATCCAATGTGTTTAATTAAATTCCATTCCATATAAGGTTTTGAGAGAAAAATATACACCATTAGAAAGAAATTCCTTTAAAAAAGAAAGAATAGAATAAAGTTAATTTTTAGAAATTATAAACATGGGTCTTCCATGATATAACCACAATAAAAATTCAAACATTTTTATTTTAGTACATTCCTGATATACAGGAGTTATGGTATCATCCATTAATTTTTAACCCTCTCAAAATCACCATCTTCATTATTTTACACTTATGTGTTGATATAATTTTATTCTTTCACTAGAATAATATCTCTATCATGGTGATGAAAAAATGGAAATGGATCAAATATCAAATTCTCCATACTACTTATTTTGTTATAAACAATAGAAGATTGTCTCGTCTCTCCACTATGATACGAGGCATAATAGTTTGTTTGAAATCTAATTTTTTATATTATATCTAACTTCTTCCCAAATTAACCATGTAATTCCAACAAAATTATAACATGTACACAATATACAACCTCCATATGAATCATTATTAAATGAAAAATCTATAAAATTATCCAAATTCTTTTGAAACTTGATGGAAATCGGATTAATATAGTATATTCCTCTTCTATGCATTCTATTATAGGGAAAAAGTTATGCTCTAATAAAAAATTTAAAACATTGTTACAAAATTCATTAATTTCTTCTAAAACAAAATTCATCAAATAATGATAGTATCTTGAAAAATAAAATATTCTCTTAGTGATTCCTATGAATAATGAAACGGAATGATATCCAAATTCATGGATAAATTAAAATTATAGTGTAGAGGAAATTAAAGAATACTAATAGGAAACCAAACTGAATATAGTTAATGATGCAAGTGACCATTATAGAATACTACCATCTATCCAAACAAAGAACCAAGCATATCATAAGAAAAAACCAAGGCATGCTCATAGAAATCCAAATAATGTTCATGTATTGTAATAAATAACAATTAAGGAATACTAATAGAAAAATGTGTATTTCTTATCCAAAGAGGTATTCTCATTTAAATGCATAATTGATAATAAAATTTAGTCATTAAAGGATTTTATTTAAGGTTATCATTATTTATATTATTTAAACACAAATAAAATTGATTTTACATGATGTTATATTACAATTTAAGAAGTATTTAATTTGGGGAAAATCCATTAAGTCTAAATAATTAATCCATTCCATCCCACTTTATGAAACCCATCCATTACTTCACCATTGATGAAATCTATTAATTGAGGTAATGTGCGGTTATATGGTATTTAATTCATTTAACGTGTCTTAGAAATAATGGGATAACTAGTCAATACATGATAAATGAACTAAAGAAGCATTCTTAATAAATAACTATTGTTATACTCAACAATTAATCAAAATAGGTGAAACTAAGGTTTATACAATTAAAGTATTCTTAATGAACTAAATTATTATGTAAAACATTATCAATGAAAACCATGTTTTATTAAATGAATATGATTCAAAAAAAATTCCATTATAACTTATGTAATTATTTCATGACATTTACCAAAGGCTTCTGTAAACAATTTTCCATATTAATGGTTTTAAAATTATTAAACATTTTAAATCTAAATATTTATTTATTTTTAAGAATATTTTATCATTCGTTAATGTCTAAATCATAATAATGAATTATATAAAACATGATTGACAAGTACTATAAATACAATAGTGAATTACTGAATAAACAACCTTTATATATAAAACAATACTGTAGATTTTCTTACAATAGTATAATCATGTACATCATCGTACCATTTTTTCTTTTTGGGTTAAAAAACCCCACTAAATAGTTTTAACTAAGGTTCATGATATAAAAAATTAAATTTCAATAATTATATCACATAACTCAAGGATAATAAAAACCAAAATTAACCCCTAAAGTTAACTAAAATATGATTCCCAATAATAAAAATATATAAATCCCAAAAATATTCCACCAAAAGAATCTTAAATTTAAGTTAAATTCATAAGAATCCCTAGGATAGTTTTAAAAATAAAGAAATTATAATTAAAATAGTACTTATAGGAATTTAATAGAATATATTTGATATATATTATACTATAAATTTAAAAATAGTGATAGAAGTGATGACAACATGATCTAGTATAATCACATACATAGATAAAAAACACTATAAATGGAGGAGTAATTACAATCATTAAACCCAAATTACAACCAACATGTAAAATAAAAACCCAGAATCATCACTTACCATAATATAACCATGAAATATACTCAAAATATACAATAATAGAATACAAATGGCTCATCCAAATTACAATCATTAAACCAAAATACCAAAAATAAAACATCACCCACAAGAAACCTTATTTCAAGTAATCCAAAAAAAATCATGACCTAACTCTATTTTGGTTAGGTTTTAATACATAGATAAAAATAAAAAAATAGTTATAATAATATAATAATAATTCATAACTCACTAATATAATGTCTAAGAAGATCATAATAAAAAAAATTTCTGAATTAGCAGAGAACGTTGGAGGAGGAGAGTCGCGTGGTCGTTTAGGTGAGCGGGGCTCGACTAAAGGGGGGAGATAGGGCTTTAGTGAAAGGGAGGTGGGGGGGGGGGTGAGGTTTAGAAAAATATGGGGGAATCTATCCCAATGATTTTTAAAAAACTATTGTGATAACATGCCTATACCCACAATTTATATAAATCGTGGGTATATGCAGAGTCCAACCAATCTATACCCATAGTTTCTATAAAATGTGGGTATAGATCCATGGGGATATCCAAATTTTCTAGTAGTGTATCCTTTATTAAATAACGTATAAAATAATTTAAATGATCATCATTAACATCCTTTGTTTTGGAGTAAATCAGAACGTCATCTATAATGAATATAACAAATTTCTCAAGGTAATCTCTAGAGACTCTATTCCTTAAGTCCATAAGTATTTATAAATATTTTTTTTAGTATTAAAGGAATCATTATGAACTCATAGTTTCTATACCATGTTTGAAAGGTAGTTTTGGGAATATTATCCTTCTTCACCCTTAATTGGTGATATACCATCCAAAGGTCCACCTTAAAGAAATACTAATCTTCGTGTAGCTGACCAAACAAGTCATTTATCTATGTAATGTGATTCTTATTATTTATCATGATTTTTTTTGAGTTAATGATAATTGATATAGAGGAATATTTACCCATCCATATTATTAAAAAAGAGGAATGACTCACCCCACAATAAAGCACTCGGGTGTATAAAACATTTTTTTATATTTTCTTGTAAATTCTTCTTCAGTTATTCCAATTATATGGTGGCTATTCTATAAAGAGTCTTAGATATGGGTAGAGATATAGGTATAATTTCTAATGATAAATCAACCTCTCAGTTAGGAGGAAGACCCGTAAAAATATTCAGGGAATACATCAGTATATTCCTTCACAATAAGATTATCTTTAAATATGATTATCTCCTGTTTCTAAACCATTTTTACTAGATATTATTGATCATAAGGAAATAATATCCATTCTTGAACAAAAGTTTCCATGGGAGATTAATCCTCCTCCTAACACTTTTATATAATCATAGGATGAATTGGGACATGAAGAGTGATCTCCATCTCCCAAAAGTTGATGGTGACTTTATATAAAGATAGCCAATACATGCCCAAAATATAATTTAACTCCACTAAAAGAAGTATGGTGAGATTTTATGAAAGATTAAGTCCAAAAACATTGACTGTGGAGGAGTTATATACTTGGGATTCATCCACAACTCTACTTTTTTTTCTCACAAATAGCTCAACCCCCATGTTTTGAGGTAGAATTTTAATAGTTCTACAAATCATGTAAGATATGATAGAATACATAGAACCAACATCAAAAAGTTTGTTCACTATTCTTGAATGAATAACTAGAATACCTATCATAGAATCATTGTTGGAATCCACCACATAATTTGGGATAACATACAAACTTCATTACTGTTTTAGAGGTTATTCTCAATGATTTTCTCTAACAACCCTTGGTTTAGGGCATTTTCTTGAATAATTCCCATGTTTTGTATAGTTAAAACACTATAGGATAGACTTATTGTTGATATGAATCTCATTTTTTTCTTCCCCATTAGCTAGATTATTTATTTCTCTATGGTACTGATTAGTATGATTCCCATATTTTCCACACTTGAAGCATCTTCCAGTTCTACTTAGGAAGTTTCTAGGATTCTTATTCCCACATTCTAGACAAGTGGGGTGTTGGGTTTTAATTATTCTATGGGATTTATCTATTGATGGTCATGGAGTAAAATATATTGTATGTTTTTTTTGTCTCAAGTCCCATGAGACCACTGATATTAACCAATCTCTATCTCAAATTTGAGGGAATAACAAACAATCTCTTCATAACTATCAAAGTATAGAATCTCCAAATATTTTTATAGACTTGGATTTAACTCACTAAATAAATGTTCTAACTTACTTTAGGTACTAATAATAAATCCGGATGTGTACCATACAATCATTGTAAAGTTTTCCTCATACTCTTTTATAGACTGTTATTCCCTTTTCTTTTAGACTAAGTAACTCTATCTCTATTTTAAGATGATGATTTCAAGGAAAATATTTATTGAAAAATATTTTATTGAATTATTCCTATTCCATTGAATTAATATTCTCTTTATAATTTGTGTTTTTGATTAGTGTCCACCACTGATAAGCTTCTCCCTCATTGTGATAAACAGCCAACACAACATTCTCCTATTCTTTGCATTAGAGGATATAGAATATATTCTCAATAGAGTTAATTCATCGTTTATTGATGAGGGGATCAGAAGATCCCCTAAAGGTAGGGGTATTTTTTACATAAAATACCTAACTTTAACTTGAACCTACTTTTTAAGAGTAGGGTATTCTATATGATTGATGTTATTATTCATAACTTGATCCATCTGAGCCAGTACTTCCATGAAATTAACAACTCCCATACCCATGAGATTAGTCATATCACTAGGGAGACCATAACATTTCATATCAGGTTGGTTTTTTTCAGGGTATCTCCTATTCACCACCATTTAATAAAATAAATAAAAACATAGGATGAGTATACTTTGACATAATAAAAATAAAACTATAAACTTAAAATGAATAACTAATGAATTTAAGTATTTCCTAACTTATTTTCCTCTAGGTTTCAATCTACATTATCAATATTAATGTTTCATGTTAGGTTTTCTAACCAAAAAATTAATTCATGTAATTCATAATGATTTTAATTAGTATTTTAATTTCCAAATCATATACCCCTAGAGTGTCAAACAAGGTGTGATACAAGGCCCATTTTCATGCACCAGGTGATGATCAAGTCTATCTCAATGTTCCATTTTAGGGTTATTACCACTAGGTAACTCTATTCTAGATCCACATACACATTAAATATATAAACATGGATGTATTTTCTTGAAAACTGATCACTCTATACTTCCCCAAGATTCTAGGATATTCTCCTACACTTATAATTATCCTTAGAGTTATCCTTATACTTGTCCCCAGGGTTCTCACTATACTTTTCTGATCCAAGTTCTAAAGGTTAACTAAAAAATTCCTCTAATACTAAATATTTAGTTTTGGTATTATTTTTAGTGGATTATAATTCATATCTATTAGGGAGCTCCAAGGGAAACTACACCTCTTGGGTGGGACACACCACCATCTCCAGTGGCATCCCTTTCCTCATGAAGCCCTTGGGCAGAGAGCTATGCTTCTTCCAATTCTCACACATGGGAGATCCCAAGGATAGTATTCTTTAATATACCTATAATAACAACTATAGTAAACTCAGTATTTTACACATGTTATTTCATTATTCTCAAATATAAATATCCATTAATATAACACAATTATCATTAAGGCCTGGTGTATTTGGAAAACTAGGTTCAAATTATATCAAAAGGAAATTAAAACATGTAATATTTATTTTATTCTCCAAAGAGAGATCCTAAAATATATTTGAGATACTAAATCTCATGAGATAACTTGGGGAATATATAAAAAATTGGTTGAACTAAAAAGCATAGTAAGGGAATAAACATGATAATGAAACATAACATGAGAGTAAAAGTTATAACCTGGTATCATAAAAGAGAAGGATCATGAATAATTTTAATGGAATCATATCATAAATAAAATGGAATCATAAGATCATGGAATTATAGGAAATTTGGAAAAAATATAACATGAAATAAACACGAGTCATGTCTAACTACTCAAACAACATCACATGGTTGACAAAGTCCCATAATGGATTAGTTTTATGCCTTGATCTCATACATGAAGGCTCATGAGACTAATTCTTTACCTAATGAATTAGAATACTATCCAGTTGAGCCTATCATAAAATTTTCATGATCTATGTGTGACACATAAAGGAATAAATCATAAGTCATAACATAATAATTACCTATAGAAATAAAATGGGTTGCATCATCTTGCTTCATATCATAAACAAAGGAAATTTCATAACAGAGGCATTTGAGAAATGGTCATAAAGAATGTATTACCCCATAAAAGGAAGGGATATTGAGATATTTATATATATTAGAGACATATATAATTAATTTAAAAGTATTCCATAACATTAATATATAGATAAATTGATTTAGAGAGAGAGAGAGAGAGAGTTCATAACCCAAAGAAAAGGGGGTTTAGAGAGATCCCATACCCCGAACCTGATTTTTCACGTGTATTCTTTATCTTCCTGAATAAAAAATTTACGTTAATTATTTACTTTATTAGGAACATTTTTAAATTTTATTATTCCTTTTATTTTAATTTTTACCATGTCATATTCAATTACTTAACCAATTAATTTCACATAGGATGTTTTAACAATAAACTACTCATATGTCCATAATCACTTTATAAGTTGAATAAGGTCAAATATATTATTGATTAATTATATATATAATGGTAAACATGAAATAATTATCATTTTATACATAAATTATACTTTTAAACCAACCGTGAAATATGATTATGAACCACATTACAATCTTGGAGACGGTAGGTCGTACATATACATAAGCAACATTTCCATTTTTTGAATATAATGATGGAAGGAAGGTAAGAGTTATTTTATATTTATATTATGATAATTATATCATAAATATCATATTATTTATTTAAAAAGCCTTAAAAATACCATCCATGTGATGTGTTAATAAAAACAAATCATAGTGCTTCGTGAAGTGGTAGTCCAATCTATATAAGAATGATGTTATAATTTATTCAAAGGATGATAAGGTTAGAAAGTATAAAATATATTACTTTTAAATAAAAGTTAACATGTAATTAATATCATATATAAACACAAAATTATTCCTTATTACTTTCCTTTTAAATCATAAGTGAAAAAATAATCACATCGATTCGCGAGATGGTATTCTGTCGTACACACGAGAGAAGTTATCATATTCTATACAGAATGGAATGTAAGTAGGTATATATGATTTTATAATTCCAGAATTATAATTATATAATAAATAAAATATATAAACATTATATACATAATTATATCCAGTGGTGATAATCAGTGATGGAAAAAAATTACATCTGTTAATGAGGTGGTAGTCTGGCGTACACACGATCAATGTTTTCGTTTCCCATTTGAGGGGGGAGGAGATGATTTTAGGACATGAAATTAACATAAAAACATATAATTATATGTAAGATACTAATGATATTATATAATCAAAATTAAATAATATTTTAAGGATGTGGAAAAATAAATAAAATAAAATGCTCGACTAAGGATATTACCTCTTTCAAACAACATCTTTTTATTTTAAAAACAATCCTTCATAGGTTGGATTTATGAAAAAAAGGGATTATAGGATGATTTTATGGAGTTATAGAAATTATTTGGGTGGTTATTGGATGATTTTTTAAGTGTGAAACATAAAATAGAGGGGGTAACCTTTTATAAGTGTGGGGGGGGGGACACACTTGGAATTTTTTAAAAGAATAAATTCCACCCACATTTTTCTCATGAAACAAGGATCCAAAATATATAATTTTAGAAAATTAGAATATTTAAGGTCGAAATATGACCATAAAATAAGAATCATATAATTTTTTTTGTCATTTTTAACCCTTATCTTTTTAGTTTAACCCCCTCGGTAAAACTATTTTTACCTTAACCGCAGTAAACAATTTTTACTGTTTCACTATTCATTATGGTAAAAAATTAAGTTGACCATATTATATAATATTAATTATGGTTAATGAAAAAATGGAATAAATTTTTATAAATTCAACACATAGAATTAGAATAATTCAATTTAAAATCAAACCCACAGGCATGTCAAAAAAATGGTTTTTTAAGAAATGCATTTTTTAAGGAAACAAAGATCTCACATTAACTATATGAAAAGTAATCATAATTATATGAATATAAATTAATATATATATATATATAATATATACATTTAATTTAAATAACTCCATATTAGGGTTTATTTTAATTATTTAAAATGGATAAACATTATACACTTTAGAACTATTTTAAGAAAAAGGTATTTTAAAGCCTAAAAATAAACTTATACTAAAATAGAGTCTAAATATGATTTAAATGTAATTAATAGTATTTAATATAAATAAATAATACTTATAATAATTGTAAATCATATTTAAATAATAATGTAACTTAATTTATTAAAAATAAATGAAAATTTTATAAAAATATGTATTTTCACTATTCATTGAAAAAATAATATTTTATAAAAAATAAAAAAAATAACCGAAGATAAATATTATATTCTAATTTAAAAAGTGAAGTTAAATTTGGGTAATAAATTTTCTAAAATTGTTAAAAATTAAATTCAAATTATGCGTGTATTGAGCGACTAAACCGTCTTTTAGAGAAATACGGTTTTTAGAAAACATTTCTTTTTTTTTTTCATTCGAATGGTTCTTTTTTTGTATCTAATATATATATATATAAATTTAATTTATTTTATACATGTTTAAACCATATAATTTTAATAATTTAATTAGTCCTATTCATACCTACCAATTTAAAAAATAGGTTATAATGACCATGTTTAAATAATAATATTTTAATAAAGTATCATATTTTTTTTAAATACAGTGTTGAGTGAATAAAAAGCTATATAAGAGATTGAATTTATTTAAAAATGATTATATGATAAAATCTTGGGGTGTTACATTCAGAATCAATATTCACTCTCTTCAACTCTTCTATTTAACAAGTTAAAGACAAGGCTTATTAACCTTCAATACATTACATAGACTTGAAGATCCAATATTTTAATCATATGATTTATTATGTCATACCAACATTGATATGGTCTTCTAGTTATTCAAGGGTATCCAACTCTGCCATTATATTTTCCCAATATGTTGGTACTAGCTTGTTCTGTCACCTTTCCCATATACCCATCATGTTAGGATCTAACTACACATTTTATCGAAACCAGGGGTAGATTCACTTTTTTCTTAATGGGTGGATACTCTCAAATCCATCACCCATGTCACAAAATTTTCATTTATAACATTAAAAAATTAAAAAATACAACCAAATTCCATTGGGAACTTCAATCTACTCGTTTGTATTTATTAAAAATTCCAACCTTCCAAATAGTTTTTATTAGTCATCAATGTAATTCAACTCCCCAAAATTGATAATAAATAAAAAGGGGAGGAAATTATTCTCCCCTAATTGGAATTATAGGGTAAGGATATTCTTGAAATATCATCTACCAAAACATATGATTGATACCACTTGAGATATAAAACTAATTGAAAGATGACACCACATGAAATATCAATTTAGATTCACGATGATACCAATTTAAATACATGGTGAGTCACTTCATAAACTTAAAAATCCAAAATCTTCTCTCTTTATATATCCTAACAAGTTTTACTTGAGGAAAGGGTGGAATTTTAATATACTAATTTAAATTTATAAATATTGATACCAATTGAGTATTATAAGGCCTGATGGAATTTTTTAATCACACAACCATAACACAACCATCAAACAACATGGAATCAACTTAATAAATATCTAATTATTCCAATAATTACATGAGATAAGGAAATTATCTTTTGTCACAGCTCATCAGCTGTAAGTGACAATGAGAAATAAAGATTAGCAAAGCATTATATGAATTAAACTTAGCATCACATTTCTCATAGAAATATTCCATAAATAAATCAAATCTAAGTCTAAGTGGGATAAAACTATTTAGAAAACAAGAGTGACAAGTTTAGAAAAAAATATACATATTTTCACACATGATAAAAGTTATACATATCTCAATTTTAGGGTATGAATATACACTCACTCAAAAACATTATTAAAAGTTATCAAGTTATAGGTCATTCTCATTGGTTAGATAAATACCAAACTTGATAAAATAATTTGTACAAGTTATAATATAAGCATGAGAATAATATCACACCCCATGATTAATATTTTTTAAGGGGTTGACAAGAAATATAGATTCAATAATATTTGATAAATTCCGGTTACTTCAAATATTTTAAGATATCCCCCTAGAGGGATTAATCTATATTTTTCATCACCTTACCCACCCATAATTTCAAAATGATCAAATAAATATGGGTAATATGTGGATTTTATAGTATCTCCTCATCTTGAGCATGAGGGGTGAGACATCATTCCTGACCCATTATATTTAGCTTTAGGATTATGCATGCTTACAACCTTATATTTCTAGGTGTGTTCACCATAGAGAAACATGGTCTTCCACTTTTTCATGGGTGTGGAATCCTCTAAAAATTATTTATAACTTAAACTCACTGGTGCTATCCCTTTATTCTTTAATAACATTTCATTTCAAGATAGTCATGTCATATATATTATAACACTATGGTCTACCTATTTTTGAATTGTACAAACCTCTTTATTAACCTCTGATGTATCCTTTTTTGGTAGTTTATAAATCTCACAATTAGTGATTTCCTCAACCATTCTAATCTTCATTTGAATCTCCTTGATTTAATTTATATTTGTTTTTAGATTTTTTCATCCAAATTTCTATTTTATGGGTTGTTTAAAATAGTCCATGGTGTGGACTCTCTCTCCAAAGTAGAAGTATATTATTCTTATTGGTTATACATAATGATTATATTTTTTCTTAGGAGTTTTGGATTCTAAATTTTTGGTTTTTCTACTAGAGTATTGAATATACTCCTTATCCTTCATAAAATTCTTGGGTGGTATATGATTTCACAAGTCCAAAACACTTTTTTTCTTAACATAATTCATAGCTTATTAGTGTTATTTATTTTCATCATTAATTGGATTATACATGGAAGGATTTTACCAATATTAATCATAAAACTTACAACTTATTTTGAAAAAAATAATAGAAGGTTTTAATGACATCAAATCTCTTTTTGGAAGATGGATTTTCATTATATGCATTGTCTTATTCAGTGCAGAAGGTTTTTTACTCTCTTTAACTTTACTCTGCAATTGTTTAGGATTTAATTACCTTTTAACTAATATAATATTTTTCCATAAAAAAATGTATCATTTTACAACTACTCAATAACACCAACACCTTCCAATTAATTTTTTCCTTTTTATTTAAGGTGCAGGCTGTATAGTATGAAATGCTTGATGTTTTTGGGATTAAAACCTAATATTTAGAGATCCTTTTAAGAAAAAATTTTATTGTAATTTCTCACCTATATCTTTTATATATTGGTGGAAGTCTCACCATTTTAATTATTCCACATTTTTACATATTTTAATTTTAGTATAGCATTTCTATTAATTTTAGATTTAGTGTGATCCAATTTATCAACATTATGGTTTACCATTGTACATGAGCTAGAGGTGGAGGCTTATCTACAAAATCTCAAGATCCTTGATATTACATTGTGATACTTATTTGAAACATGAATCATTTACGTATTTTGTGTAGTAGTGTATATATCCTTTATTCTTTGGGGAGTTCTAGATTGTTTTGATTCTAATTGTTTCTGTTTTACTTCTCTCTCTTGACACTTTAGGTTAATCGTGATCTTCACATATTCATTAATCTCAACTTAATTTCCCAGTCAATATTAATAACTTATTTCTCACAAATATTTATTTTAAATTATTTATCTATTATATAAAATATTTCATTGTAAAGTGTAAAACACTCTTTCTTAGTTTTTATAAGCATTGTGAGAGTGGTTCATTTTCCTATATTATTTTCCAATGCATCCTCCATAACATCAAATTCTCATTCAACTTGTGATTTTTGATAAAATAGATCCTTTAAAAAATTTATAATATAAGTAAAAAACTCAACAAGAAAATTATATAAATACTTTAAAATATGTGAGTAAATTTTTTTAGTTGTTTTAATTTCTCTATTTTTCTATTATCTTTCATATATAGAACTTGAATCATTAGATGAATAAAAATAAATAAAATTAATAGAAAAATTCTTACCATTATGATTAAATTAAAATAATGATTGTTCCTCTTCATTATTTTAGTTTTTTCTTAGATTCCTTACCTCTTTATTTGTCATGTCTTTTATTGTCTTTAATGAGGAATCTATATCTACTTTAGTTGATATAGAAGCATAATTACTGATCCGAGACTCTTATTCAAGCACCTCAAATCGAAAATTCATATGAATATTTTTATAGGGAACTCAGGTTTTTTTGATACCAATTAAAATGACTAGGGGACTAAAGTAACACTAAGAGGGGAGGGGAGAATCAATGGTCACTTAAAACTTTTATGATTTATTTTATTTTTAGTTCAACCTACTAGATATATTTAGTATCAATAGACTCTTTCTTATGTCACATATCCTCACTCAGAGAATGCAATAAATAGAGACATAATAATATAAATTTTTTTACAAGGTTTGGTACTATAAACCAATCCTTAATTTTATTAGTTATGCACCCCAATAAAGGATTCTCTACTCAAATCAAATATATTAATTAAAAGTGGAGGTTGATTCACACACCATTAATATATTAGATTCTCATTGATATTATCTCATCTAGAGTCACACCTACCACTTTTCCTCTCTCTCATAAGAATTTTCTTGACAACTTCCCATGAGAATTATTTAGTAGCTTCTCACTATACAAATGGTTCGAAACTATGTTATGTTTACATACCTTGAGTCACACAGGTTCCATAGAATCTCAATGTGTATATAAAATTGATCCCTTTAAGTTACCTTCTTAGATTTCGATCACCCAAACTACTCAGGATTCTTATGCATCTATAATGTTGATCCCCATCAAATTACAATAGAGTTTTAGAATTCTAGAGGGTCTTTATGGTACATTGTATGAAACTTAGTCTCCACTTACAACTCAGTTTAATAGTTATTCAACCAAATCTATTAACCTGGATTTCTCCCTCAATACTACATCAAATTTTTCAAACGAATATATGAATGATGGCCAAATAATTATTCTTCAACTTTTCTAAAACATTAATTGGATACTTATTATTATTATTTGAGAGATTCTATTCATATATTTCATAGAAAAATAACACAACTCTCAACTCTAGAAAACTTACAGTGGCTGCTGCTTCTTCTTCTTCTCTTCTCTTCTTGATCTTCATAAACTCATGTGCTCATACGACTATATTAATTGTACCTTTAATTTTCAATATTCTATAAATATAATACTTGGTAAAAAAACACTTAAAAAACCATTAGAGAATATTATATATAGGTTACAAAAATTCTTTCTCACTTACTTTTCTTCACAAAGAGTATTCCAAAAATACCCCATATTAAATTCTTCTATTTTTGAAACATGGTTGAATAAAATATAATTTTATTCTTATTTAGATGTTGCTTCATATTCACAAAATATACCCAATAAAATCCAATTTTCAATATATATAACTATAAAAAGATATAAATCATATAAAATATATGGAATGAAACTCATCTGATTTTTTATATTTATGAAACTTGGAAGTATTCTCATTTATCAAGTCTTGGGAAAATTCTCAAACTTCTATCTCAATTACTCACAAACACTAAAATAGCCATGGATTAAAAATATATAGGCCTTGATAAATAGTATATTGAAGTTTTATAGTAATTCATCTACATTATTCTTGAAATACAAATATCTAATACCTTATGATTTTATGATATATTTATCTTCAAATAAATTTAATTTATTCCTTAGATTACAATATATGAATCCCCAAGTGAAAATGATCAATCATATAATATACCATTATAACCTATCCATTAAATTGGTGGAGTGAATAGGAATAATAAAATTTTGAAAAAATATTTATAAAGGTTTTATATAAAGAAAATATTTCAATAAATATGTGCTTAATTTTTATTAAAGTCATTATATTCTATAAAAATACATTTTCTCTCAAAAATGTTTTTTATTTTTTTGTGAGAAAATAATATAATTAATTTAGACCACTTTCAAAAAATGTATTTTAAAAAATAATCTTAATTTTTGAAACTATCAAATCAAAATTATCTTATAGTGTATTTTTGATAATTTTCTAAAAAAATGATTTTTCCTTGAATAGTGAAAATACAATTTTTATCGAAAACTGTACTATCATTTCAAGAATTTAAAATGTTTCATTTTGTTATAAAATTGTTTTAAAAGTAAAATTAGGTTATTTATAATATTAATAATACAATAAATGTAATTTTAATTAGTTTTATGTTATATTTTTGTATAAAATATTTTTACACTTAATAAAACATTTTTTTTTTCAAGAAAACCGCTTTTCATCGTGTTTTTTGAGTTTAATTTTAAATTATATTATTAAAATTATATTAATTTAATCAGAGAAAATGTTTTAAATAATTTTAGTTATAATAATTAATTTTAATGAATAAGTTAAACTTTATTTTTGGTCATAATGAAAAGTAAAAACAATAAAAATTGGTTACCATGATAAAAGTTTAAACGGGTTTATCAGGGGGGTGTTAAACCAAGAGATAAGGTTGAATTTTCTAATTAAAAATGTATATATCCTATTATATGGGATTATTTAGACATGATATTATTTTAAATTTTAATATATATCCATTTAAATTATTTTTATTGAGTGTGGCATTATGACATTTTAATCCTTTAAGAAATTCTAAGTGTGTCCTCTACCCCACTTATAAAAGGACACCCCTACATTTTAGTATTTACACAAATTTGAGCTATATATATTGACCAAAAACTAACATATTATATTCTAATATCCCCTATACATGATTTATAATTCTTTTATTCTTAAAATATCATTCCAAGGGTCCTTAAGAAATGATCCAAAGGAGGCGAATCGATGGATAGGTAATCATCCAACCCGAACTCTTTCAATTTATTTCTTCTTATACCTCCTATAAATCTATGGTATTAATCATAAAATAATAAATTAAATATAATAAATATAATTAAATCTTATTATTATTATGTAACCACCATTATTATCCCTCTTTTCCATCAAATAGAAAATTAATGTATCGCTCATGCGTACGTGTGGACCACCACCTCCACGTAGCGATACAATTCATTTTCCATCACCATATTTCATGGATGGTTATCATGATGGGTTTAAAGTTTAAATATGATATTTATGACACAATTATTCATTTATAATTATAATATTATATCTACCTTAGTACCTTATCATCTTTTGGAAGATGATAACGTTGCTTGTGCATATATGTGGACTACCACCTCCATAAAGCGATGCAATTTGTTTTTCATTATTATTTTACTTAGATGGTAATAATGAAATATTTAAGGAATATATATGTAATTTATGATATAATTTTGTTTTTTAATTATAAAATAATATTTATCTTTCTTTTCTTATTCCTGTTAGGAAATGAAAATGGTGTCCATGCGTACGTATGTCCTACTATCTCCAAGAACGGTTTAAATCATTTATATATATATATAAAATTTATGGATGAATATAAATAAGTATATAATAAATATATATTAAATTTTTATCATAAATGAAATTATGTATATGATTAAATTATGATAAAATTACAATAACATGAATGGAAAAACCAAACATCCAAGAAAAAATGAAACAATTAACACCCTAAAATAATGATTTTAGTAAAGAATTATTAACAAATTAGTGTTTAAATGTTATAAGTGGATGGTATATGATATTATATTTATGTACATGATTTTGGTATAGAATTATAATAAATTTAAATTTATTATACAATATTTTAGAGTGATTTCTATTCAAGTAAAACTAGAGGTTAGAGATTTATGTTTCAATATCATTTTAATTGATATTGTTTATGATTGTATTTCCATTGAAGGAAATTACATGATAATTTTTTGATAAAATTATTTCATTTTATTATCTTTTTTTAATCTATGAAATTATCAAATTTTATTACAATTTTCCTCTCCTTTCTACTTAAAATGATTAGGAAAATGATTTTAATAAAAATAAACTTTATTTCCTCTTTGGTTGGGAATCGTTTTCTTAGATGTACATGTTTTGTTTAAATTTTTTTTCAATATTTTTTTGATATTATTATATGATTTTAAATCCTTTTTTACCATTTTTATATTTCTAAATAAATTATTGAAATAAATATTCTTTTCATTTTATAAATGACATAATTTTGACTTTTTGCTGAAAATGTGAACAAAATCACGATTTTAACATACACAACATGAATAGAACTTCCCACCATAATTAACTCTAAATGATTTGAATATTTATTTATAGTTATAAAAAGTTATTTTCCAAGAAAATACTTTCCTTAATATTTTTGAATATTTTATATTATAGGACTGAAGGTTATTTTTTATTATTCTTAATCCAAGGGAGAACAAGAAAAAACCAAACAAAGAGGTCCTTCAAGGGGGGTGAAAATGATGAAGTCTAAGGGCATCCCCTTTCACCACACAAAAACACTCAAAGGGAAGAGACTGAAGACTATCATAAACGACAAGAGTGTCCTCCTGGATACCCAAACGAGCAAGAGAATCCACAACAAAGTTGGATTCCCTCAAGCTATGGTGGATTAACCCTCCATGATTAGTTTTCACCTTACACCGTCGAATAAGGTATGTCAGTTCCCAAGGGATATCATAAATTCCCTGCAAAGCCTTGACCAGAACCTCCAAATCTGATTCCACCTCTGCCACCTACAAGCCCCTCCTCCTGCAGACCATCAAACCGGTAATAAGGGCCTGAACCTCTGCACCTAGTGAATTACCCTGGCCATAAAACGCACTAAAGGCAACATGCATGGAGCCCCAGCAGTCACGAAGTAGTCCTCCACCCCTCATCATTCCCTCTATAAACGACCCATCGACATTTAGTTTCAACCCATGTCTTGGGGGCTGCCACTTCACCCAAACTTCGCCCCTCCTTTACAACATTCATGGTTTTTGAAGGAATTTACACAGATGGACCGACGCCAGACCCCCTTTCACTAACAAAGCCAATTCCGCAAAGAGTGACTTAAGACGAATCCGAAGGGCCAGAGGAGACTTTTTGGAACCCAGACTAACATGGTTTCTTTCCTCCCAAATGGTACAACAAACAACCACCATAATGATGGTCCTAATCACCCATTCCATTGCTCTGTTCTCCTTCCCATCAATCCAAGTAGACACAAACACATGACAGGTCCTAGGATCTCCCTCAGGAGATGGCGGTTGAGAAAACAGGGACCAAAGAAGTGATGCCCATTGTCCCTGGAAGAAGAGGTGATCCGCTATCTCTGTAGAAGGGTATTCATAGCAGTAACACCATGATACCATAAAGAACCCTATTTTCTGGATATTATCCTCCGTAAGTAGATCCGTGTTGATGATTCTCCACACCAGGAAATTCATCCTCGTCAGTAAATCATTACACCAAACAATTGGTCCTCCTTGCGCTGTGCGGCTCTCCCTTAGGAGGGGTCTCCTGTAGTCGCGAATGTTGAACCTGCCGAAACATGCCTCCGTGAAACAACATACATCTGGCTTATCGTTCATCACAATGTTTTCGAATAGGCTCATCTGGTTGGAAGATAGCGAAGCATGGATGAAATCATAACTGTTTCTGTAATCCCTGAAGAAATTTATCATCAATGATAACATTATTTGAATTTACTAATGATTTAATGGGGATATTATCCAATGATACCATCCATATTATTTATAAGGATTTTTTATTATTATGACGATGATATTCTTACAAAGCCTATTTATTTTTCCCGAGTTAATCTGTGAGGATTTGATGAATGTTTTATGATATTTAGACATACATATGAATGAATTATTATTATGTTATGGGTTGGACTGAAATTATATATCCATATAAGGAATTTGGAAACAATTTATGTTCTATGAGCTTAAAGGGTTCATGGGAGGTTATCCCAATTCTAAAATAGGGTACGTGAGAGTTTACCCCTAGCCTGAAAGAGGGTACATGAGAGATTATCCCAATCCCAAAGTAGGTACATGGGCGGTTATCCCAAGACTAAAATTTTATGAATGTATTTTTTGATATACTTGAAATAATATTTCTATGATTATGATAATGAAAAATCTTATTCCACTATTTTATGACATGACCTTAGGCCAATGTTTTGTTCTCATGGATCATGTTCTTTGATTCCTTTTTTATTCATGAATTTATTACTTTTAAGTTTTATTCCATGACTCATGTTTATGCTCTAAAAATTAATGGATAAGATTTTGAAAGGTTAATATCATGTTATAATACACTTATACCCATGTTATGTTTAAATAGTCATTGATAACTCCCCTGTTTATCCTTATTGAGCATATGATCCCATCCTTTATTATGTTTTCTTTTACCCGAGATATGAAGAATTATTTTAAGTATGATGTGTCTAACAAGGGTTATAATTATGATATAATAAGTGGGAGATGATGTAGATCAATTATTTATTACTTTTTATACATCCAATTTTCTAAAGAAACTAAAATTTTATGGTTTTAGAATGGATCATAATGTTATGTAATGAATATTCATATAATAAGATGTAATATTTGTGTCTGAAAAGTAAGGGTTACTATAGTTGGTATCAGATAAAGGTTTAGTCATTTTTTAAAATTGGGATGATAAAACTTTAGAGTCATCCCTTAAGATAATCTTAAGTATCAAATAACATATTGAGTTATTTTAAAGAAATAAGCGTGGGTTTATTATTAAATACATCCCTATCTGGATACTAGAAAGTGGATAAAGCTATAACACAAATTCAACTAAGGGTAAAAAATATGAATGGGGTGGATTGGGTATTAACTCGATCACCACTAGTGCATGATGAGTGGTCCTAATAATGCACACTTTTCTAGAGACTCCTGATGAGTATGATTAAGTTAATTCAGATTTTCTTTATAAATAATTATGAAGTATTTGAATATATGATGACCATTCACGACCTAGGTTAAACCTAAGGTGTCATAGATTGACAATATGGTTTCATGGTTTTGACAAAATATGAATTATTTTTCATGATTATATGGTTTCTAACAATGTTTATTGTTTCTTATACTATGATTTTTGGTTTTGTTTAATGGATGGGAAATGAAGGAACTGTGTTATTACTGAATGTGATGGACAATGTAATGATTGTACTTATAAGAAACCAAATGTTATTGGAGTTGGAATAAAAAATATAATTACTATTATTTTGAAAATTTCTCATGTGATGAATCATACTGAGCTTATGAATGAGAAAATAAGGGGAAAATGTTCTATTGATTCCTTCATGAAGCAACAATCACCTTATTTTAGTGGGCCCACTAAACTATTAATTGCTAAGTAATAGATCAATACAACCAAAAATATATATTCCATTATCCAGTGTTTGGAGCATGAAAAATTCATTTTGTTTTTCTATCATTTGGTAGGTAAAGCAAATAAATGGTGGAACTTCACTAAGAACATGATGCAATATGAATAAATTGAATATATTGAGTGAGAAAGGTTTTTATAGTTATTTTTAAACAAGTACTTTCCTTGATTTATTCATATGAAAATGGACATAGAATTCCTTATGCTAAGGAATAAGGATGATAAATCCATTAGTAATTATGAAGGAAATTTTACTAGACTTGTGAGGTACACTTATGGTATTATCATTGGACCAAAAAGAAATATTGATTGATTCTTTAGTGGATTAAAACAAAGTCACTAAATGGTGTTATCCGTAAGTTACTTCAGTAGCTATGAATAAATCATTTGATGTGATACCAAGGTAGAAATGCATATTAGAGTTACCAATTAATCTCATGGTTTTGATAAGAAAATAATTATATAATTCAAAGGAAATTATAATAATAAAATTTATAGAGAGAAGAGACGAGACTTCCATTTTGCTCAAAGTGTGGAAGGATTCATGGTGGAAATTTTATTGAGGGGACTAGTAAATTATTTATTTGTAGAAAGTAAGGTCATTAGGAAATTGAATTCCAAAGTGATAGGAAGAAGTTATCTAATGATGTGAATATAGAAAAATATTTATAGAATGAACCACCTATGATACAATGTTTCAAATATAAGAAGTATAGTCATTATGACAAAAAATTCTAAAATATGTAGGACAATGATGATGATTGAATTCAATCAGATCTTTAGTTTATAGAAAATGGGAAATCTCTGGTGATCACTATTACCAATGTGGGGTATGATAATTAAGTGGTGAAAGGAACACTTACCATCCAATATAGAACATCAAATTTATTATTTGATTATATATCTACCCACTATTTTATATCTGATAAATTTTATAAGGGTATCACAATACAAAATCAATAACTAGATGTTGAATTATTAGTGAAAAATCCTAGTGGTATGATGACGAAATCTCAAGTATATGATTCTTCTCTGATTGAATTTTGTAGGAATGTGATTCTGGAAAATATTTTTATTCTCTCTCTTGTGGAATTTGATGTCATTTTGGGATTGAATTATATTTATCTATATAAATCCCATATCAATTGATATGTAAGGAAAGTCACATTTGATATTCCAAACCAACCTAGGATCATCTATCAGTACAATGATAAATATAAAATTTCAATGGAAACTGCATCCATTATATGAGTCTTAATTTTGATTCAATAGGAATGTTTATCCTAAATGGTTGCAGAGAAACACAACATCAAATACATGCCTATTGTATGGGAGTATGTCTATGTATTTATGAAATAATTGACTATCCTTCCTAAAAATAGTGAAGTTGAGTTTTTAACTTAACTCTTACATAGTTATACACATATTTCAAAGTATCCATATAGAATGGATGAGATTGAGTTTTAGGAATTAAGGAAGAAACTCCAAGAGAATCTTGATAAGGGATTCATTTATCCAGATGAACCACCTTAGGGTGCACAAGTTCTTTTTTTAATAATAATATGGATCAATGAATCTCAACATTGATTATCTGGAACTTAAAAATATCACAATCAAGAATAAGTATCCTCAGCTCCATATTGATGATATATTTGATCAATTATGAGGAGCTCAATATTTTTTCCAAGATTGATCTTTGATACAAATACTACCAATTAAGGTTCAAAAGTGAATACATACCAAAGACAACCTTCCTTGTGAGGTATGTACACTATGAATTTATAATGATGTCATTTGGTATTACTAATGCCCATGCTCTTTTCATGGATTTAATGAATATAGTCTTTAAATATTTCCTTGATCATTTTATGGTAGTCTTTATAGATGATATTATTATATATTACAAAATAAAGGAAAAACATTAATATCACTTGAAAATTGAACTAATGTCCTTATAAAAAGAGAAGTTGTATGAAAAAGTCACCAAGTGTGAATTTTAGCTATATAAAGTGTCACTTTTAAGACATATAATCTCAAGGGAGGGTATATCGATGGATCCATCTAAGATGAAGGTTATTTAATGTTGGCCTAGACCAACCACAATGAATAAAATCTATAGTTTTCTTGGTTTGGATTGATATTGTCAAAACTTTTTGAATAATTTATTATGGCTATCTAATACACTCACAAAGTTAACTCATAAGGGAGTTAAGTTCTTTTGCATATATGAATGTGGGTAAATTTCAAGGAACTAAAGAGAAGGTTAGTTAGCACGCCTATGTTTATACTTCCTTATAGTGGAGAATGGTTTGTGATCTATAGTGATGCATCAAAGAATAAATTAGGATGAATACTCATGTATAATGATATGGTGATGGATAATCACTTACAAAAACTGAGGGTTCATGATAAAAATTACCCAACTCATGATTTGGGGTTAGATGCTATAATTTTTTCATTAAATATATAGAGGAATTATCTTTATGGAGAAAGGTGTGACATATATATTGATCATAAAATTATAAAATATATATTCACTCAAAATGAGATAAATATGTTCTAGAGAAGATAGTTGGACTCAATTAAAGATTATTGCTACTCAATACATTACCACCCTAGGAAAGTGAACAATGTGTGAAGATGCACTGAGTTGAAAGGATCATACAAGATTACTTATGATGAGGATCACAGAATATCCAATATATATGGATATTTAATGGATGGATATGTAAATATTTAATAAAGGTGAGAAATATTATCTTTCTCAAATAAGTGTTTAACCATCTATCCAAGTAAAGATTAAATAGGTGCATAATGAATATATAGAGTTGTAAAAGAAAGTGAGAAATTTTCTTGAGTTAAAACTTGATTATGATGTAATTATAAGGTTCTGGAACCAAGTATGTGTTCTTTCAATACCAAAGTTGAATAAAGAATTGTTGAAAAAATCTCATACACAACTAGAAAATTTACCTACGAACACAACTTGGAACCACAGATATAGGCCCGAAAACCATGGCAATAGCTAATGGCCATAGTTTTGAAAAAACATGGATGCTATCACCGTGGCAGTAGGGGCCTATTTCTATAGTTTTAACTGTGGTAGTAGGAGAATATAGACACGGGTAAACCATGGTAGTAGGTGGGATAATGACACTGTTAAACTGTGGCGGTATTATTTATATGGTATAAGAAAATAAATTCGGTCCCCACCCCCACTGCCAGTTCCCCACCCCCACTACTAGTTTCCCCTCCCCCCTTTACCTCCCCCTTTCACCCCTCCCTTGCTAGTTCTCCCACCCCTTGCACCCACTTACCCTTTCCAGTCCCCCCTTCCCCTAACCCTACCCACCCTCCCCCTACCAGTCCCTCCTGCCCCTGCCGGTCCACCCATTTATATGGTATAAAAAATAATAACTTCAGTTCCCCCTAGTTCTCTACCCCCACTACCAGTTTCCCCCTTTCACCCCACCCCATACTAGTCCCCCCACCCCTTGCACCCCTCCCCTACCAGTTCCCCTTGCTCCTTCAAGTCCCACCATGCCCCTGCCAGTGCCCCCCTTGCCCTCCCCCTTGAACCCTCCCCCTGCCAGTCCCCCCTGCCCCTACTAGTCCCCCCTACACTTGCCCCATCCCATTCCCCCCCTTGCACCCACTGCTTGCACCCATCCCCCCTTATAGTCCCCCTACCCCTTCCCCAACCACCTTGAATTCCCCACCCCTTTCGCCCTCCCCCTTCCAGTCTATCTAGTTCCCCACCCCCACTGCTAGTTCCCCCCTTACACCCCACTCCTTTCCCATTCCCCTGCCAGTCCCCCACCCCCTGCCCCTACCCCTACTAGTCCCCCACCCCTCCCCCTTCCAGTCCCCCCTGCCCCTGCCAGTCCCCACCATTTATATGGTATAAAAAAATAACTTTAGTTCCACCCTCGTTCCCCACCCCACTTCCAGTTTCCCCTCCCCCTTGCACCCGACCCCTACTAGTTCCACCCTTGAAACCCCTCCCCCTGGCCTATCCCCCCTGCCCTTGCCAGCCCCCCATTTCACTCCCCCTTGCACCCACTCCCCTTACCTATCCCCCCTGCCCCTGCCAGTCCCCCCTACCCCTGCCCCCGCCCCTTGCACCCCCACCCCTTTCACCCCTCCCCCTGCTAGTCCCCCTTCTCCTACCCCACCCCTCTTTCACCCCACACCTTGTACCCCCTCCTACCTTCCAGTCCCCCTAGTTACCCACCCCCACCGAGCCAATATGTTATAAAAAACAAACAAGTATTGTTAATAGGAAGTATTGCATGAATATTTTTTTAAAAAACCACAAGGATCGAAATTTTTTCTTGATAAAGAGCATCATGTCTCAGAATCAAGGCAATATACCAATTTTTAACAAGGGGAGACATGTTAAAATAAGGAATATCACAATGCACTAAGAACTACAAATAAAAGATTTTCTCTTTCATCATAACTAGCATGGATT
This sequence comes from Viscum album, assembly GCA_963277665.1. Taxonomy (NCBI): domain Eukaryota; kingdom Viridiplantae; phylum Streptophyta; class Magnoliopsida; order Santalales; family Viscaceae; genus Viscum; species Viscum album. Next base: position 26,527,717 of record OY728156.1, read on the forward strand.
CAAAAATATTGAATAAAATATTTACCTTAGATGCTTAGATATTATAAAGGTGCACATTATTCCCTGATTGGTAGGCTACTGGCCCATATTTACCATCACCTTAGAGAAATTCTCCTTCACAACTTTCAAAAAAATTAGATTCAGGTGAAGTTCCATCAAATAGATCACCAAATCAGATAAAAAATCCCATAGAAAGGGATTCCAGACCGGTTATAAGAGTTTATAAATTCATAAAGGCATTGAAAATCATCTGTTCTAACATCTCAGTAGCACATTGCAATGGAAAATCATTCTTGAGCATGAATTTAACAATCTGTAAATCTAGATTTAAGATCATCATTTAACTTGTTTCACCAACATCTTTAGTATTGGGAGATCCAGAACTATAAGGTTATCCATAATGAATCATCAAATAATGTTTACCTATTTTATGATAACATAAAATAGATGAAATGAAATAGTTTGTGGCTCTAAAAATTGAAATAATGAATGGTTTTGAAAAAAACCATGACACCAAAAAGGAAAATTTAAGGAATAAAATAGATCAACAAAACAAAATAAAACATGAAATAGAAATAGGAAGAATGCAGTGGTGGAAAGAACTTAGGTATGATACCATAGGTGTGTCAGGTAGTTGGTGGTGATGTAGTCAAGTAGATGACTCTTATAGTTGGGAGTTATTGTGGTTAGAATTATAATTTTTATGTCTATTTTTCAAGGTGACTAAGGATAGATAGACATGTTCAGCCTCATCTTTATATTTTGGGAGTATTGTGTAGAAGACACTCAGGTTTAAATTGAGGTTGGTTAGTGTCATAACTAGAGACAACTCAAGAGCGAGCTATCATATTGTGGGGAGGTTATAATGGATCAAGTACTCATGTGAGGTACTTCCGACATTCATGCCTAATCTTAAAAGAATGATTTGAAAATAATAAATTTAGTATCCTGCGCAGCTCTCAAAAACATTATATTCAGGTGAAGTTCTATCAAATAGATCACCAGATTAGATAAAAACTCACACTGTTTAGATTAAAATTCTCTTCCCCAACTTGGATAAAAGTTTCCATTTATATTCATAAATATTAGTATCCACACACTCCTTCAACCAATGAAAAGCATCCACATGTGACCAACATATAATAAGTTGAAAGCCCATATATTTTTCATGATAAACATGAACAAAACCTCAACACACAAAATAGAACTGGAATAAAATTAGATAATATAGAACATACATATATGATTCAATATTTAGTTACCTATTTTCTTCCCTCTTCATCCTACTAAAAATGATATCCCTATTCACCACCCCAAGAATAAATAGATCCTTGTTATCCAATTTCAATAGATATAGTTCAATATTATATAGAAGGACTCTCTGTATAGCAACAATAATAAGATATTTTAGTAAAATATATGCATTATATATAAACCGGACTTTGGAGGATTTGAGCTTAATTTTATCTTCTCATAGAATTCAAGTCTCAGGTGAAATAAATATTCAAGAATTGTAAGAAAAACAACAATATAAATACCTTAAAATATTCATTAAAAAATAAAAAATGGGATTTGAGGGTGAGCATACTTTTCTCTGGTGCACCAGCAAGGCTAGTCTCCCCATGGTGATAAGATGACTGTTCTGATACATAACTTGAGAATTGGAAAACCTTTACCTCCTTTAAAAAATTCCTCTTGAAAGATCAGAAGAGAATCTCCAATTTCCTGGCTTCAAGCCATCGACTATTGACAAAATTGACCGTTGAAGGCCTGCCATTGAAAATAGTATCAGATCTTTGTTCACAAAGTCATTGTACATGATTAGATTCTTCTTCTGATCAAGGTAAATGAAAGCCTACATAAATGGATTATATAATAAGGTAAGATGCATACAAACCTAGAAATCACCTATCAAAGTCAATTCTGAACCTCAAACTGCAGAATCCAATTATTTTCATATTCTATCTTTTTCTTTCTGAATAAAAGATCAACTGCATTTCCATATTCATCATTGACCAACAAAAATTCCTTCTTGTTCATTTAGAGCTCACTGAAGCATTATTTTCCTTTTTTAGATGTGCTTATACCCAACCCATGGTACACAGAGAATAAACTAAAAAAAAAAAACAGAAATGAGGTCTGATTGTGTTATTATAGAGATGAATATATATTATATAAAATTTATGTGAATTTAATCCAAATCCCTTCCCCTTTTACCCCAACCACCTACCCCTACCCCTTCTAGTCCACCCTGCCACTGCTAGTTTCCCCTCCCCCTTACCAGTCCTGCCCCTACTAGTTCCCCCCACCCCTACTAGTCCCCCCTCTCCCTTGCACAAGCCTGTAATATACAAATACACCATACACATACACCTGCAACAAATTCAAAAAACCATTTCAGCAAATCATTTCCACATAAATAAACAAACATATATTACATATAAAAATGATATTTTATAAAAAATGAAAACAAAATGATAGATACAAAAATTGTCAATAATGTCACTCCAAAATGCCATATGAATCCTCCTCCTCATTAGCACTAATATCAATAGAATGAATGTGTGTACCACCACCAACATCATCATCATCACCATAAGAAACATCTTTAGCCTCTCCACCAGCATCTTTAGCTACACGTTCATCGCCATCCTTATCATCGAGTGAAAACTCGACAAACATCCATACAATTTTGCTGCAAACTCTAGAAGAAGTGAAGAGCATATATCTAATATCATCTTAAACAATTGATCATTTTATTTTTTCCACGTATTTTGAGACTCTTGTCTAACTTCTTTCTTTTTTTGTTTCAATGGAAGCATGTAATTGTTCTTCGGTAACCATTCCTACATTTTTTCTAGAAGATTCAATATATGATGACCAATATTTAGAAAACACAATTTTCTTTCGGGGTTTACAACAAAATATGCCACTGTTCTCATTTCCGAGAACCTAATGTAAATATTTTTTTTGGTCCAAATGTGTTCGGTTCCTTTTCCATTATATCTTGAAGAACATCCTATAAAAGGGCATTACCATTTAAATAGATAATCAAAAAATAAATTAGTGCAGCTATATGTCCATTGAAATGCTCACACGTGTTATGAGTAAAATGCCTACAGCCTCCTTTTTTGATGAAATCTACACCAAAACATAAGTAGAGTATGTCCTTTTATATTATTTATACTACTTTTAAGAGTTGGTGCAACTTATATTAGCATCTGGGAATGATTTTTGGGTTTACAGATATATTAGTAGTGGTTATGAACCTATTTGAGAGTCTAAATATTCCTTAAACCTCCATAGAGAAACATGATTATATGATCAATATAGAAGAAATGAGAAGGTTCCTTAAACACTATTCTAGATTGAATAGATTTCATATGTCCTTTTTAAACCTTATCAAGAATTGATCTTTTAAATTTATCATTAGGAATACTAAAGAGAGTAGAAGATAATGTATTTTCCCATATAATACCATAGGAACAAGTGATATAATTGACTAAAGAATTCTCATTCCCTATGAGGTAAACACAACTCATATACTTTTTAGTGAATGAAACTGCATACTAAAAGCTAAAAATTTAAAAAAAATCTTACAAAATTTTCATGCGTTGACTAATTCATAGCAGTTCCATCTTTCTTTTTCCTACTAGAACAAAACAATAATGATTGGGGAACATGTTCTTTGATATTTAATGCCTGTTTCTACATGAAAATTGAACATAAATAAATGAAAAAAATAAATGTATATCCAATGTTAAATCATATATTACCTATGGTAGTTCATGATTTGGCAGTGTAGTTTTCCCCATATTATGATTATATATCATGGTTCCCTTATTTGTTATGTTTTTTTTTCAGATGAATCCTATTAGTAATCAAAAATAAATTAGCCTTTCAACAAGTCAAAAGGAATAAAAAATCATCATTTCAACTTAAAAATTCAACAAGTTCAAGACCTAATTGATATAACTATGTCTGAAAAATAAAACTGGAGAAGATCACATCTAATAAAATCATCCACTACAGAAAACTAAGATTAATGAAAAAAAGAAATTTATTAAAAACATTAAGATTTTAAATTACCTTGAAAGAGGAACAACACCAATATGTAATTAATCATTTGTATTATGAAATTGGAAATTCATAAAAGATCAATTCATTTTCAAGAGGAGTAACTCTTATTGTTTTCTAGCTGACATACAGGTCATGCTTGTATACCCACCACAACTCCCCTAGTTCCATTAAACTATCTATCTTAGCATGGATACCATCCAGAAAGTTATAGCGAAGCTGAATATTCAAAAAAACTTATCAATAATACTTTATAAAGAAATTTCAAATAAATTTTAAAAAATATACTACCCAAATTTATGCCCTAGCCTTGTCTTTTATTTCTTGTCCAATTTTTCTCAACTCGATTGGTTGAACCAAAACAATATCGTTATGTATATTGAGTGTCGCCATGAAACTCTACAATTATTTACCATTTTCTTCAATAATTTTCATTTCCTTTTTATACTGAACCATAATTTACGGGTGTCTATTCCACACTTTATGCATCTTTTTATGACCATGCCTTTTAGTAGAAGATGACCCTGAAAAAAGAAACAAACATTTTACACATATATAACTGAAATTTAATAAAAATTTATTAATTTAATTACTTTTTAAAAATTTACCAACAACACTATTTACTATTGCTCAATCATGCACACTATATAGAGGGGCATCAACTGGAGAAGTGTCCTCTATAGTAGACTATGGATGCTGAGGTTGGGTAGGAGGGTATGGGTATATAGGGGGAATAACCAGTGGAGGTGTACCCTCTATAGTATACTATGGATTTTGAGGTAGGGTAGGAGGGTACGGGTATACAGGGGGCATAACCAATGGAGGTGTACCTAGTAGAGATGAAGGTGGATAAGTGTAAAAAAGATGAGGGATAGAAGGAGATAGACTACCATAAATGGTAGGAGGAGTAAATAGATAAAAAGGATGAATGGACATGTATGGATAAAGCATATAATTGGGGGGCATAATGGGAGGAAACTATCCCAGTGATTGTAGAGCCATGGAATGTGAGGCAGTACATGTAGGGGGGATGCATATAGGGCTGGTCCTATACTCTGGTGTTCCTGAACCATCTTCATTGAATGTAAGTTTCCTCCTTGATTATTATTATTCATATTAAATATTATTTGTGTCAATTTGATATATAATAAATAAATAAATAAGGGACATAATAGAGCAGTCATATTTATCAAGATAGCTTCTTTAAGTCGGCAATAATTTTCCTCTAATATTTTTTCTCCGAACCTCATCGTAAGACATAATAATATTTAAATGAAAAAAGTGACAATAAAATTTTAAAAATATATCAAAGCATTAAATAACTATAAATATTCCAAGAAAATTCATATTATTTTTCAAAACATTAAATCTTCAATTAAGTTTTTTCATTATATTGTTTACTCACTAAATGAAAACATTACAAAAAAAATATTCTACTTTAAAAGTTTAAAAAAACACGCACAAGGTCAGAATAATATAATCTGAATACTTTGAAACATGTAACACTAGGAATTACCTATTATAATTTCTGGTTCACAATCCATTCTCACAATTGAATCATCAACATCATCAAATGATATATTTGACTAAATATTGACCTGTTCATTCAAAACATCACCATAATGCAACACATAATCAAAAATGTGTTTGGTAATAACATCAACAATAACACCAAATTGATGTTTTAAAGGGTCATTTACATAAAATACTTGTCTAGCTTGTGGTGCAAGAATATGAGTCTCATCTGTTCGCATATAAACTTTCATATCAATCACTCTAAAACCACAACTATCTATATACAAGCCTTGTCATGTCATTGAATGAAACCACTTTCATTTCATCATAGTGACATGACCATGTGCATAGTAATCTAATAAAAATATTCTCTCAAAAACCCCATAATAGGACATATTTTCTGATCGAAGCTGTCTGTCTCATGCAATAGCATAAAAATCCATTTTAGCTCTTATTGTGACACCATAATGTTGTGTTTCCATATTTGTTGCACAACTATTTATAATGATTTTAAATTATTTGACAACTATTTCTTTACAATCACAAACCACATTGTTCAAACCAAATGAAAATGACCTTATTTTAGCAGCTACATCATCCATCAGTAAAATTTGGACCTGAAATACATCGACAATGAATATTGAACAACTACCAATGATTTTTTTATGTAAAAATATAATTTTTTAACTTTTACTTTAACCAATCAGGAAATTCTTTGTTGTGAAATTGCGCCCTCCTATTAACAGATAAAGAGTGATGTGATCTTTTTATAATTTCACTATGTTCTCTGAAAATATAAAAATTTAATGATATCAGGAACTATGAAAAAATACACAACAAAAATATATATATTTATAATTTTACATACTTGATGTAATCATCAACCATGCCACAATTAAATAATACTATACGATGAGCCATTTCCCACTCAACCCTATTTAAATTACACAACTTGTATGATCCAGATATCCCCTCTATTTGGGGAAGTGATGGAAATGTTGGCGCAATGGGGCCATACTTCTCATATTCAGTTCTCATGGGCCGATTAGATCTAGTGGTGACATTAGTCAAATATATTGAACAAAAATCTATGCATTTCTGCGCTAAATAACCTTCCATAATAGGTCCTTCAAGATGATTATTATTTCTCATATAATATTTCAATGTAAAAATCATTCTTTCTATTGGATAAATCCAACGACTAGAAATAGAACCACCAAAAAGAACTTATCTTGGAAGATGCACATTCAAATGCAACATACATGTAAAAAACAATGGGTGAAATATTTTCTCAAAGTCGTAAATAATGATCAGTGCATCTTTTTGTAGTTTTTTCACAACACTTTTTTTCAATATTTTAGCACAAAGATATCTATAAAAGTGACATAATCTAATCACAGTGACCGTGAAATTATGTGATAGTAAATGTCGAATGGAAATAGGAATCAATTCATGCAACATGACATGATAGTCATGGGTTTTGAGGGATTTTAGTTTCACATCTCGTGTATTCACTCATTTCAAAATGTTACTCGAATAACCATATGGAACCTTTAAACTTTACAAGGCTTGAAGAAATTGTTTTTTCTCCACATTTCTGTTAAAAAAAATAAGCAAAAGGGGATTTCCACTGATTCTGACCAATTAACTCAGGATGAAGTCTTGATTTTATACCCTAATCCATTAAATCACAACATGAGTGCAAATCATCTTTTGTCTTTACCTTTACATTTAAACGCATTTCAAGTAACATTTCACAAACATTTGTCTCAATATGCATTAAATCCAAGTAGCGATGCAACAAATTGGATGACCAATATGACAACTCGTAGAACATAAATTTTTTTCTCTAATTATTGTTGGAATTCAAAGGAACATTCTTCTGATTATTGGAATTTAGCTGACCCTTTCCAAGAAAAAAATTCAAACAATCAAGTTCTTTAAGGATATCACACCTGACATTCTTTAAGGTATTTCATCTATCTCTATGAAATTATCAAACTGTCTTAAATTTTTTCTGTATGGATAATCCATTTGTTGAAATCGTCGATGCCCTATGAAACTAAAAGTTCATAAAAAATTTAATCTCTTAGAAAATATATTTTTAATACATATAGGGAAAGATAATCCTCCCTTATTACTCCAGCCAAACATCATTACATATGTAGGGAAATCATTTATTATCCATAATAATGCTACACGACACATAAAGTTACCCTTTCAAAATGCATCATATGTCTGCACCCCAAAAGTCCAAATCTCTTTGAACTCATCTATTAATGGTTGAAAATATATATCGATATCATTTCTAGGATCATTGGGTCTAGAAATAAATATAATCATGGAATTAACTAGATTTTTTATACAATTCCATGAAGGAAAATTATAAATATGAATGAAAATAGGCCAAGTACTATGTACAGTATGCATCTACTTAAATGGGTTGAAACCATCACATGAAAATCCCAATCTAACATTCTGTGGGTTAGGTGAAAAATTAGGATGTAAACTACCAAATTGTTTCCATGATAACCCATCAACAGGATGAAATATATCATCATTATCCTTATTTCTTTCATCTTCATGCCATCTCATATTCTTATCCATTTGTTCTGACATAAAAAGTTTCAGAAGTCTGGGAATTAATGGAAAGTGAAAATTCACTTTATGTGGTACACAGTATTGAATTCCATCTTTATTAGTCTTCCATATATATATACCACAATTTTTTAGTCATTTAAATCAAAATTATCCTTCAAGAATAGGCAAAAATATATAGGGCATGTGTGGATTTTAGTACTTGAAAATACAAAATTTTCAACCAACTTTGATGACATATAATCATTTTCAAGAATACATGCATCATCTGGTATCAATTCCTTAAAAATAGTAAGTATATTGTCTATTTCAGTATTAATAAATCCATACATTGTTTTCCCACAATACAGTCGCATTAAAAACTCTAGTTTGGTCATTTTTCTACATGACTAGTATACTGGGGTATTCACATCTTCTAACAACTTTTTAACACACTCAATATCATCATTCTGATCATTAGATAAAAACTATGTTCTTGTATTAATTTTGTCTTCCAATTCTGTACATAAAGTGTTCTCTTGAGAAGAAAATGGAAACCGATCAAAAATTAAATTTTCTATTCTGATCCTTTTAGCTGAATCAATGTCATTCTCCGTTTAAACTTTTTATCCATTGTAATACCAAATATTATATCCTTTTTGAAAACCTTCTTTAGTGATGTGGTAACTTACTTCCTCACATGTTAACCATGGTCTTACAATGTAATCAAAACATGGGCATCAAATCAATCCACCGTCTGAACCATTGTTGAATGAAAAATCAAAAAAAATATTCCAACTCCTTCTGGAACCCATCAGTGAACTGATCAACATTATACACCCCGCTTCTATCTATTCTAATATGAAAAAACAAATAATTATTATTATTTTTGATTGTAAATAAAAACATTAAAACTCATTAATGATTATGAAAATTAGTATATGGACTCATTCATAGGCTTCTATTCCTTACATGATTCTTGAGAAACATAAGTAAATGTTAATTTTTAATACATCAACTATAACATTATCATTTACAAAAGTATATGAGATATCTAAATAATAATCATATAATGACTATACACATATCCACTAATTAATATTTCTTTCATGTTAAGAGAATAAATAATGAAATCTCTTACTATCAATTATTACACCATGACAGGTCAACCTTGGGTTTCTAGCAAGTTACTAGATTTCTAGATATTGGTAAATATTCTAAATGAATAAATCATAATCATCAGTGATTTAAATTATCTAAAAATAAGATACTAAAATATATGATATACAAAATACATGAGATAGAAGTGGAGGTAATATTTTATATCCTAATGAAAATATAATAATACGTACAAAGGGTATCATTATTAGATACTTATATAGTGGAAAATGATTCAAAGGTTGGATTTGTGTGCAATGCATCATATTATAATGACACAATTAGAGTGGACCATAGGGTTAATATATTAAGGATGGTTTTTATAAGAATATTTGGTTGTAATACATGTATAAGAGAGGGTCTGGTCTATAGGGATGAGGAGGGGATGGGCAGGGAAGGGAGGGGGAGCGGCTGGGCAAGGGGGAGGGTGGGGGAGGGGGAGGGGCTGGGCAGGAGAGAGGGTGGGGTTGGGTAGGGGGGAGAGGGCTGGTGGGGGGGAGGGGTTGGGTAGGGGGGGAGGGGGATGGGGATGGGATGGGTAGGGGGAGGGGGATGGTGGTGTGGAGGGGGAGGGGCTGGGCAGGGGGAGGGTTGCATCATGAATGTGGCAGAAAAAGGGGAAGGGGTTCAATAGTGACAGAGGCAGAGAAAGGGGAATGCAGAAGGGGTTTGATAGTGAGAGGAAGGTTAAGATCGAGAGGGAGGATAAAATTTGATTTTGAGTGTTTGGAGATGAGTTCATGTGAATTTAATAACTTATGTGTTTTTTAAAGATATCTATAAATTATATTTGGAAGATAAATGTTGGCTAAGTCCTGAAAATTTCAGGACTACTTATGGGAATCTAATAAAACTTATATAGTTTTTTTAAGTCTTGTTGTTATTTCATAAACTATGGAGGTAGATGTGTGGTAGTAGGAGAACAAGAGCAAAGACATTCAATTGTAGTATGTTCATTCAAGAAATGCATGGAGCTAGGAAAGACAGATAGAAACTAACAAAATATTTACCCAAGAAATGCATGGGGCTATCGATCCCAACACACTACCCCCTGCCCACTTCACCCCTTCCCTAATACCCCTTCACCTGTAGAACCCTTCACCCATGCCCCCCAGTCCCCTTCACCCCCTGCCCCCTTCACCCCACTGTCCCCACCCTTCACCCCAATTCCCCCCACTTTCACCACCACTACTCCCACCCTTCACTCCAACTCCCTTGTACCCCCTTCCACCCCCACTTCCCCCCTGCACACTCCCCCCACCTGCCCCCACTCCCCCACCTGCACACCCCCTCACCCTCATTGTCATCCCACCTGCCCACCCCTACACAACTTCCCCCACTGCCCCCACCTGCACCTCCACCTGCACACTACCCCCTCTCACCCCCACTTCCCCAACCTACCCCCCCACACACACCAACCCCACATGCACACTGCCCCCACCCCCACTACCCACCCCAAATACACACTACACCCCCACCCTTTAATCTAACTCCTTTGACCTCCCCCATTCACCCCACTTCCCCCACCCCAACTCCTTTGATATTATTACATATAGTTATTAGATGGTTATGAAGATATAGGGTGGGAAATTATAGATTTAGTAATTCAAGGTTATTTTAATCCAAAATATTCATGTAGTTTAGTGAATGATAAAAAATAATAAATTAGTGCTGCTATATTTGATATGTATTCATGCAGTTCAAAATAGAGACATGTGAAAGTTTGAAACTATTATTCAAGATAGATTAATTTATATGAACTATGTAAAAGAGTGATAAGACCCAAAACAAATGGTTATACAGATATGGAGTGGGAAATTCTAGATCCATTAATTCAGGGATATTTGAATCCAAATTATTCATGTGGTTTAGTTAATGATAAAAAAAAAGAAACTGGTGCTTCTATATTTGTTATATATTCAGGTATTTCAACATATAGACAAGTGGAAGCTTGAAAATATTATTCAAGAGAGAATAATGTCTATACACTATTTAAAAGAGTGATAAGACCCAACATAGTTTTGATTATGAATAACCACTATGTGTCAAAGTTAAAAATAAGAGGATGATCTAGTGCTCTTTGTGTTGAAAAAAGAAGAGAAAAAGTGGGAAGAGGTAGAAGAATAAGAAACCAAGTAGTTCATGAAGTTTATAATAAGAAGAGATATGTTCCCCTAGTTCACACATAAAATAAGGGGATAGATGATAAGTTATGTGTATTTTAGTTTATACAGGAAGGAATATAAAGAAGTTATATAATATCAAGTTAATACTATGAAAAAGAAGAATTTTTATAAAGTTATATGTATAAAAATAAAATAAGTGGCTTGCTAATGTGAAATGGAAGAAGAAAAATAAAGGAGTAGTGCATGAACAATAAGGAAGTATTCTAAATTGGTGTTATAATATCTTGTTTTTACCCCTATATTTATTGTAAAGTTATGAGATATACTTGAGTGTGGGAAACACCAAATAAGTGTGTACTATACACACTCTATACTATCAGGAGACTAGTTTAAATATAAGAGGTATTTACTAATGGGTTTTGTGACCTTAGGTGTTACCATATCACACTAAGGAGTAGACTTATCATACTGAGAGGTGAACCTTATAAATTAATATGCCACTTATGTGTGTGTTTTTTATTATTATATAATAAATAATGGAGGAGGAAAGAGAGTCTAAAATAACCACTCACCTAATAGTGATAGAGGTAAAAAAATGGATAAAAATTTAAAAGTACAAATAAGGTAATTAAAAGTCACCAAAATTAATTCATCCCCCACTCAATGTGGTTCGTATCCCAACCAACCCCCTTTAGATGGTATTAGAGACAAATTCACCTCAGATTATATTCTCTAGATTTATAGTTGTTCTATTTTAAAGATTGGAAGGTTTTATACCTAATCTATAATGAAGTTCAATTTTAGTAATGATTTATCTATCTTAGATTCTAATTATATTTCTACTGAGACTAAACTAAACCAGAGAAAACAACAAAAAAAAGGATGAAGAAGTTATCCCTCTTGAAAAATGATGAATAAAGATCAGTTACTATATTATAGGAGACTAAAGAAGTTATACCTATCTTAGAAGGTGAAGAAAGAGTGTTTGAGATAACTACCAAGGTGTTTGACAATCCTATAACCTCTATTGATTCAAGGGATCCATGTGAAAATGATGTAAGTGAATATTATTTCTCAAACTATCCCAAATAATATCCAAGAATATTTGTTAGTGATTATACATTTTCTGATTAACAAGATATATCTTTTGTAATATTAAAAGATATACTGTATTGTTTTCTCAATGAAATTATTGCTTTTATATGTGAAATTTTTGAAATTCTGTAGGAAGAGATCACTCATTTTGAAGGTGATGAAAATAATCATGAGAAATATTTAAGAGAAAGAACTCTAACTTGCATAAATATCTCTAAAAAAGTTAATTTCAAAGAAGATATGAATTAAGATCTTAAATAAAGATACTTCAAATTTGAATAAGAGTGGATCAAAACCATCCATGAAAAGGATGATCTCACTAAATAATTTGAGAATAAATTTGATGAATTTGAAGAAGATATTTCCACCAAGAATGCTCAAATTGATGTCAAGGACTAAGGAATAAAGGATTATGACACTTTTTTAAATGAGAAGATATAAACTCATGATGAAGAAGTTGGAATAACGATAAAAGACTATGAAAATAAAGTTTAATTAATTAAAGACCTGAATAATTTACTCAATTTTGTAGAATTTAAAAAAAACTAGCCAATCTAGAAATAAAAAATATTGAGTTTTCACAGTTTAAAATGGAAGGATCTACTACCAAAAATTGTTCTAATGAGGAAACTGGTGTTTAAATTCTTCCATTATATTTAAATAAAATCATTGTGTCATCTAATGGTAATTCCAAAGTAGACCTAAATAAAAAGGTGCCATCCATACCTTAATATAATGATTTTTATAAATCTATTTTCATAAAAAGTGAAGGTTTGAAAATAAAATATATAAAAGAATGGGTGAATCAAAATGAAGATAATATTTACACCATGTCTATAGTGGATATAGTAATGAGTGTGAAATCTTGTTATGTAAGAAGAACCCAACTAGTGATAAAAGAATCCAAAAAACAACATGCTCTAAAATCTATAAATTATAAACAACATGTTGTAAAGAATTAAAGATTTAGGTTTATTGGAAAATGATGGTAGTGTAACAGGTTTGGGAATTTTTCATTGGATTTTCAGTAAAATCCATCAATACTTGAATCACAAAGGAAGAAAATTTAAAGGGGGTCAGGCTAGAGAAAAAGAAACATCAATAGTTTGAAAATAATGTTTTCTACATCAAATTGATTTAGAATGCTTTAAGAAATATTTGACGTTTTCAATGGTTGTGGTAACATAAGTGATGCATGTTCATATAAAACTAATAAATTCTCTAAATTTCAGAAATAAAAAAGTCTATTACAAAAAACACTTAGAAACAGATTAATAATTCCAGAATAGATAATATAAACATAATAATTCCATAATATTAAATAGATAACATAATAGAAAATATATTAAACAAAAAATATCAGAATACTAGATTAATTATGAGAATGATATTGAAATATAAACCCTGAAATGAAAGGGAATAACAGTTGATATGATACCATTCAACAAATAATAGCATAAAAATAGTTGACAATAAATAAAAACTCCTCTGGTGAACTCCTCATGAAATTGCAATCTCCCGAATTAGAATGAATACTACAAACTCCTCTTGTAAACATAAAGAATCCAAAAAATAGGTTAAATATGCTGCAAATTAAAGGAATAATGAAAACATGATCCATGAAATAGAATAAAGTAAAATGGTTGGCCAACGCCCCAAATAGAGGAGTAACACCCAAAGAAGGGTATGGAGGAGGGGAGGAAACTTCAGCCAATGCATCAAATAGAGGAGGAATGCCCGAAGAAGGGTATGGAGGAAGGGAGGAAGGGGAGAGGGATGGAGGATACTAAATGAAGACATGGGTGAGGTAATGAGTAACCAGGAATAGAGAGGCCACAAATGGAAAAGCTGCGCTGTGAAGGAACTGCAGTGAGGGATGGTGGAACTGAAGTCGGTGAGGACGAAGGTCAGAAAATGATTTAATGAAAGCCATGAGGAAGTGTCCTTGAGTAAGAGGAGAAGGGTTTAGAGGTCGGGTCGGTGAGTGAGAGAGAAAATCCATGAGGGAGGTTGAATTTATGTGGATAAATCTATTGTTTTTTAATAACTGTGGTGATATCATAGGATTTAGCCATAGTTTTTTAAACCATAGCTATAAAAGTGTGGATAAATCTTAAATTTCTAGTAGTAGTAGTTCATAATTATCTATTCATCTTATAAGTACGAATATATATAAATATTTTGAAGATTATTTATGGTGGGATAATAATAAAAGAGATATTCTAGAGTATTTATCTTGGTGCATGGTATGTCAACAAGTTAATTCTAAGAGGTAGAAGTATAAGGGTATGTTATAACTAGTACCCATACCATAATGGAAATGAGAAAACAACACCATGGATTTTATTATCATACTCCCCAAAATTTCTAAAGGCCATATTATATTTAGGCTGTAGTCGATCACTTTATAAGTTCAAAAATTTCATTACTATCAAAGAATATTTCTATCTTGATCAACTTTCAATAATATAAGTTTATAAAGTGGTAAGGTTACAAGGAGTTCCAAATTCTATTGTATATTATTGGGATCCAAGGTTTACCTCAAAGTTCTAAAGAAGTATTCATAAAGAACTAGATTTAGATTTGTGTTTTAGTAATACTTATCATGATTAGATAGAAGTTCATAATGAGAGAACCATTTATACCCAATAGAATATGATGAGGTCTTATTCTATGGATTTTAAAGGTGGTTGATATCAATACCTTCCTCTAGTTGATTTTTCTTAGAACAATAGCTTTCACTCAAGTATTCAGATGAATCCTTATAAACCCCTCTATAAAAAAATAGTATAACTCTAATGTTCTAGGACAAAGTTAGAGAAAGAAACATATTGGGATCTGAGCTAGTTGAGGAATGAAAGAGAAAGTAAGATTCATTCAGTATCACATTGAGGAAGATCATAGTTGAAAGAAAAGTTATGATGACAATCATCGATGAAATATGGAATTTATAGTTTGTGAGAAGTTATTACTGTGAATTTATCCATAAAATAATCTTAAGAGATTTAGAAAGAAGGTAAATATGAGACCTTGGTATATTGGACCCTTTGAGATTCTTGTTTGAGTCGGGATTGTCTCTTATCACTTGGTACTTCCACTGAACCTCTATCAAGTTCATGATGTGTTCAATATATTTCTCCTGAGAAAGTAAATAACCGATCCATCACATGTATTGAAATCATAGGTTGTATTTCTAGATTATGATCTTTCCAAAGAATAGCAACTAGTATAAATCATAGATTATAGAGATAGATTTCTATAGAACAAGATTACTCAACTCATTAAAGTTCTATGGAAGATTAAAAAATTCAACGAATATACATAGGAACCCAAGGATTCGATGAAATAGAGATATAATAACATGTTTATATTGGATTACCCAAATTTCAAGGGTTAAATTTAGTTTAAGTGGGGTATAATGTAAAACGCATTGATTTTATAATATATTCCTCTTCAAATAAATTTAATTTTTTTCGATAGATTTCAATACACAAACTCTGATTCTAAATGAACAATAATATAGTATACTATTATAAACTAGCGGTAAATTAATAGAGTTAATAGGAATAACCACATTTTGGAAAAATATCTATAAATGTTTTTAATAAAGAAAATATATTGATAAATAAGTACTCAATTTTTAGAGAAGTCATTATATGATTTAAAAATACATTTCTCTTCCAAAATGGTTTTTATTAATTTTTATGAGAAAATAATATAATTAATTTTTGAAACTTAAAAAATTTATTTCAAAAAATGAACATAATTTTTGAAATCATCATGTCAAAATAATATTTTATTTATTTTTTGATAATTTTCTAAAAAGATTTATTTTTCATTTGAATAGTGAAGAAAACCGATTTTTATTGAAAATTGCCTTTTCATTTCAAGAATTTAAATAGTTCCATTTTTTTAAAAAATGAGATTAAAATTAAAATTAGTTCAATTATATTATTAATAATCTAATTAAGGTCATTTAGTTAAATTTATGTTTATTTTGTTCTAAAATCTTTTTATAATTAAGAAATCATTTTTTTGTAAAACTAATTCTAATCGCGTTTTGTGGGTTTAATTTTAACTTAAAATTTTCCACTTAAATGAATTGAATTTAATAAAATAGATTAAATATTTTTAATTAGTGTAATTTATATTATTTAATAAATTTCACTAAATTTTTGTTAATAATTAATAGTAAAAACTACAAAAAATTGTTACCACAATTAAGGTTAAAAACAATTTTCTTGGTGTGGGGGGGGGGGGGTAAACCATTAGATATTTTCAATTTTTAATATTAAAATTAGTCCTATTTTCTTTAAATTTTTTAACCTATCCCAACTTTTTAATATCTATCTTTAAGGAAATATTTTTCATGAGTATGACATTTTTATGCTTTAATATTTTGTGAAATTCAAACTGTGTCTTCCCCCCACTTATAAAAGGACACCCTTTTCTATTATTTACAAAACTTTGAGACATCTAGATCTAACAAAAAATGAAAAAACATCTTTTAAAATTTCCTACACATGAATTATAGGTTCTTTTATTCTTATAATACAATTCTAAGAGTCCTTAAGAAAGGATCTAAAGAAGGGAAACTAGAGGAGAGGTAATCATCCTACCCGACCTATTTGAAATTATTTCTTTTAATTACTCCTATAAATCTATTATATTCATCATAAAATAAAAAAATAATCACCCTAAACATAATTAAATTTTATTATTATTATTTAACCACCATCAGTCACCCTAATTTATACCAAATGAGAAGTGAAAGTATTGCTCGTGCGTATATGTGTACTACCGCCTCCTTGTAGAAATATAATTCATTTTCCATCACCATATTTTATGGATATTTTTTATGATGGGTTTAAAGTTTATATAAAATACCCATGACATAATTATTATTCATTAATTATAATATCATATCTACCTTCTTATCTTATTATCTGTTGTAAGGTGATAACGTTGCTCATGCGTACGTGTGAACTACCACCTCCATGAAGCGATGTGATTCATTTTTAATTTCTATTTTAATGGGATTGTGAAAAGGATATATTTAAGGTATATATATTTTATTTATGATATAATTTTGTTTCTTTAATGATAAAGTAATAATTATCTTTCTTTCCTTCTTTTTTTAGAAAATGAAAACAACGTTCATGCGCATTTACGACCTACCATCTCCATGGTCAATGTAAATAATTTTTCTATCACTATATTTTATTGATGACTATAAATATTACTATAGTGAATATAAATGATATCTACATCATTAATAAAATTTAGTATATGATGTAACTATGATCAAAGTACAACCAATTTAACTGCATAACTAAAACTTCCATAAAAATGAAACAGTTAACACCCGGAAGTAGTGATTTTAATAACGAATTATTAAGATTTGAGTATTAAAATATTATAAGTGTATCATATATGATATTATAAATATGTAAATTATTATTTTATATAATTATAATAAACATAAATTTATTATATTTTAGGTTATAGAGATTTTGAAGAAATTAGAACTTGTGATAACGATTTTATGCTTCAATCTCATTTTAATTGAGATTATGTATGCTTGAATTTAAATTGAAGGAAATTATATTATTATTTCATAATAAATAACTTTAATTTTATTATTCTTTGTATATCCATGTAATATTCAATTAATAGTACCATTTCCCTCTATTTGGTACTTACAATTATTATGAAAATTTTATAATAAAAATAGGATTTATTTCCACTTTGGCAAGGAATCTTTTTATTTCATGTCCATATTTTATTTAAAATGTTATCAAGAATGTTTTTTCTATTATCATGTGATTGTTTAAATCCATTTTACCCATATTTTTCTTTCTATAAAAATTATTCCAAGGAATATTCTTTTGATTTTTAAAATGTGGTATTGTTGAATTTTTACCAAAAATGTGAAAGGAAACTTTGTTTTAACGTAAATGGCATGAAAAAAATTTCCTGCCACCATGATATATCAATTATTTGAATCTTACATTGCATGTTTCCAATTTTATTTCCAAATAAACTATTTTCATTATTATTTTGAAATTTTTATATTATAAATAAGTGATTTCAATATTAAAAGGAAATTTTTCACAAGAAATGATCTAGTACTATTTTAAAGGAATTTTTTATCTAGAATAACATGATTTGATGTCACTTATACTTTACAAGGGATATGATCTAATGATACTATATTTATTTTTCTTTGGTTGATTTATGGATATGATTATGATATGTTTATAAATATATTTATTTTTACAGGTTAAGCTATGATGACATGATTATGACACCTCAGGGTGTTACTTTCTTAGTAGTAATATTTTTGTTTCCATTTATATTGAGTTCAGGTGTGTTTCTGGTTAAGACTTAGTGTTTTGAAGGATTTTATAGGGGTGAATGTTTAAGATGCTCAATTTTTAAACTTCGAAGATTCCCTAGGGGAAATTATGCACCCAGTTTAGTGGGTCTATTAAGAGAGAATAGTTAGGTCACATGGTTATGTTACCATGAGACCCAACTGTGTATCTATACACCTCTTAACAGAGGTGGTTTGAATGGCTGCCACATGTTTTTTTAGATCAAGAGGTATGAGTCCCACTCATCTCTTCAACTTATTTTCTCTGTTTTTTCCAATCCATCAAACATTAATGGTCAATCTTGGACAATTTTCTTGGATAGGTTTTATAGGATTTGTGTATTTTGGTTTTTACTGGGTATGAGACAAAATAGGATTACCTTTCTGGTGGATTTTAACAAAGGTGACATGGTTCCACCATGTGAAGTAGGTGTTTCCATTTCATTTTATTTTATTAAAGAGGCCCATTGTTACTCATGTTTCTAAATTAATTTCTAGCTTAGATAATATTTTCATGGAATTTATAGGGTTGTTTTTCAAAATTAATCATTGAATTTATTTATTTTCATGTGGTAAATGGGTGGAATTTCATTCTTGAAATTTTGTTTTTATGTGGAATCATATTTTATGAACTTTCCATGTTTTATAAAATTCCAAGGTTGTTTTTAAAGAAACACACTTGTTTTTTGAGTTTTATGAAAAAATAGGTTTCTAAAGTGGGGTTTCTTTATTGTATTAAAAGGGAGATTTCATTTTTTAAAGGTCGTTTTGGTGTAAAAATATGGAATAGAGTTTCCCTTGAATTATGTGGTTGTACTTGTGATGATTATGTTTTTTGGAATTGTGTTGGAATTCCATGTTGTTTTTAGAAAGGGATTCAAAAATTTAAATGTTATATGTATAAAATTTAAGCCTTGATTGGAACCTTATGATGTTTTGATTATTTATTATTCCCTTTTTGAGCCCCCATGAATTTTTGAGGTTCCTCTTATACATGTTATGGATTCTTCGTTATGTGACTCATGTTGTTCTTGTGTGTTAGGGATAAATTTGTGGGTAGTGAAGGAGGTGGTAAGGATGTGATTATGGTGTTATCCCTATAGGATTCTTATTTTTATGTGATGAAGTTATTGTTAATGGACCCCCTCCATTATTATTCCATGAGGATACTTTGGTTGTTATATGGGTACTTGTGGAACATTTTTTTGTCTAGTTGTGGTTTTTCACTAGCTAGATCCCCCTTAGCTGTATGTAACACCTGAATTTGGGGTTCATCACTAAGGAGACTTCTTAGAGAGATTTAGTGGATAGATGCATGACTGTGACCATATCTGTAGTTAGGTACACATTTTCATGTCTTGTATGACCCCATTAGTCCTCAGGGTTTTTCCTCATGCTATGTATCTATGTTTATGCCATTTTTATATATATTAGCATGCATATTTTTTATTACATAGATGGAATTGCTTAGTGTGTTGATCCCTTTTAATTTTATCCTAGTTTTGGATATTGTTATTCCATCCATTTATTTATCATGTTGCTTCTTGATTTTACACCCTTATTTTCTTCTTTACCCTAAGTTGGGTGTGTGTTTAAGAATTTAAAGGAAAAGGGGAAAGTGGTTTTCAAAGGGGTATTCGTATTAGCAATATTTTGAAATGTTTAAAACCAGGTCTGGGTTTAATTTCAAAAGCATGATGTTTAAAACAAGTATTTGGTTTTCCATGGAATTATATTTGTTTTGAAATAACACCAAATTTGTGAAATGGTTTTATAAAGAGGATATTTTAATAAGTACGTGTTTTAAAATTTTTATAATCCCATGATTTTATAGTGAAAATGAAAAAATGTTTTTCCATATATCATTTTCAAAATAGAATAATTAATTTATTAAATAAAATAAGTGAAATCGAATCCTGGCACTATCATACTATCTTTGGTTCACACCCTACATATGTACTCATGTTGGTGGTTATGTAGTCTTCATGTACTATGAAGGTTCCTATAGGTCTTGGATTTAGTTTAGATATGGTTAAACCTTACTTACGAAGCAATTAGAATTGGGATCATTATGTTGACTCAAGTGTCACATAGTGTTGGTGAACGAACCTTCAATTTTCACAACTGGTTGGGTCGAGGTTGTCTTGGCCTCTGGTCTTCTGTTTTTTCATTTTTTCTTCCATTGTTGTTTTGGAACTCTATAGTAATTTTTTTCTATATGATACGTCTTTTGGGTAAGTAACATACACACCTTGGAGCCACTTAAATGGTTCCCTGAGCTAGTAAGTCACATGAGCTCAAGTGTGCCCCCCTATATTCTAGAGGCTACCGACTATTAGTGAGGGTCCAATGATGGTATGGTGGAGAGACTGTACCCTCTTGGACAAAGTGGAACAATGGTATAATAAAAAAATAAATAAACAATAGAAGCAATATAAATGAAAGGTAGTAGAAGAGAATAATAACTGATAAAATGTACAATTCCAATTACAAAACTATGCACGTCCATTTGATTCTACAATATGAAATAAGTAGTCATATATCAAGTAATAAATAAATTATAAAAAAGAAAAAAAGCCTTTAAGTCTATCTCTATGATCATCCTGAGCTCCATATTAGTCCTATGATCCTATTATCCCATGTACAAATGTAATAACTCAAGCATAATCCATGAACCTAAACCTATAACCATGAGGACTTTTCAGTTACCCTATTTAATGGAATATTGAATAGGGTGTGTGATAAACTCATTATGCCACCACCAATGGTGATTAATGGAATCCAGTATAAAATACAATAGCATGCCAAAATATAAAAAGTAAGGTAGGGTATTGAATGAATAAATGAAAATAAATTAGGCTTAGTTCTTTAAGGGATACTTGGATGACCATACCTACTTATGCCTAAGCTGAAATATCTCTAATGATGTTTCACCATGTATATATATAAGTATGTATGTACATATATACATCATATAATTATGAAAAAATATGTGTATATGTGTAGATACAAAAATAATATACATGACCTGGGGGTGTATTCTCATAGAATCCATGCATAATAGTGAAGGTGATAGTGATAATATAATCCTTGAACCCATGGCTATATGCTTAAGAATCCATGAAATAGTGTCTCTAAAACCATGGAGAAATTCTGGGTAGTCATAATTATCTAAACACAATACCATTAGCTGGTCAAGGACCCAAGGTATAAAACAAGTAATTATAGTGTAGTAATCATCATTAGGAGATACCACTAGTCATGTATATTGACTAATAATCATGATATAATTCATTTATCCCATGATCCCATTTAAGTAATTTCACAATGAGGAACTTAGGTATCTCCCAAGGAGTAATGTAATATCATTTATTCAATCAGAATGTCCTTGGTGACTCATAAGTAGGAAATCCAAGTACTGCTCATAAATCCCAATTTCCCTATGAACCCATCCAAGGTGTTTTGTAAAAATGAATCCCACGTATCACTCATATCTTGAGGGAAAAATATATCTTATAAGCCCATCCAAGGCATTCCATAGAAAAGAAACCCCAGTATCACTCAAGGAAGAATATAATTCAAGTAACTAATGATCCAATCTTTGGTATTCCATAATGAGGAATCTAATATCAGTCTTGGTATAGATAATCTCAAACATCCTATGAGCTCATTTAAAGTGTTCTCTAAGAAGGAACCTGAATATCACTTAAGGCATTTGAAAAAAGTAAGATGACTAACGTTCAAGGAATTCCATAAAAAAGAACCCAAATATCACTGAAGGTATACATAATTAATTTAACAATATAACAATGGCCATGATATAATACATTCCTTATCATAACTCAATTATACAATTTATGTTATTTCATTTATAAATAAATTTAAAAGTCTATGGGAAGGTCCATACCGTTTTTCATTTAAACATTTCTATTTAATTTTCTATTTTATTTAAGATGACAATGCACCTTATAGGTGGTTTTATTAAAAAATGGGGCATGATTATCATACCAACCCATTTAATTTAATTTAAAGGTCTCTTACATTATATTTAATCAGAAAATATCAAAAGTTATTAAAAATTAGGAATATAATTATAAATCATGAACTTGAAACAACACCCTAAAGGGTGATTTAATTTACTAGTTGAGCCATAGGTCATGAAATATAAGAAATTTAACCAAAGGGGTGGTTCTAGTTGAGGTGAGAAACCAATAACAGTGAAATTCAATACAAAATGACTATTAAATCCAAGGAATTAAGTTCCACAAAGTTAATTTCACATTTAATGGGTAACACATGAAAATTCCGTCATGCAGAACAAACATAATTTATAAACAAATGAGAATTTAGGGGAAAGAAACTAGAACACTTAACTTATACTAAGGATGTTTCAATAATCCATTACTAAGATTTAATTAAATATAGTTCGAGAGAAATCAAAGAAATCATCAAACACCCTACAAATAGAGAAAAAGTAATTGCATGGATTTGGTATTCCATGTGAAGATATAAACAAAGGAAGGAAGGAATATGATGAAAGAACATTTTGATACAATTCCAACACACCTGAAAAAGTTTGATTTGGAAACTAGATAAAGAATATCCATCCATGCCAAGGAGGAGACCAAGGGATAACTCCAAACATAGGAAAACTGTATATGAGAGAAGCGAAGAAAGGAGGGAGAAAGAAAATAAAGAGTAATGAAAAAAAGGTAATTTACTACCCTTTAATGATACACATAGTTTGAGCACATTATTTTCCAAACTATTCACCAACCATGAATCCTACTCTACCCAGGAGTTATACCCTACATAGTTTGTGTGCATGGTTAATAAAACTGTGCACCAACTATTCCCTTGGCACTATCCAACTCCACACC
Organism: Viscum album; assembly: GCA_963277665.1. Classification (NCBI taxonomy): domain Eukaryota; kingdom Viridiplantae; phylum Streptophyta; class Magnoliopsida; order Santalales; family Viscaceae; genus Viscum; species Viscum album. The sequence goes on from OY728156.1 coordinate 26,551,521, forward strand.
CCACATGGGATAGGAACATGGTAAGAAAAACCATGCACAAGCCATGTAATTTACCTATATAATAAATTATAGAGGTCTTGAATATCCATGAACTTCCTCCCACATGGCTAGTCCAATCCATGTGATTCCCTTGTCTACCATGGACCAGTCCACACTATTTCACCTGGAGGGCCGTATGATTTAAACAGACCATGTGCCCCCTCTTGATTCTACCTAAAAGTGTGTCCTCAGAGCTAAAAACTCCCAAAACTCTTTCAAATACTCGAGACACATATCCGACATTAAATCAAATAAAAAAACATTTATGTGTTCCAAATATCATATTTACATTTCATAGATGAGTTTAGAAAATGACCCATCCAACAAATGGAAATTTCAAATTCTTTTGGAAAATTTACACAATTTAAAAAAATAGGATGTTAAATCCTCCCCACATTAGAACTTATAATCACCCATAATCCTTAGGGAAACAATGAAACATCTTATGACCTACCCGGGTCATGAAAATTCTATTTAAAATTCCACAATCCATCTTAAACTTCCAAAATTCCTGCAAGAGTCACAATAAAACACAAGGTACATAAAATATTAAAACTCGATCACAATATCATATTTTAATTCTAATATACCAAGATTGAGTTTTCCCAAGCCCTTATTACCAAATACATGATCAAATATTCATCTCTTTAATCAACTAACCCATAGTGCTTCCTACCATAGGTTCCATCTTGAATGAACAATTATATGTTATGGTATGCCCACCATCAACATTTCCTATTTTAAAATTCCCCAAGCATTCGAATGATGCAATTAAGCATGTTTTTAATCTTTATATAACAATTTATTTCCAATCAAACACATTTAGCCTCATCATGATATCTTTTCCTTGAAAAGTATTGGCTGACCCTTGCATTGCACTCATCTCATATTGATGATGTGCCTGATGTGGTTCCTCAACGACCTTATTCAATGAACAAAGTGGAGAGAATGTCATTGCACTACTAGCTGACTATCCCTAAAAATGGTTAGATTTAGCATATCATGTATCTAAAACCTGAGTACGATTCCTTTATCATAATTCATTTAGAGCTTTATTTAGATAATTCTCACCCATCCCCTAATCCGATTCCATTGATGCCTCCAAATCAATCATTCATTTATGTCATCATGTCACAATATGAACGTAGGTGTGTAACCAATCCAACACCCTTAGATCATTACACTAAAAAACATATCATCCAAGCTTGGCCTTACTTTTAGGTAACCTTGTAATCAACTACTGGAGTCCAAGGAACTCATCCAAGGTAATATATTCTTAAGAGTTTATCAGTGAGACATTAGCACATAGTTGAGATGTACATGTATGAAGAACATTGACTGATCCCAATAGCAGCATTTCACCCGGAGATCAAGTTAAAGAATCAACTAGTGACCATGGGTCTATCCAAGTACTTCTTACATGGGAACCCCAATATCACTCAAGATATTACACACCTCTAATATTATCCATTCTACCCTAGTGAAACTCGAAAAGAGACTATTTATAATGATAAAAAGGAAAATAATTATTTATTCAAATCAATATATAACTTACAATATCTTAGTGTAAACTGGATGGTGTCAAGATAGGGAATATGATCATCACTAATCCAGCACTGTACTAAGGGGACATAAAAAATAACCTGTAAGGCCTAAGACACTCCCTTCTTAAACTAGACAAAGTTTCTAACATGGTTTTCAACAAACCATACACAACTATACATAGGAAAGAATAGTCAAACCACTCCTAGAAAAATATAATTCAAAAAATATTGACTCTAGCTACCAACACATCATCATAAAATGACCAAAATTCCCTCACTACCGAGGCATTCCATGACTATTTGAAAAACCTACACTATAGTCGAACCTCAATACATGGTGTTCTCAAAAGGTACATACACAACCAACCATTTTATCATTGTTCTTCCTTAGAAGCACTATAATTAGTTAGAGGTATTAATCTCCATGGGTCACTCATGCACTTCGATCCTAAATCTAGCATCCAGACTCTATCCAAACACAGGACTAGGTTTTTTATCAAGTATCATATCAATGACTTGATAAACTAAACTACTAGCCTCATATGATTTCAAAAGCAAAGTTGACCACTCCCAAATGTTATTTTATTATTTTGATACCACTAATTAGAAGGAAATTCTAAAACATGTTCGATGAAACGCTCTCCACCTTAGGAGTTTCATATTTATCCTTTACTAAGAATGAAAACTCATCTCACAAAACACACTCCATACAACACCAAAACGGGTTATGGATGTAGAAAATGCATATTTACCAAGATCTAATTGAAAAGAAAGGAAAAAAGGCTGCTTAAATGTGCATTAATTTAGATATTACTATAGTAAAATGAGCAAATATCACTCGAACCACACTCACACATATTATTAGTATCGATCATATAAGACAAAACTAAACTGATCAGTAATGTTACAACACATGATCTTTTTGCAACGTCATCCCATATTAGTGAGATAACTCAAACTTCTCCATACATCCTGGTCATTCTACTTTAGAGAAGACCAATGAATGTAATACAACATTTAAAGGATTAGATATTTCCACCTAACACATACGATGCACTATACAATTCTAGCAATTTGATGAGTATTGTGTGTATCAACGTGTACTACCCCAAGATTCCATCAAGACAATAACACACTATTTGATACTATGAATAGGTCTATAATCCCTATTCATCATAATATCCAATGTCTTGTATAAAAGATTTATCCTAAATTTTTTTTCCCTTATGAATGTTAATCTAGCTAACAGACTCCCTAGTCATCCATCATTAAAGAAGAATAAGGGTCATGAAACCTACTAATTATCCAAATATGCCCTAGGAATATATAACCTTATAAAATATATCATTACCTAATACTCCCACCCTTAACAAGGGATAATTAACTACAAGACCACCCATCCAGCCCATGTTTAATTTTAGAAACTAAGAGTCCCACATGGTAAGAATTATAACAGAACAACACCTCATGCTGAAACTATTCATAGTCATCTAGCAATGATTTTAGGTTTTTGGAGTGATACCTCTATTGGGATAGCCCACACTAAAATTGAAATCATAAACATCATAATTAGGTTATACTAAGATGGTCACTAGGTTTACTAGACTAACCTCAAAGTTGATCATATAAGAAAAGGTCAATAGTGACCTATAGGAAATGTATGCATTCTTTTATAAGGTATAACTCAAAAAAAAACTATCCTTACACAAGTGTTATAGATAAAAAACTACTGTAAGGTTTAATTAATCCATTACACCAGTTTACATTTTATTTTTAATAATTTATAAGGTTCATTTTGAGGAATAACCAGTATCAGTTATAAAGGGAAACTATACTTGGTAATTCATTTAGCTAACCCCACAAGTAAACATAGGAAAGTTACATCAAAATTCCATTAAAGCATTATCTATTTAGATGACATCCTATAAAATTTTAGGCAATTTATCTAATAAATTTTCTTATAATAATTTTTCTTCATCCTTAAGGATCTCACAATTTGAGCTTAGTTAAAGTAAATTTCAATCCCAAGCTATAGAAGAAGACACAATTTAGGCTATTATTAGAATTTTAATTAAATAAATACTCATAACAATAAATATCAAAATCATAATAAAATAATTTTATCATTTAAAGGGGGATTGGTTAAGTAATATTGCACCATATTTCTATATGTAACACCATATAAGCGTATTCATACACTTTAAATAACCAACCCATTATCATCAATATACCCCCATATGTTAAGTACTAAATCATAAAAGGTAAGGGGGACCTACAAGGGTCTTGTTATTTCATTCAAAACTTTAAAACACCCTTTATGTTTATCATAAACATAATACACTTTGACTGACCTACCTGGGTCGAGTTAAGTCTAAATTATAATCACAATAGGTCAAGATTTACCTACTCAGTTCAAGTCAAGACTAGGAGAATCTAGTCACATGGGTTTTCATTACTGAATTATAGAGGTAAATTTCCTTATAAGTTGCAATGAAACAAAATTTTACAAAATTGTATTTATTTTTTTTTTAAAATTCAATAACTTTTATACTTAAACAATGGTCTTGTTAGATGAATCACCATTCCCAAGTTATAAAGGCACTATCCTTTATAATTTAAAATTGAAATTTCTGTAACTGCAACCAATTTTTGGTCTTTAATTTCAGAAAATAATAAGTCCATTTATAATGGTCTTATTATACTGGTTATCCATCCCAATTTATAAAGGCCAATACACTTTATAAATTGTTATTGGCATCCATTTAATCACAACCAAAAATTTTTCAGCCCAAGAAACCAATGAACCAAGAATAAAACATATTATTATTGGTTAGTTAAGGTTCCACCATCATGTTATATGGGAAAACACCATTTAGGTTGATGCCAATAATTTAATAACCAATCATATATTATAATTAAAACCATGAATGTTATCATGTTAGTAGTGAAAAAAATACAGAAAATAAAACAAGAAACCACATAATCATGGTATATATAGGTAAAGTATACTAAATAATCACCTAAATATGGTTTAGAGATAATAATTCCACTAAAACACACAAAGCACATCCAACATGTTATCAAGAAGTCAAGCAATGTAACCTAAATGTCATGACATATGCATGGCATATGAATCTATATGTGTCTATAATGATGCATGTATAAATACATCATTTACATACCAAGAAAAGGGTAAAATACCATAAATATCATAAATCAGAAAATAAAATAAGTCACATCAATCACTCAAGGCAGGATAATAATCAATTGTAATAACGAACAACATGAACAATAGTCCCATCCCTAGACACTTGGTATTTACCCTATGCGTAGGTTGATAACTCCCATACATGGTTATTTACCAAGTTCCGACACATTCTTCTACTCCTATATACCATCCTAAAATAGTAATAAAAATGAAAAAAAAGCTCTGATACCACTTTTTAATTTCCCAAATTGGGATCCACTAAAATGGTGACTCAAGATGGTCAGTCACATAGCCTTAAGAATGCCCTCCTATAAGCCAGAGGCCGCCAACTAGTAGTAAGGGTCCAATGATAGTACAATGGAGAGACTATAAACTCATGATTAGAGTGGAATAGTGGTATAATCATAATAAATCAGTCAATAATTGATGCAGTAAAAAGGAAAGGTAGTGGAAGATAATAATAACTGATAAAATGGACAAATCCAAATACAAAACCATTCATGTCCATGTGATGATACTATATTCAATTATTAATTATACATCATGTAATAAATAAATGATACAAAAAGAAAGAAAAAAAATCCTTAAAGGCTATATCCACAAAAATACTAAGCTCTAAATGATCCCTTTGCTCCTAATATCCCATGTACAAATGTAACATCATAATAATAATCCATGAACGTGAACCTATAACCCTGAGGTTTGTTCGGGTAACATAGTGAAATGGAGGCCCGAATATAGTATGAGATAGACTCAGTAGGCCACCACCAAAGGTAACTAATGTAATATAGTTTATGAGTATAAAATACAGTAGTGTTATCATATATCAAAATAAAGGTAGGGTAGTGAATGAATAAATGTAAATCAGTCAAGCTCAGTTCCTTAAGGGACACATGGACAACCATACCTACTTTATCCTAAGTCAAAGTATCTTTAATGAAACATAACCATGTATATATATAGGTATATATATACATATATACATCATATATGTATGAGAATATATATGTATATATGTAGATATGTAATAATAGCTAGGAATCAAGGTGTATGCCTAAGGTGTCCAAGCATAATAGTAAAAGTGACATTGATTATACAATCCTAGGATCCATGGTTACAAGCTCAGGTGTCCATCAAGGAGTGTCTCTAAAACCATGAATAAATTCTAGGTAGTCACATGTATCTAAACATAAAATCATTAGTTAGTCAAGGACCCAAGGTACAAGCCTAGGCATCTTAGTATAGTAATTATCATAAGGAGATACCAGTAGTCATATGTATTGATAAAAAATAATAATATAATTCATTTTTCATATGATCTTGTCCAAGGCATTCTGTAATGAGGAACCCAGGTATCTCCCAAGGATTAACATAGTTTTGTTTATTCCCTGATCCCATCCTTGTACTCTCGTAATGAAGAAACCTAAGTATTAATCATAAATCTTAATTTCTATATGAACCCGTCCAAGGAATTCCATAAAAAGGAAACCCAAGTATCACTCATAGCATGAGGAAAACACCTTTCCTATGAGGTCATTTAATGAGTTCCATAAAAAGTAAACCCAATTATTACTCTCAAGGTGGAATATAATTCCAGTAACCTATGATCTCATACACAATGTTTTTTAATGAGGAAACCAATATCACTCATGGTACCTATAATATATAATAACTTATGAGCCTATCCAAGGAGTTTCTTAAATAGAAACCTGAGTATCACTCAATGTGTACATAATACATTTGATAATATTAAAAAAACCATGAGATAATCCATGACATATCAAAAATCAATTGAATAATTTGGGTAATTTCAATTTTTTTTAATTTTTTAACGGTTGGGGCCAAAGTCTCATTTATTATTTAATGAAAAGAAAAGACCTCTTTTAACAGGGTAGAGGGAGACCCATTACATAGCTCGAAGTCCCAGTGGGCATATCGACCATTACATAGCCCGTAGGCCCAAATTTTTGGACCAAGGCCCATTCTGTGAATAACACTGCTACAGTACTCTTCCTACTATAGTACCACACAATATCCATCACTGCTATAGTACCCTTCCACTGCTACAGTGACCTTCCACCGCTACAATGACCTGCCACCATTAATTACCCCTTTTTATTTAAAAAGACAACACACCTCATAGATAGGTTTATAAAAAATAGGGAATGGTTATCATACCAACTCATCTAATTCAACTTAAACAACTATTACAATAGATTTAACCAAACACACCTAAAGGTGATTAATAAGTATGAATATAATTATAAATAATGCATTTGAAACATCAACCAAAATGGTGATTTAATTTTCTAGATGAGGCATAATTCATGTCATATAAGAAACACACACAAATCGGGTGGTTTAAGTTGAGGTGATAAACCTCCAAAAGTGTAATTTAATAAAAATAACTATTAAATTAAAGGAAATAGGTTAAACATATTTAATTTCAATTTAATGGGAAACATACAAAAAGTATTGTGGGTGACATAAGAGCTTAATTTATACACAAGTAAGACTTTATGGGAGAGAAAATACACAACATAACTTATACCAAGGATACTTAACTGATCCATTACCAAGATTTAATTCAATCTAGTTTGATAGAAATTTAATAAATCATCAAACACCCTGAAAACGGAAAAAATATATTGCATATATTTAGTAATCCACACGACAAGATAAATGAACAAATGAAGGAAGAGGATCAAAGAGATTACTGATACACTTCCAACACACCTGATGATGTTTGATTTAGACAACAGATGTAGAAGATCCATCCATGACTAGGAGGATACCAAGGGAGGGATCCATGCATGGTGTTTCTTCACATGAGGGAGGATAAGAAAAGAGGGAGGAAAAACATAAAGAGGTAGGGGAAAATTGTAATTTACCTCCCATTAATGATCCGTATAGTTTAGTCACAAAGTATTCAAAATAGTGTACCAAAAATGAAGAGTACTATACCTAGGAACCATACCCCACATGGTTTGTCTAAACAGTTAATAAAACCAAGCACCAACAAAGACCTTGGCACTTTCCAACTCCACACTCTGTATGTGCTTGGTGCATGGTTAGACAAACTATGTGTAAGCCATGCGGTTCACCTATACAATAAACTATAGAGGTCATGAATGGTCATTTTATTCCTCATTTATAGTTAGTCCAAACCATGAGACACCCTCATCTCCCTAGGACTAGGCCAAAATATTTCTCTTGGAGGGCCACATAGTTTAAATAGACCATACACCCATACATGCTTCTCCATAAAGTTGATTCCTCAGAGATTGATGCTCCCAAAACTCATCCAAACACTTAATACACATCTTGAGACATATATAACATAAAAAACACTATTAAGTGTTCCAAATATCAGATTTACATTTTAAAGATGTGTATAGAAAATGACCCATCCACCAATAAAAATTTCAAATTCCTTCAGAAAATTTCCATGGTTTAAAAACATGGGAGGTTATAGGGAATGTGCTTATATATTTATGTTATTATTTTTTTATATGAATAGTTTTATTAGATTATTTAGGGTTAAACCATCCCAATGGTTATGTATGATACCCTAGATTCTTGTTTTCATCAAAAGGGGATTAGGGATGCTCCTCAGGTAGTTCACAGGACAGTATGGACAACATTTTAGGTGATAGACTAGGTTGGTTCATTAAAAAATATTATCAGGGAATATATGTTCTTATAATGGGATTAGGTTCATTAGAATAACCTTATTTATATTTTGTGGTTAGTGGTATAAAGGATATAGGACCATCAGGACTCGGGTGGTAGGTCAGGTAAAGTTCTTTTCCAGCTCTTACCTTTTTTAGATCTTGAGTTTCCATGGGTGGTTGGGAGTCTTCTTTTGATTTTTGAGGTTATATTGGTTTTTGTTGATATGTTTTGGTGAAAAGTGATATTTCTAGGAGTTTTAGGGAGTTATCAAGAGATGTATTAGTAAATTACTTGATTCAGAGTAGTAATTAGAAGGGTTAAAGAGGGTTCACAGTTAAGATGCATTGTCTGTCAAACCATGTTAAAGCCGTGCATACCATCCTATAAAAAATTCCAGTGGTAATAACACGGTCAACACATTGTCTGAAAAAACATACGGGCAAACCGTGCATATTTAATAATACTTGGTATTTTTTTTGTATCCCCTCCTTTGTTGGGTTGAGAATCTTTTTGTGTTCTATGGGGCTTGTTGTGGGTGTTTATGTGATTCTTTGTAGTTTTTTAAAGTTTAAAAAAGGAATGTTTTATTAAATTTTCAATAATTTATTTTGAAAGACTTGTTATTTTTACCTTGGTTTCTTGGGTAAAATGATTTTGAACACCTGAAAATATTTTTGGGTTGTGTGGTTCTTCAGAGAAATAAATTAACAAATTTTGAATTGAAGGAATCCTTGAAATGTTTTGGGTGAGTTGAGGTTCTCTTATGAAATTTTTTGAAACCATGTTAATTTTTTTAAGGTTGTGTTAGTTTCAAAATTATTTGGGTTTTTTGTGTGAAATGTTTCCAAATATTTGGAAATGGGGATTATTACCTCAGTTTGGTTACTTTGAGTTTGTGGTTAACTTGTATAGAAGTTTTGAGGTGTTTTGTAAACCTTGTTTTGTTTTGGATTACTTGTGTTTGTTCACATTGTTTTGGGAACTCTTAAATTGGTTTTATTGAGAAATTTTCCTTTTTATGATGTTTTATAATGAGTCCCCCAGAAAGGAATCAACAATTCATGAAGGTAATTCCTTGAGTGTTTTTCTTGGTGATCCAAGAGTTGACTTTCATGTTTCTAACTCTACTCAGACTTGTGATGGAGTGGAAGATCCATGCTCTTATAAAATTATGGATTATGTGTGAGAGTTTATGAACTATTATTTTAATATTATATGGGGATCAAGGATTCTATGAGGCGATTAAGTGGATAGCTAAGGTAGAATTTTTTTTTGACTCACTATGAACTACTAAGGCCTCTGGTGTGAGGTCCATTATCCCTTTGTTTGAAGGATTTTGTTTAGAGTGGGAGAATACCACTGTTCATGCACAACCATTTGATGATATATCTTGGGGACATTTCAAGGATGCCTTAATTTATCATGTTTATCACGAAGAAGTGAGAATTGAGAAGGATATGTAATTTTTGTGTATTTTCCAAGGTGACTAGTCAGTGAAAGTGTATGTTAAGTGCTATTCTAGATTGGTGTATTTATCTTTAGATTTTTCTATTGATGATGTGAATAAGGCATGGTTCTTTTCTAGAGTCCTTCATCCAGAGTTGTGTTTTTTAGTACTGTAGTAAGGTCTAGATACCTTTAAGGATGTGGTATTAAATACCATTGTTTTTGAAGAAATATTAGAAAGGAAAACCATAGAAAGTGATATTTATTTTTTCCACTTGAGATAGTAAAGAAGATATAACTAGCATATAAGGGAATAACAAAGGTAAACAAAGAGGGAATTTATCTTCTCTACCTACCATTCCTATCTTAGTAAAGCGAAAGCTAGTTGTGTGTTTCCAGTGTGGGATGTATGGGAATGTTCTTGATTCCTATATATATACTCTGAATACCTATCATCTATGTGGATTCCCTAGTCACATTCAGAGGTTTTTTGAGATGGTCGAGCATCAGAATAAGAATTCTTAGAACTATATTGAATTTGGTTGGTGGTGTACTATTTTATTACTTTTATTAAAGAGTTGTGATCTTTATATTTTATAATCTTAATTTTTTCTTGGGGTCTTTTCTCATATTTTGTATACCTAGATTCTTTTTTTTTAAATTAATGAAAATGTTTTTGATAGTATCTTTTTATATTTTTAGATGTTTGTGCCTCTGTTTTTTCTTATTTCTCTTGTATGGTGTAAACTGTGGGCCATTCTCTGTTTGTTAGTTTAGGAATGAGAGGAACCTAGGGTGGATTATTATATTCTTAGGGTGTGGGTTCATTTTTGGTGGGGCTACATATTCCACCATTCAGTATGTATCAATTAGAATTTCCATCGGATGGTGTTTCAAGGAGTTGGATGTGAATATACACGTATGAAAGTTTCATCCCTTAGGGAATAACACTATCATTCATAGTATGAAATGACTTTTGTTCTAGTATTTATTAGTTTTTTATATGCCTTTTGATTTAATGATATGACTTGTAATACGTTAGGATGTTTAGCACTCATTTTCTTCACTTGGTCTTACTATGGTTATCCTTGGTCGTTGGAGATTCATAGTTCCCTTTGGAGATTTTAGAAATGTGGTTGCTTTATTTCTACCTCATGTTCTGAGGAATTGGTTGTTAGTTAATCCATAATTTTAGATTAATTATAATTATTGGGGATACTTGTGATAATTATCTATGTGTTTCTTCTATTTAGTGAGGAATCATCCTCTTAGAAATTTTAGTTCATTTTATGACTCTTGGATTCATGCCTCATCTCCTAGGTAGGGTAGAGTTTTTCATAACATTACTACTTGTATAATGTCTTTGGGTTCTTTCAAGGGGAATAAAGTGGAATGTTTGGGATTTTTTAACATCTAGGGGTTTCAATTTCTTAGTAGTAATATTTAAGTTTCATTTTCTCTGGATTTTCGGGGTGTTATGGGTAAAAACATAATGTTTTGTAGGATTTTACAGGGGTTCATAGTTAAGGTGCACAATTTTCAAACCATTAAGTTTTCATAGGAAAACATGCACTCTATTTAGCGGATATATTGGGAGATCATAGTTCTATAACAATGCATCCCAAGTATACAACTATGTACCTATTAATAGAGGTGGTCTGCATGATTTCCACATAGTTTGGAAAACTATACAGGGTAACAATGCATCCTTCCCATGTTGGGGTATTGTGGTCTTCTTTTTTAGTCTTCTCTCGTAATCCAACCCCATTTTAATCCCATAATACAAGCATATCCCATGGGGTTTTTTACTCCCTCCAAGATCCTCCTTGTTGGATTCAAGGTGTTTCTTGGTGGTTCTTTATCTGGATCAAGAGGTATGAGTCCCTCTTCTATCTTCCTCCTATTTTATATCCTTTTCTCAAATCCCTCAAACCATAATAATCACGCTTGTATGATCTTATGGGATATTGTTTCTATGATTTGGGGATTTTGGTTACTGTGGTTGTGATTTCTTTAAGAGTCACTTTAAGTTGATTTAATCGATGATGACAAGGTTCTGCCACTCGAGGTTAGTGTTTTTATTTCATTTTCATTTATTCAAGAGTTTCAATGATTCTTGGGTTTTTAAAATCATGTTTGGCCTAGATAAGCATGGTGTAGACCATCTAAATGTTTTTACCAAATCATTCATTGAATTTTATTTATTTTCATTTAGAAAATGAGTGGAACTTCTTTCTTGAAATGGTGTTTTGATGCAAAATGGTATTTATACACTACCCATGTTTTATTAAATGACAAGGTTTGTTTTATTAAAGAAAAAAACTCATTTATGAGATTTTATGAAATATGTGGTTTATAAAGTGGGTTTCCATTTTCTTTTTAAAATAGGGATTACATGTTTTTAAGTGTGTTTTGGCGTTAAAATATAGAATGGAGTTTCCCTTGAATTATTTTGTATTACTTAGTATTATTCTGATTTCTTACAGAATTGTGTTGGCATTACAAGTTTTTTTGAGAAAAGGATTCCCAAATGTATATGGTATATGCATAAAAGTGAAGGACCGATTGGAAAATTTTGATGTGTTGATTGTTTTTTATTCCCTTGTTGAGACCATGAGATTTTCTTAATATTGTGCTTATCCATGTGATGGATTCATGGTTATATTAATAATGCTATTCTTGTGTGTTAGAGGTCACTTTGAGGGTAATGTGAGAGGTGGGAAGGATGTTATTGTGGTGTTATCCCTAGGGGGTTATTATTTTCATGTGAGGATGTTATTTATCATGCCCCACATCCATTATTATTTCACAAGGAGACTGAGGTTGATAAGTGGGTAATAGTGGGAAATTGCTTGGCTAGTTGATTTTTTCCCATTGGGTAGACCCCCTTAGTGGTATATAACACCAATATTTGGGGTTCCTCATTGAGGATACTAATTTGAGTGATTTAGTGGATATATGTGTGACAATTACCCTACCAGTAGTTAGGTCCACTTTTATGTGTCTTGTGTGGTCCCATTATCCCTCATGGTTTCACATCGTGATTGATATATATGTTTATGCCTTTTTCCTTCATATATTGGCATGTGAATTTTTTATTTCTTGGATTTAATTTCTTGGTGTGTTGATACATTTTTGGTTCATCCTTTTTTTTCTAGTGTTATTCCATCCATTTATTTATCATGTTTCTTCTTTATTCTCCACCTATATTTCCTTAATTACCCCAAGTTGGGTGTGTGTGTAAAATTTTAAATGAAAAGGGGATAGTAGTTTTTGAAGGTAAATTCATATTAGCATGATTTTGAAACGTTTTAAACCATGAATGGGTATAATTTCAATACCGTTATGTTTAAATACAAACATTTTTCCTTGTAACTGAATCTATTTTGAAATAACCCCAATTTTAGGGAATGGTTTTATAAAGGGGATCTTTGAGGAAGTGTATGTTTTAAACTTATTTTACTCCCATGATTTTAGAGTGAAAATAAAAATATATTTTTCCTCATCTATTTTCCACATTATAATAATTTGTTTCATAAATAAAATAAGTGAAGTAGGATCATGGTGGTATCCTACTAGCTTAGTCTCACACCCTACATACTCATATTGGTGGGTATATAGTCTTCATGTCTTGTTCAGGTTCTTGAAGGTCTTTGGCTTTAGGTTGGATATGATTCCACCTTCCTTGGGAATTAGTTTTCATTGGGATCATGACAGTGACTTGAGAATCTCATGGAGTTGGCGATCATACATTCAATTTGTACAACCAGTTTTCTCGAGGTTGTCTTGGCCTATTTGGTCTTCCGTTTTGTTTTTTTTTATTTCTTTGTATTTTTTAACTATACAATTTTTTTTTAACTATTTGAGATTACATTAAGATATGATCCTATATATTTAAATTATTCATTGTTTTTATGATTATTTTTTTTCGGATTCTTGAGGGTAAAACCATCCCCAATAGTTATTTATGAAACCCTTGAAACTTGTCATCAGCCCCAGGGTATCGAGGATGCTCCTTGGGTATGCAATGAGATGATTTGGGTGTCAGTTTTGATGGAATACCATGTTGGGTTTTTACAATAATTAATGTTTTATGATCATGTTTCATGTATATTAATAAATTATGATTTTGTGATGGGTGTTTCTAGAATTATATAGCCCACCTATGCATTGGGTGAAGATTAATGTTCTTAGTGTTCAAGGGGTACATGAGAGCTTATCACAAGCATGAAAGAGGGTACAATGGAGGTTATCCCAAGCCCAAAAAATATCACATAAGAGGTTATCCCATTCCAAAATCAAGTACATGACTGGTTAGACCAAGCCTAACAAGTTATGGATGTTTTGGTGGGTAGAATTTTTGTAAGATTTTTTATGATTATGATTATGATTATGCCACAACTTATGCCAATAATTTATGAAATGATATTATACTGATGTTATGTTCTCATTGATCATTTTATTATATTACTTTATGAATCATGTCTTATGAACTACCAAACTTTATATCACGAATCATGTTATTGATATAATAATTATTTGGTATGGTTTTCAAAGGTTAATATAATTTTATCATACCTTTATGCTCATGTTATATTTAAATAATCATTGATAACGACATTTTTACCCTTATTAGGCATCTAAGATCATGCTTTATTATGTTTTATCTTACCTAGGATATGAATAAAGGTTTTAAGTATGATGTGTATAAGAAGGGTGCTAATTTCTTTGCACTAAGCGGGAGATGATGTAGATCACTTTTGTACTAGTTGTTTATGCATCCAAGTTTCCAAAGACACTAAAAATTTATGGTTATGGGGTGGATCCTAATTTTATGTAATAAATATTTATATAATAAGATGAAATACATAAATATGAAAATTATAGGTCACTATATAATAGATTCATTTTATTATTTAAGAAATACATACAGTGGAACTCTCTCTTCAATATTCACTCAAATATAATTGAATCATGGATTCTCTATGATTCAAGATGTTTGAACTCAAATTTATAGCACACAAATTGTCACACTCGGACCTTGAACTACGTCATGTTTCTAATTTTTATTTTTTTATCTTAAAATTTTATCTGCTTCTAATTATTATTATTCTTTTGATATGAAATACGGGTCGAGCCCGACTGAGGTTTTTCTCTGATAAATGAGCGTTTTGGCGTCAACAATGTTTCAGTGTGCCGTTGTCGAAGACGCGTAGCCTTGCCTAGGTCACCGCGCGGCCTCGCTCGCCTGCCCAATGTGCAACTAATTAAATAAAAAGAATTAATAATAAATAAATATAATTAAAAGAGTTTTCTTTTTGGGATTTTCGTCATGAGACGCACGGGCGAAGCATAATTGCGAAGCCGTGCGGCTTTGCCAAGTCCGTCGTATGACCCTACTCGATGGTCAACTAATTAAATAAATGAATTAATAATAATGACGAAATAAAATTAATGTGTGGAAAAGAATTATGGGAATGCATTGATTTAATATATTGTGTTTTAATGATAATAATATTAATATTCTCATGGTTTTAGTTTGAGAATATTATTATTAATAAAATTATTACTATTATTTTTTGTTTTAGTTTTGGTTTTTCTTTTATTTTATCTTTTTTTTTATTTTTTTTATTTATTTTTTCTTCCCTTTTCTTTCTCTCTATTTTTTCTTTTTTTTCCTCCCAATCCCGTCGAATCCCCTCCCCCATACCTCCCAGGTGTGACGTTGCCATACCCCTCCAAACCCTACCGCCGAAGCCCCTTGCCCTCCTTCGCTGCACCTCCCGTCCGATATCGACCCCTACCAGTAGCCCTTCCAATGCGGCCTCCCAACACGATTCCCCTACTGCCCACATATCAGTCTGGCGCGCACCCTCCCCCTACTCCACTGGCCTTCCTGCTTCGTCCGGCAGTGAGACGAACTGCTACCCATGCTTCATCCGACGACGCACCACCCCCAACCTTCTTACCAGCTGGCGCCACCCTCGCCGACCTTCCACTCCAGCGAACACCCCCCCTCTTGTCCCGACCAACTTCTTTGTGGTAGAAGTCCTATTCGCAGCCTCCCTTCGGGCGCAACCCCCTCCCCTCCGGTTAAGTCTTCACTCTTCCTTTGAGTTTTATCCCTTCCAATGGGTATAAGATTCGTTAGGAGTCTTTGTTGAATCTTTTTTTGGTTCAAATTATTTTTTAGGGTCCAATTCAGTTCGCAGGTGGTGCACATTAGGTGCGATGGGAGGTTCACACATGTTTTGAAAATTTCTTCTCCCGAGGTAGGTAGTTCCACGACTAAGTTATTATTTGATAAATTAATTTGAATGTTTAGTTTGTTTAGTATATCATTTAGTTGATTTGTGTATTTCCAAGTTGTCTTCCTTTGATGTTTGAGATTCATTTGAACTGTTTAATAGAACGTCTATTTTATGTGTGTTCTTTATGCTTAGAAACTCATATCAATTTATTTTCTGGTGTTTTTTTATTGTGTGGTTAGATTATTGATCTTTTCAAGTGGTTCAAAATATATCTTTTTCATGGTGTAGTGTGTGTCTGGTTGAAAAAAAAATGTTTTGGTGCGGGTTTAGTCGGCAACGCCATGTGATTTCTTTTAAACTATTTTTTATACTTTTATTTTTGCCTTATTTAATTAGGTGATTTGTGCAAAGGTGTTTTAAATATGGTGTAAGGTCTTCCGTCAAACTATTGGTGTGGTGTAGGTCAGAATTTAAAATGGTATTTGAGTGCGTGTAATGTTAGAACGTGTTATAAATGTGGAAATGCTTACTTTAGTGTGTGTAAATCCATGTGACACTATTTCTATTGTTTTATGAGATTTTGAAATGGTTTATTCATTCATGAACATGGTGTGAAACGTTTTGAAAAAAAAGAAAATGTTTCAATGTGCATCTTATTTCAAAATGGTATTTATATGTGTAAGTGGTGGTTTGTTTAATGATACATGTTTTTTATTGCCGTAATTGGTCTAATTCAGTATGTAACCTATGCAGATTATGTTTTGAAAATATTTTGATGTGCGTACAGTTTTAAAAGAGGGTTTGGGTGTTCAAATTGTGAATTTGCATGCGTAAGTTACCTATTTGTATTTTATGTATTAGTGTGACATGTGAAATTAACTTGAAACTTGTTTGAGCACAAACCGGGATGCCCGGGTAGCTAGGAGGGTAGACTAGACTAGTGAGCTAGTGTTCCAGAGGTGACTCAACCCGGTTTCACTGGAAGGACTGACAATTGCAACACTAACAAAAAATATGCCTTTTTGAGGGTCGTGGCCTTCTAAGCCACTTTTTATGAGGGTCGTGGCCTTCTAAGCCATGTTTTCTGTGGTTTGTGGCCTTCTAAGACACGTTTCACAGAGACACGAATATCTAGGGACCCAAGGTAGCTAACGCCCATGCGGCCTCTCCCATGTTACTACTCATTGGTTACTTTACGCTCGTCGGTGTGACACTTTGGTTATTTTTAAAAGTAAGGGTGTGTGTGTTTTAATTTAAGTTTTTCCATTTGAAACTAATTCCCTTAATCCCATTTTCATTAAAACTGTTC
This sequence comes from Viscum album, assembly GCA_963277665.1. NCBI lineage: Eukaryota > Viridiplantae > Streptophyta > Magnoliopsida > Santalales > Viscaceae > Viscum > Viscum album. The sequence continues at coordinate 26,568,993 of OY728156.1, forward strand.
CAGGATTTACTTCTTTGCTTTGATTTAAAATTGCAAATGTATTTGTCTTTTAATAATTTTTGCAAGGAACCTTTTTATTGGGTGACGTCCTACTGGGCCTTTTGGTTCACACCCTACATACACCTTTTGGTGTATGTAGATTTTGTTTCTTTTGTACTTCAGGTCGAAGTGTTGAGCTCATGGATGGTGGTCTGGATTGTTGTTGGTCCTCGCGTACAGGTTGGTGTTAGTAGCTTGGGGATGCGGCTTCTCATGTCGTAGGGAGGTTGGTATCAGAGTTTAGTTTTCTATCCTTATTGTGCATTTGGGGTTTTTAGTTGAATTGTATACTCTAGACCTGTTATAGTTTAAAGTCATGTTTGGTTGCCTATTTCTAGTTTTAGTTTGTTTATCTTGTTAGTTGTATTTCACTCTTTTATTTAGGGTAAAGCGTTCCCATGTAATGTTTGATACCCGGGCACTTGTGCCAGCCTGTGGGGATCGGGAACGCCCTCTGAGCCATGTCGCGAACCGCGTCGGGCGCCAGGTCAGTTGGCGACCCGACCTGGATCGTGAAAAAATGGTATCAAAGGGTCAGGTTTTCTCTCTTGGGTCGTGTTCTTTTGGGATAGAGTCACGGTAGACTGAATTCAAGGTTGTCAGGACTCAACGTTCTGGCTACGAGTAAGGTGCCTGGCCAGCACACCTCGTGGCGGTACTCGAGTTACCAAATCAAGTTGAGGTTTGTCTAAACCTTTGGTATGTGTGGTTTATCTTGTATAGGGGAAATGAAAAGAGAGTAGGGTCAGTGGTCCCAGTGAGCTAGCAGGGCCTGTCAAGCCATGTGGAGTCGGGGACGCTGTCCCAGAATACCCCCTGTGGTGGTGGCGTGATTAGCATATGGCCTCCAACCATATGTTCAAGTCTCCTACTAACACTAGTCTCCTCTTGCATTATTCCTTGCCTTTTTTGTTTTGGATTCATGGAAATTTGGTTTTTAAGTAAAAACAATTTGGTCTTTGAAAATGTTTTAGAAAATGTTTTGAAATAAAGAACTTTAAAAAAAAACGAGGTATGAAGTTTGGAAAGTGTGGGTTGGATGTTTTGGTTTTGAAAAATGAAAATGTTTGGTTTTTATCCTTGGTGTCCTCGTGGGAAACCACATGCATTAGTGTATATGGAAAAATAAAGGGTTAATGGCCCGAGCGGATGAGTGCCTGGATGGATATGAGGTGGGTGTCGGTGTGGCACGAGAACATGCATGTGCGGGGCCCATGGGACACCATTGGTGTTTGTGCAACCCACTAGATTTTATTATTTTCAAAAAGTTTTGTTAAATGAGAATTTGGTGTTTTAGTAAACGGTGATTTCATGGTGTGTCCTTGTGATTTTGACATGTTTGATGTGAGATAGTTTGGGTTGAGAATCCTTTTTGACTGAATTGGGTTCAAGTTTGAATTTTTATTTGTAAGTTGGTATGTAAGTGTGTAGTTGGTGAATTCATTTGAAAAGTACATCAGGGAGCCCTTACAGGGGTCCCCCCCTACATGTTTGGTGTTCGCTTGTGGTAGTTCTTGACCGTTGGACTAGTTTGGTTGGGTCTATGGTTTTCCTTCTTGACTAGTGTATGACCCCCCATAAAGTGTTGAGATGTGATTGAAGTGCGGCCATATGAAATTCTCCATTGGCCGACCCTCCAGTTGATTAGAGGATTCTCTTTTGGAATTCTAGAATTGAACTCACCTCTCCTTTTTTTTTTCAACTAAGCGGATCCTCTCACAGCATGATGACAGATGTGAGAGGAGTTGATGGGGAATTTGGTCTCTGTGAGTTGTCTTAGTTGTCAGGTATTAAGATGGACACTATCATTTTTTCCCCTGGAAATGGAGAAAGGAATTCCAGTAGGGAAGGGTGAAGAAAATTCAGAGTTATTAGTGTTGACCAGTGTCTTGAAGGGATTTGTAGTATTTTAATTAGCTGCAAGGGTCATGTTCGGCGACGTCTTGCAGTGTGAGTTCTCTTTGATTGTCAAGGTTGATGTTTGACCTCATTTATTTGAAAGTTTTGTTTGGAAATGGTGAAGGAGATTCCAGTGGGGAAAGGTGGAAGAAACCTAGAGCGGTCGATGTGGGCCACTATTCTAAATGACCCTTGGTCCTTCATTGGTTTCGTTTAAGAAAGGAGTTTACTTTAGGCCACTAGTGTGGTAGACCCAGTCAAATGGGGATGCTATAGTCGATTATAGGAAACACGTATTGTTTAAGACTCAGTTTGAAGTCCCTCTCCGTATAATGTTCCTCTCTACAACAATGGTCATGTTCAGGTGATGATTTGTGGTGTCATGTTCTCATTCAGTGTGACAAAGGGTGATGTGCATGCACCATTTCAGCTCTTGTGTTGGTGAATGTTCCGTATATGATTAGTTGGATATCATAATGTGTTGTGGTTGCTGGTGTTTCCTCGTTTGTAGTGTGGTTGCGTGTGAAACCAAAAGGAGAAGCTCTGTTCAGGAGTCTTCAATACCTGACTGTGAGGTAGGAGATGCTTCAAACATCAGGGTTCCAACCGTAGGCCTCGGAGTAAAGTTAGCGCGTGGTCAGGAACCCAGAGAATGTATAGGACCCCAACTTTATTTCTATCATCGGTGTTAAAATTAAGAGGTAGTTTAAATTGTTTCGATGGTTGTTCCGCTCCGAATGAGCCGTCTGGTTGCATAAGGTTTTCGTGACCATGTGGAGGCGTGTTCGCCTCATTGCCTTAATGTCTTGGGGGTTGCGTTCCACTCGATGTAATCACTTTAGTGGTCCTTATGAGAGTCTGTTGGGTGAATCTGTCTAAAATTTGTATAATGCTCTTCCAGGAATGTGGAAATGCTAGTTTGTCTTAGGTCGTGGTTTTGACGGCCGGTGGTCGGGCCCCTCCCTCCACGCCCCTTTTGGTGGTGTTTTTGGTCACTGTTGGATATTTGTCAAAGTTTTGTACCCTCTATTAGTCCTAATGGTGGGGAGACCCATGATGGGTCTCGCACAAATGTCTCTAGAATGAGCTGGCGTTGGTCTTTCTCATAATGGTGGGGAGTTCTCCTGGGCCTCCTCGTGTCGATTGTCTAGTCTCGGCTCAGGCGTCAAAAAGTTTTTAATGGTGGAGATCCCCATTAGGCTTTCCCATGTTGGACCATTCAGTTTTTTTCCTAGATATGGTTCAGTGGTAGGTTATTAGGGTATTCTTTGGATGTGGCTTTGTCTTGTTTCTTCATTCCAGTAAAATGGTGTGTTTTTCTTTCAATGATGCTTGAGGTGTTTTGGGTTATGAGGTTGGTTTCTGCGAGTGCGAGAGTCACTTTCCTGGATCAGTCAACTAGAGGTGTGCTAGCTCTTTGGGGCAGGCAACACATATCAAAAAGTCTTTTTACACGTTTCTTGAGGTTGTCATTTGAGTCACTTTCTCTGAGTTCGATGCTTTTTCCTCTTTTCTTGTTGATTGTGGCGATCCTATTTGAACCTTATTGGGGTATCAATTTATTCTTCTTAACTTTAGTTGTGGATTTCTGGGGACGAAAAGCTTTATGGTGGGGAGAATTTTCACACCCGGACCTTGCGCTGTGTCATGTTTATAATTTTTATTTTTTATCTTATAATTTTATCCTTTTCTAATTATTATTATTCTTTTGATATGAAATATGGGCCGACGCCAACTGAGGTTTTTCTCGGATAAATGAGCGTTTTGGCATCAACAATGTTTCAATGCACTGTTGTCGAAGACGCGCGGCCTTGCCTAGGTCACCACGCAGCCTCGCTCTATTCCCCGCTCGCCTGCCCAATGTGAAACTAATTAAATAAAAGGAATTAATAATAAATAAATATAATTAAATGAGTTTTATTTTTGGGCTTTTCGTCATGCGGAACACGGGAGAAGCAGAATTTCAAAGCCATACGGATTCACCAGGTCCGTCGTAAGACCCTGCTCGATGGTCAACTAATTAAATAAATGAATTAATAATAATAACAAAAAAAATTAATGTGTGGAAAAGAATGATGGGAATGCGTTGATTTAATATATTGTATTTTAATGATAATATTATTATTATTATCATGGTTTTAGTCTGAGAATATTATTATTAATAATATTATTACTATTATTTTTTGTTTTAGTTTTGGTTTTTATTTTATTTTATCTTTAATTTTATTTTATTTTATTTTTTTTCTTCCATTTTTTCTCACTCTTTTTTATTTTTTTCCTTTCAATCCAGTCTGATCCCCTCCCCCATCCCTCCTGGGTGTCGTGCTTCCATACCCCCCCAAACCCTACCGCCGAAGCCCCTTTCCCTCCTTCACTGCACCTCCCGTCTGTCGTCGACCCCTGCCGGTAGCCCTTTCGGCATGGCCTCCCAGTGCGACTCCCCTGCTGGCCACGGATTAGTCCGACGCGCACCCTCCCCCTACTCCACCGGCCTTCCTGCTTCGTCCGGTGGTGAGCCGAACCGCCACCCCTAATTCATCCAACGACGCACCACACCCCAACCTTCTTAACAGCCAGCACCACCCTCGACGGCCTTCCACTCCGGCGAACACCCCCCCTCTTGTCCCATCCAACTTCTTTGTGGCAGAATCCCTATCCGCAGCCTCCCTTCGTGCGCAACCCCCTCCCCTACGGTTAAGTCTTCACTCTTCCTTTGAGTTTTATCCCTTCTAATGGGTATGAGTTTCATTAGGAGTCTTTGTTGAATCTTTGTTTGGTTCTAATTATTATTTTAGGGTCCAATTTAGTTCAAAGGTGGTGCGCATTAGGTGTGATGGGAGGTTCACACAAGTTTTGGAAATTTCTTCTCCCGAGGTAGGTGGTTCCACGCCTAAGTTATTATTTGATAAATTAATTTTCATGTTTAGTTTGTTTAGTATATCATTTAGTTGATTTTTGTATTGCCAAGTTGTTTTCCTTTGATGTTTGAGATGAATTTGAACTGTTTAATAGCATGTCTATTTTATGTGTGTTCTTTCTGCTTAAAAACTCATATCAATTTAGTTGCTGGTGTTTTTTTATTGTGCGGTTAGATTATTGATCTTTTCAAGTGGTGTAAAATATATCTTTGTCATGGTGTAGTGTGTGTCTGGTTGACAAAAAAAGTTTTTGTGCGGGTTTAGTCGGCAATGCCATGTGATTTATTTTAAACTATTTTGTATACTTTTATTTTTGGCTTATTTAATTAGGTGATTTGTGAAAAGGTGTTTTACATATGGTGTAAGGTCTTCCGTCAAACTGTTGGTGTGGTGCAGGTCACACTTAAAAATGGTATTTGAGTGCGTGTAATGTTAGAAGGTGTTATAAATGTGGAAATGGTTACTTTAGTGTGTGTAATGCCATGTGACACTATTGCTATTATTTTATGAGCTTTTGAAATGGTTTATTCAGTCATGACCATGGTGTGAAATGTTTTGAAAAAAAAAATAAAATGTTTTAATGTGCGTCTTATTTCAAAATGGTATTTATTTGTGTAAGTGGAGGGTTGTTTAATGATAAGTGTTTTTTATTACGGTAATTGGTCTAATTCAGTATGTAACCTATGCAGATTTTGTTTTGAAAATATTTTGATGTGCGCATGGTTTTAAAAGATGGTTTGGGTGTTAAAACTATGATTTTGTGTGTGTAAGTATCTTGTTTGGATTTGATGTATTAGTGTGACATGTGATATTAACTTGAAACTTGTTTCAGCACAAACCGAGATGCTCGGGTAGCTAGGAGGGTAGACTAGACTAGTGAGCCAGTGTTCCAGAGGTGACTCAACCCAGTTTCACTGGCAGAACTCATGATTGCAACACTAACTAAACATATGCCCTTTTGAGGGTCGTGGCCTTCTAAGCCACGTTTCACTGGGACAAGAAGATCTAAGGACCCAATCTAGCTAACGCCCATGCGGCCTCTCCCATGTTAGTGCTCATTGGTTACTTTACACTCGTTGGTGTGACACTTTGGTTATTTTTAAAAGTAAGTGTGTGTGCGTTTTAATTTAAGTTGTTCCATTTGAAACGGTTTCCCACAATCCAATTTTCTTTAAAACTGTTCCAGCATTTACTTATTTTCTTTGATTTAAAATTGCAAATGTATTTGTCTTTTAATAATTTTTGCGTGGAACCTTTTTATTGGGTGATGTCTTATTAGGCTTTTTAGTTCACACCCTAAATACACCTTTGGGTGTATGTAGATTCTGTTTCTTTTGTATTTTAGGTCGAAGCGTTGGGCTCAGTGATGGTGGTTCAGAGTATTATTGGTCTTCACGTGCAGGTTGATGTTAGTAGCTTGGGGATGTGGCTTCTCATGTCGCAGGGAGGTTGGTATCAGAGTTTAGTTTTTTATCCTTATTGTGCACTTGCTGTTTTTAGTTGAATTGTAGACTCTAGACCTTTTATAGTTTAAAGGCGTGTTTGGTTGCCTGTTTCCAGTTTTAGTTTGTTTATCTTGTTAGTTTTCCTTCACTCTTTTATTTCAGGTAAATCATTCCCATGTAATGTTTGATACCCAAGAACTTGTGCCAGCCCGTGGGGATCGGGAACGCCCTTCGGGCCATGTCGCGGACCGGGTCAGTCGTTGTGTCAGTTGGTGACCCAGCCTTGTTCGTGACACAAATTGAATATTTGTATTAATATAGATTTAAATAATTCTAAAAACTCTATTATTCATTTATATGTGATCTTCCCATTAAATGGATGAAGATCAACTTATATTTATTCTCATTCTTTGATCAGACACATTTACGGTGTTTACAATTTTTATACCATGATCAAATAACTATTTCATGATCACAAATAAGTTCATATTAATAAGATTAAAAATTTGGAATATAAATTTTTTATCTAATAGAACCTTGATATTTTCCTACATTTTGATGTATTATATTAGGGAATTCAAAGACATACAATCTCCAAGTCATTTGATGAAGACAATTTCTCTATGGTATAAGTCTTGCACTTACTAAATTTTCTAATTTTCCACATCATCCTAAATTATTATATTTTATAAAATCCATATCATGGGCTAAAGGACTCATGAAAAAGTCTTACAATCAGGACTTATGCTATGACTAATGTTATACAATCGAACTCATAGTCTTAAGATCACCTCAAATATTTATGCTCAGCACCCGAAGTCTTATGTTTAGAAGTAAAGTATAATGATCACTATATAAAAAGTACTACACTCACAACTTTTCCATTTCTCATGGAATCTAAAATAAAAACTTATTATGTCAACTTAAAATGAATTTGGTATCACTCTAGGGTTTCTCCACACTTCTTCTGTTCATCTTTGAACTTCTTAAAATGAATATTGGAATTATTAGAATAATTCTGAACTCCATCCAATGAATTCTAAGGTGTTACAACATATAAAATACTCATATAAAAGTATTTTAGTGATTATATTTTTTATACCAGGTGTATATCTTCTTAAATTAATCTTGATCCATCTCTAATCACTTAAACTGACATCCAAGAGTTGTATAACATTGATTACAATAGCCAACTTGATTTTTTATCCTATAATGGGTTCTATACTTCTAGGAAACTTTTATATATTCTTGTGAACATGATTTATATGTGTTTTTTATATCCATATTTTGTTTTCTTGTATAGATTCAACACCGAGATTCTCTCTCTTCAAATCATCCATTCAAACTGTTAAATACAATTCTTTCTCACCTTCAACACTTTTCATAGTCATGAAGATCAACTGTTTCAATTGTGTGATGTATTATAGGATTCTCACTTGAATATAAATACCCAAGAATTCATGGGAATAAAACTATAATGTTATATTTTCCCAATTTGTGGGATATACATTCTTTAATCAACTTTCCCATGTACCCCTCATGCAAGGACCTGACTACACCTTTTCAAAAAACCATAGGCAACTTCACTTTTTATATAATGGTTGGTTACTCTCAAATACATCACCCATGTCATCACATTTAAATTCATTACATTGAAAATAATAATTGAAAACAAATACAACCAAACACCATTGGGTACTTTAAAACGAAACTTAATGATCATTATAAATTAATCCATAAATATTAGTAAATTGCCTAGAAAAATCTCATCATAGATTCCATCCTATTGACCCATGGCCATAACTTCTATCTAATGAACATGGTGATGTATAAATAATAAAATCAGAATGATTTTAATATCACTCATAATATAGGAATGATGAAAAGTGTGTTAATGAATGGGGACTGGCATCACCATTACAAAACAGGTATGAAACAATTGAAATTACAAGCATCCAATAATGAAAATAGGTATTAATTAATTAATATTTTTTATAGCAGATGATTATAATTGAAGATTACATAAGGTATTAAATCTTAATAAGTTTATTAAATAAGTAATTAATATAGTTATTTTTATTAAATATAAGGTTAAAGATCTATCATGGAAGTCGAGAGTAAAAGGTTATAGTTTTCATCTCAATTTCCATTTATTAAGGATTTTTTTAATGTAATGAACTCATTCTTATTTTATATGGTGTAATTAATAGAACATTGTTTTATTTTATTATTATTATTATTAAGGTTTATTTAATGGGATTTAAAAGTCTTTTCATGAGTCCCTTGTTCCAATTATTTTTATTCAAACATCACCAAATTTATAAGGGACTTTCTTGACTCAAGTTCTTTTCTTGTGTTATAATTATTCATCTTTGAAAATGATCATGGTAATACCATTATAGCCATATAAAATGAATTTATTAATGGAATGTAAGTTTATCTCGATTCCAATCATCAAAATAAATTCTTATATGATTTATGATGCAATTCAAGGTAATTCAGAAATTCCCTAGTTTATCAGGTACCTTAGTCATAGGTGTAACATTCATATTTATAATGGCACGATCTCTCTTCATACTTAGAGAGATGGAAAAAAATTGGCAGATTTTATAGCTGCATTTGGTAATCAAAACACACCACATAATATTTTTTCTAGTTTGGGAAGCCCTCCCTCAGAATGTGTTGGACTTTTTCAAGCTACTTATTTGGTTTGAATTATTTTAGACCTCCTTAATCTCTTGATACTTTTCATCCTTTTTTCATTTTTATCATTTACTTATTTTGTGACCTATAGAGTTTTTTCATCAATATTTAATTAATTTTTTTAGTGATATTACACATTTTTTCCTCATTATTTTTTTGGGAAATAAATTTTCATATAAAAAACATATTCTTTGATGGGATTCATTCTTATTAAAATTTAATGAAATTAATAACAATTCACATCCTCTCTAAATAAGCTATGTATATCTCAATTATATATTCAGTATTACCACCAATGTTCACCATTATTATTATGAAATATAAAGACATATTATTGTTGGTGATCTTAAAATACATCATTATATCTTTTCAAATGGATCATTTATAACACTTTTTTAAATGTGGGTTTCATTAAAGTTATTTTTAAATGATGAAAATTCTTTTTTTCCTTTCATGATTATATTTTTTATCTTCCACTCCACTTTTACACAAGATAAATTTTATGTTTTTTTCAAGGCACCATTAATGAGGATTTTTTGATGATTTTTTTTCAAAATTCTCCACATCACCTTTTTGAAAATTACCTATAACATATTCTTTTATGATAATATTAAAAATGTTTAATAATGAATCTTATAATTTTCAATTCCATTTTCCTATTTAACTAAAAAATCCCTATCCCCTTTGGAGTTACATTTTATGAATCACCCTTTAAATCCATTTATGAAACAAACCTTTTATGTGACTGAAATTTTTCCAATAAATCTATCTAATTATTGAATATATCTTATATGATACAATTTAATTTTTTTTACAAAATATATTTTTCCATGGGTTTTTTATGATATGATGAATAATTAATTTTAAGTGTCACATATATAGATGAATGATTAATGGTTGGGGTCCTATATCTCCCTCAAAAGAATTGGTCAAAAGTTTATATCTCATGAGATATGTATATGTGAGCATAACTAAGTTTTCTCACAGGCATGGGTTAAAGTGTAGGAATCACGAAGGTGATAACTCATGAGATAATTATTCATGGACATGATTAAGTTTTTTTTTTCAATTGTGGGTGAAAATGAGTAACCCACAAAGGCAATGTTTATGTATTCTTATTTGTGTTCCATAATAGGACATCATGATATGTCTCGACGATTTCCCATATTTCAATGATATTCCTATTTATTATGTTCAGATCCCAGGATTCAAGATTATTGTTATATGCTTATAAGAAATGGTATACTAATGATGATTCATTGATGACATTTATTTGGTCTTATGTCTCTATATCATGATTCTTATTGGTCAAATGAGTTTTATGATTACAACTAATGATCCCATAACATTTTAATAATATATTTATTCCCTAATCATGTTTCCTAACATGTTTATGTTCTAACCATTATGATTATTGATATATTCTCCCTTATTTAGTGTTTGAGATGACCCCATTTCTTATGTTTTCATTCCCCATGTTAGGAATATGTGTATAATTTATAATAAGTTTAGAAGGGAGTATATTGTTGTTCGATTTTGAAGAAGTGTTAACAAGTATTGTAAAATAAGGTTCTTTTATAGATGATCATCAAATGCATTTTATATTTTATTCTTGAGATTTGTGATATTATTTGGGAGTTTTAATGTTTAACATACAGAAATGAGGTAAAATAAAGATATATTTAGCTTTATATGTGTCATTTTGTATCCAAGGCAATGTTTAATGTATGTGTTTTAGTAGAAGATCTAAGTGTGTGGGTCTAGGTAACATCAGTTAGTATTAGAATAAAGTTTAATTACTTATGTGGATTATTTTAGTTATTTTGGGGTGGAGGTTGTGGAGTCGAGTCCCCGAGACTGTTTTCTTCTTGTATGGGTTTTAATAAAAACACCATTTAATTATAAGAAAAAAACCTAAAATTTTAGTAAAGTAGAGAATATGTTACTTCCTAGTAATAAAATCTCTATTTGGATACAAAAAAGTGGATGTAGGCTCTAGAAAATATTCACCTTGGTGAGATAACCTTGAAAATGGTTAGTTTAGTATTAACTCAATATTCACTTGATGCATGAAAAGTGGGCCTAACTGTACACTTGGTTTAACCCTCCTAGGGGATATGGTTGGGTTGATTTATACGCTCTTTAAAAACCATTATAAAGGATATAAAATGGAAGTTGATGATGTAATATATAGTTAAAGAAACTAATAAGGAAATAACCATGGATAATCCAGGTTAAACTAAAGTATTTATAGGTTGATCCAATTATATCATAGTTGAGATGAAATTATCTTATGTTGAAATGAAGGTTTCATAGAATAATACATATTAGGATTGATTTTTCATATTCATATGATCATTTACACTAATTTTATTAGATATTATCATAACCATTTTGATTTTAGTAATTGTTTGGATCTAGGATCATGATGCTTTAGAAGGAATGCCTATAGAAACCTCAATATTATAATCCAAATAAGGAATTATTTTTAGAATAAATTGATGCTAAAAATAAAAATCTATAAATATGTTTATTAAGAGGTAAATAATTATTTTCCTAGTCTTACATAAGATAGTGATATTGGAATCGTAGTTGAAAATTTATCTCGATTCATGCCTGTCTTTTGAATAATATTAGTTATTTTCATTAGTAAGCGATAATTAAAAATATAAGTAAAAAATTTATTTAAAGGGGGTGAATAAAATAATAAAATATTTTACTATTAATTTACCTTTAAATAAATAATTTTTTAATAAAATTCTTCACATGTACACCAAGCTAAAATAAATTGTGATATATTTTATTATAAGCAATAAATTAAACCATTATAATGTAGCTGTTAAGATTGAGGGTATAAATAGGGGTAACTAAATTATGAAATATTTTTAGAAATAATAATCAAGTAAATTTTTAATAATAATTCATTCATAAAATTCAATTAGTGTATCTAAATAAATAATAAAATCATTTTATGCAAAAAAATATATGTTACTAAAAAATACATTTTAATGCACTATAAATATTATTATATTAAGGTTAAAAAATTATTCTAATGAAATTTATTGATTATATATATAATAAAATAATTTAACATTCATCCAATAGTTGTTAATAGGTAAGTAATAAATTAATTTTATACTTAGAAGATACACTCTTCCTAAAATTGTTTTTATACTTTATGCATGCTTACATTAAAATTAGTTTTCTTCACTTTTAGAAATTGAATTAGATAATTTTTTTTAAATATTTTTAATCATAACATAAAAATTTGTTAATTAGGTTCATTTAATTTTTAGTTATAAAAATTAGTTACCAAGATTAAGGTTAATTACCACGATAATGGAAAAAGGGTTATTTTCAAAGAATTGTTTTCACAAATATTATGTAGTTTTTATGTAGATAAATTTATTTGATCTGTTTTAAATAAGGAAACTATGGATATGTTTAAAAATATTCCCAAACATATTAACATTAATTTAATTATTAATTTATAGTAAATAAGAATAAGAATAGTTAATATTTTAAAAACATTTTCCTATAAAAATAAGTTTTTATTATATTTTATATTTCCATTTAAAATTTAAATTACTAAAATTTTGAATTTTAATTTTATAAAATTAAATTATTTTTTATTTATCATAAAAATAATATATTATAATTAATTTATTATCTTTTTCTTTAAATTTTAATTTTTAGGTGAATTGTGAAAAATACATTTTTCTTAAAATACGGTGATTTTTTTGACACCAATGGGATACAAGTATTTCTTAAAAATTTATAAAAATATTTTCATGAATGGGTATATATTTTATAAGTGAAATTTTACATTCTAAAATATTAAATTTAATTTATAATCCAATATTTGACATTTTATAACTTAATTTATATTTAATGTGTATATATTTATTATTTTAAAATTAATTTTTTTCTCTATTTTATAAATTTATATTATATAATGGGTTTTATATTTTATATTATCATTTAAAAATTATCTAATAATATAAACACTGTTTTAGACATAAAAATAAGTTACCACAGTTAGAAAATGAGTTACCGTGGTAAAAGAAAATCATGGTAACAATTAATTTATGGGTAAAAGATATAAAAACATGTTTAAACCATGTATGAAAATGTGTGTATGAGAGGTTAACCAACTTTACATTATAACCTCTCATTTATTTCCCAATTTTGGTGCCATGTTTCTTGAATAGTGCTTCTATTATTACAAAAATGACACTCCTCTCACTTATGAAAGGAGATATCCCTCACACCATTTATCTTCAAAAATCCCCTTATATCCATATATTTTTTCTTAAATTCATCCCCAACACTCCTAGATATATCCTAGAAATTTTGGTCTCCTAAAAAGACCACCCCTCAGAGGTTACATCTAATTTGAAAATGAGTTATTCCAAAAGAGTGAGGTAAAACTTCTTAATCACTCCTTTTTAATTTATACTTATTTAAGTATTATTATTCTACCTAAAATTTTATTATACCATCCTAAAGTAGTAAAATCAGTATAAATTAGAATAATTAAATTTTATTATATTTTTGGGATAATTATTATCTATCTTCTACTCTTCTCCTTCAAAAAAAAGAAAATGTCATCTATGCATATGTGTGGACCACCCCCTCTATAGAGTGACATGTTTCCATTTTAATAATTAAATAAATGGATGGATAAAAGTGTTAATTTAATTAATACATATTAAATTAATATTATGAAAAAATAAATCAATTTATACATTCTTTCTGTTCTTTGAAAAATGAAAACATCCACCTTGTGTATGTGTGAACTACCACCTCTATAGAGCGACATATTATATTTTTCAATAACACCAAAAATGGATGGTTATAATATATATTTTATGAATATATATGAAATTAAGAATTAATATATTTCATTAATATGGTTCTTAAAGGATTAAAAAAAACATCATTATCTTTATAAAGTAAGGCATTGATATTGGTAAATTAATTGAAACAAGCACATCATGGTTTCCATTCTCATAAAACATGATCGTAGATTCATGGACATGAATAAATAATTGAAACAAAATGATTTTAATATATTTAATAATCCTATAATGGTGAAATTGTTATCAAATAATAGGTTCCAACATCACTATTACAAAACACATACAAAATTCTTGAAATTACTAACATCATATGATGAAAATAAACACTAACTAATTAATATATGTGTCGTGGATGATTATAGTTGAAGAATATAATAGATAATATATATTAATAAAGTTATAATATAATTTATTAGTATGGTCATGTTTATTATACATGATGTTAAGGATATTTCATGAAATTCATGATTAAAAGGTAAGGGGTTTCATCTCGATTTCCATTAATTAAGACATGTTTTCATGTTAAGCACCTATTATTAGTTTATATTGAATACTTAAAACCTCATTATATTATATTATTACTATTAATGTTTATTTCATAATATTTATAAGTATTTTTTGTATGTCCCACAATCTAATTATTTTTATTCAATCATTACTAAATGTGTAAGGTATTTTCTTGACTCAATTTCTTTTCTTTAGTGATAATAATTCCAATTTGAATATGGGTTTACATGGTTTATTTATTCTATCCTATGATCATATTATATTTCATTTAATAATTATTTTTTTGGTAATTATATTTTCACATTAAAATAATTTTATTTGATGGATTTCATTCTTTATTAAATTTGATGATGTTAAGAATAATTCTCATCCTCTCCAAATAAGCTCTTTAAAACCCATGTATATATTCACTCATGATTCCAATGTTCTAATTTATTATTTTGAAATATAAATATATATTATTTATTATTATATTAAAATTTTCCTTAAAATATTTTCAAATATATGATTTATCACTCTGTTTACAACTAGGGATTCAATAAAGGTATTTTGGAAGTGTTGAAAATGTTTTTTCCTTTGATGATTGTATATTTCATCTTCCCATAAAAATTTACTTGAGATAAAATTTATTATAAAGTAATATACTACCATGTGACCCTTCACTGGAGTATAGAAAATCTATATTTCATAGAAATTTAGAAACTCTGACTAATTTTTTTATCAGGTCGATATCTATCTAAGTAAAGATATTCCTAAGGATCTAGTAGTTTAATTAAATAATGAAACAATCACACAAAAGATAACGTCTCCACATATTTAAGGAGAATAATACAACTAACAACTCTAAGTCATGAGTTGTGTAACATTGTTCATGGGGTCTCAACTACCATGACCCATAATAAATCACCATATGACTCTACATCAAAACATAAACAAGCCCAACTCTAGTGGCATTAGAAAACACTATGAAATCGACTCCCTCCTCTAGAAGTCTCAACATAGAAGAATTGAACGTGCTCTACCTCAGATCATCAAATTTTTTGGCATTAATTAGGCTAAAAAATAGGCTACCCTTTCGTTTTATAGGTAATAAAATGGGTTGTAGTCCTAGAAAATCCTATAAAAAATATCCGATAGTGTCCTTCCAAATTGATGAAACTCCACCCCTCTTATATGATTTGGGGTGGCTCATATGACAATACTACATCAACCATTATTATTCCCATAACTAAAATAATATCAGAGTTTAAATTCCCTAATAAGTGAACCTCTAAAATATAGAAAGGACACTTCAAGATCCTAACATATAGATGGTGCCCCAAAGTAACTTTACGATCATCCTTAAGTGATCAATATGCTCCTCCTCTGATGTAGAGTATTTGATAATGTCATCAATAATTAGAACCTTGAATTGGTCCATTTATGGATGGGAGATCTAGTTCATTTGAGCCTCAAACACAATAGGGACATTCTTCACACCAAAGGGAATCACTATGAGCTCATCATTCCCATAAAAAAAATCATAATTTTATATATGGTGTACCATCCTCATGAACCCTCAACAAGTGGTAGATGAAACTAAAATAAATATTAAAGAACCATCTCAAAAAATAGGTTGAATAAGTCATCAATAATTTGTAAAATTGTGATTTTATGTCATAATCACTTTATTTAGGTGATGTTATAAAATTCCAAGCTTCATTATCACGTTATACTTTTCACAAACAAATTTTTAGTAGGATAGGGGACGCACTAGGTATAAAAGAACCTTCCATGTAGTGTCTACCACTCCAAGGGTCATACTATACATATAAAGAGGAGTTAGATTTATCCTTAAACACACTCTACAAAACATTATAGGGTCTTATTGCTACTGCAACAAGATCCCATGAAAAAGGTATCACTTCCAAGATTCAAGCCACACTATTAGAAGAGAAGTATGATATTTGAAACATCCTCAATAAGAGTCTTTAGACTAAAGAGTTGTGTTAAATGATACATTGGAATTATGAAGTCATAAACAAGGGATATGGAAAAGAATGAGTGAACTAGACATCTATATAGATAAATTAGAGAAGTTAGCATTTTTACCTCTGATCACTTTGATTCCTTAAAGTTGTAAGCCTCCACTACCTGAAGTTATCCTTCTAGTTTTTCCAATAGTTTCCCAAAAAACAAGGTTCACATATGAAACTTTATCACCACTAATTACCCATGTGGTAACCGTTACACCATCTATTACCTATAATTGTCTTAATCATTGAACCCATAAATTGTATTAGTAAACCACCTTGATCCATCTAAAAAAACTAATCTATATGTCATTCACACATCCTCTATGAATATCAGTGTTTCATCATGCTCAAATTTGTCCCAAAAATGTCGAATCACAACCCATGGGCCAACGATGAAGGATGAAAATAATGCTAAGGGGACAAGAAAAAGAACAAATCTAAATCCATAATTATCTGGTGAAATCCCATCCAATGATTAAAAAATGAATAAACAATGTTGAAAAATGGGCATAAAGGATATAATCAAAATAATCTTAAGAAATCTATTTAATTAAGCTCATGGAAAGAACATAAATTATAGATAACCCTAAGAATATTTGAAATCCATGATCATCAAATTAAACTAAGGGTAAAAATCAAAAAAAAGGAATCCTTACCTTAAGAATGGATTGATAACTGGTGAATAACACATCTACTATAAATGATAATGTAGATATCCCTATGTTATTAATCTACCTTAGGAATCCCTTTGATAATTCATTATTGATGCACATTCCCGAGATGCCAATGCTAAAAAAGCTATATTTCTCCTATTTTATAATCTCTTAGGGTTATATAGACAACCCTAAAGATTTTACATAATGGTATACTTACAAAGAGAGTTTTGGGTTTTAGTTTATTTATGAAAATTAAATAATTAAGTTATTCAATGTTACTTAATGCACCCGCCAATGATTGACTTATACTAAATGCTTTACACCAACCAATTCTATATCTTTCCTAGGGAAAATACCATGTTTTAGAATTAACTGTCGACTCAGAATCCCTATATGAGGTCCTGATAAATAAAAGACTATTTATTCCAAAAATATGGAAACACATTCTTTAATGAATATAAAGGTTTTAATATATTAATTCTGGGTATTGATGACACCCATAAATAGCACTAAATCTGAGGAAAAATCCCTATATATATATAAATATTAAAATTATCAAGATAATGGAACTAGAGTCATTACATGATTATAGAGTTTGTGTACTCTGGGTTTATCTAGATGTGTTTGGTTTAATAAATCAATGTTAGTGACCTAGAGTGGGCCATTTAAATGCAATCCTTATCTCATGATGGATTACATATTTAGAAAGTGAAGTGGAACAACAAAAAACTTATTAGTTTTATGTGTACATATCCATTCCATTGTAGAGGTTGGATGAAGAGTTCATAGAATTTTTAATTAGACTACTATAGACCCCTATAAGGTAAGAAGATACATTTTTTGTAATCATTAATCAATTTTCTAAACTAGATAATTCCTTTCCTATGGTAGAAGAGCTACAACATTTAAATATTAGACCAGATATTAAGATCCATGGTGTTCATATAGATACCATTTCTACTAGATACCCATTATTAGAAAATCAATTTTGGAATGGATTGTTGAATGTGATGGGTTATCAGTTGAATTGAAGAATAACATCAAATCATCAGATGGATGCTCAAATTAAAAAAATCATCTAATTTTTTAGGAAATCTTTTAAGAATTCTTTATTTATTTCAATTGATTTAGGGTTTATTATATACCCTGGTTCTCAATTAAGTACACACACATTTTAGTGTCATATGGGAGCCCTTTTGGATCTCCTTTATGTTGGGAAATGGTAGTTGAATGGTCTCTAGAAGGACTAAGTCTTGTTTAGGGGAAACATAGATGACATGGTTATCTGGAAAAAGGTTGGAAATGGTACCGAGTAATTTGAAATGTTATGAAAACCATCATTATTATCTGTTTAAGGTTTCATAATGTGATCAGTTTTCCCTCAGGGCATCACCTTACTTGGGAAATCATCTATGGGGTAGCTTTGGTAAGTGGCATCAATGTTCATTAGATATTTCATGATTTTTGAATGATTGGGAAAGGTGGTTGATCAATTAGAATTGCCGTCTCTAAAGATATCAATTCATGAAAATTTTCATGATTCCAAAATGAAGAGGTATTAACCATACACTTTACATATGATTTAATGGGAGGATATTGATCTTGATATCTACACCTCGATGTTTGTGTAGCTAATTTAGTTTATGGATCAACAGAACAATATGTTTCATGAAAAAATAATTACTTTAGTCTATATATTGTTTCAGTGAAGATGTTATAACTACAATACATAGAGAGAGAATCATTGATTATGTGGTAGTGGCCTTCTCTCTTTGTGAGTTCATAAATATAAATCCCTTTTGGAGAGAAAAATCTTATATGATGAGGAGAATCGTGACTTCTTATAGGTCATAGGCCTATTTAATTTTGAGCTTAATCATTCTCTTTTAATGATTGGGATGTTTTCTAGAGTTAGAGGATGAAATTTTAGATTTTTGAAAGGAAATTATAGGTTAATAGTTTAGGTTCATGGTTATTCTAACCATGTGATATGGAAATGTGATCTGTTGTGGTGTTCTGGGTGGTTTGAGCACAGTTTTTAAACAATGTGAGTCTCAAGGAAAACCATCCCAATATATTTGATTTGGTATAGAGGTTGTCATATGGATTGATCATAGTTTGTCAAACCATGTGAACTTATCTAGGAAACTGTGTGAGATAGTTCTCTAAGAACAATAGCCAATTCATGGTTGGTGCATGGTTTAACAAACTGTGTTCTCAAATCTGAACATCTAATGTTTTTAAATTACCACAAGGAATGTGGCCATTTTAACATATAATCACCTATTAATTCATTATTAGCCCAATATATCCTCTCCTAAACACTCTATGAGGATCTACTATTGGTTCCAAAGTGATTCTACATTGATCTATATGTATCTCTTTGAGGTATGTGTGTCTTTTGGGTGGTTTTCTTATCCTCATTCAAGATTTACCATAACCACTCATCTTCTTCATGTCATGAAAACCTATATGGGGTATGATGACCAGATATATGATTTCGGGGGATAATTCATCGTTTTTTCAATTACATATATGTTTTTGAGGACTCCATATATTCATTTCCAATCATTTTTTTGATGTAAACTAGATCATCCCCATTGGTGAGGTAGGTATCTTTGTACAATGGTTCTAACCCAATAATTACTTAATATTATTATATATTCCTTTGGTATGTTTTGTGAAATTGATTTATTTGATATTTATTAAATTCATCTTGTGTGGAATAAAAAAATATTTTTAATGGGGTTTTTATTTAAATATATATTTATGAACATTATGTGTTTGATGATATGCCTTAAATATGATTTTGAATCTAAAATGGATTTTCAAGCAAGGGAATGGGGATTATTTTCTAGTATTTTTTTTATAAAAGTTTTATAATGTTATGATTTTTTAGATATATAGAACATTGGGAAACTTGGTTGTGATAAGTTATGGGCACATGTGAACCTTAGTTAGTGTGGCACCTCTAATTTTTATTCTTATGAAATCGATAGACTATGGAATGAGTCAATATTGGTAGGATTCGTGATATTACTGTATCAATGTTCCTTCATATTTCCTAGAATGTATTTTTATAGGCTAGATCCTAACTTGTTCTTGTTTTTTATTAAATTATAGAATTATCTCATGTATGGTTTCTTAGATTTTATATTTTGAGATATGATTTCTTTTGTTACATCCCTCTATTTATCACTCATTTTTTATATTCATATTATTGTGTGTTTTAATATGATTTTTAATGAAAAAAGGCTACTTTATGAAATGTTTTCAAAGGAAACTTATTTATAAACTTGTCTATTTAAATATATAACAAAGGGTTTCATGGTGATAGAAATTGTATTGATTTTATAGTGATATACTACTAATATTTAGTGCTCACTCCCTACTTTCTTCCTTTAGTGGTTTATAGTGTTGGTTTTATAGGATAAAATTATAGGAAAGGGAGTCATTTTTCATGGAATATTGTCTTTCTAGATATCACCTTCATAGTGTAATGAGTCAATGGTTATTAATAGTCAAATAAAAACTTGGTTTTGGACTTAGTTGTTTTTACTTCTAGGTTAAACCAGTTATCTTGGTTTTGTATATATAATGGTTGTGTACTTGTTTTTTTTTGAATTTTACTATGACTGTTTTCTTTTTATTATTATACAAAAGACCCGTGGTTTTATCTTTCAGTGTGAAATCATTCCCTTGATTATGTATGTTGTCACCTAGATGCTTCTCACCATCATGTGGAGATCTAGAACATGCTTCAAGCCATGTTTTGAGCCAGATCAGGTGACTTATTATGTTTAATTGGGTTGGTTTATTATACTACTAATGGATTTAAACCATTATAGAATTTATGTACCACATATAATATATGACCATTTATTTTGAACCCTTATAATCTACCTTCATGGATGTATATATAATTTTTTTAATTATTTTGATGATTATTCCTAGAAAAAGAATTTCTGGAAATTATATTGATGTATACCTTTATCCTTTTATATAGTAATTTCAACAATTATGGGTTGGTTTGACTATATATGATGCATTGAATATATTTTTTAAAATGTTTGAAACTATCTTGTGTAAAATTAGTAAATTTCTTGGACTAAGAAATTTATCTTGTCAGAACACTCACATTGTCTTGGAATGACAATTTTATAACATTTATTTTGACTATAAACTGTTTCATTATAGTATAGAATGGTGTTTTAACTATCATAATCTATTACTATATTCATCTCATATATTTTCTTTAATAACTCATGATTTTATAAACAAAATAGTTTGATTACCCATCTTAAATTTTTATGTGGATATAATTTAATAACACAATTATCTACTATTTTGTAAAATTTGGTAAATAATATTAGTTACATGATGATGGGAATTTTTTTATTCCACATTATATGAAACTTTAACACAAAAATAGAAGAAAAAAGTAAAAATTTTAGGCTTTCTTATTAATAATTAGTGATGTTACATCATAATCTTGATTTTACACACATTGAGAAGATTATGTGTGATAATTTTTTTACAATACATAATGAGATTTAGAAATCATAGGATCAGAGTAAAGATCATAATAACTTATAGGAAATAAATATAAATGAAAATCTATGGAAAAATTAGAACGATAAGTGTCACATAATATATTTTTTTGTATTGAAAAACCATGAAAAAATATATATTCCATTAAAGACTTAAAAATATGAAAGTACCTAAAGGATATATAAGTTATATTTTATGATGTGCTAACCTAAAACATCATAAGTTAAATGGAATAAAAAGTTATAACTCACTTATTTTTATGGATCAATTTCCTCCATTAGTATTTTATAACTTGTCACCTGGTAAACTAACAATATTTGTAATTGAGTTCTATATATTGTTTATATATATTTTTGAGAAAACATTAAGTCTCAATAATCTTTAAAAACAACTAGAATAAATTTTAAGGACACTTTTCATTTTTAGATGATATTTACCCATATATTGTTTTTCACTCTGATGATTTATTTGATTATTCTTTTGGATAATGAAGCTAATGTCGAAGGACCTATAAACTATCAATGGATGTATCTGATATAGTGGTATTGTAATTTCAAAATTTTACCATAAATAAATTATTATTTTTCAACGCATAACACATGTGGTTTATTATGTGATGATTCAACAGGAAATTAGGTTATTTGAAGTTTTATGGGAAGAATAAAGATCAAATAGAAGGATTTATTACTAAAGGTAATTTTAATGAAGTGTGTATAACAATATGTTTGAGGTATTAATATGGGATTGAGAGAATATTCAATCGATCTGGATGTATTGGCAATAACATGGATCAAATGCAGTACATCCGTAACCTAGTAATCATTGTAATGTTAGGTTATTTAATTGAAAAATATCTACATTTTCACTAACTAATAAAGAGTTTATACATAAATAAATATTTATGAAACTAGATTGTGATATTAAGGATCCATTAATTGAATATTTTAAGGAACAAACAAAGAGATGATTTTAGAGTCAAAATTGAAATGATAAAGAGATAACAAAAGATGTTAAAAAAGATACTATTGATTAGTTTTTACATCGTGTAATTTGATAATCAGTTTCATATTTATAACATGTTGTTAAATATATTCTACAAATAATAATACTTTTATCAATTTTTATAGATCATGAATGTTGATAATCAATTTGAAGTGCTGGGTGATTTGAAATATTTATTTTGAGGGACTTTAAAGTAGTCTAGGATATTCAATTACTATAATATTAATATATTAAAGTTTTAAATAGTTTATTGAAAAGAAGGTTTGAAGAAAATTAATGTAATGTTCAAAAAATTAAACGATATGAGATATTATATAATGTTTGTTGACATTATCAAATTAAATTATTATGGTCACTTTTCTATTGTGTCATTCAAATACAGGTGGGTCTATATTTGCTAGGTTATAAATAAACATTTATTGAATTTTTTGTTAACTTTAATTGTTTGATTGATATTGATAATAATAGTGAGCATAATCTATATATTTTGGTTACATATGATAAAATTATATTTTATTTTGATAATGAATTCAATAAAGGGTAAAGTGTTGTCGTCTATTTTAAACCGAGAGAATTGTTTGATATAGGTGATAGAGTTTAATAATGGTTTGTTGAAGAAAGCATCATCAACAATAAGAGATTGATATTTTTTATATGGTGACATTAAAGCTATCAGTCTTTCAATAGAGGTTAAAGAAAATGAAATCATGCTAATAGTGGATGAATATAGCCAATTCTAAATAAAACCATTATACGTTAAATCATTATTTAACTTACGTATTAAATAATACAATGCTTATTCTGTAAAAAAGTGATCAATTATTGAATATAGTTTTTATCACATATGTTTTAATATCTTTGATTTCATAGGAATAGATATTTCTGTTTAAATAGAATAGTTATTATGGTTCTAGAAATTATAAATCCAATATTGGAATAAATGGTATGAGAGTGAATTAATTTCATCTAGCCTTTAACAAGTATAAATTAATGGTATGGGGGTAAAATAATAATACATTATCAATAGAGTATACAAAATAATATTGAATGTTTAATCAAATAAATTAATTGTTTTCAAAATATAAATTACTATTTAAATACCAGTATATGATAAAAATATTCATGTTTGAAAATTTAAATTTTATTATCATCTTATATCATTTCACATGTTCAAATTAGTTTCATTGTAGTTTATATTTTAGTAATAAGAAAATAGAATAATTTTTTTAATACAATAGTTGAGATATATAGTTATATGAAACTCATACCCCATCAGTTAATATCCATATTACATTAGGTTCACTAACTATATCCATTGGAAATCTTCCCACTATTATCGAGCTACTAGTGTATGAGAGTGTTAAGAAATTAGGTCATCTAACTAACAAGTAGGATTTAACAACATAATATTTCACGCATACCTTCATGATAATATTTATAGATAAATATTATTGGTATGTATTTAATCATGAAAAAATTATTTATTTTATAGTTATACTAAAAATGAAATATTTTTTTAATAGATTCAAATAATAAAATAAGACAAATAATAGTATAAACTATAGTTTTTATAGATTGAATAATTTAATGGTTATTGTTTTATTTGACATTTTGGGGTTCCCATATATGATATATGGCCCAATAACATGTTGTTTTTGGGGGAATCTGGAAACTAAGCTGATGACCATCATTATCACGTTTTATGATTGAATCAAGAGAAAGAATGAGATCTTTGATAATCAAATAAATGAAAAAGAAAATAATTTTAAATAAAATTTTATTTATTTGATATTATTATCAAGATTAATGTTATAATAATGTTAAAATATTTTATTTGTATATGGTTTTCAATTTTTATATGGATGAAGCTATTGTGAATTAGCATAAATTCATAAAATTTATGATAAAATAGAAAGATTTAAAGTACAGTATTTGGAGTATGTTTAATAACAACTCATTAAGACTCTAATAGATTTATGATACTATTCTAGAATGGATACCTAGAGAGTAATGTATTCTATTTTTGTATTGGTTATATATCAATTCATATAAGTAATTTTATGATGTGATATTATCTTACTATCAATTTTATAATTATATTACTTTTTATAGTAATATCACTATTTTTTTTGGAAATTTCAGAGACGATAACATTGAGCGGAGAGAAGTAAACAATCCCATGCCCAAACCAATTTAAGAGTTTTGCAAGGAGAATACCGATAAAGGTAATATTTTACATATTATAAAATTTATATGTAAAATATTAATTAATTAAATTATTTTAATATTAGGTTTTTAACATTAATGATATAAATAAATGAGGTTTTCCATTACGTAGGGAGAACTAAGATGTGTTTTGATGTCTATAAAAAGGCAGATGGGTGTTATGTGAATAAAACCTCTTTGACCATATGGGTAAAGAATTTATTTTACCAAATCAATTTATTTTTTTATGTTTCTCAATGTGTAGGTAAAAATTAATGATACACGAGACAAAAATCTTTCAAAATCATCAAAAATTTCTTAGGGAAATTATATTTCCAAGGTTTTTGGAAATGTGCACTTGAGTCATGTGTGGATGATGGGTTTTAGACTATCCCCATCATGAGTATTTGGGAAGTATTTGAAATCATTTACTATGACTCCTTCTACTACCCTGGCTGTTATTTGTGACCATTATCCTACAACATAGTAGAACATTTCAATATTAGGGACCAAATTATAGGATTATGAGTCACTCATGAGAGCTCAAGATGAGAAATTTTCTATATGATGGGATTCATTGTATACATTATTTTAAGACATGAAATAAAGTAAGATTCCTTTTACCCACACTCCTAGGTCTGGTTCTAAAAACACATACATTATAATTAATATTAATTCCAAGTGACATGACCAAATCTAAACTTGTATATTTTTAACATTAATTAAACATTATATCTTACACCAATATGAAAATACCAAGAAACATAAAATTTAATGAATTTTGTGATTAACTATATAAAAATATTATTGTGAAAATTTCTCCATAATCACACTACACTATATCCCCTTATAAACATATCCTAGTCCATAATTATCATCATAACCAGAGGAATATAAATATAATAAAAGGGTGGTGATAAACTCTAAATAATGGTAAACATAAGAGATAATAATTGATGATCATAAGTGAGAATAGGATAAACATGTGGGTATGAGAGTTTAATCGAAGCCCATGAATATAACATTATAAAATCCTATAAAAAATAAAAAATAATCATGAATTATAAATCAAGGTATATGTATCTGAGCATAACACAATACATAAGCTATCATAACATGATAAAATTTCAAAACATAAGATTATTTCATAAACCTAAATTATTTCCTTTATCAAGGATCACTTCCAAGATAGGAATACCCAAAGAAATATATATAAAATCATGATACATAGAATAAAATATCTAAATAACATAATACACGAGTCATAAGAGTGAGGAACATAAATAAATCTTGATCCAAAAGATCATAAAATATGCATAATAATATGACATAAGTTTCTCACATAAACATAAGAATAAAAAACATATGTCAAGGATATCCACCATGATATTATTTACATAATAGTATTGGGTTAACCACTCGTGCACCTTATTGGGATTGGGATTACCACCCTTGTACCCGTGGGATTGGGTTTACAACCCATGTAACCTTGGGATTGGTATAACCTTTATTTTACCCTCGGTCTTGGGATAACCACCCATGTTTGATTTGGAGCCCATGAGATAAACAATTTACCAATTCATTGTAGGGATATATAATTATAGGGCCACCCACCAAATAAAGAAAACTATACATAATATTTCCTCAAGATCATAAAAAACATTATAATTTAATGATAGAATAATTAACCCAAGAAAAATAATTGAGATTCATGAATAATTAAAAACATTATATTCTTAATACATCTAGAGAAATAAGATGGATTTTATCATAGGAATATATCCCAAGTGTAGCATAAAATATATTAAAAGATGTTGACATAGATGAAAAAATCATATAATATTTTATATTCCATCCAAAAAAAGAATGTGGATGGTATCCTAAGATCATATACCAAGTGTAATATAAATAAAATCAATGTATGTTGACATAGATGAAATATACCCTTTTAATATTATTAGATAAATCACTTTGAGAAAAAGAAGAAATATCCCTTTTTGTAATGCTTGAAATCATTAAAAGTGTTTACTGCAAAATAAAATACATTAATCTTGATAAATCATTTTAAAAATTACCCGTTGAAAATAAAAATGGTTTTCATAAAAAATAATTATAAAAGAAATATGCATTCAAATATTTTCTTTTAAAAAATATAAAAACACTGAAGACTTATTTCTTAAAAACATAGGCCTTTATAATTCCATAAAAAAATAATTCATTTAAAAAAATAAATTTTAAAAAATATAAAATAAATAATTTAATTATCAAAATAATTAATAATTGGAATAGTTTATAAAACCATTTTAAAACATGTAAAGTATGTTTTGTAATGAATTATTCTCTTAATGATAAAGGAATGTTAAAAAGGATACTTTTATCAAAATGACACACATGGAAAATATTAAATGATTCCTTAAATTTTTTAAAGAAAGTAAAAATATTATATAATGACCTTTATTAATTATTTAACCATATATTGTGACATAAATAAAATCATCCAATAAATATTGACATGCAAGAGGAAATTTCCCAACCAAAATGAAGAGGCGGGGTTTGTTTCTCTCACAAACATTTTTTCGTGTAAATTATTGACCAAGAGAAATTAAATTGAGAGATAAAATGTATAAATAAGATAATAAATAGTGTATAATGATTTTTTGTTTTTATAGATATAGTTCACACTATTTTTCATTAGATATAAATTCATTCATAATAATATCTATTTGAAAATAATATTGGAAATAAACCCTTACTAATTCATTAACTTTCAAATCAAAAACCCATGAAAGGTAGAACAAAATATAGGTTTGTAAATCCATTGAATTTAATGATATGTATATTAAAAATACATCCATGTTTATTATATAAACCATAAAAGAAATAAGTGGTGAATAAAAAATATATCTCAATGAATTGAGATTGAGATGTGGAAACCCTTATAATTTTCATAACATTTGATCAAGAACCAATTTGAATGAGAAAATTTGAAATAAGAATTCAAATAATATAAATAAAGGCAGAATAATGATAAAATATTTAAAATAGTTTGAATATATACTTTATAAACAAAAATAGGTGAATATTAGAAAACATGTCTTAAAAAAGGAAATTTGAGATGAAACCCTTACCTAAATTCTTTTCTTAAACAAAAGAAAATTAAACTACTGGAAAATAAAAAATATACATCTTAATTTTTAATTTTATAACCTCATTCAAACCTATAACCCTTTTTACTCTTTCTTTATAACTATTTATTATACATTCATTAGTTAGTTATCAATTATGTTTATTATCACATGTTACGATTTTGATAGTTTCATACATGTTTCATAGTGGAGATGTAGAACCCAATTATTTGATAATAAATTAATCATAACAAGATTATAAAATACACTAAAATCAATTTTTTTGATTATTTACATATCCCAAAGTTCGTTTTATGGGAATTATGGGCATGGTTTGTGAGAATGAGATACACGATCAACTTGTTTTGGGTAATTTACCGATATTAATAGATTAATTTACAATGATCATTAATTTTTGTTTCATAAATTCAGAACCATATTCATGATATATATATTAATATCTTATATCATATATATCCCATAATTTTTTAGAACAATCCATTTAATGAGGGGATGAAAAATGAAATATGTCCTTCCATGGAGGTGGTAGTCCGCATGTACACATGTACAATGTTTTCATTTTCTTTAGAATGTGAGGGAGGTACAAAATGGTTTAAATTTTTATAATATTAAATATTTTATAAATATAATATTTATTTATTAAATACACTTTTATAACTATCCATATATATATGTGATGAAAAATAAAACATGTCATTCATGGTTGTGGTAGTTCGTAAGTTCAAATGGATTATATTTTTATTTTTATAAGGAGAAGAGAGGAAGGTAGGTAATGATTGTTCCATAAAAATTATAATAGTTAATTATAATAAATATAATTATTTCATTACTTTAATATTTTATAATATAATATTATGTGGATGAATAAGACTTAAATAAATAGAAATGAAAAGGAGTGATTTGAGAATTTCTACCTTCCTCCTCGGAATAACAACTTTGCAACATTGATTAATCCTTAAGGAGTGGTCCTTTGAGGAGAAGAAAACCTATTTAATGTGTATATAAGTGTTTAGTATGGATTTTTAAATATTTTTGTTGAACTAAGGGGCTTGTGGTGTGAGGATAAGTTGGGTGGTGAAAGTCTCATTTTATTTGTGAGGGGAGTGGTATTTTAGAAATCAGAGGTGCAATATTTAATTCAAGTGGCTCCAAAAGAGGGAAATAATGGGTGGGGTAAGAGTTTGGGATGATAAAACCGTTAAAATAATGTTTTTTAAAATTTATAAGGATTTCTATCCCTTTTATCCTTAGTCTTATCTTTTACCCTTATTTACTTTTAACACATTTACTCTTTTCTTACCGTTGGTGACTTATTTTTTGTTAAAAAATATCCTTATTAGATAATTTGGGTATTATAGTTTAAAATATTAAAAAGTTTTCATAATACTAAATTTATAAAAGTGATAAAAATTAATTCTAAAATAATAAGTGTTTAACACATAATAACAATTTTTAGGAAAATATTACTCAGGTTAAAAAATGTTAATCATAGATTTATAATTTAAACATAATATTTTTAATGTATAATATTACTTATTAAATACAATTTTTATTAGTAAGATATTTCATTCAATTTTATTTCATTATTATATCATAGTAGTTTCATCAAAGGTATAATATTTATAAAAATGATATTTTTCACTATTCACCTAAAAATAATTTTTTTAGAAGAATACTATAATTTAATTATAATATAATATTATTACGATGAATCCAAAAATGAAGATAATTTTTTAAAATCAAAATCCTAAAATTTTTTAATTTAACTTTTCAATAGAAATATAAAATACAATAAATTTCTGTTTTTGTAGAAATATGACTTTTTAAATGTTGTCTATTATTATTAATATTTCCAATAAATTACAAAATAAATTGTGTTAATATATTATTAATATAATAAATATAAATTATCATTATTAAAACATAATATATTTAGTTTCTTAAAATAAAAATACTTAATTTATAAAAAGGCAGTTTTTAAGAAAAATGCATTATTAAGCACAAATTTATCTTATTAGTTATTTAGCTACAACAATTTAATTTTATTAAATAATTGGTTTTTAAAATGACCCTCTCCTATTATTTATACAAATAATTAATAATGAGTTTACTTATATGTATACTATCTAATCCAATGACTACATTATAATGCCCACATTTAATATATATAATTATATTAACAAAATGTATCATAGTTCTTTTAGTTTGGTGTTTCGTTTAAATAAAGATATTATAAATTTTATTTATTTGTACTATAATATTAGGGAATTAGTTTATACCCCCTTAAATATTTTTTACCCTGACTATTTTAGTAAAAAGATATTAAAAATACATTCTTAGTATATTCCTTACTCGAGATATAATTTCTAATGAAATATAAACCTCATTAACTTGAATAAAATTAGGAAACACATATCATGATTGAAGTAATCTAAATAAGGATTTAATAGTTAAAATTTCTCTAATATATGAACATAGGTTTGTTTATGATATGAAATATGACATTATTATTCTAGAAATTGATATGGGATCTATATAGAGAGAGATAATCAATATCCTAAATCACATAAAAATACCCTAAATGATGAATACTAATATTTTCCTAAATCATATTCCCACAAAAATCAAATATTTATGAAATAATGAAACAACTACAGATTTTCTATGACAAAAAATTCATTGGGGCGGTGATTTGATGCTCTTGGAAAACTTCCTAGACATAGTGGAGTCTCTAGAAAAAAGAATCTAATAAGACATCCTAAAATTTTAAGTGGAGGATGAGTGTACCATAATTATCATAATACACTTAAGTGGTGGTCATTTCATAGGTTCTTCCTTGTTTTAAGGGGTTTCTAATACCTATTATCATTTTTATCCCTTGGGTTAGGGAATCAATTTGTAAAATTCCCAAACTAATTGAAATTGAAGTAATGAAGTGTGAGTGTAGCATTAATTGGGAAATTTATAAATTCAATTGAATTAATAAACCTCTATCTATCTTTTACAATCATGAGGTCCATGACCAATTTTTCTACACTTGAATAATTTTCTTATTCATTTGAGACATTCACTTAGGTTATTCATACCACATTCTTGATTTGTAGGAAGTTGAATATTATTTCCTTCATGATCATTTAAATCTAAATGTTCGTAAAACTCCATCCTTCTCTTCTTTGGTATGTATGAAATTTTTTTAAGGTTTGGGTTATTAATCATAACTCATGATAACTGAGTGAGAATAAATGGAATATTTTTAACAACAACTTCCATCTAATTTGGTTTCTCATTAGGAAAATCACAACATTTCCCATCATTTCCCATGTTAAATTATTTCCTCTTGATCTATATATTATAAAAATAAAGGAAAGTTGAAGAATAAAAATAGTTAAATTAAAAACTTTATAAAAGTAAACTATATAATTAGAAGTAATAACACATAAAGGATTTTCATAAACTAAATTATAAATCTCTAAGCTAAAACCTAGGCTTTCTATAGTTATATTCATATTAGACTCTCCAACCAAACTTGTTGCATATTACATATATTCCTATTAAATACTTTATAATGGTTTATAAAGGGAATGTGAATTACTAAATCATATCACCTATTAGTGTATTTAGGTCCACTTATTTTTTATTTAGTGAATATTTATTTAATTCTCAACCAACATTTTTCTTGGTTATTACTCCGGGGTGCATCTTTGGAAGAGCCTAAATCTACTTAATTTATATAGAGAGGGTTTCCATTATTACAAAACCACACACTCTATACTTCACCAAAATTTTAGGATGTATTAATATACTCAGACTCATCTATAGATTTTTCATAAATTTTTTATTGTTCTATCTGCAAAAATAAATAAAATAATCCCCAAAAAACTAACTAAACCAATCCATAAAAATAACTAAACACTTCTTTGATACCAACCAATATGTCCCATAAGCACACTTACATGTCTGGTGCTAGAAAAACATAATTTACAACTAGATTCAATTAAAAGTGAGTTGAAAATTGATAAACATTCATATATTTCATGTTAATTAAACATTACATCTCACACAAATCTTACAGTAACGAGAAATTAATGTTTTAGTGTGTTTGGATTCTAGATATATTAAATTATTATTTTGAACATTTCTCCATAATCACAAAATACTAGATCCACTTATAGAAATATTCTATGTATAATCATCATCATAACATAGGGAATAGAAACATAATAAAAGGGATAACTTAGATTCTAAGTAAGGGTAAACCTAGGTGACAAAAATTAATGATCATAAGTGAACATAAGACAAATATATGGGTATGAGGGAATAATCTAGGTCCATGATCATATAATTATGAAATAATACCCAAATAAACATGTATCATAAATTATAAATCATGGAATAATGACATGAGTATAACATAAGACACGAGTCATCATAAAATTATCACATTTCAAAACATACGATTATTTCACAAACATAAGTAGAAAAAAATCATTTTCTTTATTAAGTATCACTTAAAAGATGGCCATACCCAAATACATAAATCAAAAATCATGAATAATGGAATTAAGAATCAAAATAACATACGACATGAGTAATAAGAGTGCACAAAATAAAATAATATTGACCCATGAGATCATAACATAAGCATAAAAATATGAAATAAGTGTGTGGAATAAACATAATCGTATAAAGCGTATGTTAAGTATACCCACAAATAAATTCTTCACAAAGTAGGATTGGGTTTACTACTTGTGTAAATTCTTTGGATTAGGATTACCACCCATGTACCCTTAGTCTTAGGCTTACCACCATTCTATATTGAGGAATGGGATAACCTCCTATGTACCCTTAGTCTTGAGATAATAATTCATGTACCCTTTGGAAATCATGTGATAAAAATGCTACCAATGAATTAAAGGTTTTATAATATATGTAAAACCTATCACATAATGAAAATCATACATAATTATTCCAAAATAACATAAAAACATTCATCCTTTAATCATAGATTAATTAACTAGTGGGAAATAAATGAGTATCATTAAAAATTACTTAAAGCATTATCTTCAAAATCCATATAGTGAAGAAATATGGATGGTATCATAATAATATGTCTTATGTGTAACATAAATAACATCAAAGGATGTTCACATTAATGAAAAAAATTTATAGAACATACCATAAGACATCCTAAGAAATAAGATGGATGGTATCATATGATCATATCCAAATTATAACATAATGAACATAAAAGGATGTTGACATAGATGAAAACACCCTTTTTAAGATTATTATATAAATCAATTTGAAAAATAGTAAGAAATATGCTTTTATGAAATGATTTAAATCCTTAAAATTATTTTAGTTCAAATGAAATACTTTTAGCTTGATAAATAATTCTAAAAATTATCCTTTAGAATGAAAAAGGGGTTTTAGTATTTTTTTTATAAAAGATATATTCTTCAAGAAATTTCTTTGGGAATATATAAAAACACTGAATATTTATTTCTTAAAAATGAAATCCTACAAAATACCTTCTAAAATCAAGAATTAGTTTTTAAAATAAAACCTTTACTTTTGAAAAATATAATAATATTTCCTTTTCTTATAAAAAATTAATAATTTATATCATTTTTAAAACCATTTTAAAACATGGAAAAAAGCTTCATATATAATATTACTCATAATGGCCAAAGAAAGTGTTAAAATGGAAAACATTAGAAGGGGGTACTTTTTTCAAAATGAACCACATATATAATTTTAAAATATTAATTTCATTTTTTTTGAAATATATTAAAAATATTAAAAAATTAAATTAATCAATTATTTAAGAAAAGATAAGGATATACTTAAAATCATCCAATGAATATAGACATAAAAGAGGAAAATTCCTAACTGAAAAGATAAAGTGGGATTATTTTTTCTGGAAAACATAATGTTAAGTAAATTATTTACCAATGGAAATTAAACTAAAAGAGTAAATGTAAAAATAAAATAATAAAAGGGTAAAATAAAATGTTTGGGGTTTTATAGATAATTTTAACAGATTTTTTCCTAATATGAATATTCATTCATAACAATATCAATTTTAAAATGAGATTGGAAAGAAACCCTTACAAATTTGTTACATTTCAAATCAAAGACACATTAAATTTAGAAAATAATATAGATTTGATAATACCTTTAATTTAATGATATGTATATTAAAAATACATCCATGTGTATTATACACACCACAAAAGAAATAAGTGGTGAATATGAAGAAAATTTCAATGAAGCAATGAGATGAGAAATCCCTTATGAATTTCATAAAAATTTTATCGAAAACATATTTTAAATATAAAATTAAAATTAAACATTAAATAGAATGAATAAGGATATAATAATGATACAATATTTTAAATAGGTAGAATATACACCATATAAACAAAAATTGGTGTATATTATAAAACATGTCTCAAAAAAGGAAATTTAGGATGGAAACCTTACCTTAATTATCATCTTCCATGAAAGTGATTTGACCTCTTCTATAATAAAAAAATATCTTAATAAATAACTTAATAACATCATTAATATATATAAACCTATTTAACTATTTTAGAATCATTTTTTATACATCCATTAGCTGATTATCATTAATTTTCATTATTAGATGTTGTAATCCTCATTATTTTTCACATGTTTCATAATAGACATGCATAAACCCATCCTTTGATAATAAGTTACTAAAAACTAGATTTTAAATTATAATTAAATAATTTTCACCAATATTTTTTTTATCCTCGAGTTTATTTGATGAGAACTATGGGTATGATTCTTGTAGGTGATATACATAATGAACTTGTTTTGAGTAACTTGGTGATATTAAAATATTTCTTTATAATCATCATCAATTTTTGTGTCATACCTTCATAACCATATTAATGATATATATTGAATCTTATATATCATATAAATTTATCAAATATGTTTTAGAACTATCTATGTAATGTGTTAATAAAAAACAAAATACATTGTTCCATGGATCTGGTAGTTCGTACGTACACAGATACACCATTTTCATATTCCATAGAAGGATATGGAGGTATAAAATGATTTATATTTTCAATATATTTTTTTTAAATATAAAATTTATCTATAAAATTCACTTTTATAAATAGCCATTTAAGGAAGCACTGAAAAATAGAACACATTATCCGTGGATGAGGTAGCCCGAACATATGTATAAATTACATTTTCTTTATTCTTATGATAAGGGAGGAAGGTAGATAATAATTTTTATATCAAAATAAAAAATTTCAGTATACTAAAAATAATAATGTTATTATTTTAATATGGTGTAATAGAATTTTATGTGGACAAGAAGACTTAAATAAATAGAAATTAAAATGATCGATTTGGGAATTTTTACCTTAATTTTTTTAATATCTCTTTGGAAAATTTGATTAAGATTTTGAGGAGAATTCCATAGAGGAGAAATGATCCTATAAAATGTAGACAGGTTTTTTTGGATGTATTTGGTCCAATTTTGGTCAAAATAAGGGGTTTGTAGTGTGAGGAGAAGTAGGTTGGTGAAAGTCTTTATCTAAAAGTGAGGGGAGTGGAATTTTGGTAATATGAGGTGCACTATTCAATAAACTTGGATCTATAAGTGGGAAAAAAATGGACAGGGAAAGAGTTTGGGTTGATAAAACTCTTAACCAGATGTTTTTAGATCATTTTTTGTGTTTTTTAGGTTTTTTCTCCTTAGTTTAACTTTTTAGCATATTTAATTTTGTACGATAACTCTTTTTTATCATTAATAAATTATTTTTGTAACAAAAATTGTTTACCCATATTAGATAATATAGGTTTTCTAATTCAAAATATGAAAAATATTTCATAATATTAAATTTTTAAAAGAAGATAAAAATTTATTTTAAAATAATAAGTACTTAATATATAAAAAAAGATTTTAGAAAAATATCACTTAGGTTGAAAAATATTAATAATTGGTTTGTAAATTAAATATAATATTTTAAATGTATAATTAAAATTATTAAAAAAAACTTTTATTAGGTAAAAAGTTTCATAAATTTTTAATTCATGCTTATATCATGATGGTTTCATAAAATTCATTGTATTTGTAAAAATGGTATTTATCCCTATTCACCTAAAAAAACAATTTTAGAAAAATACTAAAAATTCATCCTAAGATAATATTGTTATTATGAATCCAAAAAGTTTATTTTTTCAAATTAAAATCCTAAAATTTATGAATTTATCTTTTAAATGTAATTATGAAATATAATGCAAAAAAAATTTTATATGAGAATAAATTTTTAAATATTAACTATTAATATTCTTATTTACTATAAATTACTAATTAAATTATTTTTATTATATTATTCATATGAAAAATATATGTTATCATCATTAAACCATAATATATTATTTTTCTTAAAATAAAAATATATAGCCCTAAAAAGTTAATTTTTAAGAAAAATATAGTTTGAAGCGTAAAATGGTTTTACTAGTTATTTAGATATACTAATTAAATTTTATCAATGAATTAGTATTAAAAATGATATTTTATTTTTATTTCAACGTATAAATAAAAACATATGGTCACTTAAATTCATACCTAAAAATTTGATGGCTATATTATTAAAATTATATTTAATGCTTATAATTTTATCATTACAAATGGTATAATGGTTCATTTTATTTTGTTTCTGTTTGTGAAGTAATATATTAAACATAGTATTTATTAATAATAAAATCCCAGGGCATTACATGGAGTATTCCTGAGTAAATTTCATATGTGATATGATAATCTCAACAGGTAAAACTAATTCCTGTTTATTTTTTTTATTTAATATAATATCATTTCTATTTTAAATTTATTTAAATAGTGAAACTACAGGCCCATAGTCAATAGAAAAATGAGAAACATTTATCATCTTGAGGTATCCAAAATTTATAAAATGCAACACCAGATAGTCATTGATAAATTCCGTGTGTTTATGCCTATGAATACCCTACTTGTATAACTAATTATTGTGTAGAGAAAATTTCCTTGCACTCTCGTATGAGCAGAATTACATAATTTAACTCAATATTATTGAAAAAAATTGATTTAATATTTTTATGTAAAATTATGAAATTTTACAATCATTATGAGCTATTTTTCATTCAGTAATTATATTTATTATTATCATATTCTTTGGTTAAATAATATTTATAAATGTTTTGGTATAACAACTTTGATTTCATGATCTCTTGGATTTTTTTTTGAATTTACATTATTAGGGGTGGTTTAAACTACCAATATTATGAGAAAAACTATTCTAATTTATAATAGGTGGATTAAACCACGATTAAATATTGATAAACAACTAATAATCAAAAAGATACCTGAGAAATCATTTAAAAATTAATTACCATTAGTTTAAACTACCAGTAAATATAATATATTTTTATCCAAAAAACCACTGTAAATATTATATATAGTATTTAGGACATCCACTAAATATGTTTAAAAAATATATCATAACTTAGTGATTATAAATAGTTTAAAATTACACTAAATAATAATACTTAACAACTATATAAACCATTGCTAATATAGGTTTAAATGTGGATTTTAGAACAATTCCTATTAAAAACATCACATTTCAATTTCTAAAAATTCTAAACATGATTATTTTTTACTATAAATGAATAAAAAAGTTTTTCCATTTAAGACACTACTTATAGATATATAAATTTATACTATTATCTAGTTTTTATAGTCTTTTTGATTCCATATTAAATCCTTTGGACATGATTAAAATATAAACTCTATTAAATTCTAGATAACCAATTTACACCAAAATCAATCCTCCTTCCAATTCTTAACGCGTGACTTGACATGAATTTATAGCATTAATAACAATTAGGAATTTTTCATTTCATAATTGTAGGTAAAATTAACCCCTATAAAATGAATTTTTTATCCAAGATATAATGGAATTTGGCATGATCTCGATCAAACACACTCATATCACCATATGAACATATCCATCATGATACATATGTATTTAAATCATATACATTCATATGTAATCCCTTTCTCTAAGATATTGAGTAGACACTATACATAAAACATGTCAATATAGTAGAGGTCATCTCACACATTCATAGTTCACTATAATAGACTATCCCATTTTAATGAATACATCACATGTCATTCATTCAAGTAGTTGAAAACAACATATATCGACCAACTAAGAATGGTCATGTTTTTCCTTTGTCTAATTAAATCAAGGGATTGGATTCTAAATTTATCATTCAATTGGAAAATTCCCATCTTAGTTATACTCAACTAATGATGTAATAAAAAACATACTCAAGTACCCATAATTATCTCAACATTAAGTTTGGTATAAGAAATGTATTAGAGTATACAGATTCAATTCTATGTATATTATCAACCTTGGGTAATGAGGATTCTTATGAAGCATAAAAACCTATGTATATTAATGACTATATGAAATTACATGTCATATACTTTGGTGTGTCAATTTAAATAATAATTATATACTTATTATCTCATGAGTCTCAACTATATCATATAAAAGAAACTACTCATGATAATCATAACATATCATTATTCCCCATAATACTCCATGTTGATTATCAATTATAAATTAATGAAACTCATATTTTAAGGGGTTTTATCATTCCACTTTTTATATAATATACACAACACATAAAAATTAATAATAAATAGAGAGTCCCATTATTATAAAACCATTATAAATTTACATTAACAAAAACCATTACATCTAGTTTCCTATATATCTAATACCTAAATACATTTTTTGACCTTCATGCTTCAAGGTTGTCAATAGATCCACTACATTCAGATCTATTTCTATTCAACAGATCTTTATATTTCCCCTCTGAATTTTTTTTCTTCAAATGAGATGGTATTTTCAAATGTTTTTTTTGGTTTTTTAGCGAGACTAAGGTTCCTTATCCTAACAAATAACTACATTCTTGGCATAAAAAATCTTAATTTCTCAAAAAATTATAGGAACCACCCCAAGTTTAGTGATGAATTTATTGATCCAAATAACTTCCTTCACATCATCTAATGTAATTGTGTACACTACCTCTATTATCGAGTTTGTCATGGTGGGTTGTTTGAAACTCTTCTAACCAATAGCTCTTCTATTGAAGAAAAACATGAAACTAGATTGATATCTCAAATCATATTTTTTTTGTTTTTAATGTTAGCATTAGTATAACCCCTTATAATGTGCACATTTTCATCTCCAAAAACCAAGAGTATACCCTCTATTCTTCTCAAGTACTTAAGGATGTTCTTCAAAACAATCTAATGACTCTCACCAAGATTGGATTGGTATCTACTATTTATTCACTAGGTATGAGACATCAGTCCAAATTATAACATGGAATACATGATAGATTATATAACATATATATAAGGAATCTTATCCTTGTTTTTATTTTCTATATCATTATATTGATATTAAGTCTTAAAAATACTTGTGCCATGAAACATTGGTAAATAAACCTTATTTTATTATTCTATGATAACCTTATTTATCAATTTTCCTATATATTTTTAAAATTAAACCAATTATATCCTTTTATATCAATCTATATAGATTTTCATACCTAGTGTATAGGGATATTCACCCATTTATTTCATTGAAATGCATTTTTCTAACCATAAATTTACATAATGCAAAAATAGGACACCATTTAAGAGGAGTAGTATGTTATCCACATACAAAATAAAAAATAATATAATATCCCCTCTAACTTTATTATACACGTCTATGTTATTTATAAAACCAAACCATTTAAATGTATCATCAAAGTGGATATTCAAACTTTGAGAAACATGCTTCAATCCATAGATGGATCACTATAAATAACATACCATAAGTAAAACATTTTTTAATTAAAAAACTTAAGGATATATTATACACAAATCATCGAAAAAATCCCCATTAAGGAAATCTATTTTGATATCAATTTTATATATCTCATAATTATTATGAGATCTTATGGAAAACAAAACCGGAATAAACTTTATCATCATAATTGTTGAAAGGGTATTTTCATAGTCAATTACATGAGTTTTTATACCCTTTTTACACAAAGTGATATTTATATATAAATACTCTATGATTATTGTCAATTTTCTTGTGGAATCCACAATTTACCCTATAAGTCTCATTCCTTTAGTGACATCCACCAGGTTCTAAACATAGTTAGTGTATATAGATTTTATCTCAAATATCATATCTTATAAGCATTTCATAGAATCATAACTCTCAATTTACTATTTTTAGTTTCTAGGTTTATCGCCTATGAACACTACTTCATCATCATTTTGCATAAGAAATCCATATCCCCTGGACTCATAAAAAATCCTACCTGGCCTTCAATATTCTCACACAATCTGAGTCAATTATATTTTTATAAAATATTATAGAACCAAATCACTCTATATCATAAAATCCATTTATGTTTTTTTAAACTTCTCTTAGTTTAAATTTCCTTCCACTGACTCCTCAATTAATATATTCCTTCTGAATGAAAATACTCTTCTAGGATAGAAACACTTTGTACTTAATATTATTATGGAAATATATCCCTTATTTTAATTAGGATAACTAATAAATAATAAATTTTCTTATCTTTGATTAAATCGATCTAATATAAAATGTTTAACATTTTATTTACAACCCTTTAACCTTCATAAAAGATAAATAGTAATTCCACTCATTCTATATCTCATATATTATTTATAATTTCTTAAGATACAATAGAGTTAAGTAGGAGTATAGTAATTTCTAGAGTATATATCTACAATGATATAGGAATGTTACATTGACTCATCATCAATTGAACCATTCCTAACATGGTATGATTTCCCATCTTAGGACACTATTACATTATAGTGTTCTATATGGAGTGAGTTATGAAATAATATCATAATCTCTGAGATGACTGATAAATTCATAGCACAAGTATTCACCACCTCATTATTATTGAAAAATCATAACAATTTTTTTTCTAAATAATACTTTACTTTGATATATAATAACATTAAAATTTCATAGGTTTTAAACTTACATCTCATAAAAAACACATAACCATACTGACCAAAGTCATGATTAAAGGTTATGTAGTACCTATACTCACAAATTTTTTATATACTCATTAGTCATGATACATCACTATGTATTAAGTCTAATATTCCAAAACCCTTTCAATATTTCCACTAAAAGGTTCTTTGGTAATTTTAATTAATAAAAAATATTTGAATTTATCAAGTCATTCATAATTTAATGATTCCAATAATCCATATCTATGTATTCTTTGGATGTATTTATCATTTTTATACCTAAGGAGACAATTCCAAATATATGTGGTTTTAAAATCCACCTTGACCATATTATCATGAATTCTATAGACTTAATTATCTATATAAAAATTTTATAAATAACTAACCATATTTAAAATGGTATAAAAATTTCATTCATATAGATAAATCAAATAACATTCTTAATAACGAACAAAAATACTATCTTATCCAAAAAAGATATAGAAATAAAATTTTTATTAATGGCTAAAACATATAACCCTTTTCCAATTCCATAACCAATCTACTAGGTAGACTATGGTCATTAGTGTTGAATTCCTATGCAAGAAATTTTTCCCCATTACCTAAACAAAGATATTTTTATCCCTCCATAAATTCTCTAATATTTATGAGTTTATGTTTATCAGAATAAATTTTCAATTTACACAAAGTATTAAATACCTAAGATCCATAATTATATAAACTTGTTTCTATAACATTCCAATATATATGCACTAAATTATTCTCCTTGATAAAACTTCTCAGCCTTAAATACCAATATAATAATCTATAGGTCCAACTCATAAGATATCTAAAAATAATGTACACAATTAATTATATTTTCTATAATAAAATATATATTTGGGTTAGTATCAAATTTTATATCATTTCAACATTGAATTTTATTGAATTTACTCCCACTAAAATTTATTAACCTACACACCATATCTATTTAGTAGGATAAGATCAATGTTTTACTAAATATTGAGTTACTTTGTTATTTTTCCCAACATATAACTATTTAGGTAGACCATCATTAAAATAACATCACATATAACTCTTTGATAGTTATGTGAAAAAATCCTTACCAATTTATCAAATGAATTTTTCTAACTATATTCCTCTAAG
Source organism: Viscum album (assembly GCA_963277665.1). Classification (NCBI taxonomy): domain Eukaryota; kingdom Viridiplantae; phylum Streptophyta; class Magnoliopsida; order Santalales; family Viscaceae; genus Viscum; species Viscum album. The sequence continues at coordinate 26,611,213 of OY728156.1, forward strand.
AACCTAATCCTATTAGGGATACCCAGCTAAGTTTATCCCAAAGAATAAAATTTAATATTTGCAGCAAATAAAAAGGCCTATTATTAACATACATAAACATTACATCACTTTTGTGGAATAATTAAAACATTTCAAAAAAAGACACCCGAAGACTGTATTAATTTAGTGCCTTTGTAAACAGGGAATTGTAAACACTAGTTCATGAGTGAGATATATTATATCCTACTAGGTACTTCCGGACTATGAACCTTCTTATAAACATCATACTTAATACATATCTTCATAACCTGGGGAATGAAACGTAAAAATGGGTGAGCTTAGATGCTCAGTAAGGGTAAAAAATGGATACACATAAGAATAAATATGAGTATAGAGGTATGAGAATGTGATAATAACATTATAATACCATACTGTTCATATTAAAGATCATGAAAACAAATTATATCACAATGATTGGAAGTTAATAATGAATTAATCATAAGGAAATAAAGAACATAAGCCATGAAAGTATAATATAGGAATAAAAAATGAAATTATGGAAGGCACATAAGTATATAATATGATTTACATCGTAGTCAAGGAATCAATACCAAGCCCACCTTGGTAATATGGGTTCACTCCCAATACCATCTTGATAGTCATGGTTCACTTCCATGGCCATATTATTAGCATGAGTTCACTCTTCATACCATCTTGGTAGTCATGGTTCACTCCCATGACCATCTTAGTAGTTATGGTTCACTTCTAATACCATATTAGTCTATTTCATGAGATATAAAATCTTTACCCATTGCATTGGAGGGAGATATAGGTCTCACCCATCTTATAACTAAATCATTCATACATGTTTCACAAAATCATAAACAATCATATCATAACCCATTAAATAAAATGGGTATCATAAACATGTATTCATATTATAACTTATAGAAAAAGATACAAGTTTAATAATCATTTCATCATAATAATATCCTATGAAAAATTGGGTTTTAAAATCATATTAATCGTAAAAGAGAAACAATTTTTGTAAACATCATTACATCAAAACATAAACCATACAGAGAAATATTTTGAATGTAAACATGGGATTATTTATCCAGAAAGGCATGATTAACACTAACAGATGTCTAATTATATGGGAAATAATTTTGAATTATCTTTTAAAAGCATTTCTTGATGAAATTATCCTTTATTATTGAAAAATTATTTTTAAAACATAAGACCTTTTGAAAACTATTTTCCTTAAAAATGTATAAAAGAATCTTGAAAACATTTTGAAAACATTTTTATTGAAAGCTTATAAAATAATATTCAAAATATTTTAATATCCTATTTATTTTAAAACACTTTAAAAACATATAAATAAATCTTGAAAATATTTTGAAAACCATTTTTTTGAAAATTAATGAAAACTTATAATGAAATATTAATTTTTTTTTTGAAAACCATTTCTTTTAAAATAATTTGAAAACATATAGAGAAATATTGAAAACATTTTGAAACCCATTGCTTTGAAATTAATTGAAAACATATAAACAAAGCATGAAAATGTTTTTAAAACCATTTATCTTAAAATACTTCAAAAAATTATAAAGAAATATCGAAAATTTTTAAAATAATTTTTAAAATATAAAATATTTTTTGAAAACCTTTTTCTTTAAAAATAGATTTAAAATTTTTTAAATAAAGCATCTATAACCATAAAACATTGTTGAATTTTTTTTAATTGAAAACGAATTTAAAAAAATGAATGTACAAAATATTAGGAAAACATTTTCATTTAAAAATAAAAACTTTTTAATCTTGAAAAGGAATCTTTAATGGAATATTGGTAATGATGGCGGGTAAATCCATACACACCGAACATTATTTTTTCACTATAAATGTCAGAAATGTTCCTTGATTAGAAAATGATAATAATATTACATTTTAAGAAAACTTATGTTTAAAAAGGTAAACAATGGGTAAAATATATTTTAAATATCATAGGATAATATTATAATATTTTTAGAAACTATTCATTTTGGAAAACATGGTTTGAAGGAGCGTAGATTTATGACCAAAGAAATAGTTCGAAAAAATAAATATATCATGAATTAATAGAGGATAAGAAAATTAATCAGTTCTATTGAGATATAGATCATAATATTTAATTAAAAAAACCTAATAAAAATTAATCTTGAAAAGTGATGAGATTATTTCAATAAACTCTTACCATTTTCTAACTTTGAACCATACTACCCATTTAAGAAAATGAAAATAAATGAAGCTTAAAATATAATTAAAAGAATTAGATTCATAATATATAATTTCAAAGGTAGTATATACCCCTAATGGATAAATATAGGTGCATAACATGACATGTGTCTCAAAGAAGGAAAATTGAGACAAAATAAATTTATTGATTTGGTAACTTTTGAAAAATAAACCACATGAAATAAATATCAATAAATGGATATATAAATGAAAATTAATATACTTATATTAATCATATAATTCATTCATGGTCTGTAAACACACCACACAAATGAAACGATTAGTGATTAAGGTATGTATCACACAGAAATAAAAATGTGAGATGAAATCCCCTTACTTTGTGTCTTGATTCTCATTGTAATCATATAAAATTTATGTATAATAAATATAAGTTTATTATAAATCTACCACATAACCATATTATAATATATAATACCATATATGGATTTATTATGACATTATATTACCTACTTATTAACAATTCTAGTTTAAGGTTTCACTTCGGGTAATATCCACTCTCTTCTTAACATGCGTCTTAGTTTGTTATATATTTCGTCCTTATAATTATATAATGATTTAATGAATGTAAAACATGATATAAATATAATATATATTCAGTATATTTGTATTATAATAATATATTTAATATATAAGTGTGAAATGGAATACACCGTTCATGGAGACGGTAGGCCGTACGTATGCTTGAATGTTGTTTCCATTTTTATTATCGTATTGAAAGAAAGAAAGAAAATTAAATATATGTATATATGTATATAATATAATTAAAGTATCATTATCATGTTATATATATCATATATGTTCAATAAACCCATCATTAATACATTTCATGTAGTGTGTTAACAAATCACATTACTTTGAGGGGGCGGTAGTCCACACTTCTTGAAACAAAATTATCATATTAACAAAAAATGAAAGGTATAATGATATGTGTTTTAAAATAATTAAATAAGCTTAAATAAGTTATTAATATCATATATATTATATATAAATATAGATTCTATCATAATTACAACCATAAGAGGTGGTAAAGGAGGAATGAACAATCATCATTTTGTGAGGTGGTAGTTCGCTATACACACAAACAGTATGTTCATTACCCATTATATGGAAGTTTTTGTAAGTCTAGGTAGGAAAATTAGAATAAAAATATTATAGTATATTTAGTATACTATTTTTGTTATAAAATAATGTAATAAGAAGAGTTTAGGGGGTGGATAATAGAAATAACATAAAAGAACATAAGGAATAATGTTACCTCTTATTCAGGTAACTACTTTTGGTTTTCACCAAATGAATTATTTGAATTTATTTATGACAAAATGGATGATTAAAGTAGGAAATTAGAAAATTTGGGTAGTGTATTGGTCAGATATTTTCCAAACCTAAGTGGTTTGAGAGGTGTGAGGTATGGGGAGAGTTAGTGGCCTTTTATAGGGGGAAAAAGTATCACTTGGTATTTTTGAAAACAAGTTAGGTGTACCCATCTTTTTACCTAAAAAAAGTCATAAAAACCCAAAAAATTCAATAATGGAAAGTACATGGCCTAATAACAGGATGACGCTGTAGGTTTTTAAAGTAAAAATGATCAAAAGTTTGCTTAGTTTTTATATCCAATTTCAATGTGAAATTAGTTCCAATGACCAATATTGAATTAATTGATAAAAATATGATCTAATTAAACTTTTAAACCAATTTAAAATATAATTGAACCTTATAAACAAATTATATGAAAAATTAGTTTTGAATTAAAATTCAGTATTTTTTAACTATTCATTAAAAATGTAACCTTACATAAAGATACCAAAAATTTACCCTAACTTAATTTTAATGTTTAGATTTCAAATATTAATTTTATTTTAAAATATATAATCCATAAAAGTTTCAATAATTTTATTTAACATAGGTTCTCCATTAAAAGGTTGTAAAAATTCCTTAATAATAAATACAGTATTTTATACATAAAATTAGACTGTTTTTATCTTAAGCCTATCAAATATATTGGATTAAAATAAAAAATATTTGGTTGAATATAATATATATATCACATTAATATCACCCAAAAAAATAAATAAATAATTTTATTAGGATAAAACATCTATGTGAGCATAAAATTAGTTTTCTATAAAGATATTTCTTTATGTTCAATTGGTTCTTATATCCGTTTCTAATAAATTTGTAACCAATTAATTCATTTTATATTTTTGTGTAAACCACATATTTTCATAATTTAGTTAATACTATTCATAAACATCAACATAATTTCTAGGTTATATCTCATTATATAAAATAATAATATTTTTAATAATTTATTATAGTTTGGTAACACTAGATATTGCGTGTTATGCAATCCATCAAGGAAAGTCAATATTGTTTGTAATGTATGATAAGCTTGATGTCCTATATAGAGCATATTAAAATTCATGTGGTGTCTAGTGCAATATAACTTGGGTTTTTTTATACTACCATAAAAACATAGTTATATAATATAAAATCTAAACAATTTTCAGAGTTGGGTGAAATGAAAAATATCAAAAAGATTAAATTGATTTGAAAAAAAATATTTCACAAAATCTTACGGTGTTACATTCTACCCCCCTTAAAATTAATTTCACTCTTGAAATTAATCTGGGTTATCTAAGGTTTAATACTATTATGTTCCTTTCATAAGAACCCACATCGTAAAAATGAATCTGAAAACTTACTTAAAAAAAGAAATATGTAAACATAATGATTACTCAAAGTAACATATAAATAGCTTTTCACATAGGTGAACATAGGTGTAATGTGCAAACATGGACATGAAAGAGAAATGTAACTATCAAGTTCTGGAAGATAGTGATAGAGAACTTGTCCAGGAGAAAGTTAATAATAACAAATCCATAAATCATTAATTATCTAAGGGAGCATTTGATTCATCAGAAAATAAATAATTTTGATAACCTTTTCGATTTCAAGATCCTTTCCCTAAGGTTGAATAATTTTCATGAGAAGTTATTGTTATTTTATTTATTTCTTTAAATACAATTTCATTCTTTGGTTGTGCTTTAATCAATTTCTAATTCATCTATTACCTCAAGGAATGGATTTCTAGAAATTAAATTTTATTCATAAAGCACTAAAATACAATTTTAATGGATCATAAGTCCCATAAAATAATTAAAAGTTTGACTATTTTCCTCTAAATATTCCTCAAAATAAATAAACATTAATATATAAACATAAAAAGTAATATTAATCATACATCATTAATATTTATTCATAAAAAATAATTATACATTAACCAGGACATCATGTAGGATAATGGTAGGCATGAAACCATTATCATACTTCGGTCATGGGTTCAAGACCCAAGACCTTGTAAGAATTGATTGGTTGTCACCCAACATACATGATGTCTGTTTCTAAAACCACAATAATATAGTTTCAAAAATATTATATACATGCTTGTAATAAGTTTAATCACTAAATAGACTTTTAACCAAGGTTTTCAGTAAAATATAAATACATAAATACTTCCTCCAAAGTTTAGCTTAATCTTTCATGAATGGTTAACCTTATAACCATTTTGAAAGATAAAAAATCCAAAATAGTATAAATAAGGATATGAAATAATCTTAACATTGATCCCCCATATATCATAAAGTAGGTGTTGATTGTTACATTCCTAAAATATGAATACCCTCATTATATATTCTCATGAAACATGGTAATAACCTAAATTACCATAAATATTTACAAAAATCATGCATGATTCCTTATACCAAATATTACTGGATAAATTCCTTATGTCTAAGAAGTTATAAATATCATCCATGATAACATATAAAACCTTTTCAATAGATCCTTTATCATTTCTGAGGTAATAAATACTATAAGATTCACTTATTCAAATCCAATATATCTTTATACAAACAACATTATATTAACATAAGGGGAATATTAAGCGTTATCTTCCCTTATTAAAAATATCAACTTTTCATTAAATAAATTTTCCATTCCATAGGAAACATTAAACATAAACATGTAAATTCTTAACATATATTGATCAATCCTTGTATATTTCAACATTCATATATCATAAATCGTGAATCCAAATACAGAAAATAATTAATTATTACAATTCATCCATAATTCATAGTAAGGATACCCTATACTTATATTTAATACCTCTTTACTTATGCATTTCATCTGTAGTCTCATCATCATCAGAAATATATCCATTACTTGTACCACATTACTGATTATCTTCGAGATATTTCCCCTAGGACATAAATTTTCATAATGACCATTAATTCCACAATTAAATCACATTAAGTTTGATTATTTCTTATGGATCCCAATATTTCCATAGATCTCATTAGATAAACCATTCATTTTTTCCTTTCTAGTAACTTGATTTGTGTCCTTCTTTTCCATAGTCAAAAAAACTTCTTGTTCTTCTAAGAAATTCACTTAGGTAATTATTTTCACTTTCTTGAAACAAATTAAACCATATCTTCTTTCCACAATGGCCTCCATTACCTAAAATCTCATAAAACATATTTATTCTCTTACTTGGTGAGTCTGAGAGTTGGTTATGGAACATGTTGTTGATCATGTTTGTTGAAAAATGATTAGTCATGATCACAACATCCTTAACTCTAGTGATTATCACATTTGACTTCCCATCATATTTTCCATCATATTCAATATTAATCTATTTTCTTATAGTTCCCTCTATTGATTAAAACTAGAATTAATTTAGTAAGTAACGATTATCATAGCATAGAATCACATAATCTTGAAAATAACTTATATGATGTCTAAATTATAAAACCTTTATTAAACTATGAAACCATAGGTTTATCCTAGGTTATTCATAGACAACATCCATTTAAATCTTCCATTTTGGTTTGTGAAGAGTTTGTGAATTCCCAAAGCATATCACGATGGAGTATCAAACTAGGTGTGCATCAAGACCCATTGTCGTGTACCAGATTACCCCAAGTCAGGATAGAGAAATATTATCGGTGTTGTTACACCTAGGCACATCCGTGCCAGATATACATCCACTTGTAGTACCCAGAAAAAGATTCATTTCTATAAAACCACTCACTCCATCCTTTACCAAAAATTCTATTATATTTTCCTAAACATTAACTCATCCTTATACTTATTGTAAGAGACACCCCAAGAAATATCCATATAAATATACCTAGGGATATCATAAGAGTTTTCTCATCATAGTTTCCAAATGTTGACTAAAACTTCACTCTGATACCAACTACAATGACCTAGTCTTAATGTACATAAAAATTAAATCACTTTTTTTTTAAATCACGTTTATAACCATAATTTTTTTTGAAAACCATTTTCATTCAAAACCACTATAAATGCCATTAATTTACAAAATATTAGGGAAAAAATATATTTTAGAAAGAAAAAATGTTTAATCATGAAAATTAAACTTAAGAGGAATGTTAGTTATGATGGTGGGTAAATTTGTACACCTCAAACATTCTTTTTTCACTGTAAGAAGGATGGAAAAGTGTCTTAGTTGAAAAAAACATGAAGATTACTTTGTAACAACCCTTATGTTTAAAAAGGTAAAATATGGGTAAAAGTTATTTTAAATATCATAGTATAATATTATATTATTTTTGGAAACTCTTCTTTTTGGAAAACAAGGTTTGAAAGAACACAGATTTCCAACCAAAGAGAGGGTAAAGTCAGGCTTTCTTAAAAATACTTTATTTACTGTCTTATGTACCAAAGAGTGTAAAAATGGTAAAAAAATGAATATATCATAAATAAATGGAGTATTACAAATTTCATTAGTTTTCTTGAGATACTGATAATAATATTTTATCCAAGGAAACCTAATCATAAACTTTACTGAAAAGCTATGAGATTGTTTCAATAAACTCTTACCACTTAGTAACTTTAAACCATGCTACCCATTTATGAAAATTAAATTAAATGAAGCTTAAAATATCATAAAAATAATTATATTCATGATATAGAAATTTTAAGGTTCTATATACAAATCATGGATAAATATCGGTGCATAACATGGAATGTGTCTCAAAGAAGAAAAATTGAGACAAAATTACTTTTCCGATTTGGTAACTTTTAAAAAATAAACCCCATGAGATAAAGATACTAAAATGTATAATGAAATAAAAATAAATATAATTATATGAATCATATAATTCATCTATAGGAATTAAAAACACCACACAAATGAAATTAGTGGTGATTAAGGCACGTATCTCACAGAAATAACAAGGTGAGAGGAAATCCCCTAACATTTCATCTTTACTCTCATCGTACTCATAAAAAATTTATATATAATAAATATAAGTTTCCTATACATATTTTCCAGTAAAATATTATTATATATAATAACTATCTGGTTTTATTACGACATTATATTAACCTCTTTTTAATAATTCTATGTTAAGGTTTCACTTCGGGCAATATCCTCTTTGTTCTTCGCATGTGTCTTAATTTGTTATATCTTTGGTCCTTATACTTATACCATGATTTAAAGAATTTAAAAAATGATATAAATATAATTTATATTAATTATATTTGTATTATAACAAACTCTATAATATAGAAGTGTGAAATGAAATACACCATTCATAGAAATGGTAGACCATACATACGCATGAATGCTGTTTCCGTTTTTATATCATATTGAAAGAAAGAAAGAAAATGATATATATATATATATGTTTATATAATATAATTAAATTAGCATTAAAATTTTATATATATCATATAATTTTTCCAAACCCATCTTTAATACATTCCATGTAGTGTGTTAACGAATCACATCACTTTGAGGGGGTGATAGTCCACACTTACTCAAACAAAATTATCATATTAACACAAAATGGAAAGAATAAATATATGTATCCTAAAATAATTAAATAATATTAAATAAATTATAAATATCATATATATTATATATAATAATATTTCCCATCCTAATTCCCACCATGAGAGGTGGTAAATTATGAATGAACAATTATTGTTTTGTGAGGTGGTAGTTCGCCGTACACGTAAACAATATGTTCATTACCCATTAGATGGAAGTCTAGGTAAGTGTAGTCTCATAACATAGAATAAAAAATAATATTATATTTATGATACTGTTTTTATGAAATCATGGAATAATAAGAGTTGAGGGGGTGTACAATGGAAATAACATAATAGAACTTTAGAGGAATGTTACTTCTTATTTCGGTAACTCCATTTAGTTTGCACTAAAGAGATTACTTATATTTATTTATACCATAAGTAAGGATTCAAGGATTAATGTAGCTATATTTATAATTGTTTTTGGTATATATTTTTAGAACCAAAGTGGTTTGAGAGGTGTTACGAATGATAGGATGTGTTGGCCTTTTATAAGGGAGGAAAAGGACACACTTGGTATTTTTGAAAACAAGTTAGGTGTACCTATAATTTTACCTAGAAAAAAGTCTCCAAAAACCCAAAAAACTTAATAATGGAAGGTTAATAGAAGAATAATTGTTATAAAATGGGTTCTGTAAAATTTTCTAGGTCATTTGGGCCTTTAAGTTTAATTTTTCTTCCCTTATTGAGCTTAATTTTACCTTAATTGAAGTAATTAATATTAATTACTTTCACTAATATGTTGTGTAAAAAACTAATTTGAAATTATTATAAATTATACATTATGATTATTCAAAATAGTTAATGTATTTTTCCAAATTATAATAAAAAATTGGCATAAATTAATTTAAATTTAATCTCACTGACATGACGACATTATAGGTTTTTAAATTAAAAATGATCAAAAGTATTGTAAGTTTTTTGTCCAATTTAAACGTGAAATTTGTTCCAATAACCTAAATTGAATTAATTTATTAAAATTTTATCTAATTAAAATTTTAAACTAATTTAAAATTTAATTTAACCTTATAAATAAATAAGATGAAAAAACAGTTTTGAATTAAAATTCAGTATTTTTTAACTATTCATTAAAAATGAAACATTACAGAAAAATATCCAAAATTTAACCTAACCTAATTTTTATGTTTCTATTTAAAATATGAAGTCTATTTTGACATATATAATCTATAAAAGTTTAAAATTTTGGATTTAAAATATGTTCTCTGTTAAAAGGCAGTAAAATGCCTTAATAAGAAATATAATATCTTATGCATAAATTTGGGTTTTTATATTAAACATATAAAATCTATTGAATGAATATCATAAATATTTTTCTGAATTTAATATATATATAACATTACTATAAATAACTAATTTTAATTATTTATGTTTATTAAGATAAAAAAACTTTGTGTGTATAAAAATAGTTTTATATTAAAATATTTCCTTATATTCAATTGGTTCTTATGTCCATTTCTAATAAATTTGTAACAAATGAATTCGATTTATATTTTGTTTAAACAATATATTTTCATAATTATGTTGATGATATTTTTAACCATCAAAATTATAGCTAGATTATCATTATATTAAATAATAACATTTTTAGTAATATATTATAGTTTAGTAACACTCATTCTTGCATGTTATTCAAGCCATCATGGAAAGTAAATATTTCATGTAATGTAAGATAACCTCGGTGTTATATTTATACCATGTTAAAGTTTATGGTGATTATAGTTCATGATAACTTGGTGTTGTGTATAATTCAAGTAAAACATAGTTCCTTAATATAAAAACTAAACTATTTTCAGTGTTTTGTGAAATGAAGAATATCAAAAAGATTAAATTGATTGAAAAAAAATATTTCACAAAATATCAGGGTGCTACTCCTAATAATATTAGGGCCACCCATACCTAATGTTCCTTATACAAGATAATCCATGGGCACCCAACATTATAATAAAATTTCCATTTAGATGATAGAGGACTTGACAAGTGTTCTATTTTGAAAGAATCTCACACTTATTATTTATAGGGTTTTTATTAATCTCACAATTTATATATTCATATAATATATAACTATTTCATCCAATGTAATTTGTCCATTGTAATCCCTATATGTATTCATACTTCCTGCAATTTGGTTTTGAATCATATCCTTTCAACTAAATTAATATTTTTTAAACATTTTAAAGTATAAAACTTTATATATATAATAAACTATTTTTGTTAACCAATAATAAAATCAATGTATATATATATATCCAAATCCATCTAATGTATAAGTTGTTTGAAATTATTTCATATAGAGTCTTATAATCATATAAAAAAATATCTAAAAGATTAAGCATGGTACAACAAATATCAAACTCCCAATTTCCTTAGACATAGCTTAATACCCTAAGTTAGTGAGAAGTATGAACTAAAGTTCCTCTATCCATTGATCAACACTCAAGAGATACCATAATTCCAATACAACTCCAACAACTAATATTTATAAATCATAACCAAACTTTATTAGTGACTTCATAGATAAAATAACAAATCATAGTCATGATTGAATGTAAAATAAATATTTTATTCTATACATATCATGTAACTCTTAAATGCATGGAATTAATATTATAGGAAGTAATTTAACCAATTTAATCTAAAGAATACAAAATTCATAATATAAATAATTTATATACTTGTATAATATTTTCATAAATAAATAAATAGTTCATTTATTTACCATATGATAAAATAAATCTAGAAAAGTATAAATTATATTAAAAACAATTTTGATATGGTTTAAATTCATATTGATTTGATGCAGGTTTGGTAATTTTTTTTGATTTTTTTAGAAAACCACCGCCAAATACATTGATGTGGTTTCTTTATCCAATACTGTTTGGATTGAGATTTTCCAAAGGGAAAAACCTTGAAAAAAACATAGTTTATGAACACATCATTTTTATTCTATGGTCATACAATAAACCATGACTAGATCACATTTTCCATGTCATATTTTTTTATAGAAATATTATTTCCTTAAAAAATTATCATTTGGTTAGGAAATCACAATATAAAAATGTCAAAAAATGATTCCTTGTTTATAAATAATAAAACTAATAACTTTTCCTATAAACATTATTTTTTCCTAAAATATTATATAACCCATAATGTGATTTTATAAACCATTCCATTTTTTGAAAAATTTAAAAAACCATATCCATGATTCTATAAAATCACTAGACTATTTTTTGATCATTATATTATTAATTCTTCACTAGAATAGTCTTGGATACCACTAAAGAGTTTTTTTAGGAATATTTTTACCCAAATATAGTGGAATAAATCATAAAACTCATAAAATATATATATCATTAGATAAATAATTAAAATTAATTGGAAAGTATAAAAAAACAATATCATACTAACCATTATGAAATCTTTACCAAGAGTGAGTTTGATTGAAATCCCCCTGTAATAACTAATGTGATCCTACATCTAATGGTATCCACCAACCAATCTAATCACCAAAATTTTCAGTAGTACCCATTATTCTTAAAAAAATGTTCTAGAACCTTCTCCTCAAAGAAAAATGAAGTTTGAAGCATATAAGAGAGGTTCTACTTTGAGTATAATCTCCTATGTATAGAAATCAGTGTCATAAACTCTATTATATGCGACTAATTCAATGAATGAAGGATCCAATTAGAGTATAATGTTTCATACATTAGGAAATTATCAAATTTTGGATTTTCACGAATGTAACTCTTTATAAAAGAAATATCGTTAATCAAGTGAATTTTTAAAAAACTTTTTAACATTCAATTAATCCACACATCATCATATGATGTCTCACTAGCTTAATTTATTAGTAAAATTACATCAAGTGAATATAATGAATGATATCACATACCATTGAATATAATAACCATGAAATGGAATCAATATCCATGATATAACACAAACTATGATATTGTGACTCTCGACACATCATGGTTTATGATTTAAGGAATATTTTCAACAATGTTAGCATAAATACTTGGATTTTTTCTATATTGAATAACCCTAAGAGACATAAATTATTTCCAATAAAAATATAATTGTTTTTAATGAACAAATTTTATATCCACATGTATCATTTGATATATTTGATTTTATGTTTTTGAGCCAAAATAATTCCCAAAATGACTTATTTTATACCTTGGTAATAGATTAGAGTATCTAGAAATTAGGGAGTGTGCATGAGTCTATATGACACTCCAGTTTGGGTTTCAAGTTTCTGAGGTCCCATGATAGGGTATTATAAAATGGTATCATATATAGGTTTTAAAAATAAAGACATGATAAGTATGATATTAGTGGAAAATTTTATGGTTATAAATTTAAATACAACAATAAAAAGTTATATATAACATCTTTATAGAGAACTTTGTGTTTTCAAAAATTCAATGTAAATGAATGGTTGATTATGAACTTATAGTATGTTGGTATTTATACCAAGTTAATTCATTATGAGATATAAATAATTAGATTTCATGCATCATGATATGAATTATAAGAAATTACATCAAATGAATATTTTTTTAAAGAAATGATTTTCAGGAATGAAAAAAGGATTTTTAATTACATAATGATTTTGGATTTTTGAAAGATTATTTTAGAATTGTTATTGTGGAAACTTGTTTGAATGAACATAATAAAGTGATTGGAATGAGTTTACCCCAAGGGAAAATATATAAATCCACTTATACATAGTGAAAAGTTTAAATTTTTTGATGATGATTGAGTGAGATATATTATGACATTAAATGAATTACTTTGTGTGTATATAAGTATTCCACAAAAATGGTTCTTGTTGGGATAAGATATGACTCAATAGAAATGGATCCTATAGATCATCATATCATAAACACCATATCAGAGGCTATATAAGAGATTAATATAGATGTAAACTTGGATAGGATAGAGGAGGTGGATTAGGGATTAGAGTTTCAAAAAAATGATAGTTTTGAGGTAATGTTAGACATGAGATTGTGGAATAATAGTTAGATAACATAAATTGAATAATCTTGTTTCTATGAATTTTGAAGACCTAAAGGGTTAGGTTTATTAAATATTTGTTTACTGAATTTTTTTTACTAGAAATGGTGGGTGTCGAATATAGAATATTATCATCATAAAAGTATTAAATTAAAGGGTTTCTAAAATATCATTAATGATTATTATTTTTCTACGGAGTTAAAATTAGAAAAGGATTATTATAGGATCCTAATATTTATCTTAGATGGATGTAATTATAGGGGGGTGAATTATAGTTAAAAACCATGTTTAAAATATTTAGACTTCAAAAATCACAATACTTCTTATTGTAATTTTATTAGAATCATACACTGACTGATTATCGGAATCACAAAACTAGAATTAGAAACCATCCAATTATATCAAAGTAGAAGATAAAAATCACAATGGATCGAATTTTTATCAGAATACATTTTCATAATCATATTTATAATGATAAACAATATAGAATAGAAAGACGAGTATGATTAATGAATTACTATAACATGCACAACATAATATTAACTTGTAAAAAAACTAATACAATAGCTATCTAAAAGTAATAATGAATTACAAGATATTTTTAAAATATTTAACTCTTTTAAGAATAAGATTAAGTTAGCTAATAAAATTTTCTTATGCTTTTTTGCTTTATCTAAATTTTCTACTGCCCTAATTCTCAATGATTTTTCTTCTACGAGGGCATGTCTGATTTCCAAATCCCCTATATTCTTCTCAACATTAGGTTTCATCATTTCATTAAAAACATCATTATAACGACCCATACTTTACATACATTGTTAATACTTCAAAATTGAAGCACACTTATTACAACATATGACAAAACCACAAAGGACCGTATAGGTATAGTGTCTTTAGAAACTGGGAAACATAAACAACTGGTTCATAAATCTTCTACAGTGTCTCCCATTTATTTCATCATATCTAGGGTCCCTTTTAGCATATTATACTTAATATCCATCTTCCTGACCTGGGGAAAAGAAAACATAAAAGGGTGAGCTCAAATGCTCAGCAAGGCAAATAAAGGAAATAAAAATCATATCATATCTTTTTGAAAATCAAAACCTGCAAAAGAGATCATAATATCTTAACATGGAATAAATCATAGAAGTGAAAATGAGATCCCCATAATCATAACATAAAACTTGAAACTTTGTGGCATGCACACATAATCATGGAAAATCATTTCTTGTTAGTCATGACTCATTTCCAAGACTATCTTAGTGGACAAAGTCCCTTTCTGAACCGAGTTCACTCCTCGTTTCAGTCCTGTATCACTGAACCGAAATAACCTTCCATTCCAGCCATGTCTATCTCATGAGATATAAAATCTTTACCCAATTCATTGGAGGGAGATATAGGTCCCACCCATCTTATAATGAATCCTTTCTTATGTGTGCCACATAATCATAAATCATACATCATCGCATAACACATGTAAAAATGGGATTCTTGAAACATCATGACATCATAAAACAAATCATATAAGGTAAATGACTTCATAAAATAATTCCCTCACAACATAATCAAATAAATGTAATAATAGGGATAAAAACAGAACCCTTTATTATCTTAGATGGAAAATAATTTTGATAAAACACTTGAACTCCATTCTTGAGGAAAATATCCTTTCTTCTTCAAAAACACTTTTCTTTTCTTAACATGTCATACAATTATAAACTAAAAGAAGTTGATTAAAAATAAACTTGAAAACTTGTAAAGGAATCTTCTTGGAAATAATGTTTTAAAAATCCATTCATACCGTATAAGTTAAAAAAAACATTCTTCGCACTTTTGTCGGAAAAGTCAAAAAGTACCTCGTACGGAAAAACGACAAAAGATTCCTTTCATATTCTTTACTAAAAACTCACCTAAGGGTAAAATTGGATTTAAACTATTGCAAGTGGATGGAAACAATATTTCATATTGAGGGAACATGTATGTGGATGATAAAATACACCCCAGTAAATACTTACGAATAAACAATCTCGGATAAAAATGAGATTGTGATATTTCCCTTACCTTAGGTCCGATTTGCTTTGTTTGTGTCCGAAGCTCCTGTATAATGGTTTAAATAATGTTATTGACTTATTCCAGAATCATACATATTGATATGATATCATATATGGTCATATTATTAGCTTCTTGTTAGTAATATTTCATTGTTACTTGTTACTCGGGTCTTTATAACTTTTTGTTCTTATGCATGTTTTGTTGAATAAATTCTTATTCTTATCTTTAGGTTATAGATAATTCATTTCCAGAATGGTATTAGTGTAGTATATACCATATTCATTCATTCAATTCATTTATATAATCATTATGAAATGAAGATCATGTAGAACGAGTCGCATCACATCGTGGAGACGGTATTCCGTACGTACGCACGAGTGATGATATCGTTCCTATGATCGTGGAATTGTATTGGAGTATATATATATTATTTCAGTATCAATATTACTTCATAATAATCATATATAGTTACTCATTACACCATTATACCCATCCTTGTAAGGTGATGGTGGAAAATAGATTACACCACGGCGTGGAGACGGTATTCCGTACGTACGCACGCGCGGTGATTTCATTTTTCCGTAGGATGGATAGAAGGTGAATTAGGGTTGTTTCATATTTATAATAACATATCAGTATGTAAGTAATACTGATGTTATTACTTTATCATGAAACAACTAAAGAAGAAGAAGTTGAAGAAGAAAGAAATTGAAAAGATCGGTAATGGATATTACCTCTTCTTTGGAACGCCTCTTTGAATCCTCCACTTAAGGAACTAAGATTGGTCTTTGGAGAAGACCAGGACCTCTAGGATTATTCTAGGAAAGTGGAGAGGAGAAAATGGCAGGGGTTGTCCGAGCTTGAGTGCTCAAATTGGTGTGAGGAGGAGGGGGAGGAGGTGCCCTTTTATAAGGGAGGAGAGGGGCACCTTAGGAATATCTCAAAATATTATTTTATATTAAAGTCAAAATCGGTTTATAATGGTTCCAAAGGGTCTTATTTCGAAGCTAAAGTGGGGATGGGTCGAAATCCTACCAACCAATAGGATTTAGACAAGTTTAGGGTATTATTTTAACCTTATCTATTAGATTTAACTCTAAGTTAATTAATTTAACTTTTACCGTGTCTTTTTGTTTTCTTTCACTATATGGTTAATACACTTACTATAACATGCCAAACGAACCCCAAATTGTTTATTATTAATATATATATCCTTATCTAAGTCATTTGGCCGAACCTTAGATTTTTAGGAATAAAATAACAATTAGTAATATAATATTTTATTTAAAAACTATTTTGTGTCAATTTTGACACTATTTGATATATGATTTTTGTGAAAGTCATAAAAGAATTATATGTTCGAACCAAGTTGATTAAATCAACATTAATATATCATAGTAACCTATAAAATTAGTTTAATTCATAAAAAGTCTCAAATTACATTTATTTTGGTGTTTATAACATCAATTATGTCAATATTTCATTAATAAGATAATTACTGCATCATGATTGTGTCATAAATAAATTACATTATTTGATGTCTAAAAATTACAAATAAAATATCATCATGTAGGAAATCGTTTTATCTTTCTAATGAATATTTACAATTGAATTTATCTTATGTATAACCCCATATTAAAAATGATTTACTTATTAAACTTTGATTTTAACTATTTTAACCCTTCTTTAAATAAATTAATAATAAATGTCCTAATCTAATCCAAGTGGGCCTAAATGGTCATATTTTATTCCTAAGTTTGTTTTTGGTCGAATTACACTTGTCCAATAGAATTAGGACATGTGTTAGGGTAATATTAATATCATATTTACCCTTAGTTACCCTATTTACTATTAACCGCGGTAAAAAAAGTAAAAAGTTACTATTCACCAAAAAATTATTTTCATCTCATTGAACCACATTTTAGTCCTTGATATTAACCGTGTCTCTCGGATTTTCGAAATTCCATTCACAGAAGCGGTAAAATTAAGTTTTATGCAAAATTCAGTTTTTTAACCTACCACTTAGTGGTTTCACTATTCATCAAAAATTGAAAGTTTTCAGAATAATACCAAAATTTCACCCTAGGCTAATTTCGATATTCTGAGTCCAAAAATGAAGTCCATTTTGAAAAATAAAATTTATAAAATTTTAAAAAGTGGTTATTACTATTCATAACGGCTAGTTTTAATTGCATATTGTTGTTTAGTGAAACTCGGTATTGCGTACGACGCAAGCTATCGAGGAAGGTCGCGATTGCGTGCAAAGCAAGCCAAGCAAGTTTTGTGTAGAAAAAGATTCCTTTGATGATTTATATAACGTAAAAGTCTCGGGTGTTACATTCTACCCCCCTTAAAAATAATTTCGCCCTCGAAATTCGTCACTTTGCAACAAACAGATGAGGATACTTTTCCCTCATCATATCCTCAAGCTCCCATGTAGCTTCTTCAAGTTGGTGGTTCCTCCATAAAACTTTCACCAAGCGAGTGGTCTTGTTTCGTAGGACTTTTTCGCTACGATCCAGAATCTCTATCGGCTGTTCTTCATAAGAAAGATCTTTCTCCAGCGGTACAACTTCTGAGCTGAGTACATGTGAAGGATCTGGTATGTACTTTCTTAGGAGAGATACATGGAACACATCGTGAACTTGAGAGAGATTCGGTGGAAGCGCCAATCGGTAAGCTACCTTCCCAACACGATCCAGTATTTCGAAAAGACCGATATATCTAGGGCTCAACTTCCCCTTCTTTCCAAATCTCATAACCCTCTTCCACGGAGATATTCGTAAGAACACTTTATCACCCACTTCAAACTCTAGGTCTTTTCTTCGGTTGTCGGCATAGCTTTTCTGTCGACTCTGAGCTGCTCTTATGTGTTGTTGAATAGATCTCACCTTTTCTGCCATTTCATCAACGAGATCAGGTCCTAATAGATTTCTTTCCCCAACTTCATCCCAGCAAGTTGGAGTCCTGCATTTCTTTCCATAGAGAGCTTCATAAGGATCCATCTGAATACTGGAGTGAAAGCTATTATTATAAGAAAATTCCACCAAAGGTAGGTGTTGATCCCAACCTCCTTTGAAATCCATAGAGCAAGCTCTCAACATATCTTCTAGGGTTTGAATTGTTCTCTCAGACTGACCGTCTGTCTGGGGATGATAAGCAGTGCTGAAACTCAACTCTGTATCCAGAGTATGCTGAAGACTTCGCCAGAACTTCGAGGTAAATCTCGGATCCCGATCAGATATAATAGAAAGTGGTACTCCATGCAATCTTACCACTTCCTTTACATATATCCTGGCAAGCTGATCTAGAGAGAAATCCTCTCTAATAGCAATGAAGTGTGCAGACTTTGTAAGACGATCAACTATGACCCAGATAGCATTATTGCCTTTGGATGTTTTAGGAAGTCCTGTGACAAAGTCCATAGTGATGTTTTCCCATTTCCATTCGGGTATGGGTAATGGTTGTAACATCCCCTTAGACTTCTGTCTCTCAGCTTTAACTTGTTGACAAACCAAGCATCGAGAGACATATTCAGCAACATCTCTTTTCATGCCCTCCCACCAGAAGTACTCTTTCAGGTCCCTATAAATCTTCGTGCTTCCAGGATGAATAGAGAATGATGAACTATGAGCCTCATCCAGCAGCTCTTTCTTTAATTCGGGGATGGGAGGAACACAAACCCGATTCCTGAACTTTATTATCCCATCACAATCAAGGTTGAATTCAGGAACATTTCTCACCTTCTTTTGTAACTCGGCATCTTCTTTCTGTGCCTCTTTAATCTTCACATGTATAGATGGTTGAACATTCATTTGAGAAAGATAAGATTTTTCCCCTTCCATTATAATTCCAAGATCCATCCTTTGTAAATCCATAAATATTGGATCTTTTGTGATCCTCATCATAGATAAACTAGCATGGTCTTGTCGACTTAATGCATCTGCCACCTTGTTTGCTTTCCCAGGGTGGTAATGGATTGAGCAGTCATAATCCTTAATCAGCTCCAACCATCTTCTTTGACGCATATTCAACTCCTTTTGTGTGAAAATATACTTTAAACTTTTATGATCAGTATAAATATCACACCTTTCACCATAAAGGTAATGCCTCCAAATCTTTAATGCAAAGATTACCGCAGCCAACTCCAAATCATGTGTTGGGTAATTTTGCTCATGGATTTTCAACTGTCGTGAGGCATAAGCTATCACCATATCATTTTGCATAAGAACACACCCCAATCCCTTCTTGGATGCATCACTGTAGATCACAAACCTTTCTCCACTACAAGGCAGTGTGAGCACAGGTGCACTGGATAACCTTCTTTTCAACTCCTTGAAATTCTCTTCACATTCCTCTGTCCAGACAAACTTAACTCCTTTCCGAGTCAACTTGGTGAGTGGATTAGATAATCGTGAAAAATCTTTTACAAAACGTCGATAATATCCAGCCAAACCAAGAAAACTTCGGATCTCAGTTACTGTTGTTGGTCTTGACCACCTTTCGATAACCTCTGTTTTTGCTGGATCCACAGATATCCCCTCTTTTGAGATTATATGACCCAAAAATGCAACTTTTTGAAGCCAAAATTCACACTTGGTAAATTTGGCATAAAGCTTCTCCTTTCTCAGGGTCTTCAATATAATTCTCAAGTGATCTTCATGCTCTTCCTTGCTCTTTGAATAGACAAGAATATCGTCTATAAAGACTACCACAAATTGATCAAGATAGTCTCTAAAGACTCTATTCATTAGATCCATGAAGATAGCAGGGGCATTAGTAAGACCAAATGGCATCACTATAAATTCATAGTGTCCATACCTTGTACGGAAAGCCGTCTTTGGTATATCCTCCCTTTTGACCCTTAATTGATGATACCCTGAACGAAGATCAATCTTGGAAAAGTATTGAGCTCCGCGTAGTTGGTCAAATAAGTCATCAATGCGTGGGAGAGGATATTTGTTCTTGATAGTGATCTTGTTAAGTTCTCGATAATCAATGCAGAGTCTCATTGATCCATATTTCTTCTTAACAAATAGAACAGGTGCTCCCCAAGGTGACGCACTAGGGCGTATGAATCCCTTATCAAGATTCTCTTGGAGTTGCTTCTTCAATTCCTGCAACTCAATTGGGGCCATTCTATAAGGTGTCTTTGAAATAGGCAAAGCACCGGGTACGAGTTCTATTGAAAACTCAACTTCACGATTTGGTGGAAGACCTGGTAATTCCTCCGGAAAGACATCATCAAACTCCCGTACAATGGTCATATTCTTAATCGTGAGTTTTTCACCAACCATTTGAGATAAATAACCTTCATTTAGTGGAATCAATACCCATAAGATGGAAGAAATTTCCACTGGAAGGTTATGTTCATCCTTGCATTGATAGACGATCGTAGATTGATCTGGAATATGAAATGTGACTTCCCTTCTTTGGCAATTGATATGAGCTCCATGTAGAGAAAGCCAATCCATGCCAAGAATCACATCAAATTCCACTAAAGGAAGGATCACAAGATTTGCAGGAAGCACTTTCCCACAAACATCGATCAGAGAAGAATTATAAACTTTTGATGCGATTGATGTGCCATTAGGTGTTTTCACAGCTAACTCAACATCTAATTGTTGAGGTAATACGGTGATACCCTTAGAAAAGTCTTCAGAAATAAAAGAGTGGGTGGATCCAGAATCAAATAAAACATTTGCTACTTTAGAGTGGATGGTAAGTGTACCTTTCACCACTTCGTTATCGTACTCCACATCGCTGATAGAAATTGCATGCGACTTTCCTTTGTCTTTAGCCTTAAGATTTTGTTGACGTCGACCATCATCATCAACCCTTGGATTTGGGCATTGATTGGCATAATGCCCCATCTCCTTGCACTTGAAACATTGAAGTGTAGTAGGTTCATTCTGTGTATCCCTTCCTTTGTTTGCATCATTAGACATCTTCTTCCCATTATCACGGCATTCAAATGCCCGATGACCTTCTTTTCCACATTTAAAACATTTACTTGTCCCTTTAAGACAACTCCCTCCATGTTTCTTTCCACACTTTGAGCATAAGGGAAAGTTCATCTTCTTTTCCGTGTGCTCTTTAGATTTTTCTTTGAATTCCATCTTCCTCTTCTTATCAAACCCATGTGACTGATGGGTTACTCCAATCTCCATCTCGACTTTGAGAGCACATCGAACGATTTACTCGTAGCTATTGAAGTCCCTTATGGCTAACGCCCTTCGAAGACTTGGTTTTAAGCCACTAAAGAATCGATCGATCTTACTCTCAGGTTGGATAATAATACCAGAAGCGTACCTTGCCAGTCTTGTAAAATTTGCTTCATAGGTACCAACAGATTCATCATCCCTTTGCTTCAGTTCAAGAAACTCTTTCTCCATCTTTGTTCGGAGAATACGAGGGAAGTACTTATTGAAAAATAAGTTCTTGAACTCGTCCCATTCCATAGACTCAATTTCATCCCTTTGCCTCGTATTCTTAACAAGATTCCACCATTGATCAGCATCTCCTTCCAAACGGTACACTGCTAGGATGACTTTATCATGTTCAGAACATTGAAGAACTGAAAATATCTTTTCAGTAGTACTAATCCATTGTTCAGTAACTAATGGATCAGTAGACCCGCTGAAAGAAGGTGGACGCTGCCTCATGAAGGATTCAACAGAATGTTGCTCCCTCCTTTGCTCGTTTGGAAATCCTGCATGATTCATAGCTTGAGAAAGTTGTGTGAGCATGGCTACAAGATTTTGCATTCCAGCTCCCATATCGTTTGGTTGCTCAGGGGGACAATCATTGCATTGCCCATCGCATTCCGCATTAACACGGTTCCTTCGGGTTCTAGCCATTGACTAAAACCAAGAAGAATAGTGTGAGCAACACTAATTATAATAGGAAACCACATAATTCAAGAATAAAATTTTCATTCTTATGGTCTTATCCTAGGTTATTCAAGGCCATTTCTAAAACACTAAGATTGTGTACTATGCTTAGACTTATCCTTAGGGTTCTTACTAAGGCTTTCACATCCTAGTTTCCAAAGGTTGACTATACCTTTCCTCTGATACCAACTATAAAGACCCATACTTTACATACATTGTTAATACTTCAAAATTGAAGCACACTTATTACAACATATGACAAAACCACAAAGGACCGTATAGGTATAGTGTCTTTAGAAACTGGGAAACATAAACAACTGGTTCATAAATCTTCTACAGTGTCTCCCATTTATTTCATCATATCTAGGGTCCCTTTTAGCATATTCTACTTAATATCCATCTTCCTGACCTGGGGAAAAGAAAACATAAAAGGGTGAGCTCAAATGATCAGCAAGGCAAATAAAGGAAATAAAAATCATATCATATCTTTTTGAAAATCAAAACCTGCAAAAGAGATCATAATATCTTAACATGGAATAAATCATAGAAGTGAAAATGAGATCCCCATAATCATAACATAAAACTTGAAACTTTGTGGCATGCACACATAATCATGGAAAATCATTTCTTGTTAGTCATGACTCATTGCCAAGACTATCTTAGTGGACAAAGTCCCTTTCTGAACCGAGTTCACTCCTCGTTTCAGTCCTGTATCACTGAACCGAAATAACCTTCCGTTCCAGCCATGTCTATCTCATGAGATATAAAATCTTTACCCAATGCATTGGAGGGAGATATAGGTCCCACCCATCTTATAATTAATCCTTTCTTATGTGTGCCACATAATCATAAATCATACATCATCGCATAACACATGTAAAAATGGGATTCTTGAAACATCATGACATCATAAAACAAATCATATAAGGTAAATGACTTCATAAAATAATTCCCTCACAACATAATCAAATCAATGTAATAATAGGGATAAAAACAGAACCCTTTATTATCTTAGATGGAAAATAATTTTGATAAAACACTTGAACTCCATTCTTGAGGAAAATATCCTTTCTTCTTCAAAAACACTTTTCTTTTCTTAACATGTCATACAATTATAAACTAAAAGAAGTTGATTAAAAATAAACTTGAAAACTTGTAAAGGAATCTTCTTGGAAATAATGTTTTAAAAATCCATTCATACCGTATAAGTTAAAAAAAACATTCTTCACACTTTTGTCGGAAAAGTCAAAAAGTACCTCGTACGGAAAAACGACAAAAGATTCCTTTCATATTCTTTACTAAAAACTCACCTAAGGGTAAAATTGGATTTAAAATATTGCAAGTGGATGGAAACAATATTTCATATTGAGGGAACATGGATGTGGATGATAAAATACACCCCAGTAAATACTTACGAATAAACAATCTCGGATAAAAATGAGATTGTGATATTTCCCTTACCTTAGGTCCGATTTGCTTTGTTCGTGTCCGAAGCTCCTGTATAATGGTTTAAATAATGTTATTGACTTATTCCAGAATCATACATATTGATATGATATCATATATGGTCATATTATTAGCTTCTTGTTAGTAATATTTCATTGTTACTTGTTACTCGGGTCTTTATAACTTTTTGTTCTTATGCATGTTTTGTTGAATAAATTCTTATTCTTATCTTTAGGTTATAGATAATTCATTTCCAGAATGGTATTAGTGTAGTATATACCATATTCATTCATTCAATTCATTTATATAATCATTATGAAATGAAGATCATGTAGAACGAGTCGCATCACATCGTGGAGACGGTATTCCGTACGTACGCACGAGTGATGATATCGTTCCTATGATCGTGGAATTGTATTGGAGTATATATATATTATTTAAGTATCAATATTACTTCATAATAATCATATATAGTTACTCATTACACCATTATACCCATCCTTGTAAGGTGATGGTGGAAAATAGATTACACCACGGCGTGGAGACGGTATTCCGTACGTACGCACGCGCGGTGATTTCATTTTTCCGTAGGATGGATAGAAGGTGAATTAGGGTTGTTTCATATTTATAATAACATATCAGTATGTAAGTAATACTGATGTTATTACTTTATCATGAAACAACTAAAGAAGAAGAAGTTGAAGAAGAAAGAAATTGAAAAGATCGGTAATGGATATTACCTCTTCTTTGGAACGCCTCTTTGAATCCTCCACTTAAGGAACTAAGATTGGTCATTGGAGAAGACCAGGACCTCTAGGATTATTCTAGGAAAGTGGAGAGGAGAAAATGGCAGGGGTTGTCCGATCTTGAGTGCTCAAATTGGTGTGAGGAGGAGGGGGAGGAGGTGCCCTTTTATAAGGGAGGAGAGGGGCACCTTAGGAATATCTCAAAATATTATTTTATATTAAAGTCAAAATCAGTTTATAATGGTTCCAAAGGGTCTTATTTCAAAGCTAAAGTGGGGATGGGTCGAAATCCTACCAACCAATAGGATTTAGACAAGTTTAGGGTATTATTTTAACCTTATCTATTAGATTTAACTCTAAGTTAATTAATTTAACTTTTACCGTGTCTTTTTGTTTTCTTTCACTATATGGTTAATACACTTACTATAACATGCCAAACGAACCCCAAATTTTTTATTATTAATATATATATCCTTATCTAAGTCATTTGGCCGAACGTTAGATTTTTAGGAATAAAATAACAATTAGTAATATAATATTTGATTTAAAAACTATTTTGTGTCAATTTTGACACTATTTGATATATGATTTTTGTGAAAGTCATAAAAGAATTATATGTTCGAACCAAGTTGATTAAATCAACATTAATATATCATAGTAACCTATAAAATTAGTTGAATTCATAAAAAGTCTCAAATTACATTTATTTTGGTGTTTATAACATCAATTATGTCAATATTTCATTAATAAGATAATTACTGCATCATCATTGTGTCATAAATAAATTACATTATTTGATGTCTAAAAATTACAAATAAAATATCATCATGTAGGAAATATTTTTATATTTCTAATTAATATTTACAATTGAATTTATCTTATGTATAACCCCATATTAAAAATGATTTACTTATTAAACTTTGATTTTAACTATTTTAACCCTTCTTTAAATAAATTAATAATAAATGTCCTAATCTAATCCAAGTGGGCCTAAATGGTCATATTTTATTCCTAAGTTTGTTTTTGGTCGAATTACACTTGTCCAATAGAATTAGGACATGTGTTAGGGTAATATTAATATCATATTTACCCTTAGTTACCCTATTTACTATTAACCGCGGTAAAAAAAGTAAAAAGTTACTATTCACCAAAAAATTATTTTCATCTCATTGAACCACATTTTAGTCCTTGATATTAACCGTGTCTCTCGGATTTTCGAAATTCCATTCACAGAAGCGGTAAAATTAAGTTTTATGCAAAATTCAGTTTTTTAACCTACCACTTAGTGGTTTCACTATTCATCAAAAATTGAAAGTTTTCAGAATAATACCAAAATTTCACCCTAGGCTAATTTCGATATTCTGAGTCCAAAAATGAAGTCCATTTTGAAAAATAAAATTTATAAAATTTTAAAAAGTGGTTATTACTATTCATAACGGCTAGTTTTAATAGCATATTGTTGTTTAGTGAAACTCGGTATTGCGTACGACGCAAGCTATCGAGGAAGGTCGCGATTGCGTGCAAAGCAAGCCAAGCAAGTGTTGTGTAGAAAAAGATTCCTTTGATGATTTATATAACGTAAAAGTCTCGGGTGTTACAATCATCCTACATATTCTTTTAACTGTTTCTCTTTTCCATAAGATATATCTCCGCCTTTCATTTCTTTTTTTGTTCAACATTTTCTGATTTCCTTGATGTTTATGCCTCCGATTTAGTACCATCAACTTTCTCAACAATCTTTTTAGACTTATAATAAAAAACAAGTTTAATCCTAAACATTGTATCATCCATGATAAAGGAAAATTTTTATCTAGATGGATACAATGTGATTTACACTTTAAAGATATCAATATATTTTATAAGCACTTTTATTATGAAATTAGAGAAAATTATTATATTGGACTTGATTGAATATGTTTTATTGTTATTTACTGTGAGAAAGATGAACCTAATAAGGCAAATCTTTTTCATATTCATAAGATAATCAAGCATGAAAACATTATATAGTTTTACAGTATATCTATCTCCATTTCTTGGAATCAAATATACCCACATTTGTAAGGATAGAACTCTATTATCCATAGTGAGGTGGGAAACCTTTCTGAATTTCTCATATTTTGAAAATTAAGAATATTAATCTTTGTTCTTATTGAAAATTCCAAGATTTTTTGGAATCTTGTGATAAATAAAATACACTTCAACTTATTAGGGTACTCCTTTAAGAACAAATATTTTTTTTAAGACAACTTATTTCTCTTTCTAAACAAAGTGAGAGAAACTTTATCTTTCCCATCCTCCTTAATAAACTGTACTGAGGCATAAAAATTTGGAACTACTTCTGGATAGTAAACTTTAAAATCCATATTAGTTTTTTCAATAAATACTAATTATAATCCATAGAAATAAATGATATTATGAAGTATATAAATATATTTATAATACCACATAATTTCAATCAACCTATCCTTGAAGACAAACAAAATAGAAAAATCTTCCTTGGCCACCATCAGATCTGGATTCTGAATCCAGAGATCAAGAGATAAAGAAATTTTTTGAACTTAGACCTTTGGAGGGTATAATAGATTGGGGTGAAAAACTATTGAATACTAATGTGAGATATAAGATGATCCACCCTTATATAGGTGCTGAGTGTAATGATTCAACTTCCATAAGATAATCAATAATTGATATTCAAAACCATTCTGTTCTGATAGTTGATATTGATATGAAGAATGTTTTAAAATAATTTTTTAACTCTCAAAATTTTTAATAGTTTTAGATGATTGAGAATGAATACGATTAATTATTGTTTTAAAATTTTGAAAATAAAACCAAAATTTATTAAACTAAAATTAAAAAAATGACAAATATAAACTAAATAAATGAAATAAAGGAAAAACTTAAAAGAATATAAGAATACCTTTAAAATTGTAAAGTTTCATTACTATGAATAACCTATTATTACTTGTTTTTTAAACTAATTATGATTGTTTTAAAATAAATAATTAATATATTAGTCTAAAAAAATAATATAATAGTTTAAAAACTAAATATGATAGTTTTATTAAAATAAAAACGATTATAAATTTTTTGAAATAAAATATGATTATGAAAATTTTTAATCTAATTTTTTAATAAATTTTGATTATAGAAATATTATAATACTCTCAGATTATAGAAATTTTTTTGGTATATTTGGATCAATTTTTTTTATAAAAATGTTTTATTCCAAAAAATACATTATGATAAAAGTTTTAGAAAATGTATTTTTTTAATGCTAATTGATTTTATGAAAAACTATTTAAAAAAACATAAAACATATGTACTCTACTTATGAAAAAGAGAATCTTAATTTAGTGAGATCGGTAAAAAACAAGTAGATATCAATTATTAATTTAGGTTGGTTATTCCTAGATTCTATTTAATATATTCAAATCTATCAGAAGTAATAGGTTTTTTTAAAAACATAAGAAAATTTTTCTTGCGTTCTAATAAATTATAGAATTATTTATCCTTTAATTGTATGATCCTAAATTAAATGGTGTCTTATATTTATGTTTTTAACATGTTACTGACGTGATGGGTTTTTAATTAAGGTAATAGAACTTGTATTATCACAATGTATTTTAGTTTTAGCAAAACTCATTCTATATTCTATGAGCATGTGTTCATCTACAACACTTGAGAAAAAAATTTCCGATTCCAAATATTTGGCTTCAATGGTGAAAAGAGATAATGAGTTTTGTTTTTTATAGTGCCCTAACATTCTATTCCATAAATAACAATTATCTTCTATTGCACTAAGTAAAGGTAAGTCTTGGTTCCTAAGGTCTTCTTCGTTATGTGTGTAAACATTCTGATATCGATTGGCAGAAAGAATAAATTCATTATTTAAACTATTTATTAAACATTTATTATTTCTAAAGTTCACAAGTTAACCTTCAACACATAATTTACTTATTATTATAATACTATGCTTAAGTCCCAAAATAAAAGAAACATTTTAAGTAAGTGATTTTTCATGAAGAACAATGATACATATTCTGATAATATCTCTTTGAAAATTATCTATGAAAGTTACTTTTTTACCTTTCATCTTGATCATTTTATTAAAGAAAACTTTATTTCTATTCATGTACCTAGAAAAACAAATATCCAGGTATGAAATGTTTTTGTTTCTAGTGCTATCTTTGTTATCATAAAAATAAAAAAATATTTTTTCATAACCCAATTTTTTTTCTTCAGCCTGGTATTTTTAAAAAACAAAAATCTTGGATAATCACACTTTTTTTGAAAAAAAAATAAGCATTATAAAATCCTAGAGGTTTTACTATATTCAATTTAAAATTATCTTTTTGGTTTGCATCACTTTGACATTTATTAAAAAAAGGTTCACTTTTAGGAAAAAATAAATCGCTATTAAAAATAGGTTTCTTATATGTAAAACCCATTATGGAACTATTCCCATGAGGTTTAATTTTCTATAAATTTTATTGAAAATATATTTTTTTGTGGTAAAATTTGTTAAATGATTAATTAAAATAGAGATTTTGGATTTTTGTTTCACAAATAAATTATTATCCTCATCATTATTAGTTTTGTAACTATGTTTAGTTTGTAATTTTTTTTCCAGAAATAATGTTTTCTAAATATATTTGAAAGATTTTTTTTTCAGAAATAGTATTATCAATATCTTTTAAAAGATATAATATTTCATTTTTCAAAATATTAATTCTCAAATCAACCTTATAAAGTTTAGATTTAACATTTTCATGTTGTTTATAAATCTTACAATTTTCATTTTCAAGTAATTTTTCAAGGTGGGAAACTTCATCATAACATGGAAGAGTATAATCTTATGCCGAGGAAGATTGTTCATCAGAATATATAGAATTTTTCTCTTTAGGATAATTTTAATTTAAAGAAATGTTAGTAAGAGATTAAATTGTATGTACCTTTTCCATTAGATAATGATTAACTAAGGTTACTTTACCAAAAATATCTATGTTCCTCTATCAAGAACATTCATTATCTGATGAAATTTTAGAATAATCACCACCACTGGAACTCCATGTGTCAAAATCATTCAAAAACTTCTTTCCATTTAATTTTTAATATATCTTGGTACTTATTTATTAATACTTTAATTTCTTGTATTTATTTTCAGCATTATAAAATTAGGATAAATATGTCTATATTTTGTAAATTCATTTAAAGTAAATTCAAAATATTTCTTTTCACCTTTCTCCTTAAGAAATTTTTTATATCGGCATTGGAAGTTTTTTTCCCACCATCTTGTTCATCTTTATAGTTATATTATCCAATTCATTTTCTGAATTTGTTGATATACTTGAATATAATTGAACAAAAACATTATTCTTCCATGAATATTTTAACACTTTCTCTATAGACTGAAATTTATTAGGTATAATAGATGTTGTAGCAAAAGCAGCACCACCATTTTTTCTCAACATCCCTTTTAAGTCTTACCTCAAACTGTATAAGGGTACTGATAAAATCTTTAAGAATAAGATTAGTTTTCTTCCTTGTATCATCAATGATAGTTATTTTTATTCCCACTCATTAGGAATAATATCAATAATATTTTCAAAAATAATTTCATCATTAAGTCATTTTTCTCCATGAGATTGTAAACTATTTATAATTGTCATGAAACTTTGGTGCATCTTGGAAATATACTATCCAAGTAGAAAATTAGAGTATTGGTAATCGGCTCTAAGAATATCTCCTCTAGTTTCCATAACTTTTGATGTTCCAAAATGAGTAACTTATAATTTACTATAAATACTGTTTGAAGCTTCACAAGATGAAATCTGACTATAGATGTTTATTGTAATTGAGCACAAAAATCATTCCTCACTTTATAATTTAACGAGTATTCCAATTTCTCTGCATTTTTAAAATCAGAAACATCCTTATTTATAATATTTTATTTTCCAGTTAACATCAAAAAGTTATCAAGTCTAGTATTGATCACTAATGGTTTCATTATTTTTCTCTAATATTCTTAGTCATTACTATAAAAAATTAGTGGAAAACTAGGATTAACATTTTTAAAAGAACGAAAATTCATACCTACCATATTAAAATAATAGAAGATATTTTCTATAAATACACATTAGTGTAAAATAGTTTATAAAAAAAATGTATATCAAAACTTATAACAAATTGAAATAAGTAAAGAAAGTAAAAACTCAATAAGTTTATAAGTAGTTGAAACCCTCTCTAATACCAATTATAGGATCATAATATTATATTATGATGGATATGATTACAAGAGGGGGTGGGTGGGGGTGAATTATAGTTTAAAAGCATAGTTTAACATATTTAAACTAAAAAAATCCCAAACATCTTAAAGTAATGTTTTCAAACATAAAATTTGTATGATTATTAGAGAGAAAAAATCAGAACTAGAAATAATCTGATTAAATTAGAATAAATGAACAGAATCACATTGGATCCCATTTTAATTAGAATATGTATATCATTATTATAGTTATAATAATAATAAAAATAATATAAAGTAGATTACAATGACTAAATTTCTATAACATGTATAGCAGAACAGTAAATTTTTAAAAAAATAATAAAATATCTATGTAAAAGTTAGATTGAATGACAAGCTATTACTAAAAGATTCATCTATTTTAACATTAATATTAAGGTATTCATAAATTTTTACTAAATATATCCACAGTTTTATACTTACTGTCATGTCTATATTTCCTTATAAGTAAATCCCTCGATACGATGATCGAAATAGATCTTCCTTCATATCCCTGAAATCCCTTGATACGATGATAAAAATATGTCTTCTTAGGCCTAGAAGACCTTGAACTAATGGATAATATTCCCCATCTTACTATATTTTGAATCCCTTGATCATAATAACGATCAGACAGGAATACAAATGCAAAATTTTTAAAGTAGAAAATTTACAAGGATTCCTTAAATGGAAAACTCTATAATCTATTACAAAGAATAAAAATGAGTATTTTAGATTAAGTAAACTTTAAAATAATTGAGAGAAAAAATTTATAATCTCCAAACTCTTGAAATGAATTTCTATTTACAAAAAATCTTCCTACAGCCATATTTCCATGGTTTTGCAATGGCCTCGAATAGATGGAACATAACCTCTCCTAATGTTCTAGTGTAATTAAATTTCTGATATCATATTGATTAACGCCATCATAATGTTAAAATATATTCCTTACATTAGGAAAATGTATATGTAATCCAATTACAAACTTAAGTTATTTAGATAATCTTACTTATCAATTTCCAATAGGATAATCCCTATGAGAGTCAGTTTGAGTTTATCGGTACCATTATCAGTTTGATGGTCATGAATTCTATCATTACTAAAGACCAGAAAAAAGTATAACATCTGGTCTAATTAAAGGTGAGTCCAATATTCAGAAACATACTCAATCTGATTACTATAATGAATATTAGTAAGTTTATATCTGTAATACATTTAAAAAAATATCTATGTATGATAAAAGAGAATTTTTTCTACAGAAACATACTAAAAACATGGGACATAAAAAGTTAGTAAACATGTTTTAAGAAAGTATTTGGGATTTTCAAAACAAAAGGAATGGAAAATTAAGAGGTATAATTTATGATTCAATAGTTATGTGTCTCAAATAATGTTAATATATGGGTGATATAGTATGCACTTTTTTCAATATTGTATAACATGCACCAAAGTTGGTGATGAATGAGAACTTTAAGGATTTTTTTAAAGATAAAATTGGGATTGAATATATAGTTTTTGATTATTTTATTGAATTTACCAACTTATATATAGGTGGTAAGTATAGTGGCCATTGTAATGGTAGATATGATGGACATGAATTGTGAAATAACCTTTCTTCCTCAGTCATGTAGAGGAAGAAATTCCTATTGTGGATAATATAGATGGAAAAATTACTTATAAGGAAAGTATGTGGATTCATCCTCTCACATATATCAAGGTATAATTCTATTGGAGTTTTTTTGCATGTGGTGAATTTAGAAATTTAGAACCTAAATGTTTATCCCTACATGATCCATGCTTCTAGCGTGGGAACATTGGTTATTTGAAAATTTATTATAGGATATTATCACATGTGAGTATTGATGGAGCATCTAAAAATGTATAAGGATCATGGATGTAGTTTTATAAGATAAGATAAAATGAGTCAAGGAATCATGGAAGAGTGAATATGAATCATCTTAAGGAGTTGTTGGTACCTCCAAAGATTCAAAGAAATCTCTTCATAGTTAATTAGACATCAAAGTTTGAAAAAATAATTACAATGTATTCTATAGTGAGGGATACTATTCATATTATTTCTATGTTTATTTATGAGTTGTTTAAACTAGATAATTAAATTCATTTTTCTCTACATGATTGGATGATTAATTTCCTTGAGTGGATTTTATACAAAATTCTATGAAAATTAAATCCACCAGACAAATGGATTGAGAAAGGATTTAAGTGTATATCCTGCTTGATCATGATCAGTAACGTGGAAATATCATGGGAATTCATAGTTCTTGAGAAGAAAACTTATGACTAGATATCTAATATTATTTTTCTAAGTAAATTTAAGGCTCAAATCAGTATTTATAGTCAAAAAATTTTATACATAACATCATATATGACTATCAGTACTTTCAAAGGTGAGTGGGATTTTAATTCTAGTAGGTAGTGAAAAATAGAGAGTCATATTAGGTCAATATATTATTAGTTGGAAAGGATAGTACTATGGTGAATTTAAATTAAGGATCAAATTCCACTTCTAAGGGTGATAAGACAGTTTCTAGATGTTTTACCATATAAATTTTGATGGATTACCAACAATAATGGATGTGAAAATTTTCATTGACCTCATACTTAGAAAAATCCATATTTCTCTACATTATTATCACATAGTGATTATAAAATTAAGAGAGTTGAAGGTGAAACTATATTTTCATAAACAAAAAAAACCATTTCACCAAATATTTCTCCATTGACAATGCTAGTTATGTTTTCCAAGAAAGCTAATAGTAGCTGGTATGTATATACTGAATAATAAAAACTAAACCTGGTTATGATAAAGAATAAATATCCCCTACCATATATTCATGTTATATATTAATAACCATATAAATATGGATTCATTTATAATATTTACATTCATTTTGAGTATCATCAGTTATGGGTAAAGGAAAGTGACATTTTGAAAACAACATTCTCATGTTGATAAAACTATTATGAGTTTTCAGTCATGTCATTTTGTTTTACCAATGCACTTATAATGTTTATAGCATCAATGAATCATATCTTACAATTTTTTTGAACACATTTTTAGTATTTTTTGATAGAGTGATACTTTCATAAAATTTATATTGATTTATCATGATAAATTTTTCTAATTTTTATATTAAAATTTTGAGCAATTATCAACTTTTATTTACTATGTTTAATTTATAATTAGTTATGAATTTATGTTATTTATCTATAATTAAATTAAAAATAATATATCTAAATTTTATTTGCAAACTTGAGTTTCATATTTTATTCTATATATGAAATCTTATACTTCACTATTACATTCATTAGGTATTTGTAGACTGAGTTGTATTTTTTTAACACTATGAGAAACCATAATTTTGTATTTGATTTTTGTAGATACAAAGGAAGAAGTATTTTATATATTGGCTAAATTTAAAGTAGAAAACACAAGTAAAAGAAGTTTCAAACCCAATAAAATTAACACCTAGTGGTCTATAATGTCCAATGCCCCACCATCCTTTCCTACTTCACATGTCTAGCCTGAGTGATTCCCAAATACACCAATAGTATCTATTGAGAAGGAGATTAACCTCATACCCTTGAACTATTGTTCTATCTATATATACACTACTACATCTTAGTACAACACCCAAAATCCAATCATGAACCTTCATCCAAGAAGCATTATTACTGTTAACCAAATTTCCTCAAGAAATACTCCTTTATACCACCCTAGATCACCTAATACATTCAGGTAAACTAATATCTTTACTAGATTACTCCCATATAAGAAAGAATATAGACCAGGTACAATGAAACAACTTACAAAAATCCCTAATTCACTATTTTAGCAACCATTTAGAACTGTTTGTAACACCTAGAGATTTTAGAATATATTTTTTCATTTAAATAGATTCTAAGTCCAATACCACGTACCACACACAATATAGAGATTAAAAAACTAAGATATACTATAGAAATATTATTATATGATGATTATAACCTATCAATTAGTTTTTTAACATACCCCAATATGGAACTCTCTAACGTGGATGGAAAGGGTTAGTTGTGAGACCTTAAGCATGCCTCCATGTACACCAGAGGCTGCCAACTAGCAGCGGGGGTGTGAAAAGTATAGTAGGGAGACTATATACCATGGTATGAAGTGTCATAGTAGTAGAAACAATTCATAGTGAAATGGAAATAATCTAAGTAAATACATAGTTTAAGACAAAAATAAAATCCAAATAAATAATTCAGTTAGTAAATAAAGAATAATCTAATGATGTGATGGAATGTAACTAAATGTCATGGTAGGAAAATACAATAAAATACTCGGAAACTAAAATAAAAGACTCAAAGTCCCCGGTCTCGAACCCCACATTGGACCCATCTCCAAATTCCAACCCATCTGAAAACAAACACTTAACAACAAGGTCATTTTCCATTGTCCAAATCAGTATCAACATAATCTGCTCGGTTTCCAAACTACGACCAAAATATGGTGTGAGTATAACTTAGTAGGTCTACACAAATATGTCTAAGAAAAGTTAATGGATAAGAAGTGTATGAAATAAAGCGATAACCAAGGGTATTAATTAATTTAAATATTTGTAAAATACAACAAAAACCCACTTTATATCCATGTTATAATATCTATGAGAATTTCTTAAGACCATGCCAACTATAACCATATGACTAGGGTAAAATATCATAATTTGGATACATGCTGAAATATCTATGAGCATGTCTTATGACCATTCCAACCACAACCATATAACCATGGTATAGTCACAACAATAAATCAGTGTCAAATCGATGTCAACATTACAACATTCTGGGTCAAATACCTATAAGCATTAAAACATGAGACTGGGCATTGCCCGCTCTCTATAAGAATTACAACAAGGTATTGGGATGAGCCCACTCAATATCTACATTAAAACATATAAGTGTGAAAGTTCCAAGGATAGGATTGATATATAAGCATTATAACATGGAACACAATTCCTACCACACAACATGAATATCACAATATCACATCACAATTTGTAATGAATAATTATGAAACTTACTATTATTATTTCATATTCCACTTATAATTTAATACAAAATTGATTTAAAATTATATCAATAAGAAGTAATCCATAATTTAGGGATTCTATAACAAGAAATAACTCTAGGTAACATGTCATTCTAAACATACATTAATACATTCCAAATTCAATTACAATCATTGTTTTCTCACCCCATGGCTTGCCATAAGCCAGATAAAATTCCATTTGAAACTAAAGGAAATAAAGGAATAATTATATTCAATTTTCAATTAATTTTAACACTGAAATGATGGAACTATCACAATATTGCATAATATTTCAAATTATCAAACTATAAGGTTAAAATTTAGACACCTAACCTTTAACCGATGATCCAAAAATTCTTACAATGACAAATGCACATGAGAAAGAAGGTGAAAATGATTTCAAATATTTTCCCAAAGAAAAAAAATATCTGGATAAAAACTAGCAATTCAATTGGTCAAAGTATCTTACTAAAAGGGTTTTAGAATAAGGAAGAGAAGGAATAAACCTAACCAAAAAGACTTACTTGGAATTGACACATAACTAGGACATCCAAATGGGATATTTTCAACCCAAATAACCTAGAGAATTACCTAAGTTTGGGAGGAGAGGAGATGTAGTAGACTAGAATAAAAATCATCCGCACATCATGTTTAAAAAAATAGGTCAGTTAATTACATAGTGTGTAATTCAGTTACGCATCAGGTAAGTCATTTTAGTGGGATACGAAAAAAAACTCATCACATTGGATTTATTTTATTAAAACCCTCGAACAATTACATGATGTAAAACCCCTTTACATGAAGTGTAAATGTTATATAATTGATGTTTAACTCCATTTTCCTTTTAAACATCCTGAACACAATTTAAAGCTTATCCACCTCCCAATAACCTGTGTAACACATAACTTGTTTATACCTAGACTCCATTAACTCAAACAGAATTATATCCCAAAACTTTAGGTCATTTTCACCATCCAATCTCTCATCATGGATAGTCTCTAATAATTCTCAAGTTAAATTTCACCCCAAGACAACATTTATTCAAATTTGAGACTCTTTTTATGAAAACAAAATTGAAATAAAAGATTAACGATAAACTTAGAGAGAGACATACCTTGAAAAAGTAGGGATATTACAACCTCCCCACCCTATAAAAGATCTTCTTTGAGATGCTACAAGAGTCACTATGAGGTCTTATTGAACAATTTCGACCACTATGTTCACATATTAGACTCCCTCCCCAAATTGTCCTCTTGAACCTTCCCATGGTTCCACTGCAACTAAACCAATAGTATATTCATACTCCTAAGATATTTCTCACTACAATCCACAAACTATATTAGATGCTCCTCAAAGGATGCATCATTAAAAATCTAGAAATAATATATGTCTATCATATGGGAAGGATATGGTTGATAAATCTATTGTTTCAACATGTGGAACACATCATGCATGGCACTACAAGAATGTGGAAGGGATAAATAGTAAGCCACTAGAATGACCCTTGCCACTATTTCAAAAGACCTGACAAAACCGGACACTAGATTCCCTTGTTTCTTGAAAATGAACTTCCCCAAACTAGTAAAAACATAAAGTAAAACATGATGACTAACATCAAATTCCAAAGGTCATCTTCAATGGTCAGCATATGATTTCTTCCTACTCTGCATAGTCACAAACCACTGTCTAATCAAATGATTTTTTTGATGTCTCCTGCATGAGACTAGTACCAAAAAGTGATAACTCACCTATTTCCATACAAAAAAATGATAATGACATGAAATTCCATAAAAGCCTCAAAATGTTCCATTTTAATCGATGCTTAGAAGATATTATAATTTTAAAACTACACGTGTTCTATATGTTTCTCCAATTGACAACCAAAATACAAAACATAGGCTCATAACATATCCTCCAAAACCTTAATAGTCTTCTTAGATTGACCATTAGTCTATGGATGATAGGTTTTTTTAAAAGAACATGTGATCTTAGGGATTTATAAATACCATACCTAAAATGCAATGTGAAATTAAGATCCTTGTTTGAAATGACACTCCTCAGAACACCGTGAAACTGAAAAAACTCACACATGTAAAGATTTCCCAGATCATCAACTGTGAAGGTTTCCTTAATAGGTAAGAAGTAGGATACCTTAGTCAATCGATCAACAACAACCCATACAACATCATTTTTTGGTCATTATGGGTAGTCTAATCACAAAATTCATTGTGGCATCATCCCATTTCCACTTAGGAATGGTTAATGTATGTAAAAGCCAAACTAGAATTTGGTGCTCAACTTTCACCTGATAACAAGTGAAGAATCTATCCCAGATTTTGTAACCTAATTATTCATTCATGACCACCAAAACTATCTATGGAGATCATGATACATATTTGTTAAACCAGGATGCATTGTCCATCTAGAAGCAGGAAAATCCCTCATTATCTCCTCACATAATCCCATAGGAACCCATACTTGGACACCAAAAAAGAAGATATATTACAATTATAAGATATCATCCTGATGGTGTCTCCCCACCATATAATTTGTGTCTTAGATCTAATCCCTACAGATCAGAAAACTGCCCAACCTTAATCTGGTCAAAATACAAGAGTATAATATTTGTAAAAGTCAGAGCTACTCAACCCTATGATTCTTGAACATCTATATGCATGTATGTAAAGAGGTCCATCTTCCTCCAGTCATTACCATACTCCAGTACTGCCTATTTCCATGTATTTCAGATCAAAGCAACGATAATGAAATTTTTCTTTCCTAGTGTATAAGACAATTCAAATTCGAAAGGTTGTAGATACTTGAACCAGCTCATCTCCTGAAGGTTCATGTCTCATTGAGAAAAGATGTACTTGAGGATCTTGTGATCCATGTATACCATAAAACTATCACACATTAGAAAATGTATCCAACATATCATGGCACGTACCACTTACTCTAAACCCATATCGTGAGTAGGGTAATTTATCTCATGTGGTCTCAACTGTATGGATAAATAAATAGACACACGATCCTCCTACATTAAAACTTCTTCAAGACCAACTCTGGATGCGTCACAGTACATGGTATATGTTTTAACCAGCACAAGTAAGGTGAGGATAGGTGATGAGGCCAGCCTTCCTTTCAGCTCTTAACAGTCTCTCTTAAAGGTATCATAATAAACAAACTTCACCCCTTTCTTGGTCATCCTAGACATTGGTGCTTCTAAATAAGAGAAATCATGGATTAAATGCTCATAATAACCTACTAAACCCAGAAAGCTCAGAATTTAGAGTAAATTCTTAGGATGTTCTCAAGATATCATGGTTTTTTTTACTTTCTTTGGGTCCACTAACACTCTTTACTCTAAGATGAGATGGCCCAAGAAGTGAACTTCATTAATCCAAAAATTACATTTGGTTATCTTGGCATAAAGTTGATTCTCTCTCAATGTACTGAAGATGATGTCCAGAATTTTGGCATTATCATCTTATAACTTAGAGTACACTAATAAATCAATGATAAAAACTACTAAAAACCAATCTATAAAAGAATGAAATATCTTATTCATTAATTCCATGTATACCACATATGAATTAGTCAACCCAAAAAACATCACTACAAATTCATACAAGCCATAACTGCTCCTAAATGTAGTCTAAGGAATGTCTGATAGTATCATCCTCAATTGATGATATCCTCATCTCAATTTAATTGGAGAAGATATTATCACCTCTAAAATGAATGAAAATTTCTTCAACACCTGGAAGAGGATACTAGTTCTTGACTGTAATTTAGTTCAACCCATGGTTATCCATACATAAGTGAAAAAATCCATCAGCCTTTTTGGTGAAGAGAACCAGAGAACCTCAAAGAGATGTACTCAGACATATTAATCCTTTAGATTCTAGATCTCCCAACTTAGACTTCAACTCCTAAATCTGTATTGGTTCCATTTAGTAGGGTGGGATAGAAAATGACTCTACTACCGACACCAAATCAATCGTGAACTCAATCTCTCACTCATGAGGTAAGTGATAGAAATTTTCAGGGAAAATTTCATAAAAATGGTATACCACTAGAGGAAAATAATAATACTTTATTCTAATATTATATAGATGAAGACCATTAATTTGATCCATAATACAATCCAATCTACATTGAATTGGTCCCACACGACTAGCCTGAAGATCCTACTCACCCTGTTGAGAATAACTACTACCATTTTGAGATAATAAAGTAAATATAATCTTGTAATAGTTTATATAATCTTGTTATAGAACTAACCAATCCATACCAAGAATCAAGTTAAATCCTGTCATTTATAGTATAAAAAATTCCCAAATCAAATAGTAACCACCAATCTCTATAGAACACACCTTGAAACATTTTATATTTTCAGACTGCACTCCCAATGGTGTGTCAATGGTTAAAATGCCATCTAATATTTCCACATCAAATACCAATTTTTTTTCAAAAATAGATTATAGAAAAGAATGTGATGATCTTACATCAAAAAAAACATAAACTAATGTATATGATGCAAGAATCCTACCTCTAATGGTAGATGGTCCTACATCCTAGTTGGATGGAGTAGTTTTCATAACATGCAACTACCTTTTCCTTCTACTTGTGATCTAGTCCAACTACCTAAGATATTTACCTTGATTGGTACCTCTAATCATTAACTGAGTTACAATGTCCACTACCTTGGCTTGAATGGCCTATGAAACTTTAGCTACCAACCTACAGAGGGGTAGCTAAGCCCTTTCCCAATTTTGGTGCCTTTTCTGATCATTTTCCTTTGATCTACTACAGAAAGCTTTCCCTGGACCCCTGATGATGACCCAGTCTACCATTGATATGGAACTCTAATATGGGGTAAGGATACTATTGGAACTTGTGTCCAAACATTACACACTGATAACACTATAACAAAACACAACTTGGAGATGGCTATCCACTACCCTATTATCTCTTCCCACTAATTTTATGGAATAAACTGTAATAAAAAAACTTCTTAACACTTGAATAAGAACCCCTAAATCACCCCGAAAAACAACATGGCTGCTACTTGGGACCTCTCTTAGATTCCCTTCTGTTATGAGTTTCTAATTTATCACATCTTCAAATAGTATTAAATGAAAAAATTTATCTATGACGTAATATTATAAATAATACCATCATAGAAACATATCTCCCTAGAGATATCATTAGATACCAATGATGGTGTAATGTGTCATAGGTATATAAAACATCAAGCATAATTTAGTATTGAAAAACCCTCATACCTCAGATTCATGAACCCATGATCCTTTTTATTCTTCAAGATATAAAGATATAAATTGGTTAGTAAATTTGTTTTGAATTACTTTTAAGATTTCTCATCCCACTGCTAGCTTCCTCTAAAATATCCCAACAATTATTGGAAGGTCCAAGAAGAATATACACAATAATATTTACCCTCCTATCCACATATGTCTTTAGATGCTTAAATGTTTTCTGGAATAACTAAATCCAAAACATGAATACTTGGGCCCCCTTCCCTAATAAAGACATGAAAATGGTGTAGCTAAAACTCTCTTTCCATATAATACATTTATGGAACGATACATACAGTCTCTCCTACAATGGATCACATGATCCTCAGGAAGCTATCATGAAGATGAACATCCATATGGTCCTAAGGAACTATAGGATGTTCTGGTTTATCTGTGTTAGGAGCATGTTTATTTTCACTCTCCTGACTCTCATGTTAAAGATGATGAGGATGAATTTTCTCTATAATAAAAACACACACCTTAGAGAACTGAATTATAACAACGTCAACCCCAATAGGTGATTACAACTAAGAACCACTAAATATTTGTCTCACTATAAATTTCTTAAAATTATTTTAGAATGACATGAAAACTCATTTCATTTATCCATTGAAATATATATATCATATCATAGTTTAATAGAAAAGTATGCATCACAGGGAAAATAGATATTCCCTATTATGAAAAATGCATGTAAATATATACCTATCTACATATTATAATGAAATTATTCCCATATCCCACCATATCGGGCCATGATTACAAATATAAAGAAACTATAACATCATAAAACAATTACCCCAGACAGTATGTGAATCATCCAAGGTGAAATAACATCAACTAAAATAATCACACAAAACAAACAACAATCCCATACTAGGGTACTCAGATTTCACCCCATACATGGGTTAGCTACTACCCTGAACAAGATCATTACCAAGTCTTGAAACATACTAGTATCCTTTAAATTTACAAAACAGTAAAATAAAATAAAAGAAAACATGGTCCTTTGATACCAATTTGTAATGTCCCCCAACCTAGCACTCTCTCATGTGGCTATAAAGGGTTTGTTGTGAGACCTAAAATGCACCTCCCCATACGCCAAAGACTTCCAACTA
Organism: Viscum album; assembly: GCA_963277665.1. Taxonomy (NCBI): domain Eukaryota; kingdom Viridiplantae; phylum Streptophyta; class Magnoliopsida; order Santalales; family Viscaceae; genus Viscum; species Viscum album. Next base: position 26,654,381 of record OY728156.1, read on the forward strand.
GCATCAAGGGTATGAAATGTATAGTGGAGAGACTATAACATATGGTATGAAGTGTTATATAATTAGAAACAATTTATAACAAAACAAAAATAATCAAAGTAAATACATAGAGAAAGACAAAAATAAAATCCAATTGAATAATCTAATAAATAAAGAAGGAATAATGTAACAGAATTCTGAAATGTAACTAAATTTAATTCTAGAACCATACAAGAAATGACTAGAATACTCAAATAAAAGACTCAACATCCCAAGTCCTGAACCCCACTCCTGTCCCATCTCCAAAATCCAACCCATCCCCAAACAAACACTCAATAGAAATGTCCTTTTCCCTTATCCAAACCTGTATCCACATAATCTGTTAGGGTAAAAAATGACTCAAATTGGGTGTGAGTATAAATAAGTAGGTCAACACCACTATATATAAACAAAAACATTCGAATAAGAAGTATATGAAATAATGTGATAACCAAGTTTATTAATTAATTTGTCAGTTAATAAAATACAAAAACAACCTTCTTTAGCTCTATGTTGGAATATATTTGATCATGTATTACAACTATTCCAAACATAACCATATAATCAAGGTAAAATAACATTCTTTAGTTCCATGATGGATTATATATGATCATTTCTTATGACCAGGACAACCACAACCATATAACCATGGTGTAGTCACAATAATCAATTCTGAGTTAAAACCCTATAATCATTACAACATTCTGGGTCAAAGCCCTATAACCATTACATCATAGGACTAGGTATATCCCACTCTTTATAAGACTTAAAACATGGTACATTGATGATATTGCTCAATATCATCTTTATATTATATAAGTGTTCAATTTCCATGGCTGATCTTAATATATAATCATTACAACATGGAATACAATCCCTATCATACAACATAGGTATCAAAATATAACATCACGATTATCAATGGTTAATTTTGAAAATTAATATTATTATTTCATATTACACTTGAAATTTAATTAAAAATTAACTAAAATTATGTCAATAAGAAGTAAGACACAATTTAGGGATTCTATAATAAGAAATAACCCTAGGTCACATGCCATGATAAACACACTTTAATCCTTTTTCCAATTTAATCATAATCATGGTTTTCTCACCCCATGGGTAGACATAATCCAATTAAAAATTAATTTGAAACCAAAATAAATCAAGTATAATTAAATTAATTCATTTAATTAATTTAGGTGTATGAAATTATTGAACTATAACACTACTGCATAATATTTTCAACTATCAAACCATAGGTTTAAGATTCAGACCCCTACCTTTAACCAATGATCCAACATCACTTCCAATGGAAAACACATAGGAAGAAGATGGTGAGGATGGTTTCAAAGAGGTTCCTAGATAAAGACTAATCAAGATCAAAACCAATAATTAAATTTGTCAAATTATTTCACCATAACAGTGGGAGACGAAGGAAGAGAAGGAAGAAACATAACCAAAAGGACTTACGAGGGATTTCTCACACAACCAGGACATCCAGAATGGATGTTGGCACCCAAAAATTTCCTGGAGAATTAGCTAGGGTCCGAGGAAGAGGAGATACATGGGATTATAATGAAAATATTCCACAAAACATGTTTAAAATATTAGGTAGGGGAATTACACAGTGTGTAATGTAGTTACATGATGTGTAAAATTTTTAGTGGGATACTCTAAAAAACTCTTCACCTTGGATTTATTTTATTAAAACCCTTGAAAAAATACACGATGTGTAATCCCTTTATATGATGTGTAAATGTTTTGCAGTTTATTTTTCAGCACATTTTTATTTTAAACAACCGAACAACCTTTAAATCTTCTCAACATACCAAGAACCCGTGAAACACTTAACCCATTTATACCCAGGCTCTATTAATTGAAAAAAGAATATATCCAAAAACTTTAGGTCATTTTCTCTAAAAAATATCTCCTTTTAGATACTCATTAATATTAATAAAGTTTCATTACACACCAAGACTATGGTTATTCAAACGATATACTCTTACAACAAAAACTAAACCGAAAGAAAAGATTAATGAAAAACTATGAGGGAAACATACCTAGAAAAAATAGGATCGTACAGGTCTGAAAGGTATGGAAATATGTAACCAAATCATGAAATATATTTAAAAAATTTCCCTTAATATAAATGTACTGATTAATGTCTAATAAATAAGATCTCAATTTTAAATAAAATCAGAAAATAATAAAAGAGTTATTTTTCAATAAATGAATTTATGTTCGCAATTTATTTTTCATCAATATAAATTAAATTAATCACTATAAATTAATGATTTAAATAATATTTTATATAATATATTTAATAAGATAAATTAACCTTTATCTAATAGTGATAAATGATAAATGAGTAAAAATTAATTTTATACTGTAAAAAATACATATTATTCAACATTGGTTTTAATTGCATTTTGTGTGTGGATATTATAATTAATTTCTTCCAATTTTAGAAATTTCATCTGAAAAATGTAAATATTTTTTGAAATGTGTACGTAAAAAATAGTTATGTTATATATTTTTGGGAATAAAATAAAAATTTTAATTTTTAGGTGAATAGTTAAAAAAAACCAATTTTTCTAAAAACTGTCATTTCTTTTCATGAAATTTAAAAGTATAATTATGTTTTAGATTGGTATTAAATTATCTATATTCCCATATGAATAAAAATAATCCAATTAATTCCATAGGAATAAATATTATACATTTTTTTATAAATTCATTTTTTAGTTAAAAAACACATTTTTTAAAAACTATTTTTCATTTCATTTTATGTTATAAAAATAAAATTAATCTATAAAACTTATAAAAATTTAATATTTAAAAATGGATTTCATATTTGGGATCAAGAGGTTCAAATTTATTATTTAATTCAATTCCAATTTTGGTCATAAGGAATAGTTAACATGACAAAAATTAGTTGTTGTAATAAATGGTAAACTGAGTTAATTAAGGTAAAAACTAAGCGACAAGTAACATCATATTATATTAATTATTATTGTATGTGTTTATTTAAAACAATATAATATTAAATTATTTAAATTTTTTATTTAGAGCCACTTAACCAATAATAAGACATTTTTAATATTTAAAAGTCAATAATAATTACAAGAGTGCCACCGACATCACTTATTCACAAATATAGAGGAATATAGATTATAAGATCCCTTGGAAAATATATTCTTAAGGTAATTACCTAATTACTAGAAATCTTTGTCTCAACAAAAGACTATTCTAATAAGTTTTAGGGTGTAATCCGAAATAGGTTTTCCAAGGAAGAGGTATAACTCATAACAGAGTTCTTCGTGTTTATTTCATCTTATACCTCCATAAAACCTATAATAATCATGATGATATAACAGAATCAATATCTAAAATATAATTAAATGTTATTATGTTTATGGTACAACCCTTTTTAATCTCCTTTCCATCCTATGGAAAATTAAAACATCGCTTTTTAGCAAGTGTGGACTACCACCTATGCAAAGAGATTTTTTTTGTTTTCCATCGCCACCTCACATGGATAGTTATAAATAAGATATTATTGAATATATAATATGTTTATAAAATTATTATTATTCTTCAAATATAATATATTAATTAACTTCTTACCCTTTTTGGTATATTGGAAAATGATAATGTCACTCATACACATGTGCGGACTACCACCTACATGAAGTGATGTGATTTTTTTTCATTACTGAATCACATAGATGGTTATAAAAGTGAATTTGATATATTAAAAAGAAAATAATAACTTTTTAATGACTATTTATATTATGAAATAATTACTCTTTTGACCATGGTCAATTCACCAATGTTATTTTGATGTTATAATTAAAACGACATAAACACATACTACATGAACATAACCATTTTAGTAACTAAAAAAAGAAAAAAAGAAAAAATGATAATTATAATAATATAATTAACATAAAAATAAATCTTAATTAAATATAAAACTAATATAAATTTATCATTTAGGAATTTAAAATATGTATGTTGTGAGTTGGGATATGAGGTAAGGGATATATCATCTCAATTTCTTTCTTTGATAGTTATACAATTTTCACTACATGTTTTCCTTTTTGTGGTCTATATATCTCTATATGGATGTATTTCATCATTTATTTATTGAAATTAAAGTGGTTTACCAATAATTTTAAATCTATCTCCTTCAATTTTCTTTTGATTCAATAGTTACTCAAGGTATAAGGGATTTTTTTCTTTAAAAAATTGTTTTAAATGTTTAAACTCATTTACATATATTTTCATGTTCTTAAAATTGTTTTATGGTTGTTTTATCTACATTTTAATTTTTTATAAAATAATATTTTCAAATATTTTATTTACATGTCACTTTTGACTCTTTTTACCAATGTGAAAAGTATGTTTTTTAATGTTTACCACATGACTGACTTTTCCAAACATCATAACTTTTATTTTTTATCAATATACCTATACAAGTTTTCATGGTTTTCTAAGTAAAACTTCTTTTGAATTCTTTTGGGATTTTTTATTATTATTTTTAAAATATTTTTATACATATTTTTACATGAATTATAATTGTATTTCTACATATGTATTAAGCTTAATATTTTATGACATTTTATAATTAAAATGGAAAAATTAATTCATTTTTCATATGATATGGTTATTATAAATTTTATAAGATAATGATTGAACCAGATGCGACTCAAATAATTGGTAGGTCCTATATATCTCTCTAATGCATTGAGTAATGATGATAGAGTTAATGGGAAATAAGTTACTCTTAAGATATATGATGAAATTAATCATTGTGGTTATTCCTTTGTAAGGGTATTTTTAATGGTGATTGTAAAGATAATTTCCCAATATAACAACATATATTTCAATGATTTATATTTGATTTAAAGAAAATATTTTTATTTCCTAATGTAATAAATTGAACTCATGACTTAATGAATAGTTTGTAATATTCTCAAGTTGAAAATTTTATTTTCATGAGTTCATATGTTTTCCTATTTAACTTTCATGATTATTATTTTTTCCTTTATTCTTGATCAAAAAATTATTTATGGGCCTTAAAATTTATTTCTTTAGGATGAAATAGTTATTTTGACTTAAAATTTTATTAATAAATGATTCAATTTTCCTTATGAATAAAAAATTTCATGAATGAAATAAGAGTGTAAACATAGGAACCTATTTTTGTGAAATTTTTTACAATGTATGGAAATTTCATTTTTTAATTTTATTGATTTTATATATAAGAGTTTTTACAAATTATGTAAATATATAAACACAAAAGATACTGGGAATGTAAATAATTCAATAATTTATATTAAAATCATATTTGTGTGTTATTAAAGAAACGATTCCTTATAGTAGGTAACATAGAAAGGGTTTAAATAATTTTATAGGTTAGGATGTTGTCTGAGGATAAAAATTTAGGGGATATTTTGTTAGTTTTAGATCATAAGTTAAAATTCTCCTATAACATTAAGGGTTAGTATGTTAATGAAGTATTATGGTTATTTTTATGGGGACTAGGATAATAAGTATAAGAGAACCAAACTTAAGGTTAACTAAGTTAAATCTATTGTAGAATAAAATTATCTTTGTTTAAGGGTAGGATGTCTTAGACAAATATATTCATATGATAAAACAACTAAATTTATTAAATTATTCACTCTAATTTTCCCTTAAGATTTTTTGTTTTTTGAATAAAAAAATTCCTTCACCAAAATAAATTTCTTCTTCAAGATGGATGGGTAAAATAAAAACACAAACCTCATTTCTATTCTATAGTATTAACTTTAAATAATAATTAAAAAGTATAGCTCACGTGATTTAGAAACTATCTAAAATATTCAAGTTACCTACAAAATACTTTACAACATATCTCAACCCCCCTCTATAACTCGGTACTGAGAGGGACCTTGGGAAATATATGACCAAATTTTAGAAAAACTATTATCACTTCATGACCATCTTGGGACATAACATATGGAAATTTATCATGTTTTTACAATGGGAAACCCATATAAAGGGCTTCCAACCCTCTATTCCGCAATAAAGGAAGGTTACCATTGAATGAATTTTTACTTTTCTCTTATTATATAAATTTTTTATTATTATAGACATAAAAAAATATTTAAGAAACTCAAGTCCAATCATATCCTAATGTATCATGGGAAAAAAGTTTAGTATGATGTCTTTAAAATAGGAATTCAAAACACAGTATTATTTTAAAATTTTCAATCTATTTAAACATACAATTTGATCAGGACGTAAAAATTTCATGTATAAAGGAATAATATGAACATGGAAGGGTTTTAATGTTTAATGAAAATGTGTAGACTCAACCAAGTAGATTATGGGGAACAAGTCTTCAAAATTAGTATTGTAAATAATGGTGATATACATTTCAAAGGTATGATCTATTTTAATAGTTTTACTTATGTTTAAGGTAGGAAATATGATTATATTGGGATCGATGAAATCTTGGGACTTGATTATATTTCAGGAAAAAATAAGTATTATGAAATAATATGATAATTGCCTTTTAAATGTTTATAAATAAATATGATTAAGGGTTCTAAATTTAGGGTTTCAAGAGTTACTATATTGTTTTACATTATTTAAGTATTAATAATATTTAATAATTATACTAATTTAAAATGTTTAGGTACCCTTTTGAGGTCTTATATGATTTTATTCAAAGGTGATTAATGATATATTTCGATAAATTTAATGGGTTTTAATATATTATTGAGGTATATATAACACTTAGACTTATCATGTAATTTACTATAGAGGATATTAGGGATTAATTTTTTTATGTTGGGGATATAAGTATCATTTTTAAGATAACCATTAAGGTAAATGAGATCATTGATATTGAAGAATAAATATCAACTTAAATATTATAAGCATATGAGATTTTATGGTTGATTTAGGGTGATTTATGTTATTTATAGAAAGGATGAAAATATCTTAGAGAATATTAGATTAGGGAATATAAATTTTTGGTATGTGATTGATTAATTTTGTTTTGATATAAATGTTAGGTTGATCCTGGAAGAATATGTGAACAAATATTTCTGATAATTAAGATTAAATTTTAGCGTTTCATATTTTTAACTATTTTAAGATTAAAATTGAACTTTTGCAGTCTTTGTGAGGTTTTTTATATTGATTTATGATTTTTTATTCATATTGGATATTATTTTACCATATTCTAAACATTTTGGTTTTGGTAAATATATAAAACATAAGGAAAAACTTTTCAACAATTTATAGATCATTGGGTTTACCAAAAGTTAATTTCATTTCTTAAGGTTTGAAAAATAAAATATATATATATTCATATATTGGAATATGGGATGAAATATATGTGGAAAATATTTGAAACATACAACAATATGATGATATTTAATTTATAGATTTGAATAAATCAAGTAAGTATATTTTCATTTGTTTTATATCTGAATGCTAATAGAATTACTCAACAACAGAAAAAAGATATTAAAATGAAAGTGAATTTATTTTACAATCATATCTAATGAATTTAAGGTATCTTTTATATTTAGGTAAAATAACATTTTAATTCAAAGCTTTTTCCTTAATTAACTTCTTCTTCTTAAAATTATAACTTTGTTAAGAATAATTCCCACCCAATTTAGTGTCAATTTCTCTTCTATGTCCATATTTCTACATCCCACCTATAATATACTTATTTTTAAACCCAATTATGTGTCATTCCATGTGACCATCATATTTTCACTTTTTTTTTTCAAAGAGATGTTTTATAATCCCTTTTTATGATGTGGGTTTTCAAAAAAGATATTTTTGAATATTAAAAATTTTATTTCCTTTCAGGATCATATGTTTTATCTTTAAATCAAAATTTCTTATAGATATCCCTTATGGTTTTTATAAAGTACCATTTTGGGGTTTCTTTTGTAAATTATTATGTTTGAAGACCTCTTTTAACTATTAAAATAGGGTTTGAAAATGTTTTAATAAATTTTTGCACGTTATAAATCATTTTTTACGAAACATGAGATACAATTAAGAGGGGGAAATTTATTTAAGGGAGTAGAATGTAACACAATTATGTTTTATAATGTATTTTTCTTTTAAATAAATAGTATTTTTGATAGTGTGTTCCACACACAATATCTTAATATGAATAATGATATACTATAGAATTATTATTATATGACCGTTATAATAGCCATTGGTTTTATAGGTATAAATAGGTGTAAAAAATTATAATATATATATATATAATACTTCCTTAATATAAATATAATTATTAATTCCAAGGGAATATGAACTCAAATTGAAAAATTATTATATAAGATTAAAGAAGATATTTAATATAAAAATTATTTATGTGAAAAAAATATTTTTTTATCAAATAAAATTAAGTTAATCACTATATATGAATGATTTTAATAATAATTTTGGATCATATGTTTAATAAAATAAAGTTAAATTCATCTATTGGGGGTCAATAGATAAGGAATGAGAATAAATTCATTTTATACTTCAAAGTACAGTTTTTTCAAAATGGGTTTTATTGCATCTTATGCATGAATATTATAAGTAATATCTACTAATTTTTGAAATATTATTTTATAAAATAGAAATAATTTTTGAAATAATCTTTTAAAAATAATCTTAATATATATATTTTTATTTTCATAAAAATATTGTTTTTTGGGTGAATAGTGAAAAATAATGATTTTTACCAAAACTATAAATTATTTTCAAGAATTTAAAAAGTATAATAATATTTTGGATTAGTTACATAGTAAATTTGGTCCAATAGGAAAAAACATAATCTAGATAATTCTATAGGAATCATAATTATACTTTGTTTTTCTATAAATTCTTTTTATGCTTAAAAAAACATTTTTCTAAAAAATTGATTTTCATTGTGTTTTACATTATTATATTAAAATTAATTTCTAACACTTCTAAAAGTTTTATAATAAAAAATTTATTTCATATTTTTTATCAATTTGTTCATATTTAGAAATTAGTTCAATTTTATTTTTGTTTATTTTGAAGATTTACCCTGATAAAAATTAGTTACCACGGTAATGGGTAAAACATGTTATTAAGGTAAAAAATAAGTGATAAGGTCTTAAAATGTTATCTTAATTCTTATTGGATGAGTATATTTTGACCCTTATCACATTAGATGTTAAATCAGCTCAATTTAGTCCCACTTTAAAATGAGTAAGATATTTATATTTTTTAAAAATTAAGACTAATTACAAGAATACCGCTCCCCTAACTAATAAAAGGGAATCTCTTATCCTAACTTATTCACAAACATTGAGCTCTATAGATCTACCAAGAACTACCAAATACCTTTTTAACTTCATTAAAAATATATAAAAGGTCTTTATATCACAAAATACCATCCTTATATGGATTAAGGTTTTGTTCAAAGGAGCTTTCTTAAAGAGAAGGTATAACTCTTAATGAGGTTCTTTATTATTTATTTTTTATTTTACCTTAATCAAACCTATCATAACCATGATTAAATAATTACATTAGTATATAAAATATAATTAAATTTTATTATTTTTATCATACAACCATTTTTCACCTCGTTTACAACCTACAGGAAATGACAACATCACTTGTTCCTTATTCATATCCTTTACATCTAATGATAAATAAAAACATCGCTCGTACATACGTGTGGACTACCACCTCCATGAAGTGATGTATTTAATTACATGAACACATAAAATATTTGTTTATAATAATTTAATTAACTAATATATAATAACTTTATGATATTATTATGATTTTATAAAGATAATATATTTCTTACCTTCATACGATTTTTGTTTATTGGAAAATGATAACATCACCCATGCATATGTGCGTACTACCACATCCATGAAGTGATGTGATTAATTTTTTGTTAAAAATTCACATTAATGGTTCAAAATGTTTATATGATGTATAAAAATGATAATTTTAACATGTTAAATATTTTTGAGATTATGGAACAATGTACCCTTTGACCAGGGTTAACACATTGATGTTTGTTTGAGGTTATAGTCCGAACAACATTAAAACATACAATGTGAAATTTACCAATTTAGTAGCTATATGAGACATGATAATAAATTAAATTAAAGTTATTATGATATGGTAATAAAAAAAAATATTTAAGTTCAAAATTAATTAAATTTGATTATATATGAAGGTAAAAGGTGTTTGTGGTGAGTCAAAAGACTAGGTAAGGGATTTATCATATAAATTTTATTTCACTGAGACTTATTCTATTTTATTCACATGTTTTCCTTGGTGTGGGGTATATAATACCATATGGATTCCATTAATAATTAATTTAGTAAAATTCAAGTGTTTTACTATAACAACCTCAAATTTCAAGGTATGATTTATTCTTTTTTTTGAAATATCTTGAATGAATTTTATCTGATTTTGGAGAAATATTGGAGGTTTTGGGGATTAGGTGTTACAAATTATAGAAGAGTAAGGCCATATCAGCAGCATAAAAGAATCAAGAGGAACATCGACTAGTTAGTATAACACCACCAGCTATTTAACAGCATTTCCTAAAGCTATGGACGTCCTCTGAGGCCACCAGCCAACCAGTGGAAGAGATATTATCCCAAGGTTCTTATTAAAGCTGCCATCTGGACGAGGGTCATCTACCAACCATATAGTAAGGCACAATGACTAACCGATGGGCCCAAAATAGTTTTTAATTATGGGAGACCCTTTATTTTCCAAAAAATTCTTAATTTATATCTCCCACATCTATCTCAACCCTCATTCATCATGAAGGAATGAAGGAAATATTTCTTAGATGACTCAAATCCCTTATTTGTTATCCTTCATTTTCTGAAGATCTAATTGAGTCGATGGATTCCATACAATATTTTCAAGCTGATGTAGAATAAAAATCCTCTTTCTTCTAGGATAAATCATAGAAAAGAAATTTATTGATAAATTATTTGAATCCTATGTGAATCTGATGGGGAACTCTTAGATCATTGAAGGATTAGAGATAGGACTATTGAGGTTCAATCTATCTATCTTGATTAGATATATCTCTTTTTATTTTCCTCTTCATGGATCATGATTCTATAATCCATCATGATGTTAATTGGATTTTTTGTAGGGAATTATTGGTCTGGGAGCTTGATCAGGGTATCAATTCTTGTTATTGGTAATCAATACTCCTGATGTTATAAATCCTTATCATTTAGGTGACTTATATGAAATTATATGACATGATATGCATGTGGCTGTTTTTGTATCCCGTGAGACACTTTCTTGAAGTTATATTATTGTGGGTATGTGTGTGGCCCATGGTTTACTTGATTCTTATGAAATACATGTGGGTGTATGTATATCCCATGAGATCCTTTCTTGGCATGAAATAATTATTAATATCTTATTTCTAATTTTTTTCAATAATAATTATTGGTTTCATTAAGATAGAATCCAAGGTACCTGGTTGGTCATACTTGGTTATTTAGACCCTTAGAGAAGGAGTTCCACTATCAGGGTTGGAAGGTTGTGATTTAACCTTCATAGAAAACTTGAGGTAATGTGTCTTTCCCAAATTTCAGATATTGGGTCAACATATATAGATATAGATTACCCCAGAGCCAGATACTGGGTTGACATGTGAGGATGTGGATTTCCCCAAATCCATGAACTAGTTTGATATGTGGGTATTGCGACATTCCCTTAAAATCAAGAGTGAAATTGTTTCTTGAAGGTAGAATTTGTATAAATGATTATTGTATTAATTTTTCAAGGGAACATGTGGATTAAATTTCATTATCTAATTCATATAATGATTACTTTTGACCTTACTTATTGTATGGTGTCAAAACAGGTAGGTTCAGGGTTCATGTTTTCTTTTTTATTTCATTATGACTTCACACTTGATTGTTTATTTACATTATCACATTCTTTTCATGATATAAAATTTTATATATTGTGAACATATGTTAAGGATGAATTTGGCATGTCCAAATTGGTTTTTACTCACACCCTACATGAATATATTAATGTTCATGCATATTTCAAGACTATGGATTTAGTTAAGGGAAATGTGTAACAGCCCGAGATTTTATGAAAAATATTCTTTTTAATTTCACTAATGTCTTGTGTTGTACGATACACCAAAAGGAGCTTGCACAACACGTATCCTTGACTTGCCTTGTATTACACGCAATCGTGACCTTCCTCGATAGCGTGTATAGTACGCAATAACGAGTTTCACTAAACAGCGATATGCTATTAAAATGTTATTAAAACTAGCCGTTATGAATAGTAATAACCACTTTTTGAAATTTTTTAAATTTTATTTTTCAAAATGGACTTCATTTTTGGACTCAGAATATCGAAATTAGCCTAGGGTGAAATTTTGGTATTTTTTTGAAAACTTTCAATTTTTGATGAATAGTGAAACCACTAAGTGGTAGGTTAAAAAACTGAATTTTGCATAAAACTTAATTTTACCGCTTCTGTGAATGGAATTTCGAAAATCCGACAGACACGGTTGATATGAGTAAGTAAAATGTGGTTCAATGAGATAAAAATAATTTTTTGGTGAATAGTAACTTTTTACGATTTTTACCGCGGTTAATAGTAAATAGGGTAACTAAGGGTAAATATGATATTACTATTACCCTAACACATTTTCTAATTCTATTGGACAAGTGTAATTCGACCAAAAACAAACTTAGGAATAAAATATGACCATTTAGGCCCACTTGGATTAGATTAGGACATTTATTATTAATTTATTTAAAGAAGGGTTAAAATAGTTAAAATCAAAGCTTAATAAGTAAATCATTTTTAATATGGGGTTATACATAAGATAAATTCGATTTTAAATATTAATTAGAAAGATAAAAAGATTTACTACATGATGGTATTTTATTTGTAATTTTTAGACATCAAATAATTTAATTTATTTATGACACAATGATGATGCAGTAATTATCTTATTAATGAAATATTGACATAATTGATGTTATAAACACCAAAATAAATATAATTTGAGACTTTTTATGAATTCCACTAATTTTCTAGGTTACTATGATATATTAGTTTTGATTTAATCAACTTGGTTCGAACATATAATTCTGTTATGACTTTCACAAAAATCATATATCAAATAGTGTCAAAATTGACACAAAATAGTTTTTAAATAAAATATTATATTATTAATTGTTATTTTATTCCTAAAAATCTAAGGTTCGGCCAAATGACTTAGATAACGATATATATTTTAATAATAAACAATTTGGGGTTCGTTTGGCATGTTATAGTAAGTGTATTAACCATATAGTGAAAGAAAACAAAAAGACACGGTAAAAGTTAAATTATTTAACTTAGAGTTAAATCGAATTGATAAGGTTAAAATAATAACCTAAACTTGTCTAAATCCTATTGGTTGATAGGATTTCGACCCATCCCCACTTTATCTTCTAAATAAGACCCTTTGGAACCATTATAAACCGATTTTGACTTTAAAATAAAATAATATTTTGAGGTATTCCTAAGGTGCCCCTCTCCTCCCTTATAAAAGGACACCTCCTCTCCCTCCTCCTCACACCAATTTGAGCACTCAAGCTCGGCCAACCCCTGCCAAAATCTCTTCTCCACTTCCCTAAAAACATCCTAGAGGTTCTGGTCTTCCTCAAAGACCAATTTTAGTGCCCTAAGAGGAGGTCTCAAAGAGGCACTTCAAAGAAGAGGTAATTACCGTTACCAATTCTTTCATCTTTATTTCTTCTTCCACTTCTTCTTCTTAGGTTGTTTCATTATGAAGTAATAACATCAGTATCACTCATATACTGATATGTTATTATAAGTATGAAACAACCCTATTTCACCATCAATCCATCCTACGGAAAAAGAAATCACTGCGCGTGCGTACGTACGGAATACCGTCTCCACGCCGTGGTGTAATCTATTTTCCACCACCACCTTACATGGATGGGTATAATGGTGTAAAGAATAACTATACATAGTTATTCCAACATCATATTGATTCTGATATATTGTATGATCCACTCCAATTCAATTCAATATTTATAGAAATGATATCATCGCTCGTGCGTACATACGGACTACCGTCTCCACGACGCGATGAGATTCATTCTCCATGTTAACCATTTAAGAATGATTATAATGTATATATAAGAAATAATAATGAAATATATGACATTATAAAGCTACTGGATTTATGTATATATATACATATGTATGTCATCTACTTACTTCCATTTCAAGACAATAAGGAAAGGAAAACAGCGTTCATGCGTACGTACGGACTACCGTCTCCATGAACGGTGTTTTTCATTTTATTTATCTACCTATTATATATATATATATACTGAATATATATGATATATAAATCATATTTTATATTCTGTAAGTGAGTAAATCATGATATAAGTAATAATGATGTCAAGAACAACAAGTCAAAACACCTACGATAAATGAAACGATTTTACCCAAAACGCTTCTTTAACATGGAATTTACAAAAGAACGGGTAATATAATGTCATAAGTGAACCATATATGATATCATAACAATGAATATGATTCTTTAATAAGTCAATAACATGATTTAAATCATTATACAGGAGGTTCGGACACTTACAAAGCAAGTCGGACCTAAGGTAAGGGAAATATCACAATCTCATTTTTATCCGAGATTGTTTATTCGTAAGTATTTACTGGGGTGTATTTTATCATCCACATCCATGTTTCATCAATATGTAATATTATTTCCATCCACCTAAAATTGTTTAAATCCATTTTTACCCTTCGGTGAGTTTTTAGTAATATGTACGAAAGGAATCTTTTGTCGTTTTTCGTACGAGGTACTTTTTGACTTTTCCGACAAAAGTACGAAGAATGTTTTTTTTAACTCATACGGCATGAATGGATTTCTAAAAAAATTATTTCCAAGAAGATTCCTTTACAAGTATTCAAGTTTATTTTTAATCAACTTCTTTTATTTTAAAATTGTATGACATGTTAAGAAAGGAAAAGTGTTTTTAAAGTAGAAAGGATATTTTCCTCAAGAATGGAGTTCAAGTATTTTATCAAAATTATTTTCCATCTAAGATAATAAAAGGGTTCTGTTTTTATCCCTATTATTACATGGATTTGATTATGTTGGGATGGAAACATTTTTATGAATTCCTTTATCTTATTTGAATTGTTTTATGATGTCATGTTGTTTAAGAATCCCATTTTTATTACATGGGTTATGCTATGATGTATGGTTTATGATTATGTGGAACACATAAGAAAGGATTAATTATAAGATGGGTGGGACCTATATCTCCCTCCAATGCATTGGGTAAAGATTTTATATCTCATGAGATGGACAGGGCTGGAACGGTAGGTTATACCGGTTCAGTGAAACAGGACTGAAACGAGGGTTACTCGATTCAGAAAGGGACTTTGTCCACTAAGATAGTCTTGGTAATGAGTCTTGACTAACAAGAAATGATTTTCCATGATTATGTGTGCATGCCACAAAGTTTAAAGTTTTATGTTATGATTATGGGGATCTCATTTTCACTTCTATGATTTATCCCATGTTATGATATTATGAACTCTTTTGCAGGTTAAGATTTCCAAAAGCTATGTTCTTATGTATATGATGTGATTGATATTTCTTTTGTTTACCCTTACTGATCATTTGAGCTCACCCTTTTATGTTTTCTTTTCCCTAGGATATAAAAAAAGGTTTTTAGGTAAAAAAAGGGATGATCTTTATGGGAGATATTGAAGATCTTTCACCACGATTAGAAGATTACGTTCTGAGTTTCCAAAGAAACTAAACTATTACGATCCTTGTGTGTGTGTTTTTGTTATGTACTAAGTATTCCGCAAAAGTAATGTAATTTCCATGTACGATAAGCTTAGGGTCTCGACAGTTGGTATCAGAGGAAAGGTTTAGTCAACCTTTGGAAACTAGGATGCGAAAATGTTAGTGAGATCCCTAGAGATATTTCTAATGTATGTCTAGGGATGTCCCTAAGGATAAGTATACGTATAGGATATAGTACTAGAACTATGGTAACGATCTTAGAATTTAACCTAAGATGTTAGATATTGAAGTTACTCTCCCTTTATTATGATTTCTGCCTCTCACACTATTCTTTTTGGGTTTTAGAAAATGGCTGGAAACAAGATGATTCACGATAATGGAGGATATGATGGACAATGGAATGATATTCTTTATGAGCAACCAAATGAAATGGGATTTGGAAGTCCAAACATCATTATTATGCCGAATCAGCAATCTCATAATATGATCAATAAAGTAAAATTTGGTAAGTTTCCTGACTCGGCTAATAAGAGAAAGATGGAGTTTCATGATGACCATAGAGGAAAGAAAGTTCAATTTCCCCTATGTAAATCATGTGGGAAGAGGCATCAAGGAGAATGTTTCAAGGGAACTGGAAGATGCTTTGGGTGTGGAAAAGAAGGACACAAAGTAAGTAAGTGCAAAGGAAAAGGTTCAGTTAACACCATGGATGAGGATAATGGTATTGCTACGACATCAAAAATGGTTAAGTTTTTTAAATGTGGAATGTATGGGCATTATGCAAACCAATGCCCTAAGGGAAAGACTCATGAAGAGAATCAGTATGGTCGTATGGGTAGTATTTATGTGGATGATGATGAAGAGACTACAAATGATATCTGATGTGAAAGAATTATTGAAGCTCGGTTAATGGTTTAAGAATGTAGTGAAATGATTACATGTTTATCATGTGTAATGTTGTATAAGAAATCTCATGGTACTATAGAATAAAGAGACATCTAAGGATTGTTACATTATTGTCTTTCCTTGAGTTTTAAAAGTGTTTTATTAATGTTACCAGTATCCAGGAAAGGTTATTCAGATATTTTTAGAATGCAGATGATATGGGCATAATGAAGGGATAAGGAGAAAATTAAATGTTTAACAGTATTCATGAGCTCATGATTGATATAAGGACTAAGTGATATCATGATTTGAGTATATAGAATTTTGAGGATTTTGGTATGTGGAAAGTGTTAACTTTTAACTGAATTCATGTTTTCACTAAGGTATTCAAGAGAATACATGATTAAGGACTTTGAATGTTTGGAATGTGACCAAAAAAACATATCTTATGATATATGGGGATCGACGATGGTGTTAAATCTCTGGTAATCGTTGTCACTATATTATGAGAGTGGACTGCAGTATTATGTATAAGCCTAAAGATTAGACTGGATTATGTTGGACATAAGTTAGTATTGTTTAAGGATAGAAGATTTTTGATATTATTGATGGGATGTTATAGTAACATAGTTTTAGAAAAAGGACAACCTGCAGGACGGGCGACAGCCCATCGCTTCGGACAAGGCTGTAGGAATCGAACCCACAACCGAAGTGCGACTAGCCTTTATCACCTACCACTGACCTACAGGAAGTCCCTGTTTAGTAGAAACTAGTGTTATTATATTAAGTAGTATGATATATGAGGTATAAGCCCATTTTAGGAACCATATATGATTAATCCCACTATAGATCGACTTATGTATATAAATTTTTCTAACCTTTTGAGACAGATGGAATGACCCGTCATTCTATCACATGATCTGCTAACACTTCACGAATAACAAATTCAACTTCATTTATTTAAGAGATGAAGTGGAAATTGTTCAAGGCATGAACAACAGTGAGATTGTACCAAAATAAAGAAAGTATTTATTCTAATTCAAATTTTCAACTTTAGGGAAATGATCTTGAAAACCAAAAAATGTTGTCCTAATGAATCATATGGTACCTTAGATCGTCACAAATTTATGGATTTGTGATTACTGGCTTTTCCATAGCCATGTTCTCTACCACTCTCCATCAGAACATGATGGTTAGATTTCTCTTCCATATCCATATTTTCAACTATGTGGAAACCCAGGGATTAGTTTATTTGGGTAATCGTTACATTTCATACATTAGTTTTTAAAGACAAGTTTTTGTATTCGTTTTTACGATGTGGGTTTCTATTAAAGAAACTTTCGAATAGTAAACCATTTATAACCCCGACGAATTTCGAGGGCGAAATTCATTTTAAGGGGGGTAGAATGTAACAGCCCGAGATTTTATGAAAAATATTCTTTTTAATTTCACTAATGTCTTGTGTTGTACGCTACACCAAAAGGAGCTTGCACAACACGTATCCTTGACTTGCCTTGTATTAAACGCAATCATGACCTTCCTCGATAGCGTGTATAGTACGCAATAACGAGTTTCACTAAACAGCGACATGCTATTAAAATGTTATTAAAACTAGCCGTTATGAATAGTAATAACCACTTTTTGAAATTTTTTAAATTTTATTTTTCAAAATGGTATTCATTTTTGGACTCAGAATATCAAAATTAGCCTAGGGTGAAATTTTGGTATTTTTTTGAAAACTTTCAATTTTTGATGAATAGTGAAACCACTAAGTGGTAGGTTAAAAAACTGAATTTTGCATAAAACTTAATTTTACCGCTTCTGTGAATGGAATTTCGAAAATCCGACAGACACGGTTGATATCAGTAAGTAAAATGTGGTTCAATGAGATAAAAATAATTTTTTGGTGAATAGTAACTTTTTACGATTTTTACCGCGGTTAATTGTAAATAGGGTAACTAAGGGTAAATATGATATTAATATTATCCTAACACATGTCCTAATTCTATTGGACAAGTTTAATTCGACCAAAAACAAACTTAGGAATAAAATATGACCATTTAGGCCCACTTGGATTAGATTAGGACATTTATTATTAATTTATTTAAAGAAGGGTTAAAATAGTTAAAATCAAAGTTTAATAAGTAAATAATTTTTAATATGGGGTTATACATACGATAAATTCGATTGTAAATATTCATTAGAAAGATAAAAAGATTTACGACATGATGGTATTTTATTTGTAATTTTTAGACATCAAATAATTTAATTTATTTATGACACAATGATGATGCAGTAATTATCTTATTAATGAAATATTGACATAATTGATGTTATAAACACCAACATAAATATAATTTGAGACTTTTTATGAATTCCACTAATTTTATAGGTTACTATGATATATTAGTGTTGATTTAATCAACTTGGTTCGAACATATAATTCTGTTATGACTTTCACAAAAATCATATATCAAATAGTGTCAAAATTGACACAAAATAGTTTTTAAATAAAATATTATATTATTAATTGTTATTTTATTCCTAAAAATCTAAGGTTCGGCCAAATGACTTAGAGAAGGATATATATTTTAATAATAAACAATTTTGGGTTCGTTTGGCATGTTATAGTAAGTGTATTAACCATATAGTGAAAGAAAACAAAAAGACACGGTAAAAGTTAAATTATTTAACTTAGAGTTAAATCTAATTGATAAGGTTAAAATAATAACCTAAACTTGTCTAAATCCTATTGGTTGATAGGATTTCGACCCATCCCCACTTTATCTTCGAAATAAGACCCTTTTGAACCATTATAAACCGATTTTGACTTTAAAATAAAATAATATTTTGAGGTATTTCTAAGGTGCCCCTCTCCTCCCTTATAAAAGGACACCTCCTCTCCCTCCTCCTCACACCAATTTGAGCACTCAAGCTCGGCCAACCCCTGCCAAAATCTCTTCTCCACTTCCCTAAAAACATCCTAGAGGTTCTGGTCTTCCTCAAAGGCCAATTTTAGTGCCCTAAGAGGAGGTCTCAAAGAGGCACTTCAAAGAAGAGGTAATTACCGTTACCAATTCTTTCATCTTTATTTCTTCTTCCACTTCTTCTTATTAGGTTGTTTCATTATGAAGTAATAACATCAGTATCACTAATATACTGATATGTTATTATAAGTATGAAACAACCCTATTTCACCATCTATCCATCCTACGGAAAAATAAATCACCGCGCGTGCGTACGTACGGAATACCGTCTCCACGCCATGGTGTAATCTATTTTCCACCACCACCTTACATGGATGGGTATAATGGTGTAAATAATAACTATAAATAGTTATTACAACATCATATTGATTCTGATATATTGTATTATCCACTCCAATTCAATTCAATATTTATAGAAATGATATCATCGCTCGTGCGTACGTACGGACTACCGTCTCCACGACACGATGAGATTCATTCTCCATGTTAACCATTTAAGAATGATTATAATGTATATATAAGAAATAATAATGAAATATATGAAATTATAAAGCTACTGGATTTATGTATATATATACATATGTATGTCATCTACTTACTTCCATTTCAAGACAATAAGGAAAGGAAAACAGCGTTCATGCGTACGTACGGACTACCGTCTCCATGAACGGTGTTTTTCATTTTATTTATCTACCTATTATATATATATATATACTGAATATATATGATATATAAATCATATTTTATATTCTGGAAGTGAGTAAATCATGATATAAGTAATAATGATGTCAAGAACAACAAGTCAAAACACCTACGATAAATGAAACTATTTTACCCAAAACGCTTCTTTAACATGGAATTTACAAAAGAACGGGTAATATAATGTCATAAGTGAACCATATATGATATAATAACAATGAATATGATTCTTTAATAAGTCAATAACATGATTTAAATCATTATACAGGAGGTTCGGACACTTACAAAGCAAGTCAGACCTAAGGTAAGGGAAATATCACAATCTCATTTTTATCCGAGATTGTTTATTCGTAAGTATTTACTGGGGTGTATTTTATCATCCACATCCATGTTTCATCAATATGTAATATTATTTCCATCCACCTACAATTGTTTAAATCCATTTTTACCCTTCGGCGAGTTTTTAGTAATATGTACGAAAGGAATCTTTTGTCGTTTTTCGTACGAGGTACTTTTGGACTTTTCCGACAAAAGTACGAAGAATGTTTTTTTTAACTCATACGGCATGAATGGATTTCTAAAAAAATTATTTCCAAGAAGATTCCTTTACAAGTATTCAAGTTTATTTTTAATCAACTTCTTTTATTTTAAAATTGTATGACATGTTAAGAAAGGAAAAGTGTTTTTAAAGTAGAAAGGATATTTTCCTCAAGAATGGAGTTCAAGTATTTTATCAAAATTATTTTCCATCTAAGATAATAAAAGGGTTCTGTTTTTATCCCTATTATTACATGGATTTGATTATGTTGGGATGGAAACATTTTTATGAATTCCTTTATCTTATATGAATTGTTTTATGATGTCATGTTGTTTAAGAATCCCATTTTTATTACATGGGTTACGCTATGATGTATGGTTTATGATTATGTGGCACACATAAGAAAGGATTCATTATAAGATGGGTGGGACCTATATCTCCCTCCAATGCATTGGGTAAAGATTTTATATCTCATGAGATGGACAGGGCTGGAACGGTAGGTTATACCGGTTCAGTGAAACAGGACTGAAACGAGGGTTACTCGATTCAGAAAGGGACTTTGTCCACTAAGATAGTCTTGGCAATGAGTCTTGACTAACAAGAAATGATTTTCCATGATTATGTGTGCATGCCACAAAGTTTCAAGTTTTATGTTATGATTATGGGGATCTCATTTTCACTTCTATGATTTATCCCATGTTATGATATTATGAACTCTTTTGCAGGTTAAGATTTCCAAAAGCTATGTTCTTATGTATATGATGTGATTGATATTTCTTTTGTTTACCCTTACTGAGCATTTGAGCTCACCCTTTTATGTTTTCTTTTCCCCAGGATATAAAGAAAGGTTTTTAGGTAAAAAAAGGGAAGATCTTTATGGGAGATATTGAAGATCTTTCACCACGATTAGAAGATTACGTTCCGAGTTTCCAAAGACACTAAACTATTACGATCCTTGTGTGTGTGTTTTTGTTATGTACTAAGTATTCCGCAAAAGTAATGTAATGTCCATGTACGATAAGCTTAGGGTCTCTACAAAATGTCCCTATAAAAGGGAGCTGAGAAAGTAGAGCTTAGGGTATATAAGAAATATTAATATATAATTAAAAATATTTTTATTGTTCTTTAGTTTATTTTCTTGGTTATCATACAATGACTGATGTACTAATTTAGGATTCTTTTGGTCTATTTTGTACAATTTTTTTTCAATTTTATTATAGGATGCTTAAATTATTTTAGTTTTTATTATGATTTTATTGGATATTTATTCATATTTTTTGTGATTATAATGAAATTATATTATTTTCAATGGTATATATTCCCCATGGAACCATTCAGACCCTCACTGCTAATCAGAAACCTCTTTCATAATGGGAGTTTTGCATGAGGTCATGTTACAATTTGGCCTAGACTGGATGATTCAGGTTAGGGAATTAAAAAGTGGTATGATATGTGGTTTTCTTTTTTGTTTATCTTGACTGTATTTGTGGA
This sequence comes from Viscum album, assembly GCA_963277665.1. Classification (NCBI taxonomy): domain Eukaryota; kingdom Viridiplantae; phylum Streptophyta; class Magnoliopsida; order Santalales; family Viscaceae; genus Viscum; species Viscum album. Next base: position 26,676,879 of record OY728156.1, read on the forward strand.
TAGTTAGATAGGAGAAAGGCTATATGGAACTCATGTAGGGGATTCAAGTATGAAACATCCTCATATTGTGTTAAGGTAAAACTTCACTCATGTTCTTTTATTCTTCCATTTTTCTTTTCCAGTTTGTTCTCAACGTTTTTAGTTTGTTTAAGGAGATGGGGGTGAAAGTTGAGGAGCTTTGTTAGGTATGAAAAAATACCAGTAGTAAGTGAGGTAACAGTTGGTCCACCGGCTAACCAATGGACCTTCACCATCCTACCAATAAGTTGGCCTGTAGCAACTGCACATCTCCAATAGCCATTGTCTAGTAAGTGGGTCTCCACATTCCAGTCGGTGGGTTAGGAAGGGGTTTTTGGTTATCTTTAAAATCCATCAGTCATCCAGTGGCCTCCACCGATTAGTCAATGATACCAATTTGGGATGGGTAAGTGTGGATAGTATTTTACATTTACATGAATAAAACCACCATTTATTTTATTAATCCTAATCCTTCTACCCTAATATAATCTACTCAAACTTGGATACTTCATTGGGGAATCTTTGTCTTTCCCAACCCAATTACTTTGTTGTGACCCATCCTAGGGGCCCATGCTGCGAGTCCCCAAGCTCGCCTTCAAGAGGCTAGGGGATGGTGACTAGCACTAAGTAGGCATATCACTAACATGGGAGGAATTGCCTAAGTACCTGTACACACACAAACATCTACAAGCCCACAAATGCTGAAATAAAAAAAACACTAAGGAACAAAATGCATGCATACAACTAAACCCCACCAAAAGAGAACAACATAAAGTAAAGTACGGAATGTAAATTTTTCCAGAGTACAAGCCCACTAAAAACAAGAGCCTACAAACTAAAAAGTCCAGCCTGTAATCATGAAGAGGTATTGAGAATAATGATCATAGCCTTAGGAACAACTTAGCCAATAATGAACTCAGAATTCTCGGTTTGGTCTTGGTACTCCCTAGACTTCGTCAAAAGGCTGCTCGTATACATAAGACATGACACATGCGAGCAAAGCCTATGTAGGGGTGAGTATAAAAATACTCTGTAGAAGTCCCCAAAAACCACAAAGAAAATACAAAAAGTAAAGGTACAATCATCTCTATTCAGTATATGTCTATTGAACATATGTCAAGAAAAAAACCATCTATATATACTCAAAACCAAGACTCCTAGTCTAGGGACAAGTCACATCACCACATGCCCACGCTAGGGATTTAGTTCAAAGGTTCCATAAAGAAATCGTCCTATAAAACTCACTACATGAGTCTAATAGATCTGATGACCTTCGTTCGAGAAGTATCGTTTTTTTGGGAAAATCTATGAGAGATATATACACTCATTTTGGTAGAACACACTCTTGAGTGGGAAAATATCATGATACACAGATGAGGATCACTGCTAGGGACTTGGCGGATACTATGAATCATCCATATTTACGTACTAAGTATAGGATCAACATCCTGTATGATTAGTCACTTCGATACGTAAATCTACCTAGGGTTAATAATAGATATAAGATCTCGCTCTGGGCCTCTTGGAGTGATACCTAACTCTATCTCGGAAAGTCATGTTGAAGGGATCATACTCTTGTGGATGGAAACGATACATGAACTTTAGGGGACCAAGAAAAAGGGACACTAAACCAATGGAAACATGTCCAATGAATGATGGAAAATAGGATCAACCCATGTTCTAGGATATATATGTAGTTTATAATGGCTCACACACCGTGTATCGAAACACTGGGTACCTCCTGTGTGTAACAACCCAAGTCAAAGGGGACATGTCATGTAGAAGGTATGTACATGATGTATAAGAAATATTACACACCATTTTCGAGTAACCAGGGTTCCCTCCATGCATGTGGTCATGTGCCCATACCTGGATTCAACCTATGTGAGCCATCCCATGTAACCTGTTCCTGGGGTAACCCACATAACTGACCTAGTCTGGTCATGTGGTGGAGTACATGTTTTGTACTCCACCCCGTGTTCGTGTATCTTCTGAGATACATGTAGAGTCCCATGTATGGATCCATACACCATTTTCTTTAGAGAACATGTTGTGTTATTTCTCCCTACTCTGAAAAACCCTAGTCACCATTGTGCCAGTCCCACACGTCTTGTTCTTCGGAATACATGTCGTGTTCTTCATGATTTTCTAAAAAAACACAATTCTTCATCCGGCGCTGCGGTGGATTCTCCGTTCCTCGATCCAACCATCCGATAACGTTGAAACTCAAGGGTTTTGGTCCCCCCGACACCATGAATATGATTACATTGGTTTCAGACATCCGATCAGCCTGGAAAATGCATTCCGATTTACCTGCAGGAAGAACAGTTGAATAACGAGTTCTCCCAAACTGTGTTGATTCATCCACCACTATTTCTGTTTCACCTCCAATGGGTCATCACAATGCCTAATCTACATTTTTGGATCATTTATCCATGAAACAGATGCAAAATTATTCCACATTTGTATCCCCATGAAGAATACGTAGAACACAAAGAACACAGGGATGAGGGGGAAGAAATCAAAACAAAAAAGAAAGAATGAACACTTGCTGTCATTCATCACAGAGTTAATATGATCCCGTTAGAATGTTTAAACAGGGAAAAATAAAACATTAAAACATGAAAAAATAATCCCCATGAACGAAATCAGTACAAAAATCCCTCTCGCAAGAATGAAGTTGCGCGTGTTAATCGGTTCGTAGGTTGATCCTAATTCATCGTTTAATTAAATAATGGGAAAGAAACAATTTAAAACATAACCCCTCCCTCAAGAAGGGATCGATCATTGACGAATAGATTATACTATCATCATCACTAAGACCCTTCAACTCTATTGGCACAGTGATTTTCAATTTTGATCCATTGTCATTCATTGTCAAGAGTTCTCTCAAAGATCCAAGAATTCTACAGAGTTTCTCTCAATATACTACCAATGACCAACATTCTATTAACCCATTAAAATGAGGGAACATGTTTCAGAGTTCCATTATGCTGATTCGTTGCCATTATGTTGTAGAATTAATGAGTCAACATTGTTGTTTCAAAGTCACTAGGATGTGTCATTAATTATCGAAATAGATACCCCGTTGTTGCGCTGCAGTGGACATTTCAAAATAAAATAAAGTAAACATTTAAATTTATTTTATTTTATTTTATTTTATATAAAAATTCTGAAAATTAAATTTTTCTCTCGACCCACTCCGATCGAGGTTTGGCCCACTCTTTGGTAAAGTCATCGTCCTAGACACAATGATACCCTTTGATTTTTAATCAGGGCACCTATTTGGAAACTTCCATAACCAGGCACACATGCCAACTCACTTAACTTAAAAAAACTTTCAAACCACTATTTCAGGATCACTAGGCCTCAGAATGATGTTCCATATCTATTCATGGTCTCCAAATAAATCCATATAGTATTTAAAAATAATATATAGAAAATCCAAGACATTATATACTCCCCATATTGGGGATCTGCGTCCCTGAAAATCCAAAACACGGAATACTCAAAAAGATGTGGGTAATCAGTATATATTTGATACTCCCACTCTCATGTGCTCTCCTGAAGGTTCCAGTGCTGACACCGAACGCGCACCAATGGAATCAATTGCCTACAAAGTATCCTCTCCTGCCGATCCTCGATCTTCACCGGGTACTTAACAATGGTTTCTCCATCCTCGATGTACAGCTCACCCCAGTCGATGACTTGGGATGGGTCATTTACATACCTTCTTAGCTGGGACATGTGGAAGTCATCATGTACCCAGTGAAACTGTGGTGAGAGAGCTAAGTAGTACGCCACCTCACAAACTCTATGAAAGATCTAGAAAGGTTTGATTAACCTCAGATATATATTGCCACCCAGCCAAATCTCTGTAACCCTCATCGAGGTGAGAACTGAAAGAAGACATGGTCTCCCTCCTCGAACTCCAGAGGTCTCTATTGCCTGTCAGCATAAGACTTCTACCAGAATTGTGCTATCTTCATATGCTCCTATATGATCTGCACCTTCTCGATGGTAGCATACACCAACTCTAGACCCATGATCATTGACTGTCTGGGGCCAGTCCAACAATGCGGTGACCGAGAGGGTCGCCCATATAAGGCCTCGAAAGGTGCTATGACAATGGTGGAGTGGTATCTATTATTGTATGAAAACACCGCCAGTGGTAAGTGTCCCTCCCAACTACGACCAAAGTCCAAGATATAGGCCCTCAACATGTACTCAAAAACTTGAATGGTTCTCTCCATCTGACCAATGGTCTAGGGATGGAATTCCATGCTCAAGCATAGCTAAGTCCCAAATTCCTCCGATAGTCTCTTCCACAAATAGGATATGAAATGAGCATCATGATATGAGACTATTTTCAAAGGGACACCATGAAGACGAACTATCTCTTGTATGTAGAGGCGTCTCAAGCTCTCTAGGGAACTCTGCTCCTTGAGAACTAGGAAGTGGGGTGACTTGGTGAATCAATCAACGATCACTTGGATGGAATCGTGTCACTTGGAAATTCGTGGAAAGCCAGTCACGATGTCCATTTCTATTTCATCCCACTTCCTATCAGGTAACTCCAAGGGGTGAGCTAATCCTGCTAGAACCTGGTGTTCAACCTTCACCTGCTAGCTTTTAAGGCATCGAGAAATGAACTATGCTACTTTCCTCTCCATTCCGAACCACCAGAACTATAGTCGGAGATCCTGGAACATCTTCACCATGCCAGGGTGTACCACTAAGGGGGATGTATGAAACTCCCTTAGGACCTCCTCTCACAACTCGACTGGTACGACAGTGTGTCCTCCATTACGAACAACATGCTCCCCCACCTTGGGAATATTTATCTGGAGCATGTCCTATGGGTAACTGAGCACATAAAGCCTCACATTAGACATCCCCAAGTTGTGCCTCCCAAACTCGCTATAAGAGTGGAGGGGTGACAAACATCGACTGAAGGTAAGATTTATCCTCTCTACCCCTAGAGGATAACTGTAACGAGGCGAACTGCTTCATCTCCTAACTCAAAAGTTGTGAGCCCAATCACCTACTAAGAGTATATACCACCTTGTTCCCTTCCTAGGAGTATATATGATATCAAAATAGTAGTCCTATAGGAACTCTATCCATCAATTATATCCCATATTCATATCCTTATACAAGAAGATTTATTTGAGTCTCTTTTGGTCAGAGTAGATGACAAAATGCTCTCCCATAAGGTAGAGTCTCCACATCTTCAAATCGAAGACTACCACTACCAACTCAAGATCATGGGTCACATAGTTATGCTCATGTGGTCTTAGATGGGGAAAACCATAAACAATCATTTCCTGTCCCTCCGCCATGAAATACCCAATCCCGGTCCTTGATGCTCGCATAAAACTATGTACTCAACACCCTCCTCCAGCAATCTCATGATCAGGGCACTCATAAAACATTGTCTCAACTAATCAAAATCCTCCTGGAACCTCTCCATCCACATGAAGGGTTTCCCCTTCCTAGTCAAGGCTTCATCGGTGAAAATATCTAGGATAAATCAGGAATGAATCTCCGATAATATCCTGCCAACATAAGGATTCTCCGTACCTCCATCACGCTCCAAGGTGGCTCCCATGCTAACACTAACTTCACCTTGGAAGGGTCCATAGCTACTCCATCTACTGAGAATACATGTCCCAGAAAGTGGACCTCATGAATCCATAATTATCACTTTGAGAGCCTCCCATAAAGCAAGTGATCTCAGAGTACATCTAGAACCATCTGCAAGTGTCTTTTGTGATCTTCCTCTAAATCTGAGTACACAAGAATTTAATCGATGAATACTACCAAAAACCAGTGTAAATACGTCTGGAATATCCCATTCATATGTCCCATGAAAACTGCAGGGGCATTTATAGTGCTGAAAGGCATCACCAAGTACATATAGTGACCGTAGTGGCATCTGAAATCCATTTTCGGTATATCCTCACCCCGTACACGTAACTGGTGGTAAATTACTCAATGTTCAACCTTAAAGAACCAACATACCTTACATAGATGATCAAAGAGGTTGTCGATCCATGACAGTGGATACCTTTTATTCACTATTACCTGGATCAGGCACCGGTAATCTACACAGAACCTCAAAATCCCATATGACTTCTTTGAATACAGAATTGGGGATGCCAAGGGTGAAACACTGGGTCTTAAAAAGCCCTTAATATGAAAATACTCCAACTACACCCACAACTCACGAAGATATATGGGAGCCATCAGATATGCTAGTGAGGATATCAGTGCTTTCCCAGGGTGCAAGTCGATGTAGAAGTTGATCACTCAGTGGGGGGGGGGGATCCTAGAACATCGTCTGGAAAGACGTTCTTATACTCCACCACAACTACTAAGAACTAAAAGATCACAAAATATACTACTCTGAGGGTAAGGATATCCAAATCTTAAACCATCATATGAATGATCCCATTTTGTGCTGCCTAAGTTGCCTTTTCACCGAAAAAGGAAAACATCATCCCATAATTGTGGACACACTACACTTTTCTCCTAAAGAAGTCTATCAGGGAATATACTAAAGATAAACAATCCAAATCGATAATGAAATTGTAAGGTCTCAATTCTTCCATCAAGAGGTTTGAACTGAAACTCTCGCCTCTAAGTGAAAGATCAAACTATCTAAAAAGGTGCATGATCATTGATTCTCCTCCCGTAGGTGTCTCCATGCGTAAGGATCGAGTTAAAAACTCTTCCAGAATATCAAGGATTTGCACAAGACATGCAGTGAGGAAGGAATGACTGGAACTTATGTCTATAAGGAAAAAAACTAAGGTAAAAAAGAAACAGATCATACTTAGAATCATCACTGGAGTCCCTAGGTCATACACCTTGACCACATGCTGTTTTCCTTGACCCTATCCCCTAGCTCCCTGAGCATAGTGTGGACCTCCTAGGGGTAGTGGTGGGAGTAGATCAAAGTGCCTACCACCACCAACATCTATTCCTACTCCTCTACTAAGTCCTCTTCCTAGTGGGTATATCTACTCCACTCTCTACCTCTACCTCGGTGGTCTATCCAGTACCTCTCTGTCATTAGATCAATGAGTTGGAAAATCTCTAGAAAGATATCCCCTATCATCACACGAGTAACATCACCTCTCCCTAGACTGAATAGATCTATCCTGAGAGCCCTGGAACATCGATCCCCTATCCTGGGTCCTCCTGTGATGTCTCTCAGTTCTATATCTCTGTGACTGATGTTGGATCCCTACTGTCGATGTCTCCGCACCTGTCTGCCTACTGCTAATGGCCACTAACTCTCTATTCTCCTCCAAGAATCTATCAATCACCAAGGCCCACATGATCACTCCATCATTTTTCGAAGTTCCCAGAGGCACAACACCGTCTTGGATGTCCTATTGTAGACCTCTCTCGATGGGCCAAGCTCTAAATTACTGATCCCTGAACATATCCATTGAGTACCTAGAGAGGTTGGTGAACCTCGATGAATAGTTATCCACCGTCAAACTACCCTACTAGAGTTGAGAAACCTCTGGGATACACACCGCTATTAGCGTAACTAGAGATAACTCATCCCTAATGAGTCACTAAAACTCCATCTATGAAAGAGTCTCCTCATTATGAGTCTGTGTGGTCAGAATCCACCATCGTCCCATTGGACCTTGAAGAAGGCTCACTACTAGGATCACCATATGGTTTTTTGGGGTCCTCACTAGATGAAAAACTATAGTCACCGCCTCAAGATAGTCTTTAGCTGCCCGAGGATCAAGCTTTCCTAGAAACCTGAGGGGTCTCTGTCTTTGAAACTCATGAAGCGTGCTCAGCCTGTGCTCTTAATATGTTAGTATTGTAGGTACCACGAGCTGCTTTATTGGTGGTGGTATATCAGGTGCACCACCTGGAGGTAATTCCTAGGGAACTAGTCCCTATATCAAAGCCTCATCACTGAGGGGGTCATCCTCATGATTTTACTGCTGAATCCTAGAGGGTATGCATCACAAAGGCTTCGTGTAAAGAAACAAGATGTACCATGGTCAACGAGTTTATCTAGATATCTAAAAAAAGGACATCGAAAACAAAACTCATTACTATATGATTCATATACCATTATTTTACTTCCCCTAAACTAGTGTTTTCATGTACTGAGTTGAAAAGAAGGTTATCAAAGTCCTGGTGTATTGATACATCAGCTGCCTGCCCCAACACTACAGTCTCTAGCCTAAAAGTCAAGCTCGAAACACTTAACACCATTTCCCCAAAACAATCTCACAAACTCTTGGTCCTAAGGTAGAACCTACCCATATGATACCACTCCATCACGACCCGTCCTAGTGGGGCCCATTTCATGACTCCCCATGCCCACCTCTAAGAGGCTAGGGGCTAGTGACTAGCACCGAGTAGGCATTTCACTAACATGGGAGTAATTCTCTATGTACCTGTACACACACACACCTATCTAAGACAAAAAATTATTAAATGTAAAAAAACACTAAGGAACAAAATGCATGCATACAAAAAACCCAACCAATAGAGTACAAAAGAAAGTAAAGTGTTTAAAGTAAACTGGGATAGAGTACAAGCCCACCAAAATCAAGAGGCTGTAAACTACAAAGTACAACCTATAAGAATAAAGTGGTACTGGGACTTCTGCTCATAGACATAGGAACACCTCGGCCTATAGGGAACTCAAAAATCTTATTCTGTTCCTGGTATTCCATGGACTCCATCAAAAGGCTTCTCATTTGCACAAGACACAACATGTGTGGCCAAAGCCTGTGCAAGGGTGAGTATAACAATACTCAGTATAGGACCCCGAAAACCAAAAAGAAAATACACAAAGTAAAGGTACTGTCAGCACTACCAAGTATATGTCTACTGAACATATGGCATGAAAAACAAAATCTAGATATACTCAAAATCCAGACTCGCAGTCTAGAGACAAGTCACATGACCACATACCCACAATGGGATTTAGTTCGAAGGTTCCCCAAAGCACTCATCCGAGAGACTCACTCCATGAGTCTTATAGCTTTGATATAATTCATCTAAGAAGTATCATTCATCGGGAAAATACATGAGAGATCGATACACTCATTCTAGGAGAACACACTCTTGTGTGGGAAAAGATCATGATACACATGTGAGGATCACTACTAGGGACTTTGTGGATACCACGACTCATCTGAATTCACCTGATAAGTAGAGGATTGGCATCCTATAGGATTATTCACGTCGATACTTGACTCTATCTAGGATCAAAAATGGATATAGGATCTCCCTCCAAGCCTCTTAGAGGGATACCTAACTCTATCTTGAAAATTCATACTAAAGGGATCATACTCCTGTGGATGGAAATGATAGCTGACCATTAGGGGAATGAACAAAAGGGGCGCTAACCCAAAATAAACTTTTCCAAGGAACGGTAGACAAGAGGATAAATCCATATTCTAGGATATACATGACATAAGGAATGGGTCACACGCCATGTATCATGACTATGTGTACTACTTGTGTGTAACATCTTGAGTCATAGGGGACATGCCTTGTAGAAAGGTAAGTACACGGTGTATAGGAAGGATCACACGCCATGTCCAAGTAACTAGGGTTCCCTCTATGTATGTGGACAGGTGCCCGTACATGATTTCCACCCATGTGGGCCATCCTGTGTAACCATTGCATGGGGTAACACGTGTAACCGACCTGGTCTGGCCATGTGGTGGAGTACATGTCATGTACTCCACCCTATATCCGTGTATCATCTGAGATACATGCCGAGTCCTATGTAAAGACCCGTACACCATGATCTTTAGAGAAAACATCTATTCATCACTTTCTGATCCACAAAACCATAAACACCACTGTGAGGGTCCCACATGGAATGTTCTTAAGAATACACACCATGTTCTTCAAGGTTTTCTAGAAAACATAGTTCTTCAACTGATTCTATAGGGCATACTCCGTTCTTCGATTTGATTATCCGATCACCATGAAACTCATGGGTTTTGGTCGCCCGACACCATGAAGCGGATTTTGTTGGTTTTAGACATCTGATTAGACCTGAAAATGCATTATGATTTACCAGCATAAAGAACCATTGAAGAAAGAGTTTTCCCAAACCACGTCGATTCATCCGCCGCTATTTCCATCACACATCCACTAGGTCATCACGATGACAGATCTTTGTTTTGGGATCATTGCACCATGAAATGGATGTGCAATGATTCATCATTCATATACCCTTGAAGAACGTGAAGAATGTGGGGAAAAGGGGGAATAAATCAAAACAATAGAGAAAGAATAAACCTATGCCATTGTTCTTCACGACGTTAATCCACTATTTCTAGAAGGTTTAAATGGGGAAAATTAAAACACTAAAACTTGAAAAAAGAATCCCCCGAAACGAAACAGATAAAGTAAATCCCTCCTGAAATAATGAAAATGCGTGAGTCAACCAGTTTTTTGGTTGATCCACATTCATCATTTAATTAATGAATGGGGAAGAAACAGTTTAAAATGTAACCCCTACCTCGAGATGGTATTAATTGCTAATGAAGGAATTGTGCTTTATTCATCGCTGAGATCCTTCAACTCCTTTAGTATAATGATTTTCACTTTTGATTCATCATCATTCGTTGTCAAGAGTTATCTCTGAGAACCCATAATTCTCTAGATTTTCTATCAATATCCTACTAACGACCAACATTCTATTAATCCATTAAAATTAGGGATCACGTTTCAGCATTCTATCATGATGAGTCGCTATTTTTACACAATGGAATTAATGATTTAGCATTGTTGTTTTATAGTCATTATGCCGTGTAATTAATTATCAAAATAGCTAACCCGTCATTGTGCTGTAGAGTAATTTTCCAAAACCAAATAATGTAAAATTTTCATTTCATTTTATTTTATTTTATTTTACAAAAAATGTATGAAAATTAACCTTTTCCCTCAACCCACACAGGTCAAGGTTAGCCCCTCTATTAGGTAAATTCTTCTTCCCAAACACAATGGTGCCCTATTATTTTTAAGTCGGGTATCTGTTTGGAAACTGCCACAACCAGGCACACACACCAACACACTTAACTTAAAAAAAGTTCAAACCACCAGTTTGGGATCACCGAGCCTCAGAATGATGTTCCGTATCCATTCTTGGTCTTTAAATAATTCCATATAATATTTAAAAATAATACAGGGACAATCCTATACATTACATCCTCAGTGGATTAATTCAACAATAGGATCCATGACCCTCTCTTGGTATATTTACCTCTATTTTGTCCTTGGATCTCCTCATTCTTTGAATTCCCCTTGTTTTTTTCTATTAATCGGCTCTTTCAATGTTTCGAATCATTAGATTGATATTTATAATCTTATTCATTTAAAATTCATTGTGAACTATGAGGTTTTGGCCAAATCAATAACCCTAATACTACATTTCTCTAGAATTATAGTTGTAAGTTATTCCTTTATTTTTCTTGATTTTAAAACTTTTCAATTTGGAGATTTATTATTGGTAATTCTTGATTTAGGATCCTTTATTTATAATACCCTTAGATCATCTTGGATTATAATTTACCCATAGGCGTTTTTATTTAAAATTATTCAATATAAGCGATTTCATAATTTGGCATGGTCTTGTGAAACTTTCAGGATTTCTATTTGAAATTGATTTATAAAACTGGTAAAACGGAAGAAAAGGGTTTTGATAAAATATGGTGGTTTTGGTTACGGTCTTTAAAATGCATTGATCACTTAGTGTTGTTATTGAGAATGGAATTGAAGAAACTTTTTTATGGTTTCAATGATGAAATACCCTTTGAATTACTCTAATGTTGTAAAAAAATGTGACTGATGATGAGGTAGGGAGCCATCATTGGGAATGAACTCTCACCCCCTATTTCTATTATACTAGGGTAATATGTGCATAGGGTTTTCTAAGTTGTCATAAGGATCCAATCTCAAGAGTGAACTCTTATACCATATACCTATTCTTCTAGGGTAATATACAAACCAGTTGGATTACTAATCAGGGTAATGGAATGAGGATCTCACTTAACTATAACTAATATGATGAAAGACCTTACATAACACCCTAAGAGTTTATGAGTAATTTCCTTTTAAATAAAATAAATCTATTCTATATCTTGAAATACATGAAACCCTGATCCTCAATTATAGTAAGAGATGATTCGATTTTAAGAAAAATATAATATAAATTAATTTAACATTTCAAGTCACAAAATTATAATTTCATTCAATGAATATAAATTTTGAACCAACATATTAAAAACAATCCTAGAATGTATTTTTGAATTTTTCCTTTATAAAAAAGCTTTTATAAATAATAAAAATGTAGTATTTAAATATTACTAAATTTATTTATGTTACTGTATTATAAAATTAATAATTAAAAATTTACTAACTATATATTTTATATAAATAAATATAAGAACATTTTTAGGTAAAAGGGATATTTTTCTGAAAATTGGGGTTTCTTTTCATAAAACTGTTTTTGTATAAAAAGGATTAATGCCTATAAATTTTAATTAATTAAAATAATATTTAATAATTAATTCTTTTAATAAAATTTTATATTATATATCTAAAAATATTACTTTAAATCCATCTAACAATTATTAATATTCATATAATTAATATATGATCAATTCATGCTTGAAAATTTGATTTCTTGAAAAACTGTTTTTCAACGCATTTTCTGGTTATATTAAAAATTAAATATTGCCAATATTATGAGTTGAATTTGATAAAATGGATTCAATATTTAGAAATAAAAATTAGATAATAATTTAAACATAATTTTTGGTCATAATTATTATTTAAAATAGTAATAAATTAATTAACCTCGTTGAAGTTAAAATGAGGTTTTGTGTGTTACATTCGTCTATGTTAAAATTTTATTTTCACACACACATAATTTGTATTTGATAAATTATTTTTAATATCTAAAATCATTGGGTCCAATTTATCTAATAAGGATCATTATATTTTAGGATTAATGGTTAAATTACCTTTGTTAAAAAGTCGATATAGTGGTGAAAACTAAAATGGTAAAAGTAAGTAAACTTATAGGATAAGGAAAAAACATGTTTTAAACATGATTCTTTTTATGAGGTGGTAGTATTGATAGAACTTAAATTTCATAAAATTTATTATTTATAAATTTTTTAGGCACTTCGGGTGAGATTTACATCCCATTATTGAATAGTTTTGGGTTTTTACCAAAAAAAGCAACTCCTCTAAAATTATATAAGGACACTCAACCTGCAAAATTATTAAAAATATAAATATATTTTTATTGAAAAAAACACCAAAAAATATCTCCCTAAATTATATTGAAAAGACCCATAAATTCCATGTAAATATATATTTTTTATTTATATGAAAATTTTATAAGTCCGTGGTAATTTACGGTGTGTGATTCCAAGGTCTGGTGTGCCCAGAATGAATTTTTGAACTTTTTTTCAGGTACGTTCAGTAAACGTGTGAGTGAGGTTTTTTAACTTTTGAACCAGTGCTTGGAATTGAAATCTGAGGACACTGTTGAAATCGCAATGACAATATTTGCTTAATGAGACCTTCACCTTGACTATAGTATGTTGAGGGTGAGGGATAGTTTTTGTGTTTTTTCATGACATAATAAAATAAAATAAAAATATTTAACATTTTTATTTTTGAATCCTCTATACATGGGTTAAGAAGGTGGGGAACACCTGAACTGGAAAACCCCCAATTTGAATTCAAAATTGGTTGGGACCACCTGACTCTTGAACTCATCTCATTTAATGGGAGATAACTCTTGAACTTCCTACCATTAATTAATTATGCCAACGTGGTACAATTAATTGTTCTAGTAATTAATTGTGCCGACAATTAAATTGATAAACTTAATTTAATTTTGTGGGCTCCTCATTTTATCCTTGAGTGAAATCATTGGAAAAGGTAGAATCTTGGGATAACATAGGAGGAACTCATTCTCCAACGAAGAATGCTTCTTCAATGAGGAACACACCATATTATCCAATGAATAATGGGCCACCTACAGCATGGGATGTCTTCAAATATGATGAACTGATGTCCGTCCCTCCCTCCTCTCTGATGTCAAGAAACCTTTAAGGTAGGGGTTTTGTTATTCTTCGTGTTTTACATCAAATTAATCATTTTTATCCAAATGCTACTGAACTAATGTAGATGAAGCAGGACAAATGAACACAGCCTGATCACTCTACTGTTATTAATGGTTGGTGTGTTCTTTGTGAAAGAGAAAGATGGAAACCAGCACTGAAGGGGCACGGGAATGGCTGCCAGCACCACGACTGGATGCGACGAAGGCGACAGTGCAAACATGTCTCCCGATAGAAGAGAACCACGACCATGTGTCGCGGAGGTGAGGGAAGGACAGCTGGATCACTACCGGCCGCCGACGAAGGCATGGCGCGCGACCATGCCGCACAGAGAGAATGGCTGGCCATTCAACTAGTCGCGGTGCCCTGCCGCACCGCGGTCGCCCCTTTGCATCATGGTGCCCGACCGCTCGTCCACACTGAGATCACCCCATCGCCCCATTGTTCCCCGCCACACCACAGGTCACCCATTGCAGGACGAGTCGGACCTAGCAGGTCGGGCCGGGTTGGACCGGACCGAGACTTGTTTCGACCCATTCCATACTTTTGGCCATAACTTTTGCACCAAGCGTCCATTTGACGAACCGTCTACAACGATGGAAACCTTGGGGAAAGACCATCACTTTGGTATACCCCACTAGAGATTTGGATAAAGCTGGGGTATGGTCAGGTTGTATCGGACATGAATCCAACCGGGCCCTCGGGACTAAAAGGCTAATAATTTACAGACCGGGCGTCCGACTGACACACCGTATGTTGCGTTGAGACCCCTATGACGTGGCAGTACTTTGGGATAATTCTTCATGGGACTTCGTGACAGTTGGAGTACCGACTAGTGGATTGAGGAAAGACCCTCCCGGAGACAACCGAGCTTAGTGACGGAACCCTATAGCTGGCTATGATGATGTACTAGGATCCTGTGTGGGTCTGAGGATGTACTAATGATGTACTAGGATCCTGTGTGAGACGAAATAATAATGATGTACTAGGATCCTTTGTTGGTCTGACGACGTACTGACGATGTACTAGGATCCTGTGTGGGTCTGAAAACGTACTAACGATGTACTAGGATCTTGTGTAGGTCTGACGACATACTGACGATGTACTGGGATCCTGTTTGGGTCTGACGATGTACTGATGATCTACTAGGATCCTGTGTGGGTCTGACGACGTAGTGATGATGTACTAGGATCCTGTGTGGGTCTGACGACATACTTACGATGTACTAGTATCCTGTGTGGGTATGACAATGTACTAGGTTCCTATGTGTGTTTGAAGACGTACAAACTATGTACTAGGATCCTGTGTGGGTCTGAAGATGTACTGACGATATACTAGGATCATGTGTGGGTCTGATGACATACTGAAAATGTACTAGGATTTTGTGTGGGTCTGGAAATGTACTGAAGACGTACTAGGATCATGTGTGGGTCTAACAACATACTGATGATGTACTAGTATCCTATGTGGGTCTGACGGTATACTGACGAAGTACTAGGATCCTATGGGGGTATGACGATGTAATGACGATGTACTAGGATCATGTATGGGTCAGACGATATACTGAGGAGGTACTAGGATCCTGTGTAGGTCTGATAATGTACTAGGATCCTGTGTGGGTCTGACAAGATACTAGGATCCTGTGTGGGTCTGACGACGTACTACGATCCTCTGGGGGTCTGATGATGATTTAGGATCCTTCATGGGTCTACCTCTTAATGGAGTAATATTAATTATTAGTTACATCTAATCATCTCTAATACTGTACATAAGTTACACATGATGTTAGTTGAGTCTGTACCAATGTGGTAGTTTCCTTTGTGGTAATACCTTGGTGGTATTCTCCTGTGTGGTGTACCTGTGTGGTACTTACCTGTGTGGTACTTCTTCCTTTGTGGAATAGTTGAATGTGGGAGTTTGAGTTGGACTCTGTGTTTCCTATTAATTTATATGGGCATACATGATAACATAGGTATATGTATGGGCATATAACAAAGTAGGGTTGTCAGTTGATTTCATGGTTTGTGGTTTATCCTTTGTGGATTTGGTGATACCTTGAGGTTCTTGGGGTCCCTACTGAGTATAATTATACTCACCCCTGCATGAGATATTCCCTCACTTTATTGTGTTTGGTGCAGACAACAGACAATGTTGACTGAGGAAGAGGGTACCAGGATTGGAGGTATGACAACCATTATTTTTATTACACAATTAAACATAATTTATTACATAAACTTCACTTGATACAATATAGAATATTGAGAGTTCTAGTGTCTTTGGGGCTTAGGATCATTACATAATAACATAAAACATGAAATACAACATCTTTATTGAAAACTTCTGTTACATGACCACTACATTTCCTCGTACTTAGCATTGCATGGGATTGCCTAAGGACATGCATAAGAAAATGATGAGCTATAAAGCCTAGTAAGGTAATAATAATGGAATAACATGAGGAGTATGATTCATGTTAGACAATAGGCATATCAATAGAGCACAAGAGAAGTATAAACATAAAGTCATGATAAATAATGATAATCATAACATGGAAATGTGGCAACAACACTTAACGTGGAATTAGCATGAGCCAAGGCTCATTGCACATGGAGCATGAGTAAACCCTCATTGCACATGAAGCATGAGTAAAACCTCATTTCACTTTAATTATCATCAGTCAACACCCATTGCACATGATGTATCATGATATTATACTTTACCCAATGCATTGGAGCGCTATCAAGGTGCATCCTTCTTAAACATTTCATTTCATGCACATGTGTGCCAAATGGATCATAAAACATCGAATCATTCAACATAATATTTTATTACATGATAAAAGAATGTTGAATACATACATGAAAATATTTAAACAATAATTAAATGTTCATATTGGTGAATACCCTTGATAGATAAATGGGTCTGGTTTTCACTACACAATGACTTTGGCTTGGAAACGTGCGATGCAATTTCGGAAGCATAACGGCATGACATAAGAACTCAAAAAAATGGTTGATTAGAGAGAAAGAGTTGTCTCGTCATTTTTAAATGACATGTAAATTAAGGGGGTTATATAGATATATTTCCCAACAAATTTAATGGAATTTATATTCATGATACAAAAGAATTCCTTGAATGTAAATGAGGAGGGAGAAATTCCTTTCAGAATTTCGACATAGTAACGGGTGTACATGGGAGGAATTTAATGAGAAAAAAGGGGTATCCCATCATTCAAACATAAGGAGGAAAGTATGGGGGAGGTTAAAAACCATACCAAAGCATTTATAATTAAAATTAAAATGGCACAATAATTTAAAGAATATTGAACAAAAATTGGAAAGGAAGAAAAACCATTACTTGGAAGTGTTCTTCCAAAGGATTGATATAGGCTTATCGGGAGATTGGGAAAACTTGATAGGATTATAGAGAGAGTAGGGTAGAGGTTGGACGAAATCCAATGGATTTTATTGAGGAGGAAGTGGGAGCCTGGGTGGGTTTATATAGGAAAGGTGAGGGAATTCTTTATTATTTAGGTTTGTGACACCTCGCATTAAACTAATCCAAACCACAGACCATCCCATGGGTTTTGCCCATGGTTTTTGGAAAAGGGAAGTGGAAAAAAATATTCGGTAAGGCAAAATTCCAAACTTCTTAAAATAATGGGGTTGCTTTTATGGAGATGAGTCACACTCCCAAGGAAAACAATTTAAAAACACAAAATATATAATAAGAAAAGAAGGGTCCACTATGGATTTGTAAAATAAAGAAACAATCCCAAAATAAAATTATTTTAATGGTAAAACATATATTGGATGAACATAAAGTTTATAGTATTTTATTACATCACTATTGGGTCATTATGATGTCATAAAACACATTGTATATTTAAATGGTATTTAATTTTTACCCAAAAATTTGATTGTCTCAGAAAATTATGAAAAATTCACCATTAGATAATTTGGATGTCCTGATTCTAGAAATAATATTCTATTTATCTAAATAATTTTCTAAATATGTTAATTTTCAATTTTTAAATAAAAAATGACATTTATCAAAAATTCCTGGGTTTTGACAAAAAAGGCTTTCAAAACTTAATAAAAATTACAATTGCATTCATAATATTACAAATTAATTTATATTTAATAAAAATTAATTTAATAATAATTATATTTTATTAAAATATTATTTAATTAAAAATTCTATTAATTCATCAAAATAGATTTCTTAGTTGAACATTAACCAAAAATACTATTTGTTCTTTAAAAACTATTTACAAGGTAACAATAAAATTAAAGTATAATCATTATTATATACAAAAATAATGAACATAACCATAGTACTAGGTTCTTGTTAAATAACCCCTTATAACACCTATATAAGACCGAAGTGTAAGGTGTGTGATGGTGAAAAACTCTTGGGGTGGTTCAGATAACATTGCTCGGGTGATAATTTCTATCAACTTCCACTTATAATGTAGGTGGTCACGCTCGAGCTTAACATATTCAAGCTCAACTTGGTCTTAGTAAAGAGAAAATCCCAAAGACACAACCTCCTACTTGAGCTCTGACAAATGGGCTTCTTATGGGGCACGTCTACTGGATGAGGCCGTCACTTCCTTTTTCTGAGTAAATTGGATTTGTTAAAGCCCTATATTTATACTAATCATGTGATCACTATTCAATGACTATATTATCAATAGACACAATTATTTACTATATTTTAAAATCCAAAAACATAAAACCAATGAATTTGAAATTTTATATAAACATTTTACGTAAAGCGACATTTAATTAGATCAAGAGGGATTTCCATTAATGAAATCTTGGGTCATTACAATCTTCCCCCGTTAAGAAATTTCACCCTTGAAATTTCCTTTCCCCTCACTAAAACAGATGTGGGTAACTCTGTTTCATAAATTCATTTGATTCCCACATCACTTCTTCAAACTTTTGGTTTCTCCACAACACCTTGATGAGGGACATTGTCTTATTTTGTAGAACTTTCTCTCTACGATTTAAGATCTTTACTAGTTTCTCCTCAAAATAAAGATCATCCTATAACAACACCACCTTTTAAGAGAGTACATGTGAAGCATCCAGTATGTACTTACTTAAGAGGGATACATGAAAGAAATGTTGTTCTTTGTCCATGGTAGGTGGAAGTCCTAGTCGATAGGCCACAACCTCGACACGATCAAGAATCTCGAAGGGGCCGATGTACCTTGGAATTAACTTCCCTTTATTTCCAAAACTCATGACCTTCTTAAACAGTGATATGCGTAGAAATACCTTGTATCCAACTTTAAACTCAAGGCTTTATCGATGGTTATCTACATAACTCTTCTATCGACTCTGGGATGCCTTGATATGCTGCTGAATGGTTTTCACCTTCTGCACCATTTTATCGACCATTTCTGGTCCAAGCATCATACACTCACCGACCTCATCCCAAGATGCTAGTGTTCTTCACCTTTTCCCATAAAGGGCTTTATATGGTTCCATTTGGATGCTCGAGTGGAAACTATTATTATAATAGAACTCAACCAGAGGAAGATATTGATTCCATCCTCCTTTAAAGTCCATTGATAACACTATCAACATGTCCTCAAGTGTTTGCATAGTCTGCTCGGATTAGCCATTAGTTTGAGGATGATAGGCCATACTGAAGTTCAGTTAATTATTGAGAGCATGTTGAAGACTCTTCCAAAACATAGAGGCAAATCTTGGATCTCAATCAGACATAATAGACAGTTGTACTCCATGAAGCCTTACCACTTCCCTGATATATATCCTTTCCAGTTGATCCAATTAGAAATCATCTCGAACAGAAATTATGTGTGCATCCTTTGTAAGACGATCCAAAACAACCCAGATTGCATTGTTTCCTTTGGATGTCTTCGAAAGTCCAGTGAAAAATTCCATGGTGATGTTCTCCCGTTTCTATTCTAGTATGGGAAATGGTTGCATCATCCCCTTAGACTACTGTCTCTCTGCCTTCCCTTTCTGAAACACTGGGAACTTTGATGTATATTCAATGATCTCATTCTACATATTATCCCACCAATATTTCTCTCAGATATCTCGATACATCTTTGTGTTTCCAGGGTAAATAACAAAATTTGAACTAAGTGCATCATCCAAAAGTTCCTTCTTCAACTCCGTACTTGATGTAACACATAGTATTTTCCCAAATATCACAATTCCTTCTTCATTAACATTAAATTTTAGGATTTCCATTTTCTAATAGCTTCCAATTTTTCTTGAATTCCCACATCCTCCTTTTGAGCATCATTTAACCTTTCCAAAAGTTATGGTTGAGCAATCATTTGTGAAAGGATTGATGATGTTCTCTTATTTATGACTCCCATGTCCATCTTCATCAAATATAAGAATATTGGATCCTTTTTAATTCTTAATAATGATAGAATCACTGGGTCCTTTCTACTTAGGGTATTCGCCACCTTGTTTGTTTTCCCAGGGTGGTAATGTATTGAGCAGTCATATTCTTTGATCAGCTCGAACCATAATCATTAGTGAATGTACAACTTTTTCTTTGTGAATATATACTTGAGGAATTTGTGGTCTGTATATATTTCACACTTCTCCCCAAAGAGATAATGCCGCCAAATTTTCAAAGAGAAGATCACTGCAGCCAACTCGAGGTCATGTGTTGGATAGTTCTATTCATGAAATTTCAATTTCCTTGAAGCATAGGAAGTGAATTTGTCATTTTTCATCAACAAACATCCCAATCCCTTCTTCGAAGCATCACTGAATACCACAAAATAATCTCCACTTATGGGTGAAGTGAGAACAGGAATAATGATAAGCCTTATTTTCAACTCCTTAAAACTTTCTTTTCATTCATCACTCCATGAAAAATTTACTCCCTTTTGAGTTAGTTTGGGAAGAGGGTTGGGCAATTGTGAGAAATTTCTCATAAATCGTCGATAATATCCAGCTAACCCCCAGAAGCTATAGATATTCGTTACTGATTTTGGCCTCATCCATCCCTCAATTGCATCTATTTTGGAGGGATCCACAGATATCCCATTGCTTGTGATGATATGTCCCAAGAATGAGACCTCCTTCAACCAGAACTCACAATTTTTGTACTTTGCAAAGAGATTCTCCTTCCACAAGATCTCAAGTACAATTATTATATGCTCCTCATGATCCTCCTTGTTTTTAGATTATATCATAATATCATCTATTAGGACTACCAAAGATTTGTTGAGGTAATCTCTAAATACTCTATTCATCAAGTCCATGAAGATTGCTGGATCATTAGTGAGTCCGAAAGGCATTACTATGAATTCATAGTTCCTGTATCTTGTAAGAAAATCAGTTTTGTGGATATCTTCCTTCATCACCCTTACTTGATAATATCCCAACTATAAATCCACCTTGGAGAAGTATTGTTCCCTACACAGCTGATTGAACAATTTATCTATTTTTGGTAGAGGATACTCGTTCTTTATCGTGATTTTGTTAAGCTCACAATAATCGATGCAAAGGGGCATTGACCTATCCTTCGTCTTGACGAGGAGGACTAGTGCACCCCATGGTGAAGCACTTGGGTGTATATACCCTTTATCCAGATTCTCCTATAGTAGTAATTTCAGCTCCTCAAGCTCCACAACAGATATTCTATATAGATTCTTGGACATTGGAAATGCCCCAGGTATAAGATCAATTGAGAATTCAACATCCCTTCTAGGAGGAAGATCAGACAATTCCTCGGAAAAAACTTCAGCGAATTACCTCACAATAGACAAGTATTCTATGATGGTTTCCTCCTTAGACTCAATCATCAGATCCAGATATACATGTGCATAGGGAAGTAATATCCAAACTTGAGATTATAGAGCTAAAGAAGGTTCATCTTTGTCCTTTCACTTGTAAAGTATCAAGGGTCGATTCTCCACATGGAGAGTGATTTACCTCTCAGGTAAATTTATGTTGGATCTATATAAGGAAAGCCAATCCATGACAATAATTGCCTCAAATTCAACTATAAAGAGTATGAAGAGGTTTGTAGGGATGTTTAATCCACGTATTATGATAGGGGAGGAGTTATATTCATGGGATGAAATGATTTCTCCATTTTCCATACTCACTGATATCTTCACTTCTAAGATTTGTGGTGGTCATGGGATTGTTCTACTAAACTTTCGATGTATAAAAGAATGCATAGAACCTGAATCAAAAATACATTCACTATTCTTGAATGAATAACTAGTGTACCATTCACCACTTATTTTTTGGGGTTCACTTCGGCAGTAGTGAAGGAAAAATCTCACCCTTGCTACCTTGGAGGTTGTTGGTTGCCTCTAAAATCCCTTGGATTAGGGAACTAATTTGCAAGATGCCCTAGTTCTTTGTAGTTGTAGCAATAAACCACATGTTGAGGTTCGAACGGAGTGTTAATATCCTCTGTCGCAGCCATGGGTCTTTCTTGCTAAAAGTTAATAGCCAGGTGCCCTTCTCTTCCACACCTAAAGCATTTACTCACCCCCTTCAGGCAGTTTCCAGGGTTCTTCTTTCCTCACCTTTTGAAAGTGGGGTGTTGGATCTTCTTATCACCATTGGATTTATCCATCAGACCACCAACATTGAATTCCACCTTATGCTTCTTATCCCCATGATACCCTTGAGATTCTCCGATCTCTATTTCTACCTTGAGGGTACATCAGATAATTTCCTCATAGATGTCAAAGTCACGGATCACCAGTGCTTTCCATAGGCCAGGTTTCAGCCCACCAAAGAAGCGGTCAACCTTGCATTCAGGAGTAATAACAAATCCATAGTCATATTGTGAAATCCTTGTGAAGTTTTCCTCATACGCTTTGACAGATTTGTCATCTTTTTTGCTTGGGGTCAAAGAAGTCCCTTTCCTTCTAAATCCATAGGGTGCGTGGAAAATATTTATTGAAAAACAACTTCCAGAAATCCTTCCATTCCAGCACCTCGATCTCCTCCTCAGGATTTGTATTTTTGATCAACTTCCACCATTGATCTTATTCTCCCTCCATATGATAAGCAGCTAGGAGAACCTTATCTTGTTGAGAATATTGAAGGATAGAGTAGATCTTCTCAATGGAGTTGATCCATTGTGCAGTGATTGAGGGATCAAATGATCCATTAAAAGTATGAGGCCTTTGTCTCAGGAAGCTCTCTATAGTGACTTGTTCTTTCTTAGGGGGGTTGAACATTCCTCTTAACCCATGTTTCTATTCAAAGCGTGAGTTAGCTAAGAGAGAAGTGTGAAAAAGTTCACGATTCCCACTCCCATTTGATTGGGAATCTCATTATTATAGTCATCACATTGATCTTCACATTGGTTGTTAGCCCGTGTTCTCCTATTGTAGGAAATTGTATGGAATAAATGAAAAGTTAGGGATAACACATAAAGGGTAATCCGAGGACAAAACTGATGAATTATAAATAAATTTTATTTCTTTAACATATGAATCCATTTTCTTCAGTCTATGTTATCCATGATTTACTTTCTAACACATATTTTTAGAGATTTTTTTTGTACCTTAATAATGGTTCATAATATGTTTGTGAATTTACCAAAGCATATCCCTTGGTATTTTCATAACCAAGAGTGTAGAAAGTCCTGTTGTTGTGCACTAGTTTCAGTTTGAGTCTAGCTCAGAGCGGTGTTTTTGGGGTTTACCCCTAGGATACATCTGTGCCAGAGCCGCCTCTACCTACTCGTATCTAGACAGAGATGTATTTTATTGATAAAAAAATTACTCAATACTCAACAAAAATTAGGGATGGTTTTATTATACTTAGTCTTGTATCTAAGGATTTACTATGGGTTTCAAATCCTAATCCCAAAAATAACTAAACCTATCCTGTGATACCAACTATGAAACACTACTGTTTATTACACAATTAAACATAATTTATTATATAAACATCACTTGATACAACATAGAATATTGAGAGGTCTATTGTCATTGGGGATTAGGATATTTACATAACAACTTAAAACAATACATACAATGTCTTTATTGAAAACATTATTTTGATGACCACTACATTTCGTCGTACTTAGCATTGCATTGGATAAATTGAGGACATGCATAAGAAAAGGATGAGCTATAAATCCCAGTAAGGGAATAATAATGGAATAAAATGATGAGTACAATAATTGTTAGACAATAGGAATATCAACAGAGCACAATATATGTATAAACATAAAGGTGTGATAAATCATGATAATCACAACATGGAAATGTGGAAACAACACTTAACATGGAATTAGCATGAGCCAAGGCCTATTGCATGTAGATCACGAGTGAACCCTAATTTCACATGAAGCATGAGTAAAACCTCATTTCACTTGAATTAGCATGAGTCAACACCCATTTCACATGACTTATCAGGATACTATACTTTACCCAATGCATTGGAGCGCTATCAGGGCACACCCTTCATAAACATTTCATTTCATGCACAAGTGTGTGACATGGATCATAAAACATTAGATCATTCAAAAAAATATTTTATTCCATGATAAAAAAATGTGGAATACATACATAACACTATTTAAAAAATAAGTAAATATTCATAAAGGATAATACCCTTGATAGAGAAATGGGTATGGTATTCACTACACAATGACTTTTGCTTGGAAAAGAGCGGTGCAATTTCAGCAGCATAACAGCGTGACATAAGAACTCATAAAAATGGTTGATGAGAGAGAAAGGGGTGTCTCATCATATTTAAATTACATGTATATTAAGGTGGTAATATAGATAAATGTCCCAACAAATTTAATGGAATTTAGATTCATGATACAAAGTAATTGCTTGAATGTAAATGAGGAGAGAGAAATTCCTTTCAGAATTTCAGCATAGTAACGGGTGTACATGGGGGGAATTTAATGAGAGATAAAGGAGAATACCATAATTAAAACATAAATAGAGAAGTATGGGGGAGGTGTGAAACCATACCCCAACATTTATAATTTAAATTAAAAGGGAATAACAATTTACAGAATATTGGAGAAAAATGAGAAAGGAAGAAAAACCCTTACTTGGAAGTGTGCTTCCAAAGGCTTGAGAGAGGCTTCTTGAGAGCTTGGGGAACCTTGGGAGGATTCTAGAGAGAGTAGGGAAGAAGTTGGAAGAACACCAAAGTATTTTATTGAGGAGTAAGTGGGATATTTGGAGAGTTTATATAGAAAAGGTGAGGGAATTATTTATTATTTTGGTTTGGGACACCACACATTAAACTAATCCAAACAACAAACCAGCCCATGGTTTTTGCCCATGGTTTTTTGAAAAGGGAATTTAAAAACAATATTTTATAAGGAAAAAGTCCTAACTTCTTAAAATAATGGGTTTTCTTATGTTGAGGTGAGTCACACTCCCAATGAAAACAATTTAAAAATAATTTTTTTTAATAAGTCTTGAAGGGTCCACTAAAGCTTTTGTTAATTAAATAAAAAAACCAAAAATCAAATTATGTTATTGGTAAAACATATATTGTCCGAACATAAAGTTTATAGTATTTTATTACATCACTCTTGGTTCATTATGATGTCATAAAACACATTAGATATTTAAATAGTATCTAATTTTTACCCAAAAATTTGACTGTCTCAGAAAATTATGAAAAATTCACCATTAGATAATTTTGATGTCCTGATTTTAGAAATAATAGTCATTTTATCTTAATAATTTTCTAAATATGTTAATTTTCAGTTTTAAAATAAAAACTGACATTTTTAAAAAATTCATGGGTTTTGACAAAAAAGAGTTTCAAACCTTAATAAAAATTACAATTGCATTCATAAAATTATACAATCATTTATATTTAATAAAATTTAATTTAATAATAATAAAAATATTTTATTAAAATATTATTTAATTCAAAAATCCATTAATTCATCAAAATTGATTTCGTAATTGAACATTAACTAAAAATACTATTTGTTTTTTAAAAACTATTTAGAAGGTAACAGTAAAATTAAAGTATATTTATTATCATATACAAAAAATAATGTACATAACCATAGTACTAGGGTATTGTTACAAAACCCCTTATAACACCCACATAAGTCTAAAGAGTAAGGTGTGCGATGGTGACAGATTGTTGGGGTTTCTCAGATGACATTGCTCGGGTGGTAATCTCTATCAAATCCCACTTTTCTCATAGGCGGTCCTACTCGAACTTAACATATTCAAGATCATCTTGGGCTTGGTAAAGAGTGAAGCCCAAATAGGCAACCTCCTTTCCATGATCTTACAAATGGTCTTCATATGGGGCACATCTACTAGACAAGGACATCACTTCCTTTGTCTGAGTAAATTGGATTTGTTAAAGCCCTATGTTTATGCTAATCATGTGATCACTATTCAATGACTATATTAGAAATGGTAAAAAATCTTAACATTATTTTAAAATCCAAAAACATAAAACCAAATAAGTTTACATTTTATATAAAAAGTTTACATAAAGTGACATTTAATTAGATTTAGAGGAATTTCCATTAATGAAATTTTGGGTCATTACAATCTTCCCCCCTTAAGAAATTTCTCCCTCAAAACTTCCTTTTCCCACACTAAAATAGATGTGGGTATGTTTTCTCCATCACTTCCTCTGATTCCCACACCAATTCTTTAAACATTTGGTTTCTCCACAACACCTTGATGAGGTGAATTGTCTTATTTTGTAGAACTTTTTCTCTACGATCTAAGATCTCCACATATTGCTCCTCAAAAGAAAGATCATCCTATAACTGTACCACCTCTAAAGAGAGTATGTGTGAAGGGTCCGGTATTTACTTCTTTAAGAGGGATACATGAAAGAAATCATGTACTTTGTCCATGGTAGGTGGAAGTTCTAGTCGATAGGCCACAACCCCGACATGATCATGAATCTCAAAGGGGCCGATGTACCTTGGACTTAACTTCCATTTCTTTCTAAAGCTCATGACATTATTCCATGGAGATATGTGTAGAAATACCATATCTCCAACTTTAAACTCAAGGTCTCATCGACAGTTATCTGCATAACACTTCTGTCAACTCTGGGCTACCTTGATATGCTACTGAATGGTTTTCACCTTCTCCACCATTTCTTCGAGCATTTCGCATCCAAGAAGCTTACACTCACTGACCTCATCCCAACATGCTGGTGTTATACACATTTTCCCATAAAGGGCTTCATATGGTGCCATTTGGATGCTCGAGTTGAAATTGTTATTATAATAGAACTCAACCAGGGGAAGATGTTGATCCCATCCTCCTTTAAAGTCCATTGAGAATGATCTCAATATTTCCTCAAATGATTAGATATTCCGATCAGATTGGCCATCATTTTGAGGATGATAGGCCATAATGAAGTTCAATTTATTTTTCAGATCATGTTGAAGACTCTTCCAAAATATAGAGGTGAATCTTATATCTTGATTGGACACAATAAACAGTGGTACTCCATGAATCCTTACCAGTTACATGATATATATCCATGCCAGTTGATCCAATGAGAAATCCTCCCAAATAGAAATGAAGTGTGCATCCTTTATAAGATGATCCACAACAACCCACACTACACTGTTGCCTTTGGATGTAATAGGATGTCCGGTGACAAAGTCCATGGAGATGTTATCCTATTTCCATTCTGGTATGGGAAATGGTAGCATTATCCCATTATACTTTTTCCTCTCTTCCTTCACTTGATGAGACACTAAGCACTTTGATGTATATTCAGCGATCTCCTTCTTCATATTATCCCACCAATAATGATCTCGTAGATCTCGATACATCTTTGTGTTTCCTAGGTAAATAGATAAATTTTAACTATTCACATTATCCAAAAGTTCCTTCTTCAGCTCCAGATTTGATGGAACACATAGTCTTTTCCCAAATCACACAATTCTTTCTTAATTAACATTAAACTCTAAGGATTTACCTTTTCCAATAGCTTCCACTTTTTTTTTGAATTCCCACATCATCCTTTTTAGCATCCTTTAACCTTTACAAAAGTGACGGTTGAACAATAATTTGTGAAAGATTGATGATGATCTCTTCTTTATGATACCCGTGTCTCTCTTCATCAAATTTAAGAAGATTTGATCCTTTTTAATTCTCATCAATGATAGAATCACTGAGTCCTTTCTACTTAGGGATTCCGCCACCTTGTTCACCTTCCTAGGGCGGTAATGGATTGAGTATTCATAATATTTGATCAGATCTAACCATCTTCATTGAAACCTGTTCAACTCTATCTGTGTTAATATATACTTGAGGCTTTTGTGGTCTGTATATATTTCACACTTCTCCCCAAAGAGATAATGCCACCAAATTTTCCAAGTGATGATCACTGCAGCCAACTAGAGGTCATGTGTTAGATAGTTCTGTTCATGAAAATTCAATTTCCTTAAAGCAAAGGCAATGAATTTTTCATTTTTCATCAATACAAATCCCAGACCCTTCTTCGAAGCATCACTGAATACAACAAAAAGTTCTCCACTTGTGGGTAAAGTGAGCACGGACACAGTTATAAGACTCCGTTTCAACTCCCTGATGCTTTTTTCGGATTCATTACTCCAAGAAAACTTTACTCCCTTATGATTTATCTTGGTAAGAGGGTTGGAAAATCATGAGAAATTTCTCACAAATCCTCAATAATATCTATATAACCCCAAGAAGCTACGGATATTCGTTACCGATGTTGGCCTCATCCATCCCTCAATTACATCTGTTTTAGAGGGATCCACTGATATCCCATTTCTTGTGATGATATGTCCCATGAATGAGATCTCCTTCAACCTAAACTCACACTTGCTTTACTTTTCATAGAGCTTCTCCTTCCGCAAGGTCTCAAGTATAGTTCTTAGATGCTCCTCATAATCCTCCTTGGTTTCGAAGTATATGAAAATATCATCTATAAAGACTACCAAAAATTTATTGAGGTAATATCTAAAGACACTATTCATCAATTCCATGAATATTTTTGGAGCATTAGTGAGCCCGAAAGGCATTACTAAGAACACATAGTGATCATATCTCGTACAAAAAGCAGTCTTGGGGATATCTTCCTTCTCCACCCTTACTTGATAATACCCCAACTGCAAATCCACCATAGAGAAGTATTGTGCTCTATGCATATAATCGAACAAGTCATAAATTCGTTGGAGAGGATACTTTTTCTTTATCATGATTTTGGTAAGCTCATGATAATCGATGCAAAGGCGCATTGACACATCCTTCTTCTTGACGAAGAGGACTAGTGCACCCTATGGTGAAGCACTTGGGTGTATAAACCCTTTATCCAGATTCTCCTGTAGTTGTTTCTTTAGCCCCTCAAGCTCCCCAATAGACATTCTATAGAGAGTCTTGGATATTGGTAACACCCTAGGTATACGATAAATTTATAATTCAACATCTCTTCTAGGTGGAAGACCTGTCAATTACTTGGGAAACACTTCAGTGAATTCCCTCCCAATAAGCATGTATTCTAGGATGGTTTCCTCCTTAGACTCAATCATCTAAGCCTGATACGCAAGATCATAGGGTAGTAATATTTACACTTGAGATGATGGAGCTAAATAAGGTTCATCTTCCTCCTATAACTTGTAAAGAATCGGGGGTCGATTCTCTACATGGAGAGTGATTTCCCTCTGACAGAAATTTATGTTGGCTCTATATAAGGAAAGTAAATCCATGCCCAGAATTGCATCAAATTCTACCATAGGGAGTATGATGAGGTTTTTTAGGAAGTTAAATCAACATATTGTGATATTGGAGGAGTTATATTCATGGGATGCAAGGATTTTCCCCTTTTATGTACTCACCAAAATCTTCACTTCCATGATTTGTGGTGGTGTTGAGATTTTTCTATTAAACTTTCGAGATATAAAAGAATGCGTAGAACATGAATCAAAAAGTATGTTTTCTATTCTTGAATTAATCACTAGAGTACCTTTCACCACTTCGTTTTCGGGGTTCACTTCGGCAGTAGTGATGGAAAAACCTCGTCGTTGCTGCCTTGGAGGTTGTTGGTTGCCTCCAAAAATCCTTAGCATAGGGAACTTATGACAACCCTGATTTTATTACAAACTTAAACATGATTTATTATATAAAACTTCTCTTGATACAACAATGAAGATCGAGAGGTTTAGTTTCTTTGGGGCTTAGGATCATTACATAAAAACTTAAAACATGAAATACAACATCTTTATTGAAAACTTCATTTACATGACCACTACATTCCCTCATACTTAGCATTGCATGGGATAACCTGAGAACATGCATAAAAAAAGGGTGAGCTATAAAGCCCAGTAAGGAAGTACACATGGAATAATATGAGGAGTAAAATACATGTTAGGCAATAGGCATATCAATATAGCATAATAGAAACATGAAAATAAAGGCATGATAAAGCATGATAATCATAACATGGAAAAGTGGCAACAACACTTAACATGGAATTAGCATGAGCCAAGGCTCATTGCACATAGAGCATGAGTAAATCCTCATTACAGATAAAGCATGAGTAAAACCTCATTGCACTTTAATTATCATGATTCAACACTCATTGCACATGACATATCATGATATTATACTTTACCCAATGCATTGGAGCGCTATAAGGGCACACCCTTCTTAAACATTTCATTTCATGCATAAGTGTGCCACATGGATCATAAAACATAGATTCATAAAACATAATAATTTATTCCACTATAAAGGAATGTGGAATTAATACATGAAACATTATAATCAATAAGTAAATGTGCATAAAGGTGAATATCCTTGATGGAGAAATGGGAATGGTATTCATTACACAATGGAATTGGATTAGAAAATCAATGCGATTTCGGCAGCGTAACAGCGTGACATAAGAATTCATAGAAATGGTTGATGAGAGAGAAAGGGGTTCCTCATCGTATTTACATGTAATGGAAAGTAAGGAGGTCATATGTAGACATGTCGCAAAAATTGTAATGGAATTTAGATTCATGATACAAAAGTATTACTTGAATGTAAATGAGGAGAGAGAAGTTCCTTTCGGAATTTCGGCATAGTAACAGGTGTACATGGGAGGAATTTAATGAGAGAGAAAGGGGTCTCCCATCATTAAAACATAAATAGGGCAGTATGAGGGAGGTGAAAAACCATACCCCAACATTAATAATTGAAATTAAAAGGAAAAAACAACATAAAGAAAATTGGACAAATATGAGAAAGGAAGAAAAAACCCTTACTTGGAGGTGTGCTTCCAAAGGCTAGAAAAAGGATCGTGAGAGGATTATTGGGAGCTTGGGGAACCTTGGGAGGATTCTATAGAGAGTAGGGTAGATGTTGGACGAACTCCAAAGGCTTTGAGTGAGGAGGAAGTGGGATCTTGGGTGGGTTTATATAGTAAAGGTGAGGGAATTCATTATTATTTAGGTTTGAGACCCCTTACATTAAATTAATCCAAACCACAAACCATCCCATGGTTTTTTACAGTAGTTTTTGGAAAAGGGAAGAGAAAAAAAATATTTTTTATGGCCAAACTCCGAACTTCTTAAAATAATAGGGTTGCTTATGTGGTGGTGAGTCATACTCCCATGGAAATTAATTTAAAAAGACAAGGTGTTTAATAAGTCTTGAGGGGTCCATTAATGCTTTGAAAAGTAAGTCAAACAAACCCAAAATAAAATTATTTTAATGGTAAAACATATATTGGCCTAACATAAAGACTATAGTATTTTATTACATCACTATTGGGTCATTATGATGTCATAAAACACATTATATATTTAAACGGTAGTTAATTTTTACCCAAAAATTTGACTATCTCAGAAAATTATGAAAAATTCACCGTTGGATAATTTCAGCATCCTGATTCCAAAAATAACATTTATTTTACCTATATGATTTTCTAAATATGTTAATTTTTACTTTTAAAATAAAAACTGACATTTATCGAAAATTCACAGGTTTTGACAAAAATGGTTTTCAAATCTTAATAAAAATTATAATTGCATTCATACAATTATATGATAATTTATATATAATTAAATTAATCTAATAATAATAATAATATTTTAATAATATATTATTTAATTCAAAAATCCCTTACTTTAATAAAATATATTTCTTAATTAAATAATAAATAAAAACAGCATTTGTACTTTAAAAACTATTTACAATGTATCAATAATGACAAGAAATTATATTCATTATTATATAAAAAAATAATGTACAAGAACAAAGTACTATAGATTAGTTACATAACCCCTTAAAACAACCGCATAAGACCTAAGGGTAAGGTGTGCAATGGTGACAGACTCTTGGGGTGGCTTGGATAACATTTCTCGAGTGGTAATCTCTATCAACTTCCAATTTTCCAATAGACAGTCCCGTTAGATCTTGACATGATGAAGGTCAGATTGGGCTTGGTCAAGAGGGAAGCCCAAAGATTCCAAATCATTTCCGAGCTCCAACAAATGGGATTTGTATGGGGCAATTCAAATGGATGAGGCCATCACTTCCTTTGTTTGAGTAAATTTGGATTTGTTAAAGCCCAATATTTATACTAATCATGTGATCACTGTTCAACGACTATATTAGCAATGGTGAAAATTATTAACATAAAACCAAAGAAGTTGACCTTTTATATAAAAATAGAGATACATTTAATTAGATCAAGAGGTATTTTCATTAATTAAACTTTGGGTCGTTACAATATTCATCCCTTAAGAAATTTCACCCTCGAAATTTTCCTTTTACCACACTAAAACAGATGTGGGTAACTCAGCTTCATCATTTCCTCTAATTCCAATGTCGCTTCTTCAAACTTGTGGTTTCTCCACAACACCTTTACGAGGGGCGTTGTCTTATTTCATAGAACTTTTTATCTATGATCTATGATCTTCACTGGTTGGTCCTCATAAGAAAGATCATCTTCCAATTGGACCACCTCAGAAGAGAGTACATGTGAAGGGTCCGGTATGTACTTCCTTTAGAGGGATACATGAAAGACATCATGTAATTTGGCCATAGTAGTTGGAAGTTCTAGTCGATAGGCTGCAGCCCCGACACGATCAAGATTCTCGAAGGGGCCAATGTTCCTTGGACTTAACTTCCCTTTCTTTCCAAACCTTATGACCTTCTTCCACAGAGATATGCATAGAAAAACCATGTCTCCAACTTTAAACTCAAGGTCTCATCGACGATTATCTACATAACTCTTCTGTCAACTTTGGGATTCCTTGATATGCTGCTGAATGGTTTTCACCTTCTCCACCATTTCCTCGACCATTTCTGGTCCAAGTAGCTTACGTTCACTGACATCATCCCAACATGTCGGTGTTCTGCACCTTTTCCCATACAGGGCTTCATATGGTGCCATTTGTATGCTCGAGTGGAAACTGTTATTATAAGAGAACTCAACCAGTGGAAGATGTTGATCTCATCCTCCTTTAAAGTCCATTGAGCATGCTCTCAACATATCCTCAAGTGTTTGGATAGTCCACTTAGATTGGCCATCAGTTTGAGGATGATAGGCCGTATTGAAGTTCAGTTCAGTATTCAGAGCATGTTGAAGACTCTTCCAAAACATAGAGGTGAATCTTGGATCTTGGTCAGACACAATAGATAGTGGTACTCCATGCAACCTTACCACTTCCTTGATATATATCCACGCCAGTTGATCCAATGAGAGATCCTCCCGAATAGCAATGAAGTTTGAAGTCTTTGTAAGATAATCCACAACAACCCAGATTACATTGTTGCCTTTGGATGTCCTTGGAAGTCCGGTGACAAAGTCCATGGTGATGTTCTCATATTTCTATTCTGGTATGGGCAATGGTTGCATCATCCCCTTATAATTCTACCTCTCTGCCTTCACTTGCTGACACACCAGTCACTTTGATGTATATTCATCGATCTCCTTCTTCATATTATCCCACCAAAAGTTTTCTCGGAGATCTCGATACATCTTTGTGCTCCCTGGGTGAATAGAGAAATTTGAACAATGTGCATCATCCAAAAGTTCCTTCTTTAGCTCCGGACTTGATGGAACTCATATTATTTTCCCAAACCGCACAATTCCTTCTTCATTAACATTAAACTCTGAGGATTTACATTTTTCGATAGCTTCCACTTTTTCTTGAATTCCCACATCATCCTTTTGAGTATCCTTTATCCTTTCCAAAAGAGATGGTTGAGAAATCATTTGTGAAAGGATTGATGATGTTCCCTTCTCTATGATTCCCATTTCCCTCTTCATCAAGTATAAGAAGATTGGATCCTTCTCAATTCTCATCATTGATAGAATTGCTGGATCCTTTCTACTTAAGGCACCTGCCACCTTGTTCGCTTTCCCAGGGTGGTAATGGATTGAACAGTCATAATCCATGATGAGCTCTATCCATATTCTCTGGCGCATATTAATTTCTTTCTGTGTGAATATATATTTAAGACTCTTGTGGTTAGTATATATCTCACATTTCTCTCCATAGAGATAATGCTGCGAGATTTTCAAGGCAAAGATCACCGCCGCCAACTCCAGATCATGCGTTGGATAGTTTTTCTCATGGATTTTCAACTTCCTTGAGGCATAGGATATAACTTTATCATTATTCATCAGCACACAACCTAAGCCCTTCTTTGAAGCATCACTGAAAAAACAAAAAGTTCCCCACTTGTGGGTAAAGTGAGCATGGGTGCAGTGATAAGCCTCCTTTTTAACACCTTGACGCTTTCTTCGCATTCATCACTCCAAGAAAACTTTACTCCCTTTCGATTTATCTTGGTAGGAGGGTTGTACAATCATTGGAAATTTCTCACAAATCGTCGATAATATCCAGCTAACCCCAAGAAGCTATAGATATCTGTTACTGATGTTGCCCTCAGCCATCCCTCAATTGCATCTGTTTTGGAGGGATCCATAGATATCCCATTACTTGTGATGATATGGCCCAAGAATGATAATTCCTTCAACCAGAACTCACACTTGTTGTACTTTACATAGAGCTTCTCCTTGCGCAAAGTCTCCAGTACAGTTCTTAAATGCTTCTCATGATCCTCCTTGGTTTTGAAGTATATTATAATATCATCTATAAAGACTACCAAAAATCTATCTAGGTAATCTCTAAAGACTCTATTCATTAATTCCATGAAGATTGATAGAGCATTAGCGAGTTTTAAAGGCATTACTATGAATTCATAGTGCCCGTATCTTGTGCGAAAAGCAGTCTTGGGGATATCTTCCTTCTTCACCCTTACTTGATAATATCCCGACCGCAAGTCCACCTTGGATAAGTATTGTGATCCACAGAGCTGATCAAACAAGTCATCAATTCTTGGGAGAGGATACTTGTTCTTTAGCATGATTTTGTTAAGTTCGTGATAATTGATGAAAAGCCGCATTGACCCATCCTTCTTCTTGACGAAGAGGAATAGTGCACCCCATGGTGAAGCACTTGGGCATATAAACCCTTTATCTAGATTCTCCTGTAGTTGTTTCTTCAGCTCTTCAAGCTCTACAACAACCATTCTATATGGAGTCTTGGATATTGGAAAATCCCCGGGTATAAATTCAATTGAGAATTCAACATCTCTTCTAGGAGGAAGACCAGGAAGTTTCGCAGGAAACACTTCAGCGAATTCCCTCACAATAGACATTTCTTCAAGGATGGTTTCTTCCTAGGATTCAATCATCTGAGCCAGATACATGTGCTCATAAGGCAGTAATATCCATGTTTGAGATGATGGAGGTAAAGGAGATTCATCTTCCTCATTACACTTGTAATGAATCGGGGTCGATTCTCCATATGGAGTGTGTTTTCCCTCTCCTGACAATTTATGTTAGATCTATATAAGGAAAGCCAATCCATGCCAATAATTGCATCAAATTCCACCAGATGGAGTATGATGATATTTTCTGGGAAATTAAATCCACATATTATAACAGGGGAGGACTTATATTCATTGGATGCATTGATTTCCCCATTTTCCGTACTCACCGACATCTTCACTTCCATGATTTGTGGTGGTGTTGGGATTATTCTACAAAACATTCGAGATATAAAAGAATTCATAGAACCTGAATCAAAAAGTATGTTCTCTATTCTTGAATGAATAACTAGCGTACCTGTCACCACTTCGTTGTCGGGGTTCACTTCGGTAGAAGTGATGGAAAAAGCTCTTCCTTGCTACCTTGGAGGTTGTTGGTTGCCTCCGAAAACCCTTGGATTATGGCACTGATTTGAAAAATGACCCGGTTCTTTTCATTTGTAGCATTGAACAATGCGTTGAGGTTCGAACAAAGCATTACTCTCTTCTATCGCAGCTGCAGGTCTTTCTTACCGACAGTTAACAGCTAGGTTCCATTCTCTCCCACACCTGAAGCATTTACTCGTCCCCTTAAGGAAATTTTCAGGGTGCTTCTTTCCGCACTTTTTTAAGTAGGGTGATAGATCTTCTTAGCACCGTTGGATTTATCCATCGGGCCACCAGCATTGAATTCCACATTACGCTTCTTATCCCCATAATACCCCTGTGATTCTCCGATCTCCATTTCGACCTTGAGGGCACATCGGACAATTTCCACATAGATGTCGAAGTCACGGATCACCAATAGTTTCTGCAGGCTAGGCTTCAGCCCACTAAATAAGCGGTCAACTTTGCATTCGGGGGTAACGAAAAAGCTGGAAGCGTATCATGCAAGCCTTGTGAAGTTTGCCTCGTACGCTCCAACAGATTCTTCATCTTTTTTTCTTGAGGGAAAGTAAGTCCCTTTCCATCTTAAGCCAGAGGGTGCGCGGAAAATATTTATCGAAAAACATCTTCTAGAAATCCTTCCATTCCAACGCCTCGATCTACTCCTCAGGATTTGTATTTTTGATAAACTTCCACCATTGATCTGCTTCACCCTCCATATGATAAGCCTCCAGGAGAACCTTCTCTTGTTCAGAACATTAAAGGATGGAGAAGATCTTTTCAATGGAGTTGATCCATTGTTCAGCGATCATGGGATCAGATGATCCACTAAAAGTAGGAGGCCTTTGTCTCATGAAGCTCTCGATAACAACGTTTTCTTTCTTAGGGTGGGGGGGGGGGGGTTGAACGTTCCTCTTGACCTGTGTTTCTATTCAAAACTTGAGTTATCTGAGAGAGATGCGTGACAATGTTCGTGATTCCCGCTCCCATTGGATTGGATATCTCATTAGTACATCCATCACACTGATCTTCACAACAGTTGTTAGCCTGAGTCCTCCTATTACCAGCCATTGGATGGAATAAAAGGAAAGATAGGGGTAACACATAAAGGGTAATCCAGAGACAAAAGTTGATGACTTATAAATAAATATTTATTTCCTTAACTCATGAGGCTATAGGCTTCAATCTAGGCTTTTCATGATCTACCTTCTAACATATATTCTTAGGGGATTTTTTTTAATTCCCTTAATAAAGGTTCATACTAAGCTTGGGAATTTATCAAAACATATCCCTCGGGAGTGTCGTCACCAAGAGTGCAGCAAGGCTCATTGTCGTGCACAATTTCCCATTCAAGTCTAGCTCAAAGCGGTGTTTTTGGGTTTTACCCCTAGGATACATCTGTGCCAGAGCCGCCTCTACCTGCTCATATCTAGACATGGATGTATTTGTTTGATAACCCACTTACTCAATACTCAGAAAAACATAGGGATGTTTTTATTATACTTGGTCTTGTCTCTAAGGCTTTACTAGGGTTTTCTAATCCTAATCCAAAAAATAACTAAACCTATCCTTTGATACCAACTATGACAACCCTGCTTTTATTAAAAACCTAAACATGATTTATTACATAAAACTTATCTTGATACAACAAAGAATATAAAGAGGTTTAGTGTCTTTGTGTCTTAAGATCATTACATAAAAACTTAAAACATGAAATACAACATCTTTATTGAAAAATTACTTTACGTGACCACTACATTCCCTCGTACTTAGCATTGTATGGGATAACCTGAGGACATGCATAAAAAAGGGTGAGCTATAAATCCCAGTAAGGGAGTACACATGGAATAACATGAGGATTACAATACATGTTAGGAAATAGGCATATCAATAGAGAATAATAGAAACATGAACATAAAGGCATGATAAATCATGATAATCATAACATGGAAATGTGGAAACAACACTTAACATGGAATTAGCATGAGCCAAGGCTCATTGCACATAGAGCATGAGTAAATCCTCATTGCACCTAAATCACAAGTAAACCCTCATTGGACTTGAATTATCATGAGTCAACACTCATTGCACATGATGTATCATGATACAATACTTTACCCAATGTATTGGAGCGCTATAAGGGCCCACCCTTCTTAAACATTTCATTTCATGCATAAGTGTGCCACAAGGATCATAAAACATGGATTAATAAAACATAATCATTTATTCCATCGTAAAGGAATTTGGAATTCATAGATGAATCATTATAATCAATAAGTAAATGTGCATAAAGGTTAATACCCTTGATGGAGAAATGGTCATGATATTTACTACACAATGGCATTGGCTTAGAAAATCGGTGCGATTTTGGCAGCGTAACGGCGTGACATAAGAATTCCTAGAAATGTTTGATGAGTGAGAAAGAGCTTCCTCATCATATTTAAATGTAATGTATAGTAAGGAGGTCATATGGATACATTTCCCAACAATTTTAATGGAATTTAGATTCATGATACAAAAGTATTTCTTGAATGTAAATGAGGAGAGAGAAGTTCCTTTCGGAATTTCAACATAGTAACGGGTGTACATGGGAGGAATTTAATGAGAGAGGAAGGGGAATCCCATCATTAAAACATAAAGAGGGAATTATGAGGGAGGTGTTAAACCATACCCCAAAATTCATAATTGAAATTAAAAGGGAAAAACAACATAAAGAAAATTGGAAAAAATGAGAAAGGAAGAAAAAACCCTTACTCGGAAGTGTGCTTCCAAAGGCTAGAGAGAGGGTTTTGAGAGGCTTCTTGGGAGATTGGGGCACCTTGTGAGGATTATAAATAGAGTAGTAAATAGGTTTTATGAAATACAAAGGATTTTAGTGATGAGGAAGTGGGATCTTGGGTGGGTTTATATAGGAAATGTGAGGGAATTCTTTATTATTTGGGTTTGGGACCCCTTACATTAAATTAATCCAAACCACAAACCATCCCATGGTTTTTGCCTATGGTTTTTGGAAAAGGGAGTAGGAAAAAAATATTTTATAAGGCCAAAGTCCGAACTTCTTAAAATAATAGGGTTGCTTATGTGGAGGTGAGTCATACTCCCATGGAAATTAATTTAAAAAGACAAGGTGTTTAATTAGTCTTGAGGGGTCCATTAATGCTTTGCAAAGTAAGTCAAACAAACCCAAAATCACATAATTTTAATGGTAAAACATATATTGGCCGAACATAAAGATTATAGTTTTTTATTAAATCACTATTGGGTCATTATGATGTCATAAAACACATTATATATTTAAAGAGTAATTAATTTTTACCCAAAAATTTGACTGTCTCAGAAAATTATGAAAAATTCACTGTTGGATAATTTCAACTCCATGATTCCAAAAATATCATTTATTTTATGTAAATAATTTTATAAATATGTTAATTTTAACTTTTAAAATAAAAAATGACATTTATCGAAAATTCACGGGTTTTGACAAAAATGGTTTTCAAACCATAATAAAAATTATAATTGCATTCATACAATTATATGATCATTTATATATAATAAAATTAAACTAATAATAATAATAATAATATTTTATTAAAATATTATTCAATTAAAAAATCCCTTAATTTAATAAAATAGATTTCTTAATTAAATAATAACTAAAAACACCATTTTTTACTTTAAAAACTATTTACAATGTATCAATAATGACAAGAAATTATATTCATTATTATATACAAAAATAATTTACATGAACGTACTACTATTTATCAGTTACATAACCCCTTAAAACAACCACATAAGACCTAAGGGTAAGGTGTGCGATGGTGAAAGACTCTTGTGGTGGCTCGGATAACATTGCTCGAGTGGTAATCTCTATCAACTTCCAATTTTCCCATAGACGATCCCGTTAGAGCTTGACATGATGAATATTAGCTTCGGATTAGTCAAGAGAAAAGCCCAAGGATGCCACCTCTTTTCTAAGCTCCGAAAAATGGGCTTCATATGGGGAAATTCTACTGGATGAGGCCATCGCTTCCTTTTTCTGAGTAAATTTGGATTTGTTAAAGCCCTATATTTATACTAATCATGTGACCACTGTTCAATGACTATATTAGCAAAGGTAAAAATTCTTAACATAAAACCAAAGAAGTTGACATTTTATTTAAACATAAAGAGACATTTAATTATATCAAGAGGGATTTCAATTAATGAAACTTTGGGTCATTACAGAACTGATTTGCAAGATGCCCGGGTTCTTTGCAGTTGTAGAAATGAACCATGTGTCGAGGTTCAAACAAAGTGTTTCTCTCCTCCATTGCAGCCATGGGTCTTTCTTTCCAATATTTAATAGCTATATGACCTTCTCTTCCACACCTAAAGCATTTTCTCATCCCCTTAAGGATGTTTCTGGGGTGCTTCTTTCCGCACATTTGGAAAGTGGGGTGCCAGATCTTCTTAACACCATTGGATTTATCCATAGAACCACAAAAATTGAATTCCAACTTATGCTTCTTATCCCCATGATACCCCTGAGATTCCTTGATCTCCATTTTGACCTTGTGGGCACATTGGACAATTTCATCATAGCTGTCGAAGTCACGGATCACCAGTGCTTTCCATGGGCTAGGTTTCATCCGACCAAAGAAGCGGTTAACCATGAATTTCGGGGTAAAGAAAAATCTGAAGGCGTATCATGCAAGCCATGTGAAGTTTTACTCATACACTTCTATAGATTCGTCTTCTTTTTGCTTGAGTTCAAGGAAGTCCCTTTCCATCTTAAGCCAGATGGTGCACTGTAAATATTTATCGATAAATATCTTACGAAAAGCCTTCCATTCCAACGCCTCGATCTCCTCCTTAGGCTTCATATTTTTGATCAAAGTCCACCATTGATCAGTTTCACCCTCCATATGATAAGAATCCCAGAGAACCTTCTCTTGTTCAGAACATTTAAGGATGGAAAATATATTTTCAATGGAGTTGATCCATTGTTCAGTGATTGAGGGATTAGATGATTTATTAAAAGTAGGAGGCCTTTGTCTCATGAAGCTATCGACAACGACTTTTTCTTTCTTAGGGGGGTTGAACGTTCCTCTTGACCCATGTTTCTATTCAATTCTTGAGTTATCTGAGAGAGAAGGAGGACAATTTTCAGGATTCCTGCTACCATTGGATTGGGAATGTCATGAATACAGTCATCACATTGATCTTCACATCGGTTGTTAGCCCGAGTCCTCCTATTACTGGCCATTAGATGGAATAAAAGGAAATATTGGGGTAACACAAAAAGGGTAATCCAAGGAAAAAACTGATGACTTATAAATAAATTTTATTTCCTTAACATATGAATCTATTGGCTTGAGTCTATGTTATCCATGATCTACTTTCTAACATATATTCTTAGGGAATTTTTTGTCCCTTAATAATGGTTCATACTAAGCATGATAATTTACCAATGAATATCCCTCAGGAGTTTTGTAACCAAGAGTGCAGTAAGTCCCATTTTCGTGCACCAGTTCATGTTCGAGTCTATCTCAAAGCGGTGTTTTCGGGTTTTACCCCTAGGATACATTTGTGCCAGAGCTGCCTCTACCTGCTCATATCTAGATAGAGATATATTTTATTGATAAACCACTTACTAAATACTCAAAAAAAATTAGGGATGTTTTTATTATACTTAGTCTTGTCTCTAAGGATTTAATAGGGTTTTCTAATCCTAATCCAAAAAATAACTAAACCTATCCTCTGATACCAACTATGACAACACTACTTTTTATGACACAATTAAAAAAAATTTAGTACATAAAAAACACTTGATACAACATAGAAGATCGAGAGGTATAATGTCTTTGGGGATTAGGATCATTACATAAAAACTTAAAACATCAAACACAATATCTTTATTGAAAACTTCCTTTACATGACCACTACATTCCCTCGTACTTATCATTATATGAGATAACTTGAGGACATGAATAAGAAAAGGATGAGCTATAAATCCTAGTAAAGGAATAATCCTGGAATAAAACAAGGAGTACAATACATGTTAGACAATAGGAATATCAATAGAGCATAAGAGAAGCAT
This sequence comes from Viscum album, assembly GCA_963277665.1. Classification (NCBI taxonomy): domain Eukaryota; kingdom Viridiplantae; phylum Streptophyta; class Magnoliopsida; order Santalales; family Viscaceae; genus Viscum; species Viscum album. Next base: position 26,719,312 of record OY728156.1, read on the forward strand.
AAACATGAAAGAATGATGAATCATGATAATCATAACATGGAAATGTGGCAACAACACTTAACATGGAATTAGCATGATCCAAGGATCATTGGACATGGAGCATGAGTAAACTCTCATTGCACATGAATCACGAGTAAAAACTCATTGAACATGAATTATAATGATTCAACACCCATTTCACATGATGTATCGTGATACAATACTTCACCTAATTCATTTGAGCGCTATCAGGACTCACCCTTCTTAAACATTTCATTTCATGTAGAAGTGTGGCACATAGATCATAAAACATTGAATCATTCAACATAATCTTTTATTCCATGATAAAAGAATTTGGAATAAATACATGATACTATTTAAACAATAATAAAATGTGAATAATGTTTAATACCCTTGATAGAGAAATGGGCATGGTATTCACTACATAATGACTTTGGCTTGGAAAAGCACAGTGCAATTTCGGCAGCCTAACGACGTGACATAAGAACTCATAAATATGTTTTATGAGAGAGAAAATGGGTTTCTCATCATATTTACATGACATGGTAAGTAATGGGGTTATATAGATACATTTCCCAACAAATGTAATGGAATTTAGATTCATGATACAAAACAATTGCTTGAATGTAAATGAGGAGAGAGAAATTCCTTTCGGAATTTTGGCATAGTAATGGGTGTACATGAGAGAAATTTAATTAGAGAGAAAGGGGTATCCCATCATTAAAACATAAATAGAGAAGTATGGGGGAGGTGTGAAACCATAGCCCAATATTTATAATTGAAATTAAAAGCGAATAACAATTAAAATAATATTGAAAAAAAAGAGAAAGAAAGAAAAACCCTTACTTGGAAGTCTGCTTTCAAAGGCTTAAGAGAGGATTATTTGGATCTTGGGTAACATTGGGAGAATTATAGAGATATGAGAGAAGAGTTTGGATGAACTCCAAAGTATTTAAGTGAGGAGGAAGTGGGAGATTGGGTGGGTTTATATAAGAAAGGTGAGGGAATTCATTATTATTTAGGTTTGGGACACCTCACATTAAACTAATCCAAATCACAAACCAGCCCATGGTTTTTCCCCATGGTTTTTGGAAAAGGGAAGTGGAAAAAATGTTTTATAAGGCCAAAGTATGATATTCTTAAAATAATTGGGTTGCTTATGTGGAGGTGAGTCACACTCCCAAAGAAAACAATTTAAAAAGACAAAATGTTTAATAAGTCTTGAAGGGTCCACTAAAGCTTTTTAAAATTAATTAAACAAACCCAAAATCACATTATATTAATGGTAAAACATATATTGGCCGAAAATAAATTTTATAGTATTTTATTACATCACTATTGGGTCATTATGATATCATAAAACACATTACATATTTAAATGGTATTTAATTTTCAGCCATAAATTTTACTGTCTTAGAAAATTATGAAAAATTAATCATTGAATAATTTCTACATCCTGATTCAAGAAATAATATTCAATTTATATATATAATTTTTTAAATATTTTAATTTTCAATTTTAAAATAAAAACTGACATTTATAAAAAATTCATGGGTTTTTACAAAAAAGGCTTTCAAAACTGAATAAAAAATACAATTGCATTCATAAAATTATACGATCATTTATAATTGATTAAAATTAAATGAATAATAATAATAATATTTTATTTAAATATTATTTAATTAGAAAATCTATTAATTCATCAAAATAAATTTCTTAGTTGAACATTAACAAAAAATTCTATTTGTGCTTCAAAAACTATTTACAAGGTAACAATAAAATTAAAGTATATTCATTATTATATAAAAAAATAATGTACATAACCATAGTACTAGAGTCTTGTTACATAACCCCTTATAACACCCACATAATACCTAAGAGTAAGTTGTGTGATGGTGACAGACTCTTGGGGTGGCTCAGATAACATTTCTCTGGTGGTAATCTCTATCAACTTCCACTTCTCTCGTAGACGGTCCAACTCGAGCTTAGCATATTCAATCTCGGCTTGGGATTGGTCAAGAGCAAAGCCTAAAGACGAACCCTCCTTTCTGAGCTCTGACAAATGGGCTTCGTATGGGGCACATCTACTAGATGAGGCTATCGCTTCCTTTGTTTGAGTAAATTGCATTTGTTAAAGCCCTATATTTATTATAATCATGTGATCACTTTTCAACGAATATATTAACAACAGTCAAAATTATTAACATTATTTTAAAATCAAAAAACCGAAAACCAAAGAAGTTGACATTTTATATAAACTTTTTTTTAAAGAGACATTTAATTAGATCAAAAGAGACTTTCATTAATGAAATTTTGGGTCGTTACAGGAGGTAGCTCGAAGGTGGACAATAGACAAGGCGTACCACAAAGATGAGAATTTGAGAAAGGTATATACCCTTTAGGTAGGATACTTGGTTGGTGTTCATAGTATATAGAGACCCAATGCTTTATGTACATGGACATTACATTACTCTTGCGGAATACTTAATACATGACAAAAACAGATGCCCAAAGACCGTATTAGTTTAGTGTCTTTGGAAACATGGAATGCAATCTTCTAATCATGGTGAAAGATCTTCAACATCTCCCATAAAGATCTTCACCTTTGGTTTTCTTACCTAAAACCTTTAATTATATCCTGGGGAAATGAAACCATAAAAAGGGTGAGCTCAAATTCTCAGTAAGGTAAAGCATATAGAACATAAAACAATCCATAAACATTTGAATGCAAAAACTTGAACATAAAATCTAAACATCAAAATCTTGAGAAAAGACATAAATCATGGAAGTATGTAAGGAATATATCATAGAGGAACATAAATCATGATAAAATAGCATGCGAATAAAACATGTAATTGTGGAAAAACATTAAGCACATGATATGATTTCCATAGTACCCAAGGCATTACTGCCAAGTCCATCTCAGTGGACAATGTCCCTTTCTGAATCGAGTTCACTCCTCGTTCCAGCCCTGTAACACTAAACCAGATTAACTTACCATTCTAGCCACATCTATCTCATGAGATATAAATATTTACCCAATGCATTGGAGAGAGATATAGGTCCCACCAATCTCATAATGAAATCATTCTTTTATGTGCCACAAAATAAACATACATCATTCATAATAACCCAACGAATAAAATGGGTTTCATAAACATCATCCCATCATAAAATAATCCATATAAAATAAACGGATATAGTTTCATCATAAGAAAACTTTAAACATTTAAATAATAGATACATTATACTTGAAACATAAACATACTTAATAATGTCATCTTAAATGGAAAATATTTTTGATAAAACACTTGAAATGAATTCTTAAGGAAAATATCCTTTCTTTTTCAAAATCATTTTCTTTTCACAAAATGATTTGAAATTTTAAAAGAAAAAGACTTTAATTTAAATAATCATGAAATTGTTTAGAATAATCTTCATCAAAATAAGACGTTATAAAACTGTAAAAATCTGTTCACGCCGTATAAGTTAAAAATAACATTCTTCTCATACTTTTGTCGGAAAAGTCAAAAAGTTCCTTGTGTGGTAAACAAATGTAAGATTACTTTATTAACATGTGGAAAACATAAAAAATGGGTAAAATGAATTTAATAATACATGAAATTTTTTTTAGAAAACATGGGCATGGAAGATAACAATAACCTCAGTAAATACTTACGAATAAACAATCTCGGATAAAAACGAGATTGGAAAAGTTATCCCTTACCTTATGTCTGATATGCTTCGTTTGTATCTGAACCTACTGTATAATGATTTAAATAATGTCATTAACATATTAAATAATCATATTCATTGTTATGATATCATATATGGTTCACTTATGACATTATATTACCCTTTCTTTTGTAAATTCCATGTTAAAGCAGCGTTTTGGGTAAAATCGTTTCATTTATCATACGTGTTTTGACTTGTTGTTCTTGATATTATTACTTATATCCTGATTTACATAATTCCAAATTGTAAAAAATGATTTATATATAATATATATTCATCATATTCATATATATTTGATAGATCGATTAATGGAATGAAATACACCATTAATGGAGACAGTAGGTCGTACGTACGCAAGAACACTGTTTTCATTTCCTTATTAAATTGAATGGAATTAAGTAGATGGAATAAATATAAATATAAATATATATATATATATAAATAAATGAAGTATCATTATTATGTCATATATTTAATTATTATTCATTATGTATACTTTATAATCATTCATGAATGATTAACATGGAGAATGAATCTCATCGCGTCGTGGAGACGGTAGTCCGTACGTACGCATGAGCGATGATATCATTCCCATGATCATGGAATTATATTTAAGTGTATGTATAATATTTCAGAATCAATATAACTTTAATATAATCATATATATTTATTTATTTTTACCATTATACCCATCCAAGTAAGGTGGTGGTCAAAAATAGATTACACCACGACATGGAGACGGTATTCCGTATGTACGCACGCGCGGTGATTTCGTTTTCCGTATGAAGGATAGAAGGTGAAATAGGGTTGTTTAATATTTTTAATAATATATCAGTATATTAGTGACACTGATGTTATTAATTTATAGTGAAACAACTAAACAATAAGAATTAGAAGAAGAAGGAAACTTGAGAGAATCAGAAGAAAATATTACCTCTTCTTCGACGCACCTCCTTTAAGCTTCCTCTTAAGGAAGTAGAGTTGGTATTTTGAGAAGACACGAACCTCCTGAATGTTACTAGGTAATTGGAGAAGAGAAATGGTCAGGGTTTGGATGATATTAAAGGCTCAAAAGGGTGTGAAGAGAAGAGGGAAGGGGTGCCCTTTATATAAGGGAGGAGAGTGGCATATTTGGAAAAACTTAAAATATTATTTTATAATAAAGTCATATTCCATTTATAATAGTTCTAAATTGATTTATTTAGAAGAAAAAATGGGGATGGGTCTAAATCATCTCAATAAATAGGTTTTAGACAATTTTAGGTTACTATTTAACCTTATCTTATAGATTTAACTCTAAGTTAAATAATTTAACTTTTCTCGTGTCTTCTTGTTTTGTTACACTATATGGTTAATAAACATACTATAACAAGACAAACGAAACCCAAGTGGTTAATTATTAATATATATAACCTTATATAAGTCTTGTGGCCGAACCTTAGATTTTTAAAACTTTTATAACAACTAATAAAATAATATTTGTTTTAAAAACAATTTTATGTTAATTTTGACACTATTTGGTAATTGATTTTTGTGAAAATCATATCAGCACGAATAGTTCAAAAAAAATTTAATCAAATCAATAATAAAATGTCATATTAACCTACAAATTTAGTTTAATTCATAAAAAGTCTCAAATTACATTTATATGGGTATTTATAATATCAATTATTTTAATATTTCATTATTTAGATAATTAATACATCACCATTGTGTCATAAATAAATTAAATTATTTAAAGTCTAAAAATTATAAATAAACTACCATTAGGTAGTAAATCGTTTTAGCTTTCTAATGAATATTTATATTTGAATTTATATTATGTATAACCAAATATTAAAAATGTTTTAGTTATTAAACTTTGATTTTAACTATTTTAACTCTTTTTAAATAAAATAATAATAAATGTCCTAATCTAATCCAACTGGACCTAAATGATAATATTATATTGATAAGGTTGTTTTTGGTCTAATTATACTTATCCGATAGAATTAGAACATGTTTTATGGTAATAATAATATCATTTTTACCCCTAATTACCCTATTAACTTTTAACCGTGGTAAATAAAAGTAAAAAGTTACTATTCACCAAATATTATTTTTATCTTATTGACCCACATTTTACTCCTTGATATTAACTGTGTCTCTCAGATTTTTGAAATTCCACTTATAAAAGCGGTAAAATTAAGTTTTATATAAATTTTCAAATTCTCCTAGGAGGTGTGTAAAAGACGGTGAAAAGTTTAATAATTTTTTTATATATCTAAAAATATTATAAAATGAGTCCAATGAATTGCATTGAAATTATATAGGTATTATGTATCAATTTTTACCTAAAATAAATTTAAATAAAATAAATAATTATTTAAATAAAAAGTCGGTTTTTAAATAGTAACTCAGTGTTTTCACTATTCATCAAAAATTGAAAGTTTTCAAAAAAATACAAAAAATTCACCCTAGGCTAATTTCGATATTCCAAATATAAAAATGAAGTCTATTTTGAAAGATAAAATTTATAAAATTTCAAAAAGTGGGTATAACGGCTAGTTCATAATAATATTATAATAATATCTCATTTAGTGAAACTTGGTATTGCGTACTACACACGCTATCGAAGAAGGTCATGATTGCGTGTAATGCAATCCAAGTCAGGGCTGCAATAGTGAAATCCTTATTTAGGGTTGCGTATATAATAAAAAAACTTTTTATCATTTATACATTAAACAAAATCTATACTTAATGCTGTGTAGAATAATTTCCACAAAACAAACTTGAAATTGTGCATAACACGAGCCAAGAATAGTGTTGCGTATACTGCAAGCTAATACGGTGTTGCGTATAGTACAAGATAATCTTGGTGTAGTGTATAATAAAAGACATCAAATAAATTAAAAGTAATATATCTCATAAAATCTCAGGGTGTTACATTCTACCCCCCTTAAAATGAATTTCGCCCTAGAAATTTGTCGGGGTTCTAAATGGTTTATTACTTGAGAGTTTCTTTCATAGAAACCCACATCGTAAAAAGGAATACTAAAACTTACTTTTAAAAATGAATGTTATAATCACAATGTATTCCCAAAGTAACTCATCACTTGTGTTCCCACATAGGAGATCATAGGTGAAAATATGGATATGGAAGAGAAATCTAACCGTCATGTTCTGATGGAGAGTGATAGAGAACAGGGCTATGAAAAATATAACAGTCACAAATCCATAAAATTGTGATGATCTAAGGTACCATCTGATTCATCAGATATGAGAGAACTAGGAAAACATTTTTGGTTTTCAAGATCATTTCCCTAAAGTTGAAGAATTTTTGAATTAAAAGAAATACTTACTTGATTTTGGTACAATCTCAACGTTTCTTATGCCTTGAAAAATTTCCACTTCATCTATTAAATAAATGAAGTTGAATTTGTCTTTCACAAAGTGTTAGCAGAACATGCGATAGAATGATAGGTCATTCCATCTGTCTCAAACATAGGGTTAGAAAAAGTTACATAAGTCCATCTATGGTGAGATTAATTGGATATGGTTCCAAAATGGACTTATACTTCATCTATCATCCTGCTTAATAAAGTAAAACTAGTTTCTACTAACCAAGGACTTCCTGTAGGCCAGTGGTAGCAGATAAATGCCTGTCTCACTTCGGTTGTGGGTTCGATTCCCACAACCTTGTCCGATGCGACAGGTTGTTGCTCGTCCTATGGGTTGTCCTTTTTCTAAAACTACACTATTATAACAGTCCATAAATAGTATCGAAAAAAGTTCTATCCTTAAACAATTCTATCTGATGTCTAACTTAATCCATTCCAACCTTTAATCTCATCAAAAATACTTCTATCCAATCTTATAGTATAAAGAAAATGATTACTAGAAATGTCATTAACCAAGCATGTGAATACCATCATTTATCCCCCATATAAGATATAGCTTGCTGGCCAAATTCCAAACATGTGAATATCTTAATCATGTATTCTCTTGAAAAATAAATACCCATTGAACCTTAGTGAAAACCTGAATGCTGTCAAAACCTAACACTTTCCACATACCAAAATCCCAAAATTTCTATATACTCAAACCATGACATCACATTGTCGTTATATCAGCCATGAGCTCATCAATACTATAAACATCTCGTTATCCCCTTATCCCTTCATTATGAGCACATCATCTACATTCCAAAAATATATGAATTAACCTTTCATGGTTACTGGTACCATTCAACATATACTTTCAAATACTTTAGGAAAAACAATAGTGTAAGAATCCTTAGATGTGTCTTTATTTCATAGTACCATTACCTATACAACATAACTCTTGATAAACATAAATCATTCCACTACCTTCTTAAACCATTGACCAAGCTTCAACACTTCTTTCATATCATATATCATTTGTAGTCTCCTCATCATCATCCGCATAAATACTACCCATATGACCATGGTGATTCTCTTCATGAGATTTTTCCTTAGGGTATTGGTTTGTATAATGCCCATACATTCCACATTTAAAACATCTAATCATTTTTGATGTCGTAGCATTACCATTATCCTTCTCCATGGTGTTAACTGAACCTTTTCCTTTGCACTTATTGGATTTGTGCCCTTCTTTTCCGCACCCAAAATATCTTCCAGTTCCTTTGAAACATTCTCTTTGATGCCTCTTCCCACATGATTTACATGAGAGAAATTGATCATTCTTTCCTCTATGGTCATAATGAAACTCCATCTTTCTCTTATTAGTTGAGTCTGGAAACTTACCAGAGTTGAGATTATTGATCATATTATGGGATTTATGATTAGGAATAATAACGGTGTTTGGACTTCCAAATCCCCTTTCATTTGGTTGTTCATGAAGAATATCATTCCATTGTCCATCGTATCCTCCATTATCATGAATCTTCCTCTTTCCAGCCATTTTCTAAAACCCAAAAAGAATAGTTTGAGAGGAAAAAATCATGCTAGGGAAAACAACCTAATAAAGGGGGAGTTCTGTCAATATCTAACATCTAAGGTTAAATTCTAAGATCGTTACCTTAATTCTAGGACTATAACCTATACATATAATTATCCCTAGGGACATCCCTAGACATACCTTAGAAATATCTCTAGGGACTTCACTAAAGGTTTCACATCCTAGTTTCCAAAGATTAATAAAACCTTCGCTCTGATACCAACTGTAGAGACCCAAATATTGACGTACATGGACATTACATTAATTTTGAATAATACTTAATACATGACAAAAACAGACGCCCAAAGATCGTATTAGTTTAGTGTCTTTGGAAACTCGGAATATAATCTTATAATCATGGTGAAAGATCTTCAACATCTCCCATAAAGATCTTCAACTTTGGTTTTATTACATAAAACCTTTGTTTATATCCTAGGGAAAAGAAAACATAAAAAGGGTGAGCTCAAATGCTCATTAAGGGAAAGCATATAGAACATAAAACAATCTATAACCATTTGAATGCAAAAAATTGAACATAAAATCTAAACATAAAAATCTTGAGCAAAGAAATAAATCTTGGAAGTACGTAAGGCATATATCATAAAGTAACATCAATCATGATAAAATATAATGGGAATAAAACATGTAATTGTGGAAAACCATTAAGCACATTATATGATTTCTATAGTAGCCAAGGCATTGCGTCCAAGACCATCTTAGTGGACAAAGTCCCTTTCTGAATCGAGTTCACTCCTCATTCCAGTACTGTACCACTGAACCTGATTAACTTACCGTTCCATCCATGTTTATATCATGATATATAAATATTTTCCAAATGCATTGGAGGTAGATATAGGTCCCACCCATCTCATAATGAAATCATTCGTTTGTGTGCCACAAAATAAACATACATCATTCATAATAACCCAACGAATAAAATGGGTTTCATAAACATCATTCCATCATAACATAATCAATATAAAAGAAATTGAAATCATTTCATCATAAGAAAACTTAAACCATGTCAATAATAGATAAATTATACTTGAAACATAAACATACTTAATAATTTCATCTTAGATGGAAAATAGTTTTGATAAAACACTTGAAATGAATTCTTGAGGAAAATATCCTTTCTCTTTAAAAATAATTTTATTTTCACAAAATGAAATGAAATTTTAAAAGAAAAGGACTTTTTTTGAAATAATCATGAAATATTTTAGAATAAGCTTCATGAAAATAAGACGTTATAAAACTGTAAAATTCTGTTCACGCCGTATAAGTTAAAAATAACATTCTTCTTGTACTTTTGTCGGAAAAGACAAAAAGTTCTTCATGAGGTAAACAAATATAAGATTACTTTCATAACATGTGGTAAAATTAAAAAATGGGTAAAAATGAATTTAAACATACATGATTTTTTTAGAAAACATGGGCATGGAAGATAACAATAACCTTAGTAAATACTTACGAATAAACAGACTAGGATAAAAACGAGATTGGAAAAGTTATCCCTTACCTTATGTATGATATGCTTCGTATGTATCCGAACCTCCTGTATAATGATTTAAATAATGTCATAAACTTATTACAGAATCATATTCATTTTTATGATATCATATATGGTTCAATTATGACTTTATATTACCCATTCTTTTGTAAATTCCATGTTAAAGGAGTGTTTTGGGTAAAAAAGTTTCATTTATCGTACGTGTTTCGACTTGTTGTTCTTGATATTATTACTTATATTTTGACTTACTAAATTCCATAATGTAAAACATGATTTATATATAATATATATTCAACATATACATATATATATATGATAGATCGATTAATGCAATGAAATACACCGTTCATGGAGACGGTAGGCCGTACGTACGCATGAACGCTGGTTTCGTTTCTTTATTGAATTGAATGGAATTAAGTAGACGAAATACATATATATATATATATATACATAAATAAAGTATCATTATTATGTAATATATTTAATTATTATTCATTATATATACTTTATAATCATTCCTGAATGGTTAACATGGAGAATGAATCTCATCACGTCGTGGAGACGGTAGTCCGTACATACGCACAAGCGATGATATCATTCCCAAGATCGTGGAATTGTACTGAAGTGTATGTATAAAATTTCAGAATCAATATAACTTTAAAATAATTTTATATAGTTATTTATTTTCACCATTATACCCATCCAAGTAAGGTGGTGGTCGAAAACATATTACACCACGGCGTGGAGACGGTATTCCGTATGTATGCATGCACGGTGATTTCATTTTCCGTAGGAAGGATAGAAGGTGAAATAGTTTTGTTTCATATTTATAATAATATATAAGTTTATTATTGATACTGATGTTATTAATTTACAGTGAAACAACTAATGAAGAAGAAGTAGAAGAAGAAGGAAACTTGAGAGAATCAGAAGAAAATATTATCTCTTCTTCGACGCACCTCCTTTAAGCTTCCTCTTAAGGAAGTAGAGTTGGTCTTTTGAGAAGAACATAACCTCCTGAATGTTTCTAGGGAAGTGTATAAGATAAATGGGCAGGGGTTGTCCATGATTCAAGGTTCAAAAGTGTGTGAAGAGAAGATGGAAGGGGTGCCCTTTTTATAAGGGAGGAGAGGGGCATCTTTGGAAAAACATAAAATATTATTTTATAATAAAGTCATATTCGGTTTATAATAGCTCCAAATTGATTTATTCAGTATATAAAGTGGGTATGGGTCGAACTAATCTCAAAAAAAATGTTTTAGACAAGTTTAGGATACTATTTTAACCTTATCTTTTAGATTTAACTCTAAGTTAAATAATTTAAATTTTATCGTGTCTTCTTGTTTTCTTACACTATATGGTTAATAAACTTACTATAACAAGCCAAAAGAACCAAAAGTGGTTCATTATTAATATATATAACTTTGTCTAAGTCATGTTTCCGAACCATATATTTTTATGAATATTATAACAATTAATAATATAATATTTGTTTTAAAATCAATTTTATGTCAATTTTGACACTATTTGGTTATTGATTTTTTTGAAACTCAAATCAGCATGATTAGTTCAAAAAAAGTTATTAAATCAATAATAAAATGTCATATTAGACTATAAAATTAGTTTAATTCAAAAAAAATCTCAAATTACATTTATTTTTGTATTTATAATATCAATTATTTCAATATTTCATTATTTAGGTAATTACTGCATCACTATTGTGTCATAAATAAATTAAATTATTTAATGTCTAAAAATTATAAATAAAATACCATTAGGTAGGAAATCATTTTATCTTTATAATGAATATTTATAGTCTAATTTATATTATGTATACACCTATATTAAAAATGTTTTAGTTATTAAACATTGATTTTAACTATTTTAACACTTTTTTAAATAAAATAATAATAAATGTCCTAATCTAATAAAAGTGGACCTAAATGATAATATTATATTGATAAGGTTGTTTTTGGTCTAATTATACTTATGAAATAGAATTAGAACATGTGTTAGGGTAATAATAATATCATTTTTACCCTTAATTACCCTATTTACTTTTAACCGTGGTAAATAAAAGAAAAAAGTTACAATTCACAAAAAATTATTTTTATCTTATTGAACCGCATTTTACTCCTTGATATTAACCGTGTCTCTCGGATTTTCAAAATTCCACTCATAGAAGCGGTAAAATTATGTTTTATGTAAATTTTCAAATTCTCTTATGAGGTGGGTAAAAGACGGTGAAAAGTTCAATAAAATTTTTATATATCTAAAATTATTATAAAATGACTCCAATGAATTACATTGAACTTATATAGGTATTATGTATCAATTTTGACCTAAAATAAATTTAAATAAAATAAATAATTATTTAAATAAAAATTCAGTTTCTAAATAGTAACTTAGTGTTTTCACTATTCATCAAAAAATTGAATGTTTTCAGAAAAATAACAAAAATTCACCCTAGGCTAATTTCGATATTCCGAATCTAAAAATGAAGTCCATTTTGAAAGATAAAATTTATAAAATTTAAAAAAGTGGGTATAACGGCTAGTTCATAATAATATTATAATAATATCTCGTTTAGTGCAACTTTGTATTCCGTACTACACACGCTATCAAAGAAGGTCTTGATTGCGTGTAAAGAAGAAAAGTCAGGGCTGCGTGTAGTGAAAGCTCTGTTTAGTGTTTCTAATAACATAATCAAAACTTTTTTTCATTTATACATTAAACAAAATCTATACTTAATGTTATGTAGAATAATTTCCACAAAATGAACTTGAAATTGTGTATAACACGAGCCAAGAATAGTGTTGCATATACTACAAGCTAATACGGTGTTGCGTATAGTACAAGATAATCTTGGTCTAGTGTATAATAGAAGACATCAAATAAATTAAAAGTAATATATCTCATAAAATCTCGGGGTGTTACATTCTACCCCACTTAAAATGAATTTCAACCTCAGAATTTGTTGGGGTTATAAATGGTTTATTACTTGAGCGTTTCTTTCATAGAAACACACATCGTAAAAAGGAATACTAAAACTTACTTTTAAAAAATAATGTTAGAAACAAAACGGATACCCAAAGTAACTCATCCCTTATGTTCCCACATTGGATATCATAGGTGAAAATATGGATATGGAAGAGAAATATAACCATCAAGTTCTGATGGAGAGTGGTAGAGAACAGAGCTATGAAAAATCCAACAGTCACAAAGCCATAAAATTGTGATGATCTAAGGTACCATCTGATTCATCAGATATGAAAGCACTATGACAACATTTTTGTTTTTCAAGTTCATTTCCCTAAAGTTGAAGAATTTTTGAATTAAAAGAAATACTTACTTGATTTTGGTACAATCTCAATGTTGCTCGTTCCTTGAACAATTTCCACTTTATCTCTTAAAGAAATGAAGTTGAATTTTTCTTTCACGAAGTGTTAGAAGATCATGTGATAGAATGATAGGTCATTCCATATGTATCAAACATAGGGTTATAAAAAGTTACATAAGTCCATCCATGGTAAGATTAATTAGATATGGTTCTAAAATGGACATATACTTCGTCTATCATCCTGCTTAATAAAATAAAACTAGTTTCTACTAACCAGAGACTTCCTGTAGGCCAGTGGTAGGTGATAAAGGCTTGTCGCACTTCGGTTGTGGGTTCGATTCCCACAACCTTGTCTGAAGAGATGAGTTGTCGCTCATCCTATGGGTTGTCCTTTTTCCAAAACTACACTATTATAACAGTGCAGAAATAGTATCGAAAAATGTTCTAGCCTTAAACAATTCTATCTGATGTCCAACTTAATCCATTCCAACCTTTAAGCTCATCGAAAATACTTCTGTCCAATCTTATAGTATAAAAACAATTATTACCAGAAATGTCATCAACCAAGCATGTGAATACCATCATTTATCCCCCATATAAGATATATCTTGTTGGTCAAATTCCAAACATGTGAATACCTTAATCATGTATTCTCTTGAAAAATGAATACCCGTTGAACCTTAGTGAAAACATGAATGCTCCCAAAAGTGAACCCTTTCCACATACCAAAATCCCAAAATTTCTATATACTCAAACCATGATATCACATTGTCCTTATATCAGCCATGAACTCATCAATACTACAAAAAATCTCATTATCTCCTTATCCCTTCATTATGCACATATCATCTACATTCCAAAAATATATGAATTAACCTTTCTTGGTTACCAGTACCATTGAACATATACTTTCAAATTCATTAGAAAAAACAATAGTGTAAAAATCCTTAGATGTGTCTTTATTCCATAGTACCATTACCTATACAACATAACTCTTGATAATCAAAAATCATTCCACTACATTCTTAAACCATTGACCAAGATTCAACACTTCTTTCATCTCATATATCATTTGTAGTTTCGTCGTCATGATCCACATAAATACTACCCATATTACCATGCTGATTCTCTTCATGAGATTTTTCATTAGGGCATTGGTTTGCATAATGCCCATACATTCCACATTTAAAACATCTAATCATTGTTGATGTCATAGCAGTACTATTATCCTTCTCCATGGTGTTAACTAAACCTTTTCCTTTGCAGTTACTAGATTTGTGCCCTTCTTTTCCGAAACCAAAGCATCTTCCAGTTCCTTTGAAACATTCTCCTTGATGCCTATTCCCACATGATTTAGATGAGAGAAATTGAACTTTCTTTCCTCTATGATCATCATGAAACTCTATCTTTCTCTTATTAGTTGAGTCAGGAAACTTATCTGAGATGAGATTATTGATCATATTATGAGATTAATGATTAGGAATAATAACGATGTTTGGACTTCCAAATACCGTTTCATTTGGTTTTTCATGAAGAATATCATTTCATTGTCCATCATATCCTCCATTATCGTGAATCTTCCTGTTTCCAACCATTTACTAAAACCCAAAAAAAATAGTGTGAGAAGAAAAAATCATGCTAGGGAAAACAACATAATAAAGGGGAGTACCATCAATATCTAACATCTTAGGTTAAATTATAATATCGTTACCGTAATTCTAGGACTATAACCTATACATATACTTGTCCTTAGGGACATCCCTAGACATACCTTAGAAATATCTCTAGGGATTTTACTAAAGTTTTCGCGTCCTAGTTTCCAATGGTTAACTAAACCTTTGCTCTGATACCAACTGTAGAGACCCAAAGCTTGGTGTACATGGACATTATATTACTTTTGCGGAATACTTAATAAATGAAAAAAAACAGATGCCCAAAGACCGTATTAGTTTAGTGTCTTTGGAAACTCGGAACGTAATCTTCTAATCATGGTGAAAGATCTTCAACATCTCCCATAAAGATATTCACCTTTGGTTTTCTTACCTAAAACCTTTCTTTATATCCTGTGGAAAAGAAAACATAAAAAGGGTGAGCTCAAATGCTCTGTAAGGGAAATCATATAGAACATAATACAATCCATAATCATTTGAATGCAAAAACATGAACATAAAATCTAAACATCAAAATCTTGATCAAAGACATAAATCATGGAAGTATGTAAGGAATATATCATAAAGAAACATCAATCATGATAAAATAGCATGGGAATAAAACATTTAATTGTGGAAAACCATTAAGCACATGATATGATTTCCATAGTAGCTAAGCCATTGCTGCCAAGACCATCTTAGTGGACAAAGTCCCCTTCTGAATCGAGTTCACTCCTCGTTCCAGTACTGTAACACTGAACCTGATTAACTTACCATTCCGGCCATGTCTATCTCATGAGATATAAATCTTTACCCAATGCATTGGAGGGAGATATAGGTCCCACCCATCTCATAATGAAATCATTCTTTTGTGTGCCACAAAATAAACATACATCATTCATAATAACCCAATGAATAAAATGTGTTTCATAAACATCATCACATCATAAAATAATCCATATAAAATAAATGGATATCATTTCATCATAAGAAAAATTAAACCATTTAAATAATAGATACATTATACTTGAATCATAAACATACTTAATAATGTCATCTTATATGGAAAATAGTTTTGATAAAACACTTGAAATGAATTCTTGAGGAAAATATCCTTTCTTTTTCAAAATCATTTTCCTTTAAAAAAATTCAATGAAATTTTAAAATAAAGGACTTTTTTTTGGAATAATCATGAAATATTGTAGAATAATTTTAATGAAAAAATACATTATAAAACTGTAAAAATCCGTTCACGCCGTATAATTTAAAAATAATATTCTTCTCGTACTTTTGTCGGAAAAGTCAAAATGTTCCTCATGTGGTAAAAAAATGTAAGATTCCTTTCATAACATGTGGTAAAATTAAAAAATGGGAAAAATGAAACTTTAAACATACATGAAAACATTTTTATAAAACATGGGCATGGATGATAACAATAACCTCAGTAAATACTTACGAATAAACAATCTCGGATAAAAATGAGATTGGAAAAGTTATCTCTTACCTTATGTCTAATATGCTTCGTATGTATCCGAACATCCTGTATAATGATTTAAATAATGTCATAGACTTATTATAGAATCATATTCATTGTTATGATATCATATATGGTTCACTTATGACTTTATATTACCCGTTATTTTGTAAATTCCATGTTAAAGCAGCGTTTTGGGTAAAGTCGTTTCATTTATCGCACGTGTTTCGACTTGTTGTTCTTGATATTATTACTTATATATTGATTTAATTAATTCCAGAATTTAAAACATTATTTATATATAATATATATTCAGCATATACATATATATATGATAGATCGATTAATGGAATGAAATACAGTGTTCATGGAGATGGTAGGCCGTACGTACGCATGAACGCTGTTTTCCTTTCCTTATTGAATTGAATGGAATTAATTAGATGAAATATATATATATATACATAAATCCAGTATCATTATTATGTCATATATTTAATTATTATTCACTATATATACTTTATAATCATTAATGAATGGTTAACATGGAGAATGAAACTCATCGCGTCGTGGAGACGGTAGTCCATACGTACGCACGAGCGATGATATCATTCCCATGATCGTGGAATTTTATTGAAGTGTATGTATAATATTCAGAATCAATATCACTTTAAAATAATCATATATAGTTATTTATTTTCACCATTATACCCATCCAAGTAAGGTGGTGGTTGAAAACAGATTACACCACGGCGTGGAGACGGTATTCCGTACGTACGCACGCGCTGCGATTTCATTTTTCCGTAGAAAGGATAGAAGGTGAAATAGGGATATTTGATATTTATAATAATATATCAGTATATTATTGATACTGTTGTTATTAATTTATAGTGAAACAACTAAAGAAGAAGAATTAGAAGAAGGAGGAAACTTGAGAGAATCAGAAGAAAAGATTACCTCTTTTTCGACACACCTCCTTTAAG
Source organism: Viscum album (assembly GCA_963277665.1). Lineage (NCBI taxonomy): Eukaryota > Viridiplantae > Streptophyta > Magnoliopsida > Santalales > Viscaceae > Viscum > Viscum album. The sequence goes on from OY728156.1 coordinate 26,736,959, forward strand.
ATTCCTATTAAGGAAGTAGAGTTTGTCTTTTGAGAAGACAAGAACCTCCAAAATGTTTATAGGGAATTGGAGTAGAGAAATGGTCAGGGTTTGGCTGATCTTAAAGGCTCAAAAGTGTGTGAAGAGAAGAGGGAAGGGGTGCCCTTTTTATAAGGGAAGATAGGGGCATATTTGGAAAAGCTTAAAATATTATTTTATAATAAAGTCATATTCGATTTATAATAGCTCCAAATTGATTTATTTAGAATCTAAAGTGGGTACGGTTCGAAATACTCTCAACCAATAGGTTTTAGACAAGTTTATGTTACTATTTTAACCTTATCATTTAGATTTAACTCTAAGTTAAATAATTTAACTTTTATCGTGTCTTCTTGTTTTCTTACACTATATGGTTAATAAACGTCCTATAACAATCCAAAAGAACCCCAAGGGGTTCATTATTAATATATATAACTTTATATAAGTCATGTGGCTGAACCATATATTTTTATGAATATTATAACAATTAATAATATAATATTTGTTTTAAAAACTATTTTATGTCAATTTTGACACTATTTGGTAATTGATTTTTTTGAAACTAATATCAGCATGATTAGTTTGGAAAAAGTTAATTAAATCAATAATAACATATCATATTAACCAATAAAATTAGTGTAATTCAAAAAAACTCTCAAATCACAATTATTTGGGTATTTATAATATCAATTATTTTAATATTTTATTATTAAGGTAATTATTGCATCACCATTGTGTCATAAATAAATTAAATTATTTAATGTCAAAAAAATATTAATAAAATAACATTAGGTATGAAATCGTTTTATATTTCTAATGAATATTTATAGTCGAATTTATCTTATGTATAACCCTATATTAAAAATGTTTTAGTTATTTAACTTTGATTTTAACTATTTTAACTCCTTTTTAAATAAAATAATAATAAATGTCCTAATCTAATCCCAGTGGACCTAAATGATAATATTATATTGATAAGGTTGTTTTTGGTCTAATTATACTTATCAAATAGAATTATAACATGTGTTAGGGTAATAATAATATCATTTTTACCCTTAATTGCACTATTTACTTTTAACCATGGTAAATAAAAGTAAAAAGTTACTATTCACAAAAAATTATTTTTATCTTATTGAACAACATTTTACTCCTCAATATTAACCATGTCTCTTAGATTTTCAAAATTCTACTCATAGAAGCGGTAAAATTATGTTTTATGTAAATTTTCAAATTCTCCTAGGAGATGGGTAAAAGACGGTGAAAAGTTCAATAAAATATTTATATATATAAAATTATTATAAAATGACTCCAATGAATTACATTGAACTTATATAGGTATTATGTATCAATTTTGACCTAAAATAAATTTAAATAAAATAAATAATTATTTAAACAAAAAGTCGGGTTTTAAATAGTAACTCAGTGTTTTCACTATTCATCAAAAATTGAACGTTTTCAGAAAAATACCAAAAATTTACCCTAGGCTAATTTCAATATTCCGAATCTAAAAATGAAGTCAATTTTGAATGATAAAATTTATACTATTTTAAAAAGTGGGTATAACGGCTAGTTCATTATAATATTATAATAATATCTCGTTTAGTGAAACTTGGTATTGCGTACTACACACGCTATTGAAGAAGGTCTTGATTGCGTGTAATGCAAGCCAAGTCAGGGCTACTTGTAGTGAAAAGCTCTGTTTAGTGTTGCGTATAAAATAATCAAAACTTTTTTTCATTTATACATTAAACAAAATCTATACTTAATGCTGTGTAGAATAATTTCCACAAAACGAACATGAAGTTGTGTATAACACGAGCCAAGAATAGTGTTGCGTATACTGCAAGATAATACGGTGTTGCATATAGTACAATGTAATCTTGGTGTAGTGTATATTAGAAGACATAAAATAAATTAAAAGTAATGTATCTCATAAAGTCTCGGGGTGTTACATTCTACCACCCTTAAAATGAATTTCACCCTCAAACTTTTTCGGGGTTATAAATGGTTTATTACTTGAGAGTTTATTTCATAGAAACCCATATCATAAAAAGGAATACTAAAAATCAATTTTAAAAATGAATGTTAGAAAGAAAATGGATACCCAAAGTAACTCATCACTTGTGTTCCCACATAGGAGATCATAGGTTAAAATATGGATATAGAAGAGAAATCTAACCGTCAAAATCTGATGGAGAGTGGTAGAGAACAGGGCTATGAAAAATCCAACAGTCACAAAGCAAATAAAATTGTGATGATCTAATGTACCATCTGATTCATCAGATATGAGAGCACAAGACAACATTTTTGGTTTTCAAGATCGTTTCCCTAAAGTTGAAGAATTTTTGAATTAAAAGAAATACTTACTTGATTATAGTACAATATCAATGTTGCTCATGCCTCGAACAATCTCCACTTCATCTCATAAATAAATGAAGTTGAATTTGTCTTTCACGAAGTGTTAGCAGATCATACGATATAATGATAGGTCATTACATCTGTCTCAAACATAGGGTTAGAAAAAGTTACATAAGTCCATCCATGGTGAGATTAATCAGATATGGTTCCAAAATGGGATTATACTTCATCTATCATCCTGATTAATAAAACAAAACTAGTTTTTACTAACCAGGGGCTTCCTGTAGGCTAGTGGTAGGTGATAAAGGCCTGTCGCACTTCAGTTGTGGGTTCGATTCCCACAACCTTGTCTGACGTGACGGGTTGTCGCTCGTCCTATGGGTTGTCCTTTTTCTAAAACTACACTATTATAATAGTCCAGAAATATCATCAAAAAAAGTTCTGGCCTTAAACAATTCTATCTGATGTCCAACTTAATCCATTCCAACCTTTAAGCTCATCGAAAATACTTCTTTCCAATCTTATAGTATAAAGAAAATGATTACTAGAAATTCCATCAACCAAGCATGAGAATACCATCATTTATCCCCCATATAAGATATATCTTGTAGGTCAAATTCCAAACAAGTGAATACCTTAATCATGTATTATCTTGAAAAATGAATACCCATTGAACCTTAGTGAAAACATGAATGCTGTCAAAAGTTAACTCTTTCCATATACCAAAATCCCAAAATTTCTATATACTCAAACCATGATATCACATTGTCCTTATATGAGCCATGAGCTCATCAATACTACAAAACATCTCATTATCTCCTTATCCCTTCATTTTGCGCATATCATCTACATTCCAAAAATATATGAATTAACCTTTCATGGTTACCGGTACCATTCAACATATACTTTCAAATACTTTAGTAAAAACAATAGTGTAACAATCCTTAGATGTGTCTTTATTCCATAGTACCATTACCTATACAACATAAATCTTGATAAACCTAAATCATTCCACTACCTTCTTAAACCATTGACCAAGATTCAACACTTCTTTTATCTCATATATCATTTGTAGTCTCCTCGCCATCATCCACGTAAATACTACCCATATGACCATGCCGATTCTCTTCATGAGATTTTCCCTTAGAGAATTGGTTTGCATAATTCCCATACATTACACATTTAAAACATCCAATCATTGTTGATGTCTTACCATTACCATTATACTTCTCCATGGTGTTAACTGAACCTTTTCCTTTGCAGTTACTAGATTTGTGCCCTTCTTTTCCGCACCCAAAGCATCTTCCAGTTCCTTTGAAACATTATCCTTGATGCGTCTTCCTACATGATTTACATGAGATAAATTGAACTTTCTTTCATCTTTGATCATCATGAAACTCCATATTTCTCTTATTAGTTTGAGTCGAGAAACTTACCAGATTTGAGATTATTGATCATATTAGGAGATTGCTGATGAGGAATAATAACGATTTTTGGACCTCCAAATCCCGTTTCTTTTTGTTGTTCATGAAGAATATCATTCCATTGTCTATCATATCCTCCATTATTGTGAATCTTCCTGTTTCTAGCCATTTTCTAAAACCCAAAAAAGAATAGTGTGGGAGGAAAAAATCATGCTTGGGAAAACAACATAATAAAGGGTGAGTACCATCAATATATAACATCTTAGGTTAAATTCTAAGATCGTTACCGTAATTCTAGGACTATAACCTATACATATACTTATCCTTAGGGACATCCGTATACATACCTTAGAAATATCTCTAGGGATTTTACTAAAGTTTTCGCATCCTAGTTTTCAAAGGTTAACTAAACCTTTGCTATGATACCAACTGTAGAGACCCAAAGCTTGAAAAACATGGACATTACATTACTTTTTTTTTGGAATACTTAATACATGAAAAAAACAGACGCCCAAAGACCGTATTAGTTTAGTGTCTTTGGAAACTCGGAAAGTAATCTTCTAATCATGGTGAAAGATCTTCAACATCTCCCATAAAGATCTTCACCTTTGGTTTTCTTACCTAAAACCTTTATTTATATCCTATGGAAAAGAAAAAATAAAAATGGTGAGCTCAAATGCTCAGTAAGGTAAATCATATAGAACATAAAACAATCCATAATCATTTGAATGTAAATACTTGAACATAAAATCTAAACATCAAAATCTTGAGCAAAGACATAAATCTTGGAAGTACGTAAGGCATATATCATAAAGAAAAATCAATCATGATAATATAGCATGGGAATAAAACATGTAATGGTGGAAAACCATTAATCACATGATATGATTTCCATAGTATCCAAGGCATTGGTGCCAAGACCGTCTTAGTGGACAAAGTCCCTTTCAGAATCGATTTCACTCCTTGTTCTAGTGCTGTAACACTGAACCTGATTAACTTACCATTCTAGCCATGTCTATATCATGAGATATAAATCTTTACCCAATGCATTGGAGGGAGATATAGGTCCCACCCATCTCATAATGAAATCATTCTTTTGTGTGCCACAAAATAAACATACATCATTCATAATAACCCGACGAATAAAATGGGTTTCATAAACATCATCCCATCATAACATAATCAATATAAAAGAAATGGATATCATTTCATCATAAGAAAACTTAAACCATGTAAATAATAGATACATTATACTTGAAACATAAACATACTTAATAATGTCATCTTAGATGGAAAATAGTTTTGATAAAACACAAGAAAGGAATTCTTGAGGAAAATATCCTTTCTTTTTTGAAATCATTTTATTTTCACAAAATGTAATGAAATTTTAAAAGAAAAGGACTTTTGTTGAAATAATCATGAAATATTTTAGAATAAGATTCATTAAAATAAGACGTTATAAAACTGTTAAAATCCGTTTACACAGTATAAGTTAAAAATAACATTCTTCTCGTACTTTTGTTGGAAAAGTCAAAAAGGTCCTCCTGTGGTAAAAAAATGTAAGATTACTTTCATAACATGTGGTAAAATAAAAAAATGGGTAAAAAGGACTTTAGACATACATGAATTTTTTTTAGAAAACATGGGCATGGAAGATAACAATAACCTCAGTAAATACTGACGAATAAACAATCTCGGATAAAAACGATATTGGAAACGTTTTCCCTTACCTTATGTCCGATATACTTCGTATATATCTGAACCTCTTGTATAATGATTTAAATAATGTCATTGACTTATTATAGAATTTTATTAATTTTTATGATATTATATATGGTTCACTTATCACTTTATATTACCTGTTCTTTTTTAAATTCTATGTTAAAGCAGCGTTTTGGTTAAAATCGTTTCATTTATCGTACATGTTTCAACTTGTTGTTCTTGATATTATTACTTATATATTTATTTAATTAATTCCAGAATGTAAAAAATGATTTATATATAATATATATTCAGCATATACATATATATATGATAGATCTATTAATGGAATGAAATACACAGTTCATGGAGACGGTAGGTCGTACGTATGCATGAACGTTGTTTTTGTTTCCTTATTGAATTGAATGGAATTAAGTAGATGAAATACATATATATATATATACATAAATACAGTATCATTATTATGTCATATAGTTAATTATTATTCATTATATATACTTTATAATCATTCATGAATGGTTAACATGGAGAATGAATCTCATTGCGTTGTGGAGACGGTAGTCCGTACGTACGCACGAGTGATGATATCATTCCCATGATCGTGGAATTTTATTGAAGTGTATGTATAATATTTCAGAATCAATATAACTTTACTATAATCATAAATAGTTATTAATTTTCACCATTATACCCATCCAAGTAAGGTGGTAGTCGAAAACAGATTACACCATGGCGTGGAGACGGTATTCCGTACGTATGCTCGCGCGATGATTTCTTTTTTCGTAGGAAGGATATAAGGTTAAATAGGGTTGTTTAATATTTATAATAATATATAAGTATATTATTGATACTGTTGTTATTAATTTATAGTGAAACAACTAAAGAATAAGAAGTAGAATAAGAAGGAAACTTGAGAGAATCGGAAGAAAATATTACCTCTTCTTCGACGCACCTCCTTTAAGCTTCCTCTTAAGAAAGTAGAGTTGGTATTTTTAGAAGACCAGAACCTCAAAAATGTTTCTAGGGAAGTGTAGAAGATAAATGGTAAGGGTTTGGTCTAGATTAAAGGCTCAAAAGGGTGTTTAGAAAAGAGGGAAGGGGTGCCCTTTTTATAAGGGAGGAGAGGGGCATCTTTGGAAAAGCTTAAAATATTATTTTATAATAAAGTAATATTCGGTTTATAATAGATCCAAATTGATTTATTTAGAATATAAAGTGTGGATGGGTAGAAATAATCTCAACAAATAGGTTTTATACAAGTTTAGGTTACTATTTTAACCTTATCTTTTAGATTTAACTCTAAGTTAAACAATTTAACTTTTATCGTGTCTTCTTATTTTTTTAAACTATATGGTTAATAAACTTACTATAACAAGCCAAAATAACCTCAAGTGGTTCATTATTAATATATATAACTTTATCTAAGTCATGTGGGTGAACCATTTATTTTTAAGAATATTATAACAATTAATAATATAATATTTGTTTTAAAAACTATTTTATGTCAATTTTGACACTATTTGGTAATTGATTTTTGTGAAACTCATATCAGCATGATTAGTTCGAAAAAAGTTAATTAAATCAATACTAACATGTCATTTTAACCTATAAAATTATTTTAATTTATAAAAAGTTTCAAATTACATTTATTTGGGTATTTATAATATCAATTATTTTAATATTTCATTATTTAGGTAATTACTGCATCACCATTGTGTCTTAAATAAATTTAATTATTTATTGTCCAAAAATTAAAAATAAAATACCATCAAGTATGAAATAGTTTTATCTTTCTAATGAATATTTATAGTTGAATTTATCTTATGTATAAACCTATATTAAAAAAGTTTTAGTTATTAACCTTTGATTTTAACTATTTTAACTCTTTTTTAAATAAAATAATAATAAATGTCCAAATCTAATCCAAGTGGACCTAAATGATAATATTATATTCCTAAGGTTGTTTTTGGTCGAATTATACATATCCAATAGAATTATAACATGTGTTAGGGGAATAATAATATCATTTTTACCCTTAATTACCCTATTTACTTTTAACCGTGGTAAATAAAAGTAAAAAGTTACTATTCACAAAATTATTTTTATCTTATTGAACCACATTTTAGTCCATGATGTTAACCATGTCTCTCGGGTTTTTGAAATTCCACTCACAGAAGTGGTAAAATTATGTTTTATGTAAATTTTCAAATTCTTCTAGGAGGTGGGTAAAAGACGGTGAAAAGTTAAATAAAATTTTTATATATCTAAAATTATTATAAAATGACCCCAATGAATTAAATTGAACTTATATAGGTATTATGTATAAAGTTTTACCAAAAATAAATTTAAATAAATTATATAATTATTTAAATAAAAAGATGGTTTTTAAATAGTAACCCAGTGTTTTCACTATTCCTAAAAAAGTGAATGTTTTCAGAAAAATACCAAAAAATCACCGTAGGCTAATTTCGATATTTCGAATCTAAAAAATGAAGTCCATTTTGAATGATAAATTTTATAAAATTTAAAAAATTTGTTATAACGGCTAGTTCATAATATTATAATAATAATATATTGTTCAGTGAAACTTGGTATTGCATACTACACATGCTATTGAAGAAGGTCTTGATTGCGTGTAATTCAAGCCAAGTCAGGGTTGTGTGTAGTGAAAGCTCTGTTTAGTGTTGCATATAACATAATCAAAACTTTTTTTCATTTATACATTAAAAAAAATCTATACTTAATGTTGGGTAGAATAATTTCACAAAACAAACTTGAAATTGTGTATAACACGAGCCAAGAATAGTGTTGCGTATACTGTAAGATAATATGGTGTTGCGTACAGTACAAACTAATATTTGTGTAGTGTATAATAGAAGACATAAAATAAATTTAAAGTAATATATCTCATAAAATCTCTGGGTGTTACACAGGAGCTGTTCCAGCTTACTTGTACTTTTCAGTTTTCCTGTACTTTCCCAATGGGATTGTATTCCGGCACCTTTTTCTTACTATACTCACACTTTTACTACACAGTTTACTCATGTTCGTAATTTACTATGTGCTTGGTTGCATGTGTTTACTGGATATAAAGGCAATGCCTTCCCAATTCTAGGGAATACGCCGTCGGTTCTAGTCGCCAACCCCTGGCCTATGGAAGGTTGGCTTGGGGTAGTCACGACATGGGCCATGGGGGACAGGTTATGACAAATTGGTATCAGAGAATTCAATTCTACCATATAACATTGGACTCTAATAATTTTAATGGAATTAATATTAAGTTTAGTTAGTGTGGTTATCAGTTTAGGGAATGCAGTGTTTGTGCATCGGTCGACATATCTATACACTGGGACCTTGACTTATTATTTATGACTAAGTGCATGAAAACACTGATTGCGTTTGTGTTTTGAAAAGTTTTCTTTTGTTTTCTTAAGTCAGATCACTAGGTATGACTAAATGACCATGGCACACCTATTCCTTATTAGAATTCCACTATGCATACAACTATCTTGGATTCCTGAGAGATTACACGATGACTGCCCACCGGGCGATGAGGGTCCAGTACAAGGCTCTCTTACTATGTTGGAACCTTCGGGTGGTGTACCAATAACACCACCACCCACTGGGCAGCAGATACCACCAGCCACACTGGCGGATAGTGCATGCCAACTGAGTGCATTGCATGAGTTCCAGCAACATAGGCCTCAAAGATTTTGAGGTGAGACAGTTTCCCACGTAGCTGAGGGCTGGATGGAGGCGGTTTGTAGAGTTTTCCGCCTAGTTGAGACACCTGTAGAGAAGATGGAGATCATAGCTATTAGAATTTTTTAGTGAGTGACCATGAGGATGGTTTTCATAGTGATGAGGCTTCGATACATGGACCGTTACCCGAGATAGTACCTTTGGGTTGTGTGTCATCTATATCACTACCTATTGGTCAATAGTTACAACCAGAAGTATCTGTAGAGGACACATATAGGCTTAGTGCCTTATGCACGATTCAACATCAAATACCCCTTAGGTTCCGAGGTGAGCCTGACTCACAGGCAGATGAGGACTGACTTGTGGAGGTGCCTGATAGTTCTCTAGAGCTTCTACAGCTCGGTAGGACGACATGTCGGTAGCTAGGTATTCATTGAGGCATACCGATCATTCCTGGTACTCAATGAATATGATACAATCAGTGCTTTAGGGATCATAATTTCGAGCATAATGTGTTTAAGGAAATCCGAGATAGCACTATTCCTCTTTGAATTCCTACTTATGTTGGGGTTCTAGAGAGTACCTTTGTGGTTTAATGTTCTATGGCTAAGTGGATATAGCTAGTGAATGATAGTAGTGGTAAAACATGAAACTGGCACTAGTCTTAGAGAATTGGGCGTCTAAAGATGTTTCGGGAAGAAGAAGTGTTAGGGATAGATGAATCTATAGGGATGTAGATATGGAAGTAGAGCCAGGGGAGTAGCATGAGGTGGTGTACATTTCAACATATTATAACCACCCCCCTTTGTGGTCCCCACTTGGCTCAGGGAGCTAGAGGGAAGGGGAAGGGAGTTGCTGCAGGGGCCAAAGAGTGTGGCACAAGGACTCCAAGAATGATTAGAGGTACAGTCTGTGTCTACTACTAGCTGCCATATCAATAGAAATAGGTACCAATAGTTCCTTCCTTCCATGAATCTTGTTCAAGACCTAGAGTTTCCAGTTAAATCGTTGACTTGACCCTCACATCTTGAGATTCCTTAGGGAGGAGACTCGATAATCACACTTATGAAGATGGTGTGATATGACCCTTGAGGTGAGAGTTTCAGTTGGAACCTCTTGGTGGAAGTTTTAAGGCCTTACGACGTTGGTTTGGGTATGGACTGGGCATCCACAGTTCATACTCAGATTGACTATATTAGGAAAATAGGTTGTGGTTTCTCTACAATGTTGGACTAGGGTTTTCCTTGGTTGGTGAAAAGGAATCCCAGGCAGCATAGGATGGACTCATTCATAAGAGGGTGTAGTCGATCACTCATGAGTCGGCTAGACATACCCTTATGGTTGTAGGAGTTTTGAGTTTTCAGTTCCAAACAGGAGTGGTAGAGAATTGGGACATAGTTTTAAAAGATGTTCCCATGATTAACTCCCCAAAGGGAGAGCAATGTCTACTTTGGATAGGTACTACTGAAAATTTGTACCCAACTTCCCTAGGGTAGTGGTACCCTTGAGAGCTATGACAAAAAAGGGGGAGCCATTCTTGTGGACGGAGAAGTTTCAGCAGATCTTTCTGAAGTTGAGAAAGATACTAACAAGTAGAACTACACTACCCATGAACTGGAGTTAGCAGTAGTGGTCTTGGCACTGAAGGTGAGGTGGAATTACTTGATGGGAGAACATTTTATAGTTTACTCAGACCACAAGAGTCTTGGGTATATCTTCACTCAGTAGGACCTGAACCTGAGACAACGATGTTGGATCGAGTTCCTCCAAGACTATGAATTCAAGACAGTCTATACACCTGGGAAGAGGAATGTTGTAGAAGATGCACCCAGCAGGAGATATAGTATATAACTTCTAGGTGAGGTGACAGAGTAGCTGGATTCTTTACGGATATCCATTGTGGACTATTATGGAGCAGTTATTCTTCAATCTCTCACAGCCACTCCCCCACTTCTTCAGTAAGTCAGGGAGGAATAGAGTGGGGACACTTAATGTGAGGATTGACATGTTTAGATATCCTCAGGGCAGGCACCTGATGGATTTTCTGATGGTGGGGAGCACGTCGACCTCTTCAGAGGATATACTATGGCACCATGACCTTCAACATCTGTACTGGTGGATAGGGATGAAGAAATTAGTGGAATATTTTGTATCATGATTCCACACTTGTTAGCATGTGAAAAATTCTCAGATCCAACATAATTCTTATGATGAGATGAGACAGAGACCTCTGGAGTTTGAGGATGGTGACCACATCTTTCTATGAGTCTCACCTCGATGAAGTTTGCGGAGATTTGGCTGGGGAAACAAGTTATCTTTGAGGTTCATTGGACTCTTCCTGGTCCTCAGCAGAGTTGGAGAGGTGGCTTAAAGCCTAGAACTACCCCCTCAATTGCACCGAGTGCACGATGTCTTCCACGTATTCCAACTCAGGAGATACGTGCACGAACCATCTCACGTCATCGACCACAAAAGCTAGACATCGAGGATAGGGTGACATTTTCTAAGGTTCCAATAGAGATTAAGGATCGATAGGAGGGAGTCCTTCATGGGTGATCGATACCTTTGGTGCATGTGCATTGGTAGCATGAGAACCTTTAGGAGAGCACATGGGAACATGAGGCTCAGATATGTTCTCAGTACCCCACTTGTTTCCCTAGTTTTTGTGAAGTGGCATTCGGGGATGAAAATCATATTTGGTGGGGAGAATGTAATGACCTAGAAATTCCATGTATTTTTTTATTTATATGGGAATTTTACGAGTCCTCAAAAATTTAAATCGCATGATTTTGAGGTCTGGTGTGCTCAGAATGAATTTCTGAACTATTTTCCGGGTACGTTCAGTAAACATGGAAGCATGGTTTTGTATCTTTTTAACCGGTGCTTGGAATTGAAATTAGAGAACACCATTGAACTCACAGCACTGGTATTTGCTTCATGAGACCTTCACCTCGACCGTAGTAGGTCAAGGGGGAGGGGTAGTTTTTGAGTTTTTCATGAAAGAATAAAATAAAGTAAAAATGTTTAACATTTTTATTTTTGAAACTTCTATACATGGGTTAAGAAGGTGGGGACCACACGAACTAGAAAACCCCCAATTTGAATTCAAAATTGGTGGGGAACACCCAACTCTTAAACTCCTCTCCTTTAATGGGAGATGACTCTTGAACTTCCTCCCATTACTTAATTATGCCAATGTGGTATAATTAATTTTCCAACAATTAATAGTGCAAAAAGTGAAATTGATAAACTTAATTTAATTTGGTGGGCTCCTCATTTTATCCTTGAGAGAAATAGTTGGAAAAGGTAGAAGATTGGGAGAACTTTGGAGGAACTAATTATCCAACGAAGAAGGCTTCTCCAACGAAGAATGCTTCTTCAATGAGGAACACACCATCTTCTCCAACAAAGAATGCGCCACCTCTAGCGTGGGACGTCTTCAACTACGATGAAATGACATCCGTACTTCCTTCCTCTCTGATGTCAACAAACCTTTGAGGTAGGGGTCTTGTTATTCTTTATGTTTTAAGTCAAATTAATCATCTTGATTCATTTACTACCGAAAAAATGTGGAGGAAGTGGGCCAAAAGAACACGTCCCCATACCACCGCCATTCTTGATGGTTGGTGTTTTCTTTGCGATGGAGGAGGATGACAACCGACATCAGAGGGACATGAGAATAGGGGCTTGAATCGCGGCCTTCCATGATGAAGGTGATGGCGTGACCTCACCAACCAAAAGAGGAGAACCGCGGCCTTGTGTTACGGTGATGAGAGACAGGGGACCGGCTAGCAGCCGACCGCCAGCGAAGGCACAATGTGTGATAGCTCCACGCAGAGAGGACAACTGTCCTTCTGGCCAACCATAGTGAACCGCTGCATCGTGGAGCCTCACCGCACATCGTTTTTCCCAGGAAGAGCCATATAGTGCGGGCTGGAACAAGCAGGTCGGGCCGGGTTGACCCAAACTGGGTCAGCCTGGTGGGTTGGGCTAGGTCGGTCTGACCAATTCAGAACGGACCTGGACCAGTTTTGACAAATTCTATACTCTTGGTCGTAACATTGGAACCGGGTATCCATTTGAAGAACCGTTTTTGGAATTTGAAACCTTGGAGGGAGAGGATCCCTTTGGTATACCCCACTAAAGATTTGGATAAAGTTGGGGTATAGTCGGTTTGGATCGAGCACGAATCCAACTGGACCCTCGGGACTAAAAGGCTAATAACTTACAGACCGATTATCTGATTGATGCATTTTCTATTGCGTTGAGACCCCTATGACATGGAAGTCATTTGGGATACTTCTTCATGGGAATTAATGAAAGTTGGAGTATCAACCAGTGGCTTGAGGAGTGGACCCTCCTGACGAAAATAGAGCTTAGTGCGGGAACCCTGTAGCTGGATGTGACAATGTACTAGGATCCTGTGTGGGTTTGATGATGTACTGATGATGTACTAGGATCCTTTGTGGATTTGAAGACGTACTGATGATGTACTACGATCCTGTGTGGGTCTGACGATGTACTAATGAAGTACTAGGATCATGTGTGGGTATGACGACGTACTGATGATGTATTAGGATCCTGTGTGGGTCTGAAGATGTACTGATGATATACTTGGATCCTGTGTGGTTCTGAAGACATACTGATGATGTAATAGGATCCTATGTGGTCTGAAGGCTCACTAATGATGTACTAGGATTCTGTGTGGGTCTAATGACATTCAGACGATGTACTAGGATCCTGTGTGGGTCTGACGACATACTGATGACGTACTAGGATCCTGTGTGGCCCTGACGACATACAGATGACATACTAGGATCTTGTGTGGGTCAGATGACATACTGAAAATGTATTTGCACCCTGTGTGCATCTGACGATGTACTAGGATCCTGTGTGGGTCAGAAGACGTACTGACGATATACTAGGATCTTGTGTGGGTCTAACGATGTACTGACAATGCACTAGGATCATGTGTTGGTCTGATGATGTACTGATGATGTACTATGATCTTGTGTGGGTTTGAATATGTAATTGAGATGTACTAGGATCCTGTGTTGGTTTGACGATGTACTGATGGTGTACTATGAGTCTGTGTGGGTCTGACGACGTACTGACAATGTACTAGGATCCTATGTGGGTATGACGATGTACTAACGATGTACTAGGATCCTGTGTGGGTCTACTGATGTACTGACGATGTACTATGATCCTGCGTGGGTCTGAAAATGTACTGACGATGTACTAGGATCATGTGTGGGGCTAATAACGTACTGAAGATGTACTAGGATCCTGTGTGGGTCTGTTGATGTATTGATGATGTACTAGGATCTTGTGTGGGTATGACGATGTACTGACGATGTACTTGGAGCCTGTGTGGGTCTGATGATGTACTAGGATCTTTTGTGGGTCTCATGAGGTACTAGGATCCTGTGTTAGTCTGATGATGTAATACGATCCTTTTTGGGTCTGATGATGATTTAGGATCCTTCATGGGTCGACCTCTTCATAGTGTAAGATGAATTAGTAGTTACATCTAATCATCTATACTACTGTACCTAAGTTATACCTGGTGTGAGCTATGTCCGTACCTATGTGCTACTTTCCTTTGTGGAAATACTTTGGTGGCATTCTTTTGTGTGGCGTACCTATGTGGTACTTACCTTCGTGGTACTCCTTCCTTTGTGGAACAATTGAGCTTGGGATTTTGAGTTGGACTCTGTGTTTCCTCATGATTGAGATGGGAATACTTGAAAACTTATGTATTTGTATGGTCATATAACTAAGTAGGGTTTTCAGTTTATTTCATAATTTTTGGTTTATTCTTTGTGGATTTTGTGAGACCTTGAGGGTCTCAGGGTCCCTACTGAGTATCGTTATACTCACCCCTGCATGGGATATACCTGCACCTTGTTGTGTTTGGTGCAGATGACGGACAATGTTGACTAAAGACGAGGGTAACAAGACTGGAGGTATCTCGAAGGTGGACATTAAACAAGGAGTACCACCGAAAGGACCATTATAGAGCTGTATCTACCCATCAGGTAGGATCCTTGGCAAGTGTTCACAGGAGCTGTTCAAGTTTACTTGTAATTTTTAGTTTTCCTATAATTTTCAGTTGATCTTGTATTCTGGACCCTTTTGCTTACTATACTCACACTTTTACTATACAATTTACTCATGTTCATAATTTTATGTGTGCATGGTTTCATGTGTTTACAGGATATAAAGGTAATGCCTTCCCAATTTTAGGGAATATGCCTTTGGTTCTAGTTGCCAACCCCAGGCCTATGGAAGGCAGGATTGGGGTAGTCACGACACGGGCCTCAAAAGATGGGTTGTGAAATATATATCCAAATTTTAGCACTTTTATTCTTCCCAAAATACAAACTATAGTGTATTTAAGAGGTTATTTGAAGGAGGTTTCCTAAAGAGAAGGTAATCATTATAATACAGCTCTTTCTTTTTGTTTCTTATTTTAAAACTTTCAATTATGATTTAAAATTTACAATATAATAACACAAGTATATATAATATAATTATATATTATCATATTTATGGAATAATATTTATCCATATCCTTTCCCATCAATTTAGAAACAAATCCATTGCTCGTGCATACAGATGAGTACTGCCTTACGAACTGATGTAATTTGTTTTCCATCATCGATTCCCATGGATAGTCATAATGATAAAAATAATAAATATATATAGTAAAAAAGACATGATATTAATTATGTTAAATTAATATACTATCTAAAATTTTACCCTTTTACCTATTAATTCAATGATATCATCGCTCATGTGTATGTATGACCTACCGTCTCCATGAATCGATGCAATTCAATTTCTATATACAAAATTCAAAAATTGTTCTAAAAATATAAATAATGAGTAAATAATATTTTTATAACATTAATATAATTTTGGATATGATGTAACTATATCCTGTACATAAGAACCAAAACATTTAGGATAAAATAAGCACGATAAACCCTGGCAATTTACTCCTTAAATAATAGTAATAATAAAAGACTGTTAATGAACAAGTAATAAGATGTAATAAGAGGATCATAGATGATATTATAAATATGAATATGGCTATTATATAAATTAATAACATCTTTGAAAATATTATATAGTAGGTTAAAATAATTTCTACAAAAGGAAAGTGTGAGGTAAGGGATTTTATCCCAATTTCCATTCCATTGAGATATATTTGTTAATATTCACTGATTCCCTTATATATAGTGTTTATACATTCCTTTATATACATTTAACTTAAATAAATATTAATTCATGATGGATATTTTTTCAATTCAAGTTTATTTTTTATTGGGGTTATAAATTAAAATCTATTGAAGGGGGGAGAATCTATTTTAAAATCTCACTTTCTATTGAGATTTCTTTCACTTTATTCTGAGATTAATTTCACTTTAATTAAAGGAATATTATCATTTATTATTTATAATAACCAATAAATTTATTATCAAACACTTATTTAAAGAGTTTTTTATAGTTTTTTTAAAAAATTTCCTTTTTGTTACTTTAATCATGTAAATAAAATTTTAAAATAAAACTGATTTGATTTATTTTTAAAAAGGACATATTTTTCTTCCATTGAGAATGATTTTCTAATTTTTCTTTAAAAATATATTTATTTAATCAAGAATATTTTATTGGGAATTTAATTTCATCAATTAATTATAAAAAATTATTTTAAAGGAATATTTCTACTATTTTTAAATGGCTATTTTCAACAAAAAAATTGAAAAGAATGTTTTTAATGTATACAGTGATAACATACTTCCCCAACGCCATAACTATTTTATAAAATGTATCTTATTCTAAAAATTTTCAATGTTTAAAAAAAATATTTTATGAAATATAATTTTAATATTTTAATTCCATTCCCTTTATTCTTCTTAAGGACATAATTTTCTTGGAAAACCTATATTACTAATGATATTATGGTCACCGCTTATCCCATGATTATTTTTTTGATTGTAAAATTTATCTTGAGAAAATTACATTCATATGATAATTTTTTTATTAGAAATTATTTTTATCTAAGATATCTATATATTTTTATGATGGATATGATTATTTTCTAAACCATATACATTTTTTACATGTTGTGTTTACTTTGAAAGTTATTGGACTGGCTGGAAGGATATTGATAAATATGTGTCATTTAATCAATATAGATATGTCTTGATATGGAATGTTGATTCGTGATTTTAATTGAGTATTCTATATATGATAAATGCATTAGACATGCAGTGATGGGCGGGGAATGGAATTATACAGCACCTCGATGCATATGTAGGTCTCAGGTGACAAATCAGTTGGCCAAATTAAATAGATTTTGACTCATAGTTCTAAACCATCTTATTAAAGGTATTAATTGTATAAATACAATTATTCTTGAGATCATGATATATAATATTAATAATTTGTTTCATTAATAATTCATTTATTATTATCAATGGTATTATTTCATTTATATTACCCATGGATGTATTTTGTGCGGAATTTATTGATTTAATGGAATTTGTGTTTAGTTATTTACCTTTTATATTGATTTTTAATTATCTAATATTGATACTAAAGTTATTAAATGGAATGTGAATTTAGTTATTTACCTTTATATATTACTTATGCCTTATAGATCTATGATAAATTCCACTCTATATTAACCTTACTGATTAATTGAGCTCACCCTTATTTTATTTTCTTTCCCAAGGATAAGAAGAAGAATTTTTTTAATGCGTTTAAGGGTACCCAATGTTTTCCATTAATATGTTCCATTTTATTCTCCCAATTTAAAATGTGTAACACATATATATCTGGTTCTATAAAACTATTAAATGGATCAGTCCTTTTAGATTTCACCCCTTGTATTTATACCAATTTAATAAAGTAACCACTAGATCTATGTTATTAGAGTTGGGAACATTACAAGTGCTAAAATAATAAGTTTATTATAAGAACTATGAAATAGATTAAGGAAAACATTGACTACAAAACATAACCCTATATTATACTTTGAGGATAAGTATATAAGAAAATTATAATGTTTTGGTAATGAAGAGATTATGTGGTTTTACCTAAGTAATATATTATTGTTTGGATATTACAAGTGGATGTGGTTCTGAAATAGTTATACCTTGGGGTAAAAACTCTTAAAAGGGAAAATTGGGATTTTACTCAATCATCATATTATGTAATAAATGGGCGTTACTAAAAACCTAGTTTGACACTCATGGGGGATATTCTTAGGATAAATCACAAATTATTTATAATTCCTTATGAAGGATTTGAAAATAATGATATTATCAAAGAAAACAATATAAATATTTTGATATTATAAAATCCATAAATTTTTGGTTTATGTTAATTGTTACACTAGAATTTTAATTATAAATTATGAATTAAAATTCATAGTTTTTTGAGCTAATCCAATATATGAAATTTTTAGAAATAGATATTGGAAGAAATAAGGGTGTCAATACTTGTTACCAAAGTATATATTTCCTTGCTGAGAAAGCTAATAAAGTTGGTATTGGAATTAAAAAGATAATGTAAATGTTAGGACATCTTAATCATGATATGATAAATAAACTTTCTCGGATAGGAAAAACTACTATTACACAATAAGAATATTCTATGTTAGATCACATCGTATAGTAGAAGCCCTCCTCATTTAATGGGACTATTAATCCTCTGGTAGTTAAGCAATGGTTTAAGTCCCTTGAAAAGTTATTTCTTACCTTGGTATGTGATGAAAACGAAAAGGTTATTCTAGAGGTATATTGTACGAAGGGATATGATAATCAATGGTGGGAATTGATCCAAAGTTCCTGGGAAGAAGAAAAAATAGAATAGATAGAACGAAGGGATTTTATGGATATATTATTCAAAAAATATATCCCTCATGAGAAACATATTAAAATGAAGAAAAAGTTACATATTTTAAAGAAAAAGGCAGAAGAAAGGGTGTTAGAGTATAAGGTTACCTTTATAGGACTATCTAGGTATGTGATGTATTACATACAAAATAAAAATGAAATATTGACAATTTATTTGATGGGCTTAATTCGTGTCTTTTAAGATATATGGATTCTTAAAATAAATCAACAAATGATGAAATAGTTTTATATAGCATCAAAAAAATAGAAGGAATTATCTAGATCCAATATATTCAAGGGGAAATGAAGGAATAAGAGGTAATTCAAAAACTAAAAACAATGGAATGTATAAATGAAGAATAATATGATGAAACAATTTAAATAATTTGGAAATTATGGAATGAAACATCATGGAAAATGATTTGAGGGCATGAGAGTTTGTTATAAGTGATGTGACAAGGGTCATTTAGCTGATGAATGTAAGGGAAAGGAAAATACCACTTCTATCTAGTTCTTCAACTTCAATGAAATTGGGTATTTTTTGAACCAATGTCATAAGAGTCAATGGAAAATATCGTAGAAGCAGCTGAGGGGAGAAGGCTAAGCCTATGCAATCAATACAGATGAGATTGAAGTTCCCAATGATGTGGTGTTAGGTACTTTAATCATATTCTCAAATTTAGTTCATGATTTACTTAATTCTAGAACCACTAAATCATTCATATCGTATATTTTTTGTAATAAAATTATATACTTACCAATAAACATAAGAGGGGATTTGTCAGTAAAAACTATAAGCGGAAATCTCATTGCAAAAATATGTGTTCAGAAGTCCCTATTATGAAACATAAACATACTCTATTTGTGGTATTTATTATTATACCAATGGTTTAATTCGATAAAATACTTGATATGGATTGGATTTCAAAATATGACAAATAATTTATTGAAATGAGAAGGGAATTATAATTATTTGACGAATATATAGAATTCATTATCTTTAGAGAAGATACTTCATCATCCGAGTCATGTTTCAATCCACCCCAAGTAGATCTTTTGAATGATATTCTAAGGGAATAATAGAAAAAAAATCAATTGATGGAGAGGGAAATATGTAAATTTAGAATATATATATTATATTAGAATATAATGATCTATTTCATGAGGAATTACCTAGACATACACAAAATATTGAAGTTGAGATTTCTATTGAATTAATCTCTAATGAAAGACCAATATCAAAGACTCACTATAAAGTGGCCATTGTGGAATTAGTGGAGTTGAATAAAAAAATAGAGTTACTTTGTGATAGGATATTTATTCACCCATGTGTTTCACCATAGGTATCCCCTATTCTTTTTGTTAAATAATATGGATCCATGAAGATTTTAAATTATTATAGGGTAATCAATGGTATTAAAATAAAGAAAAATTATCCACTACTTCATATTGATGACTTATTCGATCAAATTCATAGATCTTAATATTTTTCAAAGATTTAACTTCGTTCTAGGTATCATCAATAATGAGTAATGAAGAAAGAAATTCCAAAGACAACATTCTTAATGAGGTATGGGAATTATAAGTTTATAGTAATTCAATTTTGATTGACTAATCTAACCTAGGTTTCTATTGATCTAATGAATATAATATTCAAAAAATATCTTGATGATTTTTAATGTATTCATTGATGATATATTGGTGTATTCTAAAATATATGAATACCATGTGAATCACATATGGATGATTCTTAAGATTCTTTGAAGAAAATAGTTATATGGAAAATTTAGTAAGTGTGATTTATGGATCTAAGAAGTTTCTTTTATTGAACATATCATCTACAAGGATGGAATCTTAGTTGATCCTGTGAATATAAAGGTAGAAAAATAATTTCCTACACTAATGAACATAACTGAGGTATTCCATTTAACTGGTTTGGAAGGTTACTATTGGTGATTCATTCAGAAATTTTATAGATTGGATAACCCATTAACCAAACTTATGCTAACGTTTTTAAGTTAATTTGTATGAACAAATGTGAAGAATCCTTTTATGAATGGAAGAGGATATTTTCTAATGCTCTAATTTTGAATCTACTATAAAGAAATTGTGGGTTTTTTATATATATTGATGCACTAAGAAAAGGAATGGATTTAATCCTTATGAAAAATGATAAAGTAATTTTATATACATCAAGGTAGCTAAAGAATCACAAATTGAACCATCCAACCCATAATATTTAGTTGGTAGTTGAAATCTTTTCTTTGAATACATGGAGACACTATCTATATGATGAAAGATGTGATATTTACACATACCATAAGAGTCTAAAATATATATTTTCACAAAAATAGATCAATATGAGGAAAATGTGTTGGCTCGATCGACTTAAAGATTAAAATTACTCAATACAATTCCAACTATGGAAATCAAATAAGATATCAGATTCTTTGAGAAGGATCATAGTGTTATGACCCAGAAGAGGATAAATAGGGATCATATGTCCATGGATTAAGTAAATATGGATATGTAAATTATTACTAAAGTGGATAAATCTATGTTTTTTTTCAAATTATTATGAAACCATATTAATTGGAAATGATAAAATGTTATAAATATGATGATGATAAATTTCATAACAGAATTAAAGCTATGAATGATGGGAATTTAGAAGACTTTACTTTCGATGATAGAATTTTAAAATTTTAAAATTTGAAAAGAGATTATGTTTTCTATATATCATTGTTAAGGATATACATGCCAAACCATATACATGTTCTCACCTATGAATAGATATAATTGGAAACAAATCTATCTTACTATGAATATCCCATCCATATTCTTGATACTAGGGAGAAAGTAGTGAGGAATCAGATTACTTAATTATAAAGGTACTATGGAGAAATCAAAAAATGGAAAAAGGACCGTTGGAACTAGTAGATTTTATAAAGAGTAACTAACATATTTTTTAGTAGTTAATATCATTTAAAGTTAATGGAATAAATTTTTGTAGGAGCGAAGAAATTAACCCACCAAGACTATATGATATATTTAATTTTAAATAAAATTAATCTCTTCAATAGCTTATGATACACATAACCCCAAGCCTCAATTAAGTAAGTGAACATTATATTTTAATAAAACTATAATATAATTCAAATTTTTGTATTTCTTGGAAAAAATTATAATTTTATAGGATTAATATTAATTCTGAACATACTTGGTCAAAATAATTCTATAAAGAATTTTAAAAATTTTCCCTTATAAATAAGATTTTATGAATAATAAAAGACATATTATTTAAATATGAGAAATTATATTAATATTTTTAACTTAAATTATATTAACTAAAAATTTTATATAAATAACTACAATAACATTTTAATGTAAAAAAGTTTATTTTTTAGAAAACATGTATTTTTCATGAAACAATTTTTTTGCTTAAAAAGACATAATGCCTATCCATTTTAATTAATTCAATTAATATTTAAAAATGAATTATTTAAATGAAAATTATAGATTTTATATTTAAATATATGAATTTAAATACTTTTAATTATTATTATTAATAATATAGTTAATATAAGATTAACTTATTCTTGAAAAATGCATTTCTCGAAGAACCGTTTTCGACACATTTTATGATTTTATTTTAAATTAACATTTTACACTTATGTGAGTTAAATTTTATAAAATTTATTCCATATTTTGAAAAATAATTATTAACATCAAGTAATTAGGTAAACTTAATTTTTTATTCTAATTATTAGTAAAGATAATGATAAATTAATTAACACAGTTAAGGTTAAAATGTGCTTTTGCGTGTTATATGAGCTTATGTTAAAATTAATTTTCCATACACATATAATTTTTATTTGATAAATTTAATTTATAATTTAGTTTTTTGGGGTAAAAAGTATCTAATAAGGATCATTTTATTTTAGCCTTAATGGATAAATTTCCTAGGATAAATTTTTTTTACCATTGTGAAAAATAAAATGGTAGAAATTAATCTTAGGGAATAAGGGAAAAAATATTTAAAAAATGTTTATTTTTATGTGATAGATGTGTTTATTGACCTTAAATTACATCCAATACATTATTTATCCATTTTTAGGCACTTTGGTTGTGCGTGACTTCCTATTATTGAATTGTTTTGGGTATTTATAAAAATGACACACCTCATCAATTATTAAAGGGAACTCCCTCCCATCAATTATTCACACCTCTAAAGAAATTTTTCGTAAAAAAACCCTAAAAAAGTATGTCCAAAACAATATTATACAAATTATATAGATTTATTTCTTCCAGAAAGTCCAACCGTATGATTCTTATGAGGAGATCCAAAAGAGGTTTCTCTAATAGAAGGTAATCATTTTAACGAAGATCTTTCTTTTTATTTCTACTTTTAAAAAATTGAAATATGTCATAACACATTCAATATAATATAAAACTTAACAAAAATAAACTGATATTTTATTATTATTTTTGGAATAATATTTATATATCTCTTTCTCCATCAAATGAGCAACACAGACATTTCTCGTGTGTACTACGGACTACCACCTCATGAACTGATGTAATTTGTTTTTCATCACAAACTCACATGGATAGAAATAATGATGGAAATAATGAATATATATGACACATATTACATGATAACAATTATGTAAAAATAATATAACATCCAATTCCTTACCATTCCAATCATTAATGGAATGACATCATCGCTCATTCGTACGTATAACCCACTATCTCCATGAAGTGATGTAGTATTTTTCAAACTTCAAATAATGGTTATAAAAATTTATTTAATGATTTAATATGATATTTATAAAATTAATATCATTATTGAGATGATTTAACTATATCCTATACATAAGAACCAAAATGTTCATGAAAAAACATGCATGTAAAAACAAAAAAAATTACACCTGAAACAATAGTAATAATAAAATACTGTTAAATAATGAAGGGTAAGATGTCATAATATGACTATATATGATATTATAAATATTAATATTATTATGTTTTAAAATAATAAATTTTTTTAAAACCATTATATAGGAGGTAAATAATGTTCAATGAAAGGGAAGTTTGACCTAAGTGATTTTTCCACAATTTCCATTCCATTGGGACATATTTTTAAATATGCACCTAATCAAATTTTTTGGTGTATATACTACTCCTTTGATATAATTAACATGAATAATTATTTATTAATTATTCTTAAAATCTCGATTTGATTTTAATATTTCAAGGGGTTATAATTTAAAAGTTACTAAAGAGGTAAGAATATATTTTACAATCTTACATTCCTTTGAGATTTTGTACACTTTCATTGAAGGAGAGTTATGATTTATCTTTTATAAACACAAAAAGTTTTCTTATAAACATGATATTTAATGTTTTTCTGTATTTTATTCCTAATTTTCCTCTCTTTATTTATTTAATCAGACAAAAAAACATTAAAATAAAAACTAATTTTATTTATCATTAAAACAGACATATTTGTCTTCAATTTCAATGTTTTTTTAAAATTGTTTTAAAAAAGTATTTTTATTTATTCAAATGTATTTTAATGGATATTTTATGTTATATTTTAATTTTAAAAATGGTTTTAAATGATTATTTCTACTATTTTATAAAGGAATGTTTTCAAAAAAAAGGAAAAAGGAATGATTTTAATATATATACCAATAATAGCCTTTTTTGCCGCCATAACTATTTTATGAAATGTAGATTCTTCTACAAGTTGTATATAGTTTTAAAAAGAATTAAATTTTATGAAATAATATATTAATATTTTAATTATATCCCATTTATTCTTCCAAAGGACATAATTTTATTTCAAAATCCAATATTCCCAATTAACCAATAGGCACCCCACATATCTGAATTAATATTGTGATTGTAAACTTTTTCTGGAGACAATCACTTTCTTATGATATTTTATTTGGATATTAAATTTATCATAAATATCAATATTATTGTATTATGAATATGATTATTTTCTAAGATATATAATATTTTTACATATGTTGTTTACTTTGAAATTTATTCTATAAAATATGGAAATATTGATAAATATGTATCCTTTACTCGATACAGATATTTATTATTAAGGAATATTTATCCATGAATTAAATCAATCAATTGATACATGATAAATGAATTGAACCTACAGTGATGGGTGGGGTGTGGAATTTATATATCCCATTGATGCATAGGTAGGTCTCATGAGAAAAATTAGTTGGCCAAATTAAATGGGATTTTACCAATAGTTTTAAACCATATTTTGAAAGGACTTGATGATATAGATACCAAGATGTTTGAGATTCTAGAATCCAATATTTATAATTTCCTTGATTGAGAATTTAGTTATTATTATCAATGAGCTTATTGAATTGATATTATCCATGATGTATTTAGACCTAAAGTTATTGGGTAAATGGATTGTTTAATATGTTATTTACCTTTCCATATTGATTATTTCGAATAAAATAATGATAGTAAATTTATTAAATGTAATTTTTGGTCATTTATTTACCTTGAAATATCTCTTTGTACTTATTGGTGTATTATAGATTACACTCTACGTAACCGTTACTGATAAATTGAACTCACTATTATTTTGTTTCTTTTCCCTTGAATATGAAGAATGATTCTTTAAATGAGTTTAAGGATTAAATTTTTTCCATTACTATGTTTTATTTTCTTTTCCCAATGTAAAATGTGTATCATGTATGTATATAGTTCTTAAAATCTACTAAACTGATCGATACTTCAGGATTGGCCCCATTATATCAATTTGAATGTAATAAAGTTCCATTGATTTTGAGTTACTAGAGTAAAGGTCATTACAACTTGTTTTTATCTATTGAATATAGTTGAATGGTATGTTTAGAATGTGTATGGAAATTATTGATAATTGGGTTATTTGTATAATTTATAAATTTTTAAAAGGGTGATTTATCCATGTTTTGTATCAAATTATGTAGAACTATATCTCATGCGTTGTTTTTATTTACATGAGTATAATTGGTTTAAATTATAATGTATACTTATGAAAAACGTGGTAGGATCTTTTTGGGGCCTTTGGATTACACCCTATATACAAATTCAGGTTTATATAGATATTATTTTATTTTTTGAATGTAAGAGAATGTCACCTCAAGGTGATAACGAGTTTATTTGATAGTAGGGTGTGGTATAATGGAGGTGACATTATGTCACATAGATTTGGGATTTAGTAGTTCTTGAGATATTTGGAAATCATTATATACCATGTAATGTTTTTCCTTTTGATTGTATATATTTGTTATTATCATTTTTTTGTTATACTAATATTTTTTACACCACCTTGTTTAAAGTTATTTAAAAAAAATAATTCCTAAAGGTAGTTCTGAATTCCTAGGAACTTATCACCAGATTTTGCGGATTAGGAAAACCCTTTGGGTCATATTAAGAGCAGCTCGGGTAATGGATAGATTGGGTGATCTATGTTTGTTTGTGGAAACATATATGCCTAACCATTTCATATGTATTGGAACTATGATTCATCGATGATTGGATTTATATTATTAATTGATATTTTACCATTTATCTATTTTAGCATGAGTGAGGCACATGATTTTTAATGTTATAGTTTGTGGGATTTGGGCACATTCATGTGTCATGAGTGGTAATGTAGGAACACATGTCAAGAATATAATTTCTTTCAATAGATAAAATTTCAAATTATTTCATTCTAGTTATAATTTATATACTTTTCTTCCAGATATGTTATTTATAATGACTAATTATTTGAGCATTGACATGATATAATTTTTTATTTGTATGAGTGACTATGACTAACATGTAGGTATTGATGACATAAAATTGAACCTTGATTTGTAAGATAATACTATGTTTAATTTTTCCCATTGAATAACTATTATTGTTTAAACCATTTAAGTGATTTTAAGTGATAAAATTCACTAGGCATAAAACAACTTGAGTGGATTTTGAAAAGATTTGGGTTTTAAATATATTTTTAAATAATGAGTGATGATGAAAATTTTAGCTATCTTATTTTGAAATGGAATATACAATTTTAAAGTTAATTTATCCTCACTTGAGTTGTGAATTTGAAAACGTTTGGTGTTTTGGTAGAATTAATTAAAAATTGGAAAAAGGTTGGCTTTTTTCATTGTGATAAAATGAAAGAGAAACTAAAGTTTTTAAAAGGATATTTAATCTTATTGGGGCCAATAATTGGGTGAAAATAAATGATTTATTTTCAATGTATTCTAAAGTAAGAATTGGGTAATGTATTTAAATAGGTTTAAAGGGTTGTTCCCATAAATTTCTATTTAAAATGTGATTAGAAAATTAATTTTAAAAGCTATAAATGACATTGTGTACCAAACCAGGATTTTGTGAGGCATATTTCTAAATTTTATAATAGGTTTTTGAAATATTCACATTATAACTTTATGAAGACGCTTGTTGTTATGTTTGATCTAAAATATGGCTGAATTACATGCTTCATTTTTTTTATCTTTGACCAATTGGTGATGGTATGTATGTATGGATTGGTAAATAACTTCCTTAGGGAATAAGATATGAAGTGTTTAACCAGTTTATCATGGATATTATGATAAATGTGGGATCCTAAAAGAAGAAGTTGGATTGTGACGTGTTATGTAAAGATTGTGTTATTCCTTCTTATGTGAGTGGAGCAAGGTTATTGGATGTAGGTGACTATATACACATTGAGAAAGGTATGAATCCCTTTGGTGGTTGAGTTAGTGGGGTGTTGTTTTGGGTAAATTCATGTGGGTTAGATGGGTTAATCTATGATGTATCACTAAACAATTTAGATGTGTTTCTTGGAATGAGAGATAAATAATTAGTGACTCAAGGCTAATTCTATCACTAATTGAAAATTTAATTTGAACCAGTAAGAGAAAAGACCCAGAATTGAAGAGCTTGAATAGAGTGTGAGTGGGTTGTTCTTCTTACCTTGAGTGGAAAGTATGCTGGTGATGTGGTCCTTGGTTTCAAGACCCTTAATTCATAATTATCAGTTGGTACAGGAATAACCATATGGTTTTTATAGTGGTTTTTCAGTGATATATATCTTAAGCTCAGTGATTGATTTGATCCCTTGGGAGCTTTTAAAAGATGATATTGGGAATTTTAATGAATCAGTAGTTGGAGTTAAACTTCTTATAGTGGTTTATAAAGTGAACCAAACATTTATTTCATGAAATTTTCCAAGAATAGTTTATTAGGAATGTTTATCTTGTGGTTTTGGCATGGAAACCAAAGCTAGGTCTTAAAGTGAGATAAGATAGTTGTCTATTCATTACAATGGTAGAGACTATAAGAGACATGGTGGTCTTGAAGCATCATGAATGGTGGAGTTCTCAGTGAATCTTGCTATAAAACCTTTAGATTTTAAAGGTTTGAGGAACCCTAGGTTATCAAAGGATAACTAGAAAATGTATTTCAGGTGAGTAGTTGACATTGGCCTTCAATGTTGTTAGATTATCCCTTCAAGAATAATAAGTGTGATCTGTAGTGTATATAATGGGTAGTTATTTTGAAAACTACACAAAGAGAGGGTGTATTGAGAGTATTTAAAGATCTTCTTATTATGTAACCTAGAGGAATGTGATGGCATACCTTCTGGTTCCCTATGATCTTTTGTCAATTTTACATAGAAGTGTGGGACAACAATGATTATTTTTGATAAACCAATGGTCAATTAGTTTGGATGGAAGGAATTTTAGTGGTAGTGATGATAATTCATAAATTAAGTGGGGCCTTAATATGGAAAAATGTCATTGGTTGATTATGGGTTAAGAATAATGACTTATTGGAAGTTGTTTTATGTGATGATTAGGTATGTTGCTGCCTTTTTGAGTGAAATATGGTCTAGAGACAATGGTGGAGGTGTGTAGTGAGTCTGGTGGATGATGGGAGGAGGGTAAATGACACATTCCTATCCTGGATGTGGAAAAAATTATATACTATGTTAAAATTAAGAATAGTGGCTAACCTAGGATGTCTTTAGAGAGGAGTGCACAACAATAATTTTTTTCACTTTTAATTAGAGAAAGAAGTGGTGGTTGTTTTTTAAATTTTTTGATTTCAAAAACAAACTGAATAAAAAAATAAATAAATAAAGAAAAATATTGAAAAAAAATAAAAAATAAATTTTTTAAAAATAGTGATATTAGAAGGGTGATCAGGCCGAGTTCAGTTTTCAAATTACAACATTATCTTAGTTTCGATGTTTCCATTCTTATTCTCTAAAGATTATTAATATGAGATTTGATAATCAATTCCTCTCACACCCTTGGTCAAATGGTGATGGTGATTTTAAAACTTTCCATCATATCATCTTGATATACAATCCTTTTAATGTGTGAGGGAGTTGTAGTGACTACCCTCAATTGACATAGGTAATACCAGATTGAGATTTTTATCCTAAACAATCAAGAATATCTACTACCCCTCCCATACATACTAATGATTTCCAAGTACTTAACCACTAAGCTTTGTTATATTAAATAATATATAAGAAAAAAATTGAGGAGGTAGAAAAAGATCATTGACAAAAACAATATCAATAAAAAAATCTAAAACCAAATATAATTGTAATTGATAATAAAAACTGCTATTAGAAATTAAAATAAACTTTATAGAAGAGAGAAAAAAATATATTCAATAAAATGAAAGAACTAAAGCATTAAAAAAGGAAAAATTTCCTTACCTAATAAATTTGATGTTTAACACTCCATGTGAAAGGTACCTGATAAAAAGAGGTAAGAATCAGGCCTTACAAAACTAAAAAGAAAGAAAAGTGGGAAAAGGAAGAACAAAAAACTTCTCCTCTAGAAGTTTTATATTGTTACACCCATAAGAAGTAAAAAAATAAAAAATATCTCTGATTAAAACTTTTTCTAAATTGAACTTTCCATCAACAAATAAAATTTAACTGAATATAGACACATTTAAAGAAAATTATTCCCTAATTACTAAAGAACACTTTTTCTGGATGAGGATACTATTCAACTTCCTCCACTTTTGTGCATTCGATGACTACCTTAATGAGAGAAATTATTCATGAAATTTAATGTAAAAATGTTTATTCAAGTCTTTTTTCAAATATATATTTAATAACCTCATTTGAGGGTCTTTATCTTAAGTTATTATTTATTTACTGAGGTCAGGTCCATTTTTTGTCTTGAAAAATTTATCTACTTGATTGATTTTTTGGGCCAGCTAAAGTTCAAATTAGATCTGGATCGAGAATAGAAATATGATTAAAGAATGAATCCTAAAAAATAATCACACCATTTGGATCAAAATTTAAAAATTTATACCCAAAATACAAAAGTGATGGAAAACCGTTAAAAGTCTAAAATTATGTTTTTTTCCATTTTTACCCAAAATTCAAAAAAAAAATCAAAAATGATGCAATTATGATCAAAATTTTAAATCTTAAGGTATTATATAATTGGAATACACATGCAAATTAATGAAAATATTATCTCTATTGATTCCCTTACACTTAGCACTTGGACTACTAGATAAGTAATTATTAAAATAAAATCAATGAAATTTTAAAATACATACCCATGAGAACCTATGATTAAAAATATGTAACAAAATATATAATGTCTCCTATTTTTTTTCAAATTCTTCATTTATATCATTCAATATATTTTCAATTTATTTCTCCTATTATTCACACATGACACCTACCTCACAAGAATTCTCTCTCATCTTAAAAATGTCAATTTCAAACAAGGATTTTCTCATCAAACCCATGAATGAATTACCATAGGATTGATAAATTTGTAAATCTACACCTGATGTGATTCAAGGGCATGTGTTTATCATGAGGACTTTTAAGGTTTGTTCTATGGGTTTTGGTTGGTTGGTTGGATTTATATATCAAAAATTATGAGGCTGAATAAAGAGAGATTGGATCTTTTTGATGAAAAATTTCAAGATTATAATCTTCACTCAAGTTTGGTCTCCTCTTCAATTCACATCATATAAAATCAGATATAATCACATTTAAAAATTACTTGTAAATCCCACACATTCTCCAATTATTCATATTTATCCCAAAAACTACTTCCTAAAATTTTTTCTCTTTAAAATCTCTAGATGTGACATCTTTTTTCTCCTTTGGATGCTCTAGAAAGACATACATTATTTTATCGTGATTTCTATATAAGGGAAAAAAATTGAATAGAATTAATTTTTCTATACCAATAACATCTCTTAATAATTTTATTTTCCACCCAAAGTTTCCCTAAATGATGTAGCATACCAAAAGACAACTTCTCCCACACTTATGTTCAATTTGATAACGAAATTTCACTTTAAGAGTTGGTTGGATTGGAAAAATTGGATTCTAATGTGTCTAAACTAATAATATGTTCCTGTATTATAAGGTTTTAAAAGATTAAGTGTACAATTAATGCCATAATAATAAGTATTATCTTAAAAATGGGGCTTTAAAACCAATGAAATTCCTCAATCATTTTAAAAAAAGTATGTCAAACCCTTATGTTATGACTGAAATAATTAAAATTATGTTCGAATAAAGCATGGTTTGGTTCTATAAAGAGGTGACATGAATTTATATAATATGATAAAAATGTTTCAGAAGCTTCATGGGAATGTTAATTCAAATATAAATATAATGAGATATGGAATGATATTTAAAAATCAGAGGAATTTTCGTGAAATTATTAAAGATTATAACTTGAAATAAATTCATTTCTAATAATAATTTAAGCTCATTTTTATGGAATAATTCATTTCACTAATTGAAATTGATTAAAAAAATAGAAATATAATCATTTTAGATCACATTTTTCAAAAACAAAAAAAATTATTAAAGAAACAATTTTTTTTGGAAAAAGAAACACTTTTTTTAAGAAACATAAAAAATTGAAAATACTAAAGTTCAAGGGTTACCTCCACCAAATATAAATTATATAGCTTACTCAATGTATTCATGTATATATAATTTGTAAGAATATTTATAATTTAATCAAATAAGGCATTAAAGTGTTAAAGAGTGGCACAACCTGGCTTATTGGTAGTGCAACATTATGTTAGGATCCTAAGCGCTGTACAAAAAAAACCTAGAAGAAAATTTGGATAAAAGAACATAATAAGTTTATTGAAAGAAAAATAAAATATAAATCTAATGATAAAATAAGAATATATCTTGGATTGAATCCCCATGTAGTCCCTGGGTTTTGAATTCCTCTAAATTGGATGTTCCAGTCAGTTATCCTCAATCCGATAGTGGGTGTAGTTTCTTTGTGATAAACCACTGAAACTTCTTCATTATAACATTTACTTACTCATTTTTGTTGAGGAATCCATGAATATAGTAAAAAAAAATCCACTCCCATTGAAATGAGATACAAGTTATATTGTGGGTTAGGAAAAACAATGGGTCTTCCCCTTTTTTCAGTTGCAACTTACACAACCTTCTCTTCATTCTCCAGTAGTTTCTTTAGATATTTTGTATCAAAGGAAAAATCAATGAAAATGATATATTTTTATTCTAATTAAATGAAATTAAATCATGAGGAATCAATATCAAATTATTCCATTTTAATGTAATAAACTAGTGTGTCATTTTCTTCTAGAAAATACACTTTGATCTCCTTTTGTAATCCCCCTAATAAATGTTCAACATGTCCAGGGATCTATATATGTTCTTCAATAGGTGTATCTTAATTTTTTCCACATCCTCCAAGGAAAAAAAATAATTATCCTAATCTTAAAATTTTCAATAATTTTAAGTGATATTAAATTTTGTTTTAATAAAATTATAAGAAAATGAGTTTAATAAATGATCATCTCCAGGAGTTTGTTTAGATTCAATTACTTCTTCTATGTAATGTGAATTTTGGAGTAGAGTGGTTTTTGATAGAGGTAGGTAGTCAGGAACCTCTATTTGAATTATGAGTGGGGAAATCACTTCAAAAAATGGTTTAGATTTTGGTTCAGGTTGAGGTCCCTCAACCAATGTAACTTAAGTCTTATCCTTTAGTCTTTGATAATCATTTTTTGACTTGATTAACGATGTCTAAATGTTATTGAAAATACTGAATTGTAATTGGGCTATTCAAAACTTTCTTGGTCAAAATAGTGAGTTTATCAAACTTTTGTAAGAGGGTCACCTCATCATTTTATACCATTTATCATTACAACTATGAGTTACTAGTCCATGCACAATAATTTTAATTGAAATACATCCTAAAAAAAGTAGTTTTTTTAGTTTTTTTGAAAATAAAAGATTATTGAAATATGAGAATTAGATTTTTTTTAACTTCTTCCCCAGAAATGACACTATTTTATGACACTTTCATATCATGGGATGGGGAAAAATATTTTTTTTTACTTTGTTAAAATGTATCATAGTGGTTAACCTAGGTTATCTTGATAGAGGAGCACACGATAATAAATTTTATAACTTTAAATTAGAGAAGGAAGTGGAATTTTTTTATGAAATTGTTTGATGTTGAAAATAAACTAAATAAACAAAAAAATAAAGAAATTAAGAATCTTATTGAAACAAATTGAGAAAGAATGTGATTGAGAACTCTGAAAGGAGAAAGGTGTTAAGTTTGGGTTCAATTTTACAATTTCAATACAATCATTAATCTAATTTATCCCATCATCTTCTACTATGATGATTAACATGAGATTCCATGATCACTTCCTCTAAACTAGATGGTCAAATTGTGATAGCGAGAGTAAAAGTTTCCAATATCAACACTTGATATAATCTCCTTCCTCCATGTTAGGGAGTTGTAGTGGATACCCCTAATTGGCTTAGTAAATACATGATAGGGTCTTTTTTATAACAAAAAATCAAGAATATATACAACCCCTCCCACACATATTGATAATCATAATGTAATTAAACACTAAGCCCTGATATATTCCATCATATATGAACCAAGATCCTAGAATAGGGAGAAAACGATCATTAAACCAAGAAATATCAATAAAACAATCTAAAACCAAATTTGATCACACTTGATAATAAAAACCCCTATTAGAAATTTATATTAACTTCACCGAAGAGAGAAATATATTTTATTAAATAAAGTGAAAAAACTCAAGAATTAAAAAAAGGAAAAATATATCCTTCCCTAATCACAAATTTATTTTACCCATCCACATGAAGGGTAACTAAGAAAAATTGGATAGAAGAAGTAATTAAAAAACTAAAAATATAGAAAATTATGAAAATGAATAACACAAAATTTATCCTCTAGAGATTTACATCCATAAGTTTTCTCTTGTTATTCCAAAATAATTATAATATCACCAATGTATCTTCTTAATTTTTTTTGAAATTTATTTTTCTATGTACCCTTAAAATTTTAATTCATTTTCCATGTGTATACAAACTTATTTTCCAATTATTAAATAACTCTTTTTCTGGAAAATGAGTCCCTTTAAACTCCTTCTCTTTAGTGTATTCAATGTCTATGTTAATTAGAGAAATTATTTATGAAATTTAATTTTGACAAGATTATTAAAGTCCTCTTTCATATCCATTTATAATAACATAATTTAAGGTATTTATCCCTAGTTATGGCTCATTTAGTAAGGTTTGGTTAATTATATTAGCTATAAATATTTATCAATTTTTTTGATTTGTTTGAGATAGATGAAGATCAAATTAGCTCTAGACAAAGAAAAATATATTGAATCCCTAAATCCAAGAGTCCTAAAAAAATATTCACTCCATTTGGATCCATATTGAAAAATTTATGCTCAAAATACAAAATCGACATGAAATAGTTAAAATTCAATAATTTAGAAATTTTCACATTTTAGCCCAAAATTTAGTGAAAACACAAAAATGATTAAATTTTACCAAAATTAATAATTTGGTTGGGATTATATCACTAAAATAAAAATTAAAATAATGAAAATATTATCTCTATCAGTAAGTTATACCGGATTTTGGAATTCCTCCACAGTGTAAGTTGATAAGGTTGACTATTAAGACTCGAGCATTAGGGTATGACTAATGCATGAGGTAAAGTTTTAGTCAGGTAGTGAAACGTGATCCTGGGGTCATGGTGTTTTAAGTTTTAAATATGTTCATCTAGTATTAGGAATTAGTTTTGAACTATCTAGAGTCAGTCAGTGTGGTATTTATTGATGTGTTTGGGGATCCATTGAGGGTTGTGAGCTTGACAAAATGGTTTGGAAATCTGAGATGCTCAGCAGTGTTGCATTAAAATACCGAAATTTTAGCAGTCACTGATATGACTATTTTTTGGTTGTGTTATGTTAAAGTATAATATCCTTGTTCTGGCGAGTGAATGGGGACCCTGAGATGTTCTATTGTGTTTAATGATGTGAGGCTATCCGAGAATTGTTGATAATTCTTATGAGTGTTGGAATTCAGCTGCTATCGGGATGTGTATGTGCTTGTGTTTGAGTAGTGTTGTATTTTAATTGGTGTACGTTGGGTACATCATGTGAGTAACTAGAAGAAATAAAATCTATGATTTCATGGTTTTAACATTGGTTTCTTAGAAACTAATATTAAAATTTATGTGGTAAAATTTTAACATCAGTTTCTTAAAAAAATGATGTTCAAATTCCCCAGGGAGACCTTTCATTGTGGAATTTAAAAAAAATGTTAAAATGTATAAAAAAATAATTTTCACATTTAAAAAAAAAATCCTCAAATGATAAAAAAATAATTTTTAATGTCTATTTTTAAAGAACCAAGGATAAAAGTATTTTAGAAAAATACCGACACCTGAAACCCCCATTTTATTTTCAATCAAACCCACCTCCTCTCTTGACCTTCAATAGTACAAATGGATCCCAAGATCCTCAATGATGATATTTCTCTAAATTTTAGTGGATTTTCATAAACATATAATTTTATTTCTCCTTGATATACAATACTTAATCATTTTTTAATGATACTCGGTATTATTTAGTTTAAGGAAACCCGATTCTTGTTTACCGATACCCACAGTTCAAGGTTTCCCTTGGTTCTTTTTTCTACTTGGGGTTTAGAAATTTTTTTCTTCAAACTTGAAGATTTCTCCCTATTTCCAACAAATTCTAATGATTTTATTGAAATTCAACATATATTTTTCAATATCGACCTCTGTATTTTCTAAGTTATTTTTTGTTTTGAGGATAATTTATTTATCATTTAGTTATAAATTTGATTCATTCTGTCATTTTTTTGTATGCATTTAATTATAAATTAATTTTTTTTACTAAAATTGTTTATTGTTATACCTTTTTATGATTAATAATTTGTTTCACTTTAATTTGTTTTTTATAGAGCTTCTAGCATTTATTATTATTTTTAATTATAAAATTTTTATCGTTAAATTTTTTTTGTTATTGAAATAATTTTTTTATTCAATTTCATTTTTCATTTATATATTTTTTTTGTAGATATAATTAACTATGATTAATTTTTTTTGTTTTAAATTATCTTCCAAATTTAAATTGTTTGTAAGATTAATTAATTTCTTTAAAAAAGTATTCATTTTTAAAATATTTATTTTTATATTTTATAAATCACTTGCATTTAATTTTTTCAATGATATGTTTTTATTACTATGTATAGTTTTTTGTTATGATCAAATAGTTATCAATAGTTTATTTTACTAATTATTTGGTTTTTTGATTAAAATTTATATATTTATATATATATCTATGTTTATATTTTTTTTTAAAATTACTTTTATATTTCGATCTTAGTCAATTAATGGATCATAATTAGAAAAATTTACAAATAACCATTTATGAATATGAAAATGGAGTTGATGATTTATGAGATTTTCAAAAATTAAATATTTAAAGAAATTATTTGATTTTTTTCCATGTGTGAAGTGATTGAATATGAAAAAAATTAAAATCCATATAAATCAAGGATCATCTCATTCATTGTTGTATTAGCCATAATTATACACATTGGATATGAAATAGTGAAAGAAATGAATATTCAACATCTAATATAGTTGAAAATATTAAAAATTAGATAGAGGATCATATTTAAGGATTAATTCATGATGTAGGAATTAAAACCATAAAAAACTACAATTATCAAACAATTTTATAGAGATTCTAAGAAACCATTATTTTCTGGTTTCACTAAATTTATAGTTTTATTAATAGTTATGAGATTAGTTAACTTGAAAGAAATAAATGAGTTGAATAATAAATGTTTTATATGAATTGATTGCACTTTTAAAATTACTACATCCAAAAGGAAATAGGCTTCCATATTCTAATTATGATGCAATGAAAATATTTTGCCTCATGTCATTGGTGTATAAAAAGATACATGATTTCCCCAAGGATTGTGTGTTGTATAGAATGGAATATGAATGTTTATCAGAATGTTATATATGTGTGACATCACAATATAATATGGATGAAAAATTAAACTCTGATTCATTCTTAGGTACAATAATAATACCTCCCACTAAAGATATTTTCAACCTTCCAATACTTATTCATTTGAAGTATCTATTTTCAAATTCAAATGATGAAAAAAAATGTTACGATGGAATAAATCTGAGCACATCTCTAATGGTAACTTACATCACCCTACTGATTCACCAAAGTGAAATAAATTTTATAAAAAAATTCCTAATTTTGGAAGTGAGGTCAGAAATCTCAGAATGAGACTATTCATAGATGGAATGAATCTATATCATATCCTCAGTAACCAATATAATTAATGTCATATTTTTTTGATAGTCTTAAACATGTACCCATAGATATGTATGAAGAAAAAATATTTTATATTTATTTTGATGATTTCTATATGAAAATAGATGGGAAACAATATTAATTTGTTTCTTTAACCATTGATTAATTATTTTAATCTTCTACGGGAGGTAGGTGTTATAATTTTTGATACATATAATAAAGAGTATTTTCTTTTGTGTGATATGATAATGTTCACTATAAATGAATTTTATTTATATGTAAAATTATCTAGATATAGTGTTAGGGGAAAAAAATCATGTCTAATCTATGAATATGGGAATTCAAATTATAAATTACAGAATGGAAGAAAGACAATGTACATAATATATTGAATATTTTTATGAATTTATCATTCTTATCATAGATTAAAAATAGAATTCAATGGTTTTATGTAATATAATCTCCCCACTACCATTTTAATCTGAAGAATATTATGACTAGGTGAAAATACTGATTTTATATTTGGAAAGAGAAGAATTTATGACCATTAAAAAAATATCTAGAAGAAATAGTCTATCTTACTTAAACTACCTTATCAGATATTTTTAGTGATAAAGCATAAAATTGAAAATAAGTGATAATTTAATTAGAACTTTTTTTGAAATAAAAGGAAATAAGAAATATGGATTTCATGATTTATTATACTTGATATATATTGAAATATGTTTAGAGTTGGGTCCCACAATGAAAGGAAACTGTACAAATTTACCACCATAATTTCACACATTAATCAAGAGTGAGAATATGATTTTTTTTGTTTCCACATGGTATTAAAGTACCCAAGGTATATTCTTAAAATGTTTATAATTTTTGGTCATTTAAGAGTTTTAAATTGATTGGTATGAAATATCTTGACTATCATGTATTGATGAAAAAATTGCTACCATTTTCACTCTGTGGTATATTGTTGACAC
Source organism: Viscum album (assembly GCA_963277665.1). Classification (NCBI taxonomy): domain Eukaryota; kingdom Viridiplantae; phylum Streptophyta; class Magnoliopsida; order Santalales; family Viscaceae; genus Viscum; species Viscum album. The sequence goes on from OY728156.1 coordinate 26,775,815, forward strand.
CTATCAGAAATAATATATTTAAGTTATGTTATTTTTTAAAATATATTTTTAGCAATGTTATTGACACAAATTTGCGAGATGTGTTGGAAAATGAATATACTCTAGTACATTGTCAAATAGAAATGTATTTTCTACCTATGTTTTTTGATACACTGGTTTATACGATGTTTCATTTGGTGTGTGGGATAAAAATATGTGGGATTATTTATTTATGTTGGATGTATCCTTTTGAAATATATATGAATCTTTTAAAGGGATATATTAAAAATACTTATTTATTAGAGGTATATATTATTCAAAAATATGCATTGGAAGAGGTGAATGAGTTTTTTAATAATTATTTACATGAATTGGATCATATTGGTCACCTTATATATCAGAATTTGATAGTTTATAGTGAAGGTAGAGGTATTCATGGCTTAAAGGTAAAGTGAATTCCATGTTATGAAGTGATTCCTGCACATTTATACATTTTGAATAAAATTGACAAGGTTTAATCATATATATCATCACATATTTCTATATTAAAGTTATGATATATAAATAAATTAAAAGTGGGTGATGATTGAGGGTAAAAATAAATTTGTTTCATGGTTCAAATAAAAACTTAACACAAATATATATACATTAGAATCATTGAAATAGTTGGTAGATGGACTATCTCTTAATATGTTAACATGGCCTAGTTTTGATATTAAGGGTTTTACATTTTACAAAAAATATCCGAATGAAAAGAGTATTGATCAAAATATTGGGGTAATGGTTATTTCTAAAGCGCTGCATTTTTTGAGTGAAGAAGATAAAAACCCAATTTTTACATTAACGACAAATTTTGATGTTCTTGATGATATATAGTAAATTGATTATTATAAATTTAGCGTAAAATTTATGTGTAACTAGGATGACAGTAATAATAGTGTGAAACATGATTATTATAGATTTATGCTAGTTTATATTAAAATATTTTATTGTAATGAGGAACCATTTATCATTGTGACACATGCATAGAAAATATTTTATGTCATTGATCTATCGAATGATCCGTGGTCTATCATTTTTCAAGGGAAAAGAATTCATTTGGGTGATCAAGATGATGATGATGTTATGGATTTATGTGATATTTCTTCATCTATTATATGATTGTAGGATGATAACAATGTATATAATGAATACATAGTCTATTCTGTATAAAATTATCATGATTAATGTATATTACAAAAAACTAAATTTCTTTCCTAAATATTCATGTAAATATTTATATTTTACTTGTTCTTTAAAATTTCCATTTGTAAAAACTATATTTTTTAATTTTTATGTTTAAATATATATAAATTGATTATTTATATGATTTTTGTGTTATATTTTTATTCAATAGTTATTTTTAAACTTTTTTGATTGAAAAACCAGATGTACATCATTATGTTTTGGCTAAATTTACAGAAACAAAAAACATCTAAAAATATGATATTTTAATTTAGAAATTTTTGATAATTTTTATCATTTTAGAATTAATTTTTTTATTTAAAATTTTAACTTGAATATTTTTCGTATAATAATCATGAAATCATTATTATTTTTTGATACTTATGCTCCTCACATATTTTTTACTTATATATTTTTATAGTAATTATTTTAAAAAATTAAAATTTATAATAATACGAGTGTATATAGAATATAATTATATTTATCTATTTCAACGATAGATACAGAGGTAATGGATAAATTACCATGATCTATGTCTATTTTGTTACATATTATTAAATATTCAATCATAAAATTATTTAACAAAATTAAGCCATTAATTTACGTAAAATATTTATAGGACTACTCGTGCACCTCCTATGAATGATTCTTCTTCTTATTCTCTAGATAAAACAATTCCTAGAGTTGGTATACATGGGATCATAGGTTTATTGAAAATTTCACTTACTTGTGGGGACAAAAGGATACACATTGGTTTTGATGATAATAATTATCACACTAGCCCAAATGCAACACATTTTATGAGCTATATCACAGTGCAGAGCCATTATGGGGTTAATATTTTATGTCCTGAATCCAATTTCATTGACAAGATACTGAAAGAGAAGATGTGGGAGTTCATAATAGTAAAATATCTTAAATTATTTATTTTCATCATATTATTTGATTATTATATATTTTATATGACTCATATTTAATGTATTTAATTACAGATGAGTTTCAACTTTCAAGAAAATAATTAAATTAAAAAATATATCTTTCTTTAGTGGTAGTTTTATGGTGACTTTTTAAAACACAATTCCCAAAACACTATGTTTTTTGGATGTTATATAATGATAACCCATTCCTCATGTATGTGGTTTTATATGGAGATACATGAAATAAATATGTTTCTAGCCGACATGATGAAACATTTATAGTAATATTATTATTGTATATTATATTTTTTGTATATTAACCGATTACTTATTTGTTTATTTTTATGCAATAGGTCTCTAGGAGATCTCATAAAGTGATCCATCTACAAAATTTATACCCCCATAATTTTTTCAATCAGAGGGTATAATTTAATAGGGGGAGAAATTGACCCCAAAAAAAGATATATGCATTAAGATTAAAATCTAATAGTTGTTCAAAAGAGGTCTAGTTTGGTCCTCCATATCTCCATGTCTCTGTGAAAAATCAAAAATAGTGAGATGTAGAAATAAATAAAATTATCTTATGTAGAAATATACGGAAGTATAGGATATAATTATAAGAAAATAATTTTTATTTTATTGAATAATTTTTATTTTTAAATTAATAACACTACATACTATTCCAATTTATCATTTCATTTTAAACATTAAAAAAAGGGATGCAGGGGAATTTTATCCCTGGGGGTTGGATAAATATCCTTTATACTTCTTTAAGAAATCCAGAATATCCCAACCACATAAGAAAATATTAGACAGGTGTTATTTTTGGTCATTAATGTAAGAAATCAATGGACCTAGAAATAACTTATTTAAAAAATGAGCATAATGGACTAAAATATTTCATGGGAGCTAAAATTCAATTACATTTTCTAGTTATGTTTGAAAAAATGACTAGAAAATCATATACCATGCAGCCTACAAAACATGTGCATCCTACCTACTCAGATCCTCCACCACCCCATTTTGACTAGACCTTATATTGTGAGTTGTATGTGTGATATCCCTATTATGTATTGTACCATATAGATTCATACTTATTTTTTTGGGATTCTATACATCACCATCATATGAAGGTGGGTCATGTAAGAGTATATGTACATCATATCATTGATATAATTGCTCTATTACTATTTTTTACTAAGGTAGTTACCAAAGTTAGAGATTGTATGTGTCATTTTTCACTTTAGCTAGATGGAATTCTTCATCATCTAACATATAAGGTATGTGTTGTTTTTAAAATATTATTTACATTTTATAAATAATTTATTATAATGTTTTCCTATATTTAATTTATACTAGAGTATCTAAAATTAGAATAATTAATACATCTGAAAAAAAGGTTCCATAACCAATAACTTCAGATACATCTGAGACTTTTGGTGGGCTAATATGATTATCCCAGATTTCTTCTTTATTGGAAAATATTTATGAGTTCTAGATGAAAACTCATATATGTGTAATATACTATCCATTATGATTATTCAAAAAATATATAATGGATCTTATTATTATTGATGAGTTCATCGTACCAATGTAACAATTTTTTTCCATATAAGTAAATTTATGTTTCAGTTTTTGTTTCTTTAAATAAATGTGACTCCAAGTGAATTAATATATTACTTATTTGATTAGTTATTTATAAAAAATTCCCATTAAAAATTATACCACTATAATTTATGGTATTATGGATCTAGAATAAATTTCAATGTCTGTGTAATATCTATATAATTATACTATAGTTATATATATATATGGAAAATTAGAAAATACTGAGATTGGGTGATAGTTTTTTTCATTATTTGATGAGTAATAAGACTAAGATTAATATGAATTAATATTAATTTTATTGTAATTAATTTTTAAATTTTTATATTATAGTGGTAATTGTATTTTAGTAGGATTATGCCCACATGAATTCACATTATATTGGTTTTCTATTTATTAGGCGGAGTTCATAAATGTTTTAGAGAATTATAAAACAAGTAAGTTTCTCTCTTTTTTATAAGTTATTTATTATTATTTATTATTGTTTATATGTGGTTTGATATTTTATATATAAAAATAAAGTTCATGGAAAAGTTTATCAATCATCGCTTGTTGATAAAGAATCTAAATAGAACTAATTATATAAAATTAATGGTAAATATATTTTATATTAGATAATATTTTTTTCACTTAGATATATATATATATATATGTGTGTGTGTTTTTTTCCAAGTTAATATTTCCACAATTTTGGGTCATTATCAAAAAGAAAGGGTGTAATTTGGATATTTTTTTTAATATTGATGTTTGAGATAATCAGAACTAGGATAATTATTGAATGTTATAAGGTTAGTTATATTGATTATTTAAGTTTTTATATCTAAATATCATGTTTTTAATCTTATAAAATTCATTGTTATTATATATTTTCAATGACTTTGATTCTTATAAGATGGAATAAAATACCCATATTTGAAGTTACTTTCAAAATATCTTTTATTTATGATTAAATTTTAAATTATTATGTATGTATCATTTCATTTAAGTTTAATTTTTTTTATAAAATCATTGTCCTCATTAATTTGGAAGATTTTTATACAAGGTTTATATAACATTCCTAGACCCTCACTTCCGAATCCTGTGATGAAATCTATGACTTTGCATTTCTCACTATGATGATAATAATTGTGACCCAAATTTTTCCCATCAAAACTTTGAAACAAAAAAAGGAAATTTTGGATCACTTATATTCTGGAGGGACTTCTGTGATTAATGTTTTAGAGAATTTGGATAAAATACTTCATAAACAATCCACATCAATTTGGACTCATAAAAAACAAGTTTTTACTCTTGAAAATCAACTCCTGTTATAACCATATTATCATATTTAAAATTATGTTATCAGCATTATCCTTGTGAAATACTTTATGGAAATAAATTGTTCAACAGAATTAGTTAAAACTTATGGAAAATGAAATATAATAAGGGTGATATTAGATTCTCATTTTGAATAAACATAATAATTAACAATTAAATGTCATCAATGAGCATAAGAGTGAATAAGGGTATGATGACATAATCAAAGTACATGAGGAAATAATAAAGAAACTCATACAAATCTAAACCAAGATCATTATATATGAAAACATAGAAAATGAAACATTCATCTGAATCAATAATCATGGACTATCTTACACCAATATTGATCATTAGGAGCATTATAACAATAAGAATGAGAAAACACATAAATGTATATTGGGACATTATTATACTTTTCACTATTATAAATGGAATAAACATGCACTCTACTTCCATATACGTCAATATTACAAATGGAATATACATATGACCAAATTTCATACCCAATGCATTAGATGGATATCAGGAACCCACCCATCATTGGATTATCACAGAACCCACCATCATTGGTTTATCACCAAACAACCAATTATTATTTTATCATGTAAGAAACCATAAAATGTTAAAGTAAAATTAACTAACAAATAAAAGCTTTCATTTCATCATAAAATCATAGGAAAAGCCATTATCCATTTAATAACATGATCAACACCTGCAAAATAAGTGGTATTCTTGTTAATATATTTGAAACATTATTAGCCCATTGAAAAGAAATGGGTTAAATAAAAATCTACTTGAAACATGATTAAACAATGGAAAAAATGTGTTCAATAAAAATATCCTCGAAAAATGATTAACCTATGGAAGGGAAATGGTTTCAATAACAGTCATATTTGAAACATTATTTACCCATGTAAAATAATTGGTTTTTATAATAATATCTTTAGAACTTGAGTAACCCATGAAAAAATATGGGTTCAATAATAATCTATTTGAAATAAAATTGACACATGTAAAAGAAATTAGTTCTATAAAAATAAATTTAGAACAACTTTAAGATATGAAAAAAAAACGGGTTCCAAAAAAATCACATTGAAAAATGATTAACCCATGGAAAGGAAATGGGTTCAGTAAAAATCTGTTTGAAACATGGTTAGCCTATGGAAACAAATTCATTCTATAACAATCTCTTTGAAATAACATTAATCCATTCATAAAATAAGGGGGATGATATCAATAAAAAATATCCACAATTGAGGATTATTAACAACAAGGGTTTTTTACATTGATGAATTAAAATACCATTAAAATATTATTAAAAACATTCATGGGGAAAATAACATTTAAAAACTCCAAAGTGTCCTGTACCACCTTGAAACATTTGAATCATAATCCCCATGAAGGAATAACAATAAATTAAACTTATAATATCATTAGAATTTGGATATTAATTATATATCATGAAAATGGAGAATTATACACACATTATAATATAATATAGGTGTATAACATAACAAACATCTTTATAAAGGGAAATTGTGACATAAATCCATTACCGCTTTGATTACTTTGAAAATGAATTTCCCATGAAAGAGGGATAATAAAAATGATATTTAAAACACCATAAATATAATTATAATAACCATAAAATACATTCATGGGAATTATATAAAACACACAACAAAAATAAGTGGTCAATATGGAATATATCTCAATGAAATAAAAGTTAGATGAGAAAAATGCTTACAAAGATTGTATCATTGGAGTGAGAATAAACAAATGAAATAATTATCTGTGAAAATGTAAATACACCCAAGAAAAGATTAAATAAAGTATAAAACAATCCGAGGTCACTTTACATATATTATTGGCATAATATAACCAATGATATAGAAGTTTAACCTAACAAATGGAAATTGAGTTATGAAATCCCTTACCTTGAGTTCAATTTTTCATGATTTTCCTCTATATACCAAGATAGTAAAATTATGTTAATCATTTAATTACCTAAATAACTTTTCAAAGTTCATTTTTACTCTTATTCAAATTATAAACACATTATATATGGTTAATTAATAAATAATGTTTATGTTGGTTGTCTTGACTATATCCGGCTTATGTTTCAAAACCGACATTGATAAGTCAATTATGGTCAATATGGTCACTATTTAAGAATATATAGAATAGTAAACATGAAATAATTATCAAATTTTAAATCAATTATACTTTTAAATTCATACAAAAATGATTGTTATGAAAAATTAATCAACATTACGAACATAGAGATGGTAGGCCGTGTACACACATGAGTAACATTACCATTTTTCAATGATCATTATGGAAAGAAGTTAAGTAAAATTTATCTTTCTAGAATGAAAATTATATAATAAATACCATAATATTTAATTATATATACTTATATATCATTTTTATGTGGTGATAAAAATTGAAGAATCACACTTCTTGGAAGAGGCTGTAGTCCACACATCCACGAACAATGTTCTCACTTTTTCAGTTCGTCAAAATAAAATATTAAAATGATATGTTATAAGTGTATATAGATAATAATTTCATGAATATAATAAATATATTATTTTTATAATTTATTATTATTTATACCATCCTTAATATATTACATGTAAATCATGAATGAATGACATCGCTTTGAGGATGTGGTAGTCCACATATCCACAAACAAAGGTATCTTATTCCTACAAAATGGAAGTCATGAAGGTATGTGTTAAATAATAATTATAGAAACATAAATAAATAATAAATATAATATATATCACATAAGAACAATATTTCCATCATTATTATCAACCTTTAGAAGTGTTAATGGAAGAATGAATAACACCAATTTGCTTGGTGGTAGTCCACCGTACACACGAATGATGATTGCATATCCCATTCGATGTAAGTGTGTAAAGGTTTGGTTATAACCCTTAACATAAAAATGTATTAGTATATATATATTTATATATATATTATATATATTATATTTATGTTATTATATAATAATTTAATAATAATAACTTAAGTGGTTTGAGACATAAATAATACAAAAGTGGTCGTTGAAGAATGTTACCATTTTTCTTGGTAACTCCTTTTGGTTTGCACCAAAGGACTTACATGGTTTTCCTTATAACAAAAGTGAGACTTATAGATAGAGATTAAGGATTTTGGTAGTTTATTTGTTACGTTTTTTGATGATCCAAATGTCTTTATATGTGTGATGAGAGGAGGAAGATAAGAGTCCTTTTATAAGTAGAGGGAGATGTCACACTTGGCATTTTTGAAAAGAATTATGTGCTCCCAACGTTTTACAGACCAAGAGGATTTCATAAAAAAAATTAGAGACATGAATTATTTATTTATAAATATGGACATAAAGTTGGTTTTAGAGAAGTTTAGGGCCACTTTAATTCCTCATGTTTAATGTTTAACCACTAAGTAATCTTGTTTTTACCTTAATCACTGTAATTTAATTAAGTAACTTTCACGAATATTTTTGGTAAAAAACTAAGTTTAACTTATTAGAAAGTATAAATTTTTATTAATCCAAATATTTAATACATTTTTTAAAATTTAATTCGCAAATTTTCGATAAATTAATTTAAAATTAATCCTATAGACGGGACACCAATGCGAGTTTTTTAATTGAATATTTTCAAATGTTTACTAAGTTTTTATATCCAATTTCAATGTAAAAATGATCACAATGACCAAAATAGGATTAATATATGTAAAATTTAACTAATTAAATTTTAAAACAAGTTCAAAAAATAATTTAAATATATAAATAAATTTTATTAAAATGCAGTTTTCAATTAAAAATCATTGTTTTTCACTATTCATCAAAATATTAAACCCCTTATAAAAACGACTAAAATTAACCCAAATATAATTTTGATATTAAAATTAAAAAAATAAAGTTTATTTTTTCAAATAAAAATTCAAAATATTTCAAATTTGTTTTTTAAAACAAGTATTCCATTAAAAGGTAGTAAAACTGCCTTTTTAAAAATATAAATGTTTTTATGCTTGAAATTGGATTTATTATTATCTAATGCATATCACACTTATTAAAGAAATTTAAGAACATGTTTTTTAAATATATGAAATATATTTTTCCTTAATACCTTTCAATAATTTTTATTAATCTATTCTTTAAGATAAAAATGCCCTTATGGTCATAAAAAATAGTTTTTTATAAAAACATATCCTTTATATTCAACTCGTATTTATTTTCATTTATAATTAATTTATAACCAAAAAAATTCATTTTATAAACATATTTAAAACATTATTTAATAATATAGTTAATCATATTCAATCCCATAATTCCATTGTCTAAGTGATTACAATTATGTTAATTAAATAATATTAATAATATATTGTTGTATGATAAGACTCAGGATTGTGTGTAACATAATTCACCAAAGGGACTCAATGTTGTGTGAAACACGTGATAAAATTGGTGTTGTGTGTGATGAAAGATAAACTATGTATTTCATGTAATAAAATCTATTAAATTATTTAAATTAAATTGAAAGTATACATTTTATAAAAATATAAAAAAGTTATATCCTACCCCCTTAAATTTAATTTCACCCTCGAAATTCATCTTAGTTATCGTTGGATTAAAATTTTTAGAATTCCTTTATTGAAACCAGGATCGTAAAAATTTTACTAAAACATACTCTTAAAAAGTTAAAGTGGTAAACATAAAGGTTACTAAATGTTATGCATTACTAGGATTCCACATAGGTAGAACATTGTTAGGAATAAGGGATAAGTGTAAATAATTATAAAGAGTGATTGAGGACATTGATTTCAAATGTGTGAATGATCAATGGAAAGTTAAGATATAAAAAACATAAGTATGTGATGATTGAAAATACCATCGATTCATTATAATTTAAGGTACTTAGATAATACTTTTTTTTCAATACCCTTTTCCCAAAATTAATTAAATATCTTACCATATAGAACAATAGAAAATATGAAATATAATTACTTAATTAGTATAATTTTACCATTTATTATTTTTCCACCAAAATTTCCTATTTTTCTCAAAAGAATGTGTATTCAAGATGAATTATTAACACATTAAGCACTAAAATAAACTTTTAAATACCACATAACCAAAAGGTCTAGTCAAGATATTCCACCAATATTTTGACATTAACAAAAAATAAAATGGTTAGAACATGGTAAGGTAATTAAAAAAAATAAATAAACCATCATATGATACACTAATATTAAAAATTCAAAAGTAATAAACAAATTTGAAATTAAATTATTCCATAACTAACTATCCATAATATTTTTCAAACATTTCTCGACTATGTTTCAAACCAAATGATTAGAAGGATTTGATCATATGTTATTCCAAGATAAATGAACCATTATTTCTCAAATGAAATCCATTGTGTTTCTAATATAATATTTAATTATGAAAAATTTAATTCCGACCAGAAAATATTGTAGGATAGTGTTAGTACATGAATCCCTTATCATCCTTTATTCATGGGTTCAATCCTAACCGCCTTTCCTGATGTGATAGGTTGTCACCAAGCATATGGGTATTCCTTTTTTTCTTTAAACATGAAATATAATTCTTTACTAAAAACAATTCATTTTGATCCTAGAGAAGGATATCATTTCATGTTCACTACAATTATTATATAGTTCATTATTCGGAAAATTTCACATGGTTTTGTTTAATTATTTGGTTGAGGCTTTTCAAGATCTTTATTCCCCTCTGACCCCTTAAAATGATGCACAAAGAAGCAACAATTGACACAATGATCGTGTTGTCAAGGTTTAATCTTCAATCATAGAACAAGGAATACCAAATCATACTTAAATATCATATATGTGTGAGAGATAATGGATTTTTGTATTGTTTAATTGGAACAAATCATGATTCCCACTTGAAATATCAACCCATTTAGTGTTGAAATAAAAAATGTTTCACTTAATTATATCAAAGGAAATGCGTTCAAGGGAGGAGAAAGTAAAGATAAGAAATAATATAAATATTTAATAAAAAAATTACACAAAACTAGTAGAATAACTAGTGCTGGAACTCCCTCCCAAGTGTGTGTAGCTCCCTCTAAATGATCATCCACCGTTTAGCTCGCCATCTAGAGGAGGAGGAGGCTCGGGTGGAAAACCTTCTTCATTTAAGATATCCCAATGAGGATAGGGATCTATAGAACATAAAATGGGATGAAAATAATTATATTGAACTTAAATTTATTATCACATAACTCTCTTTGTATAACTTGAAAATGAGGTGACCAAGTATCATTTTATATGTAAAGTGGAAGGTGGTTTTGTGGAAATAGATTATGTAAAACAACTTGGCCCATTGTCTTCGGTGGGTAGAAATAATTATCTAAATTTGGAAAAAACTAAAAAAATGTATCCAAACCTATTAAATAGCTCCACCTAATGTTTGGATTCATTTTTACAACTACATATTGAGATATGGATAAATCACAACACACCACTTTTGACTTCGTGCAGATTCAGTGTGTTGGACAGATCTGGTCAGTTGTGCAACAATATGGATGAATGAGGCTTGGGTTACTTCATATGAAAAGTATAACAATGAATTCTAGACCATCCCAAAAAAGGTCATCTCATTTTGATGAACTTTTAAGTAGGATAATGTGGTTGAGTCCACTGGTATTCATGGATCCTACACAGTTTGCCCCATTTTCCTTGGATATCATCATGGGCCCACCAAATAACCTCCATCTTCAATGAAATTATCAAAAAAAGTAAAATTTTCCTTTTTAATAGTTATAAAAAAATAATGGAATCAAACATGAATTGAAATTTGTTATTATTTTTATAATTTTCAATACCAAACTAGTTTAGTATAGTGGTGTAAGGGTGATAATGTAACTGTGAATCACAGTACGATCACATTCCCATCACTAGAAGCCTCGTTTAAGTTTCCTTTAGAAATAAGGGCCTAATAAACAACCTCAAAAAAACTTTTAAAACAATATATATTCAAACGGGACTTGATATCAGGTGTTAGTCCATCATAAAAGTGTCTCTTCATAGCATCTTCAACCCTTTCAGACACTGGGACAAAGGGTTGCAAGTCTATAAAGAGACCTTCATAATCCATCACTAACATAGTCACCTGGGCAAACCTCATAAGCTCTGCTCCATTCTCCTATATCAATCTCACCAGATATAAATGTTCCAGAAACGTTTCTAGGAAGTCTTTCCAAAACATACCATTTTCCTGGTGAGTCTAAACCAAAATATCCCACCACTGCTTTGCTGGACCCCCAATATATAAGCTACCAACTTGACTCTCTTTTCAAGAGGAGTCTCCATGTGATCCAAAATCAAAGGGATGGACTATATCCCATGATCTGATGCCTTTTTTCTACCCTCTATAACAAACATTTGTGGGTGATGCAACTGAAACTATCTGATCAAATCAAACGTGCTTGACAAGACCCACCCTGGGTCCCATTCCATCATCTATATAAAATGAGAAATGTTCTCACGAAACATATCCTATCTTCTATTTCCCTAGGCCAATGGGGTTTTTATTCAGCTACTGGTGGAGAATTAACAATGATATAGTCATGTCTCGCAACCAACACACACTACCACAAAACTGGGCAATGCCAACGCCACCCCTTTATCCGCACTTTTTTTAGTAGCGCTGATAAAAGGGGGGCCTTTATCAGCGCTTTTTTTAAAAGCGCTGATAAAGGGTTTGACTTCAAAAAAAAATTATTTAAAAATAATATATTAATATATAAATATATCAATATAGTTATATTGATATAAATATAATATATAATTTTTAAATATATTTTAGATAAGTATAAATATACATTTACACTTATTATACTTAATATATAAGATATTTAGTGAAAATTGCTTATAAAAAAATTTAAAAAATATTTCTAACTAATAATTTGCTAATTATTATGGAGTAATAGTCATTTAATAACACTTTGAAGACAAAAAAATAAAAAAAATTAAAAAAAGATCCAAAATATGTTGAAAACGCAACTCAAACTTCAAAAGACCATAACTTTTGATCCAGGTGTCTGTTGAAGCACTACCAAATATCAAATCGATGTCTGCAACAAGCTCTACGTCGCTATAATTGGAGGGACGTTGGTCAACATTTTTTCGAGGCCAAAAGCGGCCCAGAAGGCCTCCAAAACCGAGTTTTTAGTCAGGGTACCCCGATTTTTTAACATTTTGTGGATTTTCAGCTTCATTTAAGGGGGTATTAATGGCTTTTTTTGTGGGGACTGAATTTATTCCCAAGTATTACATTCATATTGATATTATGTCTTTGAAATTTTATCATTTTTTATAATGAACTGCTATTTATAATTAAATATATAACTATATGTACATATGTTTTATATATTCACACCTAAAAATTAAATTTTTTAAATAAATAATTTAACATATTTACATATAAAATATATTAGCTTTATCTAAATAATAACTAATATCCATTTTATTTAAAATACCTATATATGAATATTTATATAACTATATATTAATATAACTATATATATATTAATATAACTATATATATATTAATATAACTATATATATATATTAATATAACTATAAATATATATATTAATATAACTATATATATTAATATAAATATATATTACTATACGAATAAATATAACTAAATATATATATATATAAATAAATAGATATATCATAAATAAGAGAACAAATCAATATAGGGGAGTGGTAAAGGCTTTATGTGCGTAGGGGGGAGGTCACGAGATCAAATCCGGGTGGAGGTAGGGGCTCACGCGCAAGGGTTATTTAGAGTGGCTATCACTGATAATTGGTTTAGGCGGTGCGTGCGGGCGCTTGAGGTGCGAGAAAGCGCAGATAAAGCAGGGTTCAAGTGCTATAAAAAGTCCCCCCTGAGATTGGAAGTATTTTTTTATTTTTTTTATTTTTATCAGCGCTAAAAAAAGCACTGATAAAAGGGGTCTTTTATCAGGGCTAAAACGAAAGGGATGATAAAATACCCTTTTATCAGCGCTTCATTTTAGCAATGATAAAAGACCCCACTTATCAGCGCTGTTTTTAGCGCTGATAAAAGGGGTCTTTATCAGCGCATTTTGGAGTGCTGATAAAGGGGAACCCCCTTTATCTTCACTGGCATTAATAGTGCTTTTTTAGCGCTGTTAAATTCCTTTTTAGCACTGTTAAAAGATATATTTGTAGTAGTGAAATGTAGTCATGGTGGCATCTCTCTATAAGGACAAACAAACATCTCATAACACCTAACATAAAACATCCACATTTTCACAAAATAACGCTCTCTACTAGCCATAAAAACTCATCAAACATACATTATTATAATGGATATGACGGTGTCCCTATCACTAATTTTAGCCACCCTGTCCATGGGCCATGGTCAACATAGTGTAAACTAACTCACACAGCCAAATTTCTTTTCATTTAACACCCATTTTATGATTTTCACTGGAAAAACATAAATCTATCTCTTAAATTCACCTTTCTATCTTTCTAACTTGTCACACAAAAATTTACAACCATTTATGACTCTTCATTAGGAACTATTATTTAACCATTCTATTACATTATTTCTATTTTATAATTCGCATCATCATTATTGGGAACACTCTTTGTTCAATTTTCAACATAAAAGACCAGATTTATATCCCTTATCTCCCACAACTCTTTCTTATGCATTCATACCATTATGAATGTCACCTATAGCCCTAGGTTCGTAAAATGATTCATGAATACAAAACCTCATGTCATTCTGTTCAAAAGAAAAATATCATAAAATAGTCACATCACACAACAAGTGAATCACCCAACGGTGAAATGCCAATCAACTATAATGACCCATCAAGATCAACAATACCACCATGGGAACTTGATTTTTTCCCCATACATGGGTTAGTTACTCCCAATAATGATCTCATTTCCAAGACCCTGAAAAATCTTAATCTCTTATCTTCTATCTCCGAACAGTAAGATAAAAGAAAATATCACCTCTGATACCACTTTGTAACATCATCATCCTAGATTCCACTAAACTGGTGCCCCAATCCATGTTTCCACATGACCTCAGGCGCACCTCCCCATATTCTAGGGGTTATTGACTAGTAGTGAGGGTATACTAGTTAACATGGGTATACTAAACACCATTAATCAGATAAAAGAGCATCATATAAGGAAAAAAATAAACCATAAACAATAAACCATAAACATGCATTTCAAAACCCTTCCCAAAACTAGGTACAATACCACAACTAATAGTATATATTCTATGTCATGTCACACAATTCCAAGTGTAAGGATAATAAACAATAAATATAAAATAATTAATCCAAAAAAAGTCCTAACTCTAAGTCCACATCCCCCATCAATGCATATCCAACACACAAATAAACCAACTAGCATAGGGCCATTGCCCTTGTCCTGACCTGCAACCATGAATTCTGCTCAGGTACCCAATGATAGCCTAATTATGATGTGAGAATAACTCAGTAGGTCACCATAAATAGTGTCTACAAAAGATCCATTCTAAATAGATAGTGTATGAAAGTGATAAGTAAACAACAAGGTGAATAAAAAGGGTAAATCAGGTTCCATTAGTTAACAAATTTCATTTAAACCATTATCAATATTTGCTCCATGGGTTTGGAATTTCCATAAATTTAATTTGTCCTATTCCAGTAAAATACTACGCATAAGGGTATAATTCAAGATCCCTATCTCACTAGGGTAAACATTTCACAAATAATTACATCACACATACCTTGGAACCTCGGTCTAGGTAATCTCATCAATTTAAATCATTAGGGTAATATATCTTTAATCCTCTCCCTAACCAATACATTAAAGGGGGTGGGGTTTAGAGCATAATTATAACATAATATGTGGGTGTAGATCCTATTGTAGATTACACCAGACCTATAACCAATCCATGTGAACATGCTTCTTTAATCATAACTAATTCTTCAAACATAACTATAACCATTCAACACATTCTTCATTTACCAAAAATTTCATTCAAGAAAGAGCCATAATTATGACTTAACCCATTTATACATTCTCACTTACATCTCTCATCCCAATTAACTCATTTATAATTCACATTCATTAGCTAATCAACAAAATGAACTTTTCAATCCATTACTCATTTAATCAAATTTAAATTATACGAAACAAACCCTTATTCCAAGTTAACAACACAAAAAATTATTAGTAAATTTGTATAATTCAAGATAACATTTTAACATGTTTATCATGGTCTATACTTCCAAAAAAATAATTTCTATACTTATCAATAAACTTTTCCATGTTCGGGATGATGTAACACCCCAATGGGTGCCTCTATAACTGGTCTAATCAACCTCAATGCATCCCACTAGGATCATGAGGGGTTCAATTCATCATTTAGCCAACCACATTACCAAACCATAATAAACTAATAAAATTCATGATAATAAATAACCAGAGAATAACCTTATACACATTAAACAAACACCAAGATTATGTGATATAACTAACAGACCACCTACCTTGATTCTAAAGATAAACAATCACTTAGCCCTATCCTTTGAGTTAGAACTAATCAACACTCGAAGAACCAACCAAATATCCACTGGAAAAAGTTGGTTTTAGGGATTTATAAGAATTATAATGGATACATAAGCCCTAATCAGAAAAAGTGATGAAATATGATTTTTAGAATCACCTAGAGCTTCAATTTTCAGTTGACGATGGTCCAAATGACTTAGAAATGAGGGAGATTGATCCTCAAGAAGCTTGGGGAATTTTGGATCATTAATAGGGATGAAGGATAGATAATGGAGGTAAATCCAGAGTTAGAACACTTAAGGTATGAGAGGGAAAAATGGTAAAATCTCACTTTTTAAGGGGTGTATGTTTTGACAACATGATTATACAAACTGTGTGCCACCATAGATCTGAGAGGGCGATTGGACACAAGGTTACCTAGGAATCCTAACCATTTTTAAAAATGGTGTGTTTACTATGTTTATTGCCTTTATCAAAGCCCACACAATTTACCCTTACCCATTTCAGAGTTTTATTTAATCCATTATCTCTTCTTTAAGGCATGAATGGTAGGGAACGTGGTTACTAATAACCATGCCCCAATGATAAAACATGTACTAGATGGACTCTTTTCCCTTATTTTATTTTCCAAACTACCGAGAGACCCCCGAGACTCCTTATAAACTCAAAAAACATTCCATTAACCAAAATAAATTTATTAAACCAAAAAATTAAGAAGAACATACCTCAAAGTATGTATGGGATCTTACAAAAGGAAAATATGGATCACTTACATTCTAGATCACCTTTTAGGTTTAAATTTATAGATAATTAGGAAAAATTCCAACATAAACAATTCCCATCAACTTGGACTAAAAAAACATGTTCATAAATTTAAACGTCATCTTCTGTTATACCCATATTTTATTATTTCAAATTCAGTCATAAAACTCATCCTTGTGAAATAATTAGGGGACATAAATCGTTCAACATCACTCTTAAAAAAATACGAAAAAATAAAATAAGGGTGATCTTAGATGCATAGTAAGGTTAAACATAAGAATTTATACTTAAATTTCATCAATGATCATAAGAGTAGATAAGGGTATGATGACATAATCAAAGTAAATAAGCAATTCATAAATGAAATCGTACCCATAAAAACATGGATCATCATATATAAAAACAAGGAAAATGAAATATTCATAAGAATCAATAATCATGAGCCATGTGATATAAATATTGATCATTAGGAAAATTATAAACCAATAGAAAGAATAAAAACACAAAAATATATATTGGGGCATTATTATAATTGTCATTCTTATAAATAGAGTAACCATGCAGTCGACTTCCATACATGTAAATCTTAAAAATGGAATAACAATATAAACAAATTTCATACCCAATTCATTTGAGGGATATCAAGGACCCACCCATCATTGATTTGTCACATAACCATCTGTTATTGTTTGATCACCGAACCTCCCATCATTGGTTTATGACTTAACCACCCATAAAATTTCCAAGTACAATTAAATAACACCTAAAATCTTTAATTTCATGATAAAACCATTGAAAATTTTATTATTCATTTTATAATATGATAAACCAATATAAAATATATGGGTTTCTTGTCAATATTTTTAAAACATGACTAACCCATGTAAAATAAACGATTTCAATAAATCTCTCTCAAAACATAATTAACCAAAAGAAAATAAATGGGTTCAGTAGAAATATTTTTAAAACATGACTGACCCATGAAAAAGAAATGGGTTAAATAGAAATATCTTTGAATCATGATAAACCCATGTAAATGAAATCAGTTCCATAATAATCTCTTTAGAACATGATTAACCCCTGGAAAATAAATGAGTTCATTAACAGTCTCTTTGAATCAAGATTAATCCATGGAAAATAAAGGGGTTCAATAAAAATACCTTTACAAAATTATTAACCCATGGAAAAGAAATAGGTTCCAAAACAATCTCATGGAAACATGATTAACCCATAGAAAATAAATTGGTTCAATAACAATCTATGGGAAACATGGTTTTCACGTGGAAATGAAAAACATCCATAACAATCACTTTGAAACAATCTTAATACATTAATAAAATAACAAGGATACTAACAATAAAAAATATCCTCAGTGAGGTATATGTAACAATAAGGTGTTTTGATATTGATCTATGGAAATACCATACAAATACCATTAAAAACATTCATGGATAAAATAATGTTTAATCATTCCAAAGTGTCCCATACCACCATTAAACATTTAAATCATAATCCCCATCAAGGAATAAAATTAAATGAAACATATAATATCATTATAAATAGGATAATCATGATATATAATGTATAAGGATAATTATATAAAATTCATAAAATATGATAGGTGTATAAGATAACAAACATCTCCAAGAAGGAATGTTGTGACAGAAATCCATTACAGCTTTGGTAACCTTGAAATCGTAAACCCCATGAAAGAGAGTTCATAAGATGGATATGTACAACACAATAAATTTATTTATGAGAATAATAATATACATTAATGGTCATTATATACACCACATAACAAAAATAAGTGCAGAATATGTAATATATCTCATTGAAATAAATGTGAGATGAGAAAAAACCTCTCAAAGATCATATCATTGAAGTGAGAATAAAAAAATAAAATATATTATATGTGAAAAATTTAAATCTACACAATAAAATTGTTAATAAATTATAAAACAATCATTGGTAACTTCATTCATATTATTGTAATATTATAAAAAATGGACTAGATGTTTAAACCAATCAATATAAATTGAATTAAGAAATCCCTTACATTAAGTTTGATTTTTCATGATCTTCCTCTATATTACTAATAATAGATTATGTTAATTATTTAATTACTTAATAAAATTTTCCTAGTTTATTATTACATTTATTTCACTTATAAACTAGTTATATAAATGTAATTAACCATTAATGTTTTAGTTGGATGTTTTGAACATATTCAGCTAATGTGTCAAAAACTGACATTGATAGGTCAACTATGGTAAATGAGGTCATTATTTAAACATACCCAGAATAATAATCATTTAATAAATATATTTTTTTTCATAAATTATACTTTCTAAATCATACATGAATGATGGTTAGGAAAAATTCACCAACATTACGATCATGGATACAGTATGCCATATGTATGAATGAGCATCGTTCCCATTTTTAATGATCATTATGGAAAGATGGTAAGTAAAATTCATCTTTACACAATGGAAATTATATAATAAATACCATATTTTTTAATTATTTATAATTATATATTTCATTTTGTGATCATATGATGAAAAATTAATAATCACATCACTTCAAGGAGGTGGTAGTCCACACATCCATGAATGACGTTATCACTTTTTCAGTTTGTGATTATGAAAGAAGAAAATGGAATTTTATATTTTGAGATATATAATAATTTAATTATTATAATAAATATGAAATTTATATCATATATATATATATCTATATATATATATAATCCACCCTTATTATATTCCATTTAAAGCATGAACTAATCACTACGCTTTGAGGAGGGGGTAGTCTACTTGTCCACAAATGAAGATATCTTACTCCCACAAAATGGAAATAATGAAGGTATGTTTTATATAATAATTACATAAGAATAAATTCAAAATTAATATCATATATATCATATAAAAATTTTAATTTCATCATTATCACCTTCCTTGAGAGGTGGTAATGGAAGAATGGAAAACATTAGTTCGTGAGGCAGTGGTCCGCCTTACACAAGAACGATGATTTCGTATCCCATTTGATGATGGTATGGGAAGGTATAGGGAAAACACTTAAAATGAAAATATATATGTATATTTACGATAAATTGGTTAATATATAATCATGGAATAAGAATAATTTAAGTGGTTTGAGAAATAAATAAAACAAAAGTGACTGTGGAAGAATGTTACCCCTTTTTCAGGTAACTCTTGTTGGTTTTCACCAATTGAATTCCATGGTTTTATTTATACCAAAATTGAGGATTATAATATTATAGAAGGGTTTTTTGAGATTATTTGTTATTTTTTTATGATACAAATGGATTTATATGTGCGATGAGAGGAGGA
The DNA here is from genome assembly GCA_963277665.1 of Viscum album. Taxonomy (NCBI): domain Eukaryota; kingdom Viridiplantae; phylum Streptophyta; class Magnoliopsida; order Santalales; family Viscaceae; genus Viscum; species Viscum album. The sequence continues at coordinate 26,796,579 of OY728156.1, forward strand.
GGAGATGAGGCCATTTATAAGTGGGAGGAGATGACACACTTGGAATTTCAGAAAATAATTGTGTGCTCCCCTTGTTTTTACCAACCAAGAGGCTTCTATAACACAAAAAATTAGATACATGAAGGTGTGTGATATAAATATGTACAAAAATGGGTATAATAAAAGTATAGTTACATTATTATTCCACCATTTTAATGTTCAACCACGAAGTAATCTTGGTTTTACCATAATCGCTGTAATTAATTTTAATCACTTTCACTAATATTTTTGGTCAAAAACTAATTTGAACTTATTAAAAATTAAAAATTATTATTATTATAAATATTTAATCTCTTTTTCAAAAAATACAATCACATAAGTGATATAAATTAATTTAAAATTAATCTCATAGATGGGACGACAAAGCATGTTTTTAATGTTAATATGTTCAAAAGTTTGCTATGTTTTTTTTACCAAATTAAAATTCCAAAATGATAACAATAACCTAAATTGGATTAATATATGTAAAATTTATCAAATTATACTTTAAAAACCATTACAAACATAATTTAACTATGTACATAAATTAAATGAAAATGCAGTTTTCAATTAAAAACATTATTTTTCATTATTCATAAAAATATGAAACTTCTAAGAAAAATACCCAAAATTCAACAAAATTTAATTTTTGATATTAATATTTAAAAAATGAAAATTAATTTATCAAATAAAAATTATCAAACTTTCAAAATTTAGTTTTAAAATTAGTCTTCCAATAAAATGTAGTAAAACTGCTTTTTAAAAATATACAACTCTTTACGCCTAAAATTGGATTTACTATTATCATTAGTATGTCAAACACTTTTGATGAATTTAAAAATATTTAAATCAATATATAACATATATATTTCATAAATATATTTAAATAATAGTGATGAATTTATTTTTTTGATATAAAAATTCCAATATGGTCATAAAGAATATATTTTTCATAAAAACGCATCATTTATATTCAATTGTTCTTTAATTTCATTTATAATTATTTAGTAAACAATGAATTAATTTTATAAACATGTGTAAAATATTATTTCATAAATTTGAAAATCATATTCATTCCTTCTGTTAAAATGACTAGGTGATAAATATTTTGTTTAAGAAATAATATGAATAGTATGTTGTTGTTTGGAAAAACTAAGGATTGTGTGTAACAAAAGTCACCAAAGGGAATCAATGTCATGTATAAAAAAAGATAAACCTTTTGTTTCATGTGATGAAAGATAAACAATTTATTGTGTGTAATTAATTCTATTAAATAATATAAATTAATTTGAAAGAATATATTTCATAAAATTTTGGTATGTTGCGGTTTCAAATATTTTCGGTTTGTATATTTTAATGATATTTAAAATAAAATATTTATGAATTCATTCTCAACTTTAATTTTCTATATTAAGTTCATTTTTATAACATGCCATATGTTCTAGGTATGTCTCTTTTAATTCAATTTTAAAAAATTAGTATTTAGAATATAATGTTATACTTTAAGTTGTTGTATTTTTTTAAATGGATTTTATTTTCCTTAAGTTGGTGAATTATATTTTATACAGGGTTTCATAATTTTTTTTTGTGAAAAGTAATGTAACTCTTTTTTTCTCTAAAAAATAAAGCTTTCCATGTTAGTTTTTTTAAACATTGTGGAAATAAAATTAAAGGAATTTCAATACAAATTTTTTAAAAAATTAATGTTGAAAGCGTATTTTGAATTTAGTTTTTAGAAAAATAGATATGAAAACTCATATGGTAATTTTTATGGAAACAAAATAATCAGACTATCGACATCGCTTTTTTTCCATGAACTGACACCAAAAGTCTTATTATAATATTTCCATGTTGGTTTCACAATAAAAACAATTTGCAAACCCCTATAGATATGTTTTTTTTGTTTCTGAATTAGTTAAAATTATAAAACCAACATTGATTCAACGTTTAAATTTGGATTTAGTAGAAGTTTCAACATAAATTTTTTAAAACTGATGCCAAAACTATAATTTTTAACATCATCTGGATCAACAGAGTTTGAAAAATGATGTTAAAAATTATAATAAACCGATGTGAAATATTCATTTCGACTAGTGAGTGAAACCAACCTATATGTAGAGGATATTTATTTTATACATACATTTAGGTGTTTGAGTTTTATTAGTAGATGTTAGATACTATGTGAGGGTGTCAATCATAGGAAATCAAGAATGAACTAGTGAAGCCGACTTGTGAAGAGAGGCTTGGATTGTTTAGTGAGCTTTAAATTGCGAGCTAGTATGGATCATGACTTGATTTGTGGTATAAATAATGTGAAAAATTATAATGAGGTGTCATTAGGACATCGAAACTTGGGAAAGTTAGAAAGATGGTATTGTGGATCATGGGAATTAGTAGGACACAATATATGGGTCGTTAGTAGAAAATAGGGGTTGGGAGAATTTTTTTTCTTCAAGGTTTTTCTAACACATATTATTTAATGAATCAATAAAAGGGATTTAAGATTAGGCATGGGCTCTCACTTATGATATGGTTTTATGGATTTTTTAAGAAGGGAACTCAAGATTGGGAGTTGGATGTTGAGACTGAAATATTGAAATGTTAGATCATGATATTTAGATATACTTCACTAGGATGAAAATCACTTATAGGGAAAAAATTTCCTCTAATAGGGAACCATCTTGATGATGAGAATTCATTGTAGGGGGATATTTGTAATATAATTGAATTTCAAGGCTTGATTTATTCATGTTTTAGAATATATTGAATAGATTTTATCTAGATTTAGAGATGTATTAGAGGTGTTGGGGACCAAGTGTTAGAAATTTAGCAAGAATAATGCTAGGCAGGTAGCATAAAAACCATTGTAGGGAAACCAAATAGTTGGTATAACACCATTGGATAGCTAGGGTTAGATACAATATACCCCCATATCTGGATAGAGCTATCAGGAGATGGGGGCCATCCGCCAGCCAGTTGGTAAGGCCCACCGGCTCCTCGGTGGGATCTAAAGTGGGTTTTAATTAGGTTCCACCGAGTTCCCCCAGAAACTCTTAATTGATATCTGCATTTCATCTCTCAAACATTATATGAACATTATTAATTAACGGGATCTCTCTTAATGAATTTATCTTCCATCTCTCCCCACTTTAACTTCATTTGAATATCCAATCGATCCAGTGGATTCCACATGGCATGTTTAAGATGATATAACGTAAAATACCAATTTATCTTGTGATAAATCTTAGATATAATATTATATAGCTTGATATAAGAATTATTATGTGAATATAACTAATAATCACTAAACTATTGATGGATTGGAGTAGGAAGTATTGAGGATTGATCTCGCTCTTAATTGGATCTGTCAATCATCATGTTATTTTTCTTGGATCTTGATTCCAAAATCCATCACAAGTTGAAATGAGATTTTTTAGGTAATTATAGGTGTGTGGGATCGATCTGGGTTACAATTCTTGGCATTGGGAATAAATAATATTGAGGTTAAAAGTTATTACCATTAGGCCCCTTGTATGAAATGGTATGGTATGATATAAATGTGGGTTCATGTGTAGATTGTGAGACCCTTTATTAATGTGATATCTATGGGGGTGCATGTGCGACCTCTGGGACCCCTGTTTTATGTGATATTCATGTGAGTTTGTGTATCCCATGATACCCTTTCTTGATATGACATGGTTATTATTTTTTTATTCATGGAATGTGACTAGATGCATGTTTAGTTTCTATTTGATTTGTTTTATGGTACCATGTTGGTATAACATGGTTAGTTATCCCTTTACAGGGGGTGTGTCACCATTTTGGTTAAAAGGTTGTGATTTCATAATCATATATGATTTATTTTAATTTGTCTCACTCAGAGATGAATATTTGGTCAACATGTGTGGATATTGATTTCACTAGAGCCAGATATTGGGTCAACATCTATAGATGTGGCTATCCCCAGAGAAGAGGATTGGGTCGATATGTGGGCACCATGACTTTACCTTAATGGTGGGTGTGGAATTGTTCTATAAAAGAAGAGTGTGGTTACACGATAGTTGGATGAATGTTTTAAGTTGATGTGTGGATCACATTTCATGATCTATGTCATGAAATGGCTACTTTTGACCTTCCTTTAAGTATGGTGCCAAAGAAGGTAGATTGGGGGTTCATGGAAGTTTGTTTATAATATGAATACACAAAATGTGATTATTTTATTTATTTGTGTTATTATATTATTTTCATGGCATTCACTTGTATATATTTTTCAATTATGTTCAACACACATTGGTGGTGTCATATTGGGTTTATATTGACACCCTACATGGGTATCTCAATGAGTGTACAAATTTCATGAACATAGATATTTCTAAGGCTAAGGGCCTTACATTAGGTAACTACTTATGTGGATCTTGGGGGATACAATCTATTTTGGGAAAATAATTAGACTATTTGTATAATTATTTATTTTATTTTCTTGGTTATCATACCATGGTTTACTTACCACAGGGGGAGTATTTTTGTTATTTTTTATTACCTATATTCAATTTTATTATATCATTATTACATTATATTAGTTTCCACTATGATGTTCAAGGATATTTATTTATATGTTTTTGAGATTCAGATTTATGTCTACAATTAACGACAGATCGATATAACCATGGAAATATTCATATCCTCATTACTGGTCAGTAGCCTCTTTCATATGGGTAGGTGCACATGAGGTCATGGGGAACATCAGCTTGGATAGGGTGGTTCAGCCTGGGGTGCTATATTTATATATCCTTTCAATGTTCAGTTATTTAATTTTATTTTAAATCAATAGTAACTAATGTATCAAGGGATTTTTTCAATAAAATATAGTTTTAAATATTTTAAACCAATTTCCCTTCATGTCCATGTTATTCAAAATTCTCATGGATGTTTTATCTATAAAAAAATGTTTGGTAAATTTATTTTATACTAACTTTTACTTTCATTACAAATTATTAAAGTGAATATTTTAAAACATTTTACATATGTGAATCTTTTGGAACTTTTTACGAAAGTTTAAAAGAATGTTTTTTTAATGTTTACCACATGATATCATTTTCGTATTGTCACAGTAGTTATTCAGTATCAAGATTCTTCTATATGATTTAATGAATTTTCATTGAAATTATTTTTTTGAGAAATTTTTATTTGAATATTTTTCAAATAAAATTTATTTGTATACATAATTTTAGATGAAGCCTAAAATTGTTTCTTCATATGTATTATGATTAATATTATATGATATTTTATGATTCAAATACAATATTTTTTCTATTCACATGATATGGTTTTTTGATAATTTATTTGATAATGAGTGATCCCAATATAACTATAATAATGGGTGAGCCCAATATAATTGTCCATTTCATAGGGTAATGTGGATGAAGATAATGTGAAATAAGTTAGTCCTAAGATATATATTATAATTAACTAATATGGTTATTCCTTTGTAAGGGTTCTTGGTAGGGGGATTTTAAGGATAATTTCCTAAGATTCATATATGGGGTTTTAATTATTACGTTTATATTTTAAGGAAATATTTTAATTTCATAAGGTAAGAAAGTGAACTCATGATTTAGAGAAATTTTTTTGATCTTATAAGGGTAAAACATGTTTAGTTTTGAAATAGTTTTTTTGTTTCTTACCATGTTTGAAAGGTTCAACAAAATATTATCTTTTAAATTAAGATAATCTTTTATAATTCTTCTAGATTTATTAAAACCATAAGATTCTAAATTAACAAGATTTTGAAAATACTGAATGAAGTTGTTGACTAACTGCTAAACCGATTTCATGGCATGAAATATAATTCATTCCATGAATGTATTTATTACAGATGATTTTAAAATATCATTGATTTACTCAAGGCCTAAAATAATAATCACAATTCTGATTATGGGTTTTCATTTATTTTTTTGTGTAAATGGATTTATAGACTTCAAATTTTATTTCCTATTTATGTAATTATAATTTAATGATTAAAGTTTGTTATGTAAAGAGTAAAATCACAATGATTTATAATTAATTCTATGAAAACCATTTAGTAAATAGTTTTGTATTTCTAATTTTACCCTATGTAATTTTCATGAATATGATTTTTACTTTATTTTTTATTATAAAATAATTTATGGACTTCACATTTTATTTTCTATGTAAGTGATAATTATTTCAAGATTAAATTTTTTTATGTAAAGAGTCAAATTTCTTTGTGGGGTTTCATGAAATTCTAAATGGATAAAAAAATATTCCTTTATTTTCACATACCTTACTATATTTTTTTCTCATCCCATGTTTTTAAATGTTTTTCATATAGATTAAGGATTTTTGGAGTTATATATACTTTATTGGTGACACATATTGAGTGAAGAAAATGTGTCATGAATGAAATAGTTTTGTAAAATTAATGATATTTGTTGTGTGGAAAAAACCATACATGGTATGGAAATACCCAATTTTTTTGTTATGATTTTCACATTTATCTAAACATATAAATGTAAAATATCCTAGAAATATAATAAATCATAACCCATACTATAAAACATATTATTAAGGTTTTTTATGAAACATTGAATTGTACCCCAAACCAAATCTACTTGAGTAACCCTAGCTTCTAGGTAGTCATATAAAAGTCTACATCAAATCTATATAGAGGATTAATGGAACCAACAACATCTAAGAAGAATAATTCTATTGAATTCACCTAATAAGTATAGATCACTCTAGCCTTAGGATCCATGTTATCTAGATAGACCATATCGTTTCTAGTAGTCATCAATATATTTCACCATTCATCTATATCACCGAAACCTAGCACTCATAAAAAATATTCATATATATTATTGTAACTAAATATCCATTTAAACATAGACCAATATGTTTTATCTAAATAGTCTATGTATATCCAAAATTCAATGTATCACACACCCAATAGATTAAACCTAGCTGACTATGCCCATTAGATTTATTCCACTAGGAAAATAAGACCAAACCAACATATAATATTTATTTACACCAAAGAATCATATATTCAAGAACAAATTTCCAATGTACCATAAGTAAATGAATGTAACACACAAACCCCTCTAGACTGGAGCTGATGCATTACTTATGATATTGACATGGTTAGAAGGAATGAAAATCCCGAAGGAACGATCAGTTTAGTAGTATTGAAGAAACTAGATACATAGATGTAACTCAACTTACATTTGAAAAGTTTACAAAATACAATACACAACGAAAACAAAAAACTGCATCCACATGAACTCAATAAATGATCTCCTCTTTGTAACCTATTTAAAGTAAACAATGAAAGGGGTGAGCTCAAATTCTCAGTAAGGGTTACAAATAGAGAAAGCTTGAGAATAATAATAAGTGACTCACAATCAACCTGACATAATTAATATGGCATAGTGAATAAATGAATAAATAATTCCATTAATAAACTGAGAATGAAACTGCATCCATAGATTTTTTCATATTGAAACCCTCATGGATAATAATAATAACTGATAAAGAATAAATATAATGCTTATTAATTGGACATTATGTATCTGACACATGAAACTATAATACCATAAAAACGGTTTAGTTCTATGGGTAGAAACCCGTCTGATTTTTGGAAAGAAACTCGAAGGGTTTGTCGCTAAACTGTTTTGTCTCATGAGACCTACCGATGCATCGAGGGGCTATAGCGGACCCACCTGCCACTACATATCCAAATAATTCATTATACATTGATTTAATATAAGGGAAATATAGATTTTCAATATCTGTATAGAGTAGAGTATACAGATTCATCAGTATTTCCATAATTAAAATAACATTCCAAATAAACACCGTATGTTAAATGGTATACAGTTTAGAAAACAAACATATCCATGATATAAGATTATGGATATCTAATATATATATAATTTCAAATTAAAATTGATCTCAAATGGCCAGTAGGTACACCACATATGGATTATTAGGTGCACTATCAAATTTAGTCACAACAAAATAGTAGTTGAGGCAAAGTCTCTTACCACAATGTAATCGGTCAAATAATATGACCAGAACTTAATAAACAACAAATTAATCATTGAATAGAATGAATATAAATATAATCATGTTATTATATATCAAATGGGAGTACACATATACAACATACAAGAAATAAGTGGCAAACAATGAAAATCTCACAGAAATGAAAGTGAGATGAGAACCCCCTTACAAACATTTCGGCATGGTTACAAGTGTTCTTGTTAGGGATTAATGAGAGGTAAAAGGTTATATTATTATTTATATATCATAAGGGAAGTGTGGGGTAGTTGAAAAATCATACCCCATCATTAGGTATTAAAAATAAAAGAGCACAACAAAGGTGAGATTCTTGAACAAAAGTGGGAGAGAAGATCCCTTACAATGATTGTATCATTAGTGTGAGGATAAATCAATGAAATATTTATGTGTGAAAAATAAAAAAACACATGATATAAGTGGATATACACTAAAAAACAATCAGAGGTCATTCAGACATATTATTGAAAAAATGTAACCAATGAAATAGATGTTTAACTCAAAGAATAAAAATTGAGTTAAGCAATCCCTTACAAATATTGTATCATTAGAGTGAGGATAAGTCAATGAAATATTTATGTATGACAAAAGAAAATACACAAAATATAATTATATATAAAGTATAAAACAATAAAATTACATTCACACATATTCGTGGAATAATGTAACCAAGGAAATAGATGTTTAACCCAAAGAATAAAAATTGAGTTAAGAAATCCCTTATAAAGATTGTATCATTAGAGTGAGGATATGTCAATGGAATATTTATGTGTGACAAATTAAAATCCACAAAATATAAGTGGATATACATTATAAAACAATAAAATGAAATTCAAACATATTTGTGGAACAATGTAACCAAGGAAATAGATGTTTAACCCAAAGAATAAAAATTGAGTTAAGAAATCCCTTACAAATATTGTATCATTAGAGTGAGGATAAGTCCACGAAATATTTATGTTTGACAAGTGAAAGTCCAAAAAATATAAGTCAATATACATTATAAAACAATAAAATGACATTCACGCATATTCATGGAACAATGTAACCAAGGAAATAGATGTTTAACCCAATGAATAAAAATTGAGTTAATCAATCCCTTACCTTATGCTTGATGGAGTTCTTGACAAGTTATTTAAGACCTGAATAAACAAATTAGTCTTATTAATTCATAATTTCATAACCACTTATATATGTAAATGATTTATTATAACCCTTTTTAGTTCATTCAAGGACTTTTTGATTAGTTATAATGTTCAATTTCATTGTTTGGGATCATTTGTTTACTTGGTTTCAAATGACTAATTCACTTATATTTAAGTTTGGATAAATATATATGATTGATGTGGTTATCTAGAAATGATGTTATATTATATTATTGAACATCTAGTAGATTAAATTGTTTTAAATTTAATTTGGTTACTTAGAGAGAAGTCTAATTATTTTTTATATAACCTTGGTGACAACCGTTTTGGATAAATGGTGGGTTTGATTACAATGAACATGTTTTACTTTATAACTTAATACCATTTGTACAAAAGGATTAAAGAACTATAAATAGGATATATTACATATATAATAATCTATTTCAACTATAACACAAATTTGTTGTCCTTGAATGTGCTAAATTAGCACATCTGAAACGGTGCTTTCATTTTTTCAAATAAAAGGTGGGGAAAGGAAAGAAGGTAATGAAATATACCATTAGAATGAAACCATTTTCTTACATGTATGTTATTGGATTTTTTATACCATTACGGTGAAGGTAGGTGAGGAAAGAAACAAAAAGAAAAGAACATAAAATAATTGAAGGAATTGGAAAGAGGAAATCACCTCTTGAGACTTCATCCTTTCAGAACCTCTTAAGGGGATAGGTTTTTGTATTTTGAAGAGGCTAGGAGCTTTTGGACATGGGGGAGATCATGGGGAGAGACTTGGGCAGAACTTTTAGGATCTTCAAGGCTTAGAGGAGTGAAGAGAAGAGGGAGTGGTAAGGGGTTTTGATAGTGGATGAGAGTGGTAAATTTTGAATATTTAATTCATTATTTTATTATTTCCCTCAAGACAACCAATAGTGATGTTTCATGTGACCCCGAATAGAAATAAGTGAATGTGAGTTTAAACCAAGTGGACATACATAACTTATGATGTCATGAATAGTGTATTTAACTGATAATTTGTATATACGGTATTTTATCATATTTCACTATTCATAAAAAATTCTAGAATTTTAGAAAAATCCCAGAAATTTACCCTAACCATTTTTTGACGTGTAGAATTCAAAAGTAAACTCCATTTTTTCAAAATTAATTTTTTAAAAATTATTAATTTAATTTTTAAATAAAGTCATAGTTAATTCAAAAAATAACAATCTTGAAGGTGCAGTTAGTTTTATATCTCATTGAAAAACTAATTAAGATCTCATTATCTTATTGCCTTAAGAAAATAAAATAATTTTATTGTTTACTATTCAGAAGGGTCATATTACTATTCATATTAATATTCAAATGGGTATGTTACTATTCACCAAAAATCAAGTTTGTTCTATCAAACTCCAAATGACTAATTGATCACAACCCTAGATGACCATTTTCCCAAATTCGAAACATATAAGTGGAAAATTTACACATAATCACTAGGTTTGGACTATCTCCTAAATAACCTAGTGTTGTTTAAAAACACATAGTGATGAATAGAATGTAGAGAAACATAACATAAAATGTTTGGGGTGTTACATTATTCCCTATTTCGAAGAATTGCATCCTTTCAATTAATTTTTTAACCACAAAAGAAAGCTCACTGATATTCCTACCACATCTCCCATCATAGAGGATCCTCATGTGCGTTCAGTAGAAAACCCAAATTGATGCTCAACTCCTCTAGGTCTCTAACCCAAACACACCTTGGACAGAAGGGGTTGAACTCTTACATCAAACACTTGGGATTCCGGAGGGAGGTTCAAATGGTAGAATGTTTGGAAATGTCCAAATGAACCAACACATAAAGAACTCGCCGAACTATGTCTCGACTGAGGACATCTAAGTCCTAGACATTGTTGTATAGGCTAAAACTGAGTAGTTGGTACATATTGGCCACACAAAGGTTTCCCTCCAAAGTAGCCTCTTGAAAACATAACATGGCCATGTAGTTTCAGCCTAGGGTGAAACATAGGAAAATCCTTTTGTGTTATTTTTCTCTCCTCATATACTCGGCCAATTTTGTCGTGGCTATGCGGTAGTAAATGGAAGAATTCCCTTGACAGGTGCAGAGAATGTCTAGACTGTTTATCACTTCATATAGTTGTCTACATGTTTTTCACAAGTTTGAAAGAGGTAATTACTCCTCTCCTCATGTTTTGATTACAATAATCTCCAGTACCTCCACAAGAAGAGATAACATATGGGTTTTTCCTTCCATCTGAAAATTTATTATAAATGTTCACTTAGTGATACTCATTCAAAAGTATAACCGATGAAAGGATAAAAAAAAGAAGAGACAATAAGTTATATTCTTATAAAACCATTGGTTAAAAAAGTAAAATAGGAAAAATGGTTTCCCCAGTCCCCCAATACATGAATCTTTAAAACTAGTTCAAAGATTTCAACCTCCCAGAACCATATGCAACACTAGAAACACGTCACTCCTGAAGTCCCTTTACCAAGAACACCATCGATGCTAGGGTGATAACAACCTCAGGTGGATTTCTAAGGTAGTATTCAGCTGCTTGATTTCCTTAGCCCAGACACACTGCAGACAGCTAGGGTCAAATCTGTGTTTAAAGCACTCAGGCTTCCATAGAGAGGCATGAGAAGTGTGGAGGTCGGAAATTTCTGTGTGGACTAAATTTCTATAATTCCCACGCACCACGTCATTATTTAAGATACTGATGTTGTAAATTTATCTGTACATAATAAAACTCAGGACCTGAAATAGGTAGGCTGCTCGATGGCCACCATCCAAAGTATCTTCTAGAAATTTACCCACAGCTCGGTAGTTATCTGCCAAAGTGAAACATAGAAAAAGAGCTTCATGATACTTCCATATTTTTCTATATTCAGTAAATTGTGCATATTAAATATGGTAATAAAACATATTTCTTCCTTGGTAAGGATGGAGAATGTTTGGATGATTCGATACCTGCTGGATTAGTTTACAAGTCAGACGTAAGTTGGCATAGGGCTGGTCCCCTTCAGAGCATGTCTTGACAATTATTGTCTCTAAAAGCTTTGTAGGTAGTGATAAAATATTGGTTGGTTGAATGATATACTCTATCTAAAATGTTTTAGTAAATAAACTTTCAGTATGGAAAATCCATTTTAAACAAAGATATTGTTTTATATAAAAATGTATCAAAAAAGAGAATACAACATCATTCATTTAGATATGATTTATAAAACTCAATAAATTACGCAATCTCTTTCTCCCTTTAACAAAACATTAGTATGGACTTCCTGACATCCTCTAAGTTGAATCCTAATAAATTCCACGAAGGCTAGGGATTTCCCCAGTTTTTAGACAAAAGGATCCCCAAAGTGATTCCAAATTCCTCTATCTCCTTGGTCAAGATGCAACGTGTGCAACTAGGGTCCACTGCATGTGGACATCTATAATTCATATTGAGAGAAGAATTTTAGGTATCAAGTTGAGAGAAATCAGTATGAACTTGATGCCGATAATGTAAATGGGTAGTCTTATTCTCAATGTCTTTTAAGTCTAGAACTCTACTACCAAGTCTGTAGGTCAAAATTTGATATAGATGTGATGCTTGGAGGTCACCCCCTCGTGCAGCCTCCTCAAAGTCCTCAAGAGAAAATAAATTATTATCTAGGGTAAAACATTTAAAGATACCCTTGAAGTGTTTCCCTTGTACTACATAGAATGGGAATTGTGCGCTCATCATGAGGTAATAGACGAAACCTGCTCCATGGTGAAGTTGGAGTACTCAAGGAGAGTTGGATACTCAGTAGAGGGTTTTTCATGATAAACAAATATTTTCAAAATTCTTATAGTTTTCTAAACATGATTTCCCCACTATGGTCTCTAATAATTCTATTGGAAGAGACAAAAGACAATTAATTTAATTTTCTATCTAAAAATTAATAAAACATCATTCTTACTATTGTTTAAGTAAGTTTTTCATTGTTCAGTTCTAGTTTTCCAGAGTTATCCAAACCAAATCCTCTGAGGAAAATTTACATTAAACTCTTCCATAATGGATTTTAATTAAAATATGAATTATACTAAGCATATCCCCTAGGAGTGTCATAACCAAGAGTGCAGCAAGGCCCATTTTCATGTACCCGTTCCTGTTCGAGTCTAGCTCAAAGAGATGTTTTTGGGTTTTACCCCTAGATACATTTGTTCCAGAGCCGCCTCTACCTACTCATATCCAGATAGGGACATATTTCTTAAAAGAACCACATAATCTATTCCTTACCAAAATATTAGGATGTTCTTGTATGTTTATCCACAGAGGCTTATCTTAGAGATTCTTCCCTAATATATGTTTTCTAAATCTATTTTCTAAGTTTCCTACTAAACTTCCTCTGATACCAACTGTAACACTTCGACCCCTCTATACTGGAGCTAGTGCATTAATTGTAAAATTAGAATGGTTAGAAGGAATGAAAATCCATAAGGAACGATCATTTTAGTAGTCTTGAAGAATCTAGATACATAGATGTAACTCAAATTACATTTGAAAAGTTTACAAAATACAATACATAACGAAAACTGAAAACTACATCCACAAGAACTCAAAAAATGATCTCCTGTTTTTCACTTGTTGAAAGTAAACAATAAAAGGGGTGAGATCAAATGCCCAATAAGGGTTACAAATAGCAGAAGAATCAGTATAATAATAAGTGACTCACAATCAACCTGACATAATTAATATGGAATAGTGAATAAATGAGTAACTAATGCCATTAAGAAAGGGAGAATGAAACTGCATCCATAGATTTTGTCATAGTGAAAAAATCATGGATAATAATAATAACTGATAATGAATAAAGAGAATTATTATTAATTGGAAGTCATGTATCTTGAATATGAAACCATAATACCGTAAAACGGTTTAGTTCTATGGGTAGAAACCCGTCTGATTTTTAGAAACAAACTTGAAGGGTTTGTCGCAAAACTATTTTGTCTTAGGAGACATAATGATGAATCAAGGGGATATAAAGGGCCCCACACACCAATAAATTTCCAAAAAATTATTTATATATTGATTAAATACAAGAGAAATATGTCTTTTCAAAATCCGTATAGGGTAGAGTATACAGATTCAACAATATTTTCATAATTAAAATAACTTTCCAAATAAACACTGAATGTTAAATTGTATACGGTTTAGACGAAAATCATATCCATGATATGAGATTATGGATATTTAATATAAATATAATTTAAAATGAAAGGTGATCTCAAATGGGATATAGGTACACCACATAAGGAATATTAGGTGCACCATACAAAGTTAGCCACAACAAAAGAGTAGTTAAGACAATGTCTTTTACCACAATGTAATCGATCAAATCATATAACCAGAACTTAATAAAAGTAAAATGAATCATTGAATAAAATTAATATAAATATAATAATGTTATTATATATCAAATGGGAGTACACATATACCACATACATGAAATAAGTGGTGAACAATGAAAATCTCACAGAAATGAAAGTGAGATGAAAAACCCCTTATAAACATTTCAGCATGGTAATGAGTGTTCTTGTGAGGGATTAATGAGAGGTAAAAGGTTATCCCATTATTTATTTATCATAAGGGCAGTGTGGGGTAGGTGATAAATCATACCCCATCATTAGGTATTAAAAATAAAAGAGCACAACATAGGGGAGATTCTTGAACAAAAGTGGGAGAGAGGATAACTTACAAAGATTGTATCATTTGAGTGAGGATATATCGATGAAATATTTATGTGTGAAAAATAAAATTCCAAAAAATGTAAGTGGATATATATTATAAAACAATAAGAGGTAATTAAAACATATTATTGAAAAAATGTAACCTATTAAATATATGTTTAAATCAAATAATGAAAATTGAGTAAAGCAATCCCTTACAAAGATTATATCATTAGAGTGAGGATAAGTCAATGAAATATTTATGTGTGAAAAATGAAAATATAGAATATATAATTGTATATACAGTATAAAACAATAAAATGACATTCACACATATTTGGGGAACAATGTAACCAAGGAAATAGATGTTTAACCCAAACAATAAAAATTGAGTTAAGCAATCTCTTACAATGACTGTATCATTAGAGTGAGGATAATTCAATGAAATATTTATGTGTGAAAAATTAAAATCCACAAAATATAAGTGGATATACAGTATAAAACAATAAAATGACATTCACACATATTATTGGAACAATGTAACCAAGGAAATAGATGCTTAACCCAAAGAATAAAAATTGAGTTAAGAAATCCCTTACAAAGATTATATCAATAGAGTGAGGATAATTCAATGAAATGTTTTTTTGTGTGAAAAATGAAAATCCAAAAAATATAAGTGGATATTATGTATTAAACAATATAAAGACATTCACACATATTCGTGGGACAATTTAACTAAGGAAATAGATGTTTAACCCAAAGAATAAAAATTGAGTTAAGGAATCCCTTACCTTATGCTTGAAGGTGTTCTTGAATTGTTATTTAAGACCTGAAAAAACAAATTAGGCTTATTAATTCATAAGTCCAGAACCAATTATATATGTAAATGATTTATTAAAACCCTTTTTAGTTCATTCAATGCCTTTTTGATTAGTTATAATGTTCAATTTCATTATTTGGGCTCATTTTTTTACTTGGTTTTAAATGATCAGTTCACTTATATTCAAGTTTGGATAAATTTATAAGATGGATGTGGTTATCCAGAATTGAAGTTATATTATATTATTGAACATCCTTATGATTAAATGGTTTTAAATTTAATTTGGTTACTTAGATTGAAGTAGAATTATAAAATATATAACCTTGGTGAAAACCGTTTTGGCTAAACAGTGGGTTTGATAATAATGAACATGTTTTCCTTTATAACTTAATAATATTTGTACAAAAGGATTAAAAAACTAAAAATAGGACATATTACATATATAATAATCGGGTTCAACCATAACTCAAATGGTTTCATGACCAGATTTTATGATTATAATAGAAATTGATAAACCGTTGTCCTTGAATGTGCTAAATTAGCACATATCAAACAGTGTTTCATTTCTTTCAAATAAAATACGGGGAAAGGAAAGAAGGTAATGAAATATACCATTAGCATGAAAAAATTCCAGTACATGTATGTTACTGGATTTTTCATACCATTATGACGAAGGGTGGTGAAGAAAGAAACAAAAAGAAAAGAACATAAAAGAATTGAAGGAATTGGAAAGAGGGATTTACCTCTTGAGACTTCCTCCTTTGAGAACCTCTTAAGGGGAGAGGTTTTGGTATTTTGAAGAGGTTAGGAGCTTTTGGACGTAGGGGAGGATCTTGGGGAGAGACTTGGGCAGAACTCTTAGGAGCTTCAAGGCTTAGAGGAGTGAAGAGAAAAGGGAGTGGTGAGGGGTTTTTATAGTGGAGGAGAGGGGTAAATTTTGAATATTTAATTCATTATTTTATTATTTCCCTCAAGACAACCAATAGTGTGGTTTCATGTAACCCCTAATAGTAATAAGTGCATGTGATTTCGAACCAAGTGGCCTCAAATCACTTATTATGTCATAAATAGTGTATTTAACTGATAATTTGTATATACGGTATTTTATCATATTTCTCTATTCATCAAAAAATCTAGAATTTCAGAAAAATCCCAAAAATTTACCCTAACCATTCATCGACATGTTGATTTCAAAAATGAACTCCATTTTTCAAAATTAATTTATTAAATATTATTAATTTAATTTTTAAATAAATTCATAGTTAATTCAAAAAATAACAATCTTGAATGCGTAGTTAGTTTTATTTCTCATTGAAAAACTAATTAAGATCTCATTATCTTATTACCTTAAGAAAATAAAATAATTTTATTTATTACTATTCATAAGGGTCATATTAATATTCATATTAATTTTCATAAGGGTATGTTACTATTCACCAAAAATCAAGTTTGTTCTATCAGACTCCAAATGACTTATTGATCAAAACTCTAGATGACCATTTTTCAAAATTCAAAACATAGAAGTGTAAAATTTAAACTTAATGGCTAGGTTTAGAATATTTCTTAAATAAAATATTGTTGTTTCAAAGGAACATAGTGATGAATAGAATGTAGAGAAACATACCATAAAATGTTTGGGGTGTTATAATGAATATAACTTTCCAATTTCTTCCCAAATCTTGAATCGAGGTGGTATGAATAGTTATAAATATTTATCAAGAGATGTTTCACTTCAGACTGAGTCTATTTCAGGTATATAGAGTAATTAAAGATAAAAAATCCATGTGGAGGGATATTTCCACCATGCTTAACTATGGATTCAACAAAATATAAGAATATACACTTTCTCAAGTTGGTATGAAAATTGAAATATTTTTTTGAAAAAGGTTCCTCAAAATATTGGGTGAATTTGGATGATTATAAAATTATAAGGGTGATATTTTGAATGGGTTTTGCGAGCTCTAGATTATTTGTTAAAATTTTAATCTTTTTATTTTATTCTTCCAAAATTGTTCTATTTCAACTATGTTTATTTACATTTCATCTTTCTTACTCTATGGTCCAATAAAAATAATCTAAATTTGATCTAAGGAGAAATGAATTTCATTCCCAAGTTCTATTTATCCAGTAGTTTTATTATTTTTTCATGTTTTTGAGGTGATAATGATTTATTTAAGCAATGTATTAAGAAATTATATTTAATTCACTTTTGATCAAATTATTCCTCACTTATTCCACTATATAGATTAATCTAATATCCCTATATCAAACACACTCAACATATGGTTTATTTGAGTGAGGAAAGGGTTTAATAAAATGTGCTTCATTCCAAGGGTTTAATAAAATTCATACACTCAGTTGATTTATTTTTTTACCCATTTTTTAATGAGTAAAATTAGGGTCTAGTGAGGTAAAGGGGATCTTAAGTGCACTAGTTTCTCATAATTTAAAACATTGAGAGATGATCATTCAAATTTTATTGACAATGATAATTAGATAAGAATAAAAGAAAAAACAAAATAATAAATATAGATATTGAATTTCATCTTATTAATGGAAATTATATATATAACATTTATTTCATCTTACTTTTATTTATTTTTTTGATTTTATTTTCTTCTTTATTTCACTTTTCTCAATTACAAACCAATTCATGCATCTACCTTGATTATATTCATTTAAAAATACAAAAAAATAAAGATAAATTAGTGAATTCAAAAAACATATTATATGTTGGCCTATTTTGGGATTACCCAATGGAAAACCACTGTACTATATTCACATGTGAAATATAAATATTATTTTTATAGGTACACGACAACCTATGTTAGTGTTTGTGGATGAGGTATTGATATACCCATGAATGAATCAAAATATCAGGAATCACAAATGGACTGTTCTAGAATCATTAAACGAGAATATGTTTTATGCAATGTTCTCAAAGTATCACTTCTTAATTCAATAAGGGAAATTTATTGCTCATGCTGTTTCTTATTAAGGAGTTACTATTGATCCTTTAAAGCTAAAAGTAGTGATATATTTGGAATATATTTAGAACCTATTTGAAATATTTTTTGGGGTTTAAATGGATATTATCATATATTCATTAATTATTTTTAATTATTAGCTTCATAAATGATAGATCTAAATCTTAGTGGGATAAAGTTTGATTGGAATGTGATGTTTCAGAAGGTATTTAAATAATTGAAGAAGTGGCATACTTCAACCCCAATTTTGAGTCTTATATATTGGGTATATGTTTACAAGGTGTATTGTAACACATCTAGATTGGGATTAGTATTTTTTTGATATAGGATGGAAATGACCTATAATATGAATCTAGGAAACTAAATCCCTATGAAAATAATTACCCTATGCACAATTTATTATTTACTATTGCAATTTACGATTTGGAGAGTTAGATACATTACCTTTTGGGTGAAATATTTATTTTATACACACGTCAGAAGTGTTTTATGTATATATTTTCATAGAATGGTCCCAACTTAGGATGATTTATGGGTACAATATCTTTATCATTTTTGACTTTGAGATTATGTATACATCTGATAAAAGAAAATTACTAAAATAAAAATTGAGTATAAATTCTAAAACAAAATAAAAAAAAGGAAGATAGAGTATATTGTCGGTTTATAGAGTTATTGATAGACTATCACATGGAAGTAGAGGAAGGTATGGATTATGTATTCTTATCAAGTCACAGAGTAATGTTCATATTGGTAGACAATGTCAAAGTGAAACAGTTATCTGATGAATAATGAAGGAAGATGATGGATTTCATAAATTATAGAGAGACCATTTATGTATAGACTATTTAATAAGATTCACTTATTAATTTTAGAATATTGATTGTGTATATTACAGAGATAAGTAATTGTTTTTGAAAACATTTCACCATTAAAGTTATGGTTATAGTTAATCATATCATTACTGTTTGTTGGAGAAAGGGGACATCTCTTCCCTTCTAAAACCTGATTATCCATTTTCCCTAAATCTCCTGAATGGACTAAATATATACACATATAAACCATATCATAATGATATAGGGATTATATTGTAATATTCAAAGGGAAACAATGAAAACAATGCTAACTTAGATGTCTGGAATGGCGATATTCTAACGACTGGACTTCATCAAGAAGTTTTCTTCGCGGATGTGATTTCTGGATTGGACCCAACTTGGAAAGAGTCCAACAGGACTCTTATTATCATGAAATCAATAGATGTTGAAATTTCAATATTTTTTGATTTTCATTTCAACAAAGGTTTGATCTTTGAAAATTTTGATTACTAGGTCAATTTTCATACATTAAAGGCGAAAAGACTTAGTCATATGCGGATATGAAATTATTAATTTCTCATTGCTCGATTTTTTATAATTGGAGACTGATACCAAAAGAAAAGGGTTAATATAAGATCATATTTCAAAAATTAGACAACTTCAAGGAAGCATGGAGAATCAATAATGTCAATATTAGATCATTCTTCCAAAGAATTTCGAAATGGGATAGAGAATTCAACCCATTGAATCAGAGACGCTCGAACACCTAGGTATGGGTTCAAATGAAAGGCCTTCCTTGGTAATATTGGCACCCTAAGATCCTTAATGATAGTATCAGGTATTGGTACACCCAATAAAATTGATCAAAAAATACTGAATGATGACATTGGTCTCTTCACAAGAGTGTTAATCAATAATAATATGGAGGTCCCAACATTAGAAAAAATATCCCTCATTTCTAATGAGCTTGAGTTTGACATCAAGATTGAAATATATGATCTTCCCCAATATTTTGAGTATTGAAAAATGGCTTGTCACTCAATTAATCAATGAAATGTTTTACACAAATAGTATAATCCAAGGAAAAATGTAATTACATGGAGAGAAGTTCCAAATGAAAAAAACTATGCCTCAGATTTTGGTACATGTGTGGTGTCTAATCAATCCAATGGTATGCAAAACAATGAAGTAAAATGGGATAAAATTGTTGAGGAAGAGGACCATCCCTATAAACCCTATTATAAATCCAATAATATTACTTTTCATGCTAAAAATGACACCCATCTGCACAGGTATGATAACTTTTTGTTGGAGCTTTCCTTTAATTTTTTTGACATGTATAGTTCCCTGCAATCTGAATATTTCATGATTGATTTGATTAATAATTAAATGGAGACGACTTTACAATTATGATAATCAGTAGTGGTTCATCACTAACGACGTGATATATCCTACTCCAGGTATAGAATAACAATCTCCTATAATCCATATTCACATTTAAAAGGAACCAATGATGACCATGATTTTGATCAGTATCTCTTTAGTAAGGGATGATTCCCCTTGGCATGATAATCCTATGGATTCTAGAAAAATCACAGAACACATTACCAGTTGAAATAAAACTGAACCATCTAGTAAATTTGAAATATAGAGTGCACAAAAGAAAATCAAAGGGGATTTCAACCCCAATTTTGGTTCAAATTGTGGATTCTATTTTGGAACTTATAAGTAATAGAAAACCCTAATATGATGAGTTCCCATAAAATAACTGTAGAAAAGTTAAAACCCAATATTATTGGGACATATGAGACAAGGAAAAATCTCCCTAATCATGACACTCCTCTTAAAAAATAGGGTTACATATTTCTAGGAAAAAAATCATATTAACAACAACACTGGTAGAATTTGGTTATTGGTCCGTAGGGACATGATGGATTCAACATGGTACAATGAATATGAACAATATATCTCCTATTACATTCATGATTTGAGTAAAAATATCTACTAATCAGTCATATATTCTTTTAACTCCATTTTTGATTGGATAAAACTCTAGTCACAATCGAAGACTCTTTGATGCACTATTTTAGACCCATGGATCAACATTTGGGATTTCAAATCTAATTTTTACTTGGATGAAAAACTATAACTGGGCTCACAATCCCTCTCTATTTAAGATTTTTGGGAATGCATTGAAGAATTGAGTCTTACCTAGATCAATATTATTGGGAAAAATTTACTTAGTACAAGAAACACCTCAACGAAGTTAAGGATAGTTTAATTGAAATTTATTTTTTCAATAATAGCAGTCATTGCAATTGGAGTTCCAAATCTTGCATCACATTGTCTAGACACAACTCATACCGTCATCCTATTCTTGGTAACTTCCTAAATAAATAATGAAAAAAATCCTTTTCCCTTCAGATTTAATAATGCCAAGATATCTCAACAAGATTGTAGTAAAATTTTCCCTAAGACAGAAATATTTTGATGGAAACAACAACCCCATGTCAAATATTACCATGATTAAACTACTCAAATCGAGTTTGAAGGAATGGAGTAAAAAAAATTATATTCATGGATGAAGGAATTGAAGAACTTGAATGTTATTTACATTCTCTCCAAGAGTCCATAACTAAAAACAACATCATTAGGATTTTCACTCATGAAACAAAGCTTTCTCCCAAGCTCCAAAATCTTCTTATACTTAAAGACAGAATACAAAAGAATATCCTCAAAGTTATATGTATTATTGAAGGGGATATAAATACCAAATATTTCAATACCCTCTAAAGAACTTTAAGGGTTAACAAACCTATTTATCTCCTCAAGGATAGTGACCAAATCACTAAAGAAATGAAAGACTTATCTAGCCACATTATATCCTATTTTCATAATACTTTCTATGTACCATAAAAAAATAAAATTCTAATGGATGGTATTATTCCTAATAAATTCACTGAAGAGGAAAATATTATTCTTATTGCTTCCCCTATAGAAAAAAATTAAAGATATTGTATTCAGTCTCATAAAAGGGAGCTCCCCCAACCCGAATGGATTTAACCATCATTTCATTCATGTTTATGGGGAAATAGTATAGAAACATGTTTTCTATTTGGTTAAAAACCTTTTCAATAATGGATATCTGGTTTATGGTATGAATTCCAAATTTCTTTCCCTAATAATTTTGATAGATAATGCTAGTGACATTACCCAATTCAGACTAGTGGCTTTGGTCAACACCATTAACAAATTTGTAACGAAAATTATATTCAATAGGCTATCCAGAGTTTTAGATAAAATTATTTCTTGGAACCAATTCAATTTAATCAAAGGATGAAATATTGAAGACTATATTCTCATGGATTCATAATGTGAGAATATTTTCAAGAAACCAATTAGAGGAGGTGATGTCACTATCAATCTATACATCAAAAATTCCTTTAATACAATGGATTAAATCTTCATTTGAAGTGTTATACATAGTTTTGTATTTGAAATGAAATTAATTCTTTGGATCAGAGTCTTTATTAGCTCAACACATTTATCTATTCTCATTAACCGATCATCAGAAGGGCAATTCACATGCTCAAGGGGGCTCAGACAAGGTGAAACTCTCTCTGCAATAATCTTCACCATTACTAAAGATAATCTTAGAAGGGTGTTCATTCAAATTGATGAAAAAGGAAAATTGAAGACTGTAAAATATGCTAGAGGTACCTCCCCATCATCACATATTTTTTGTTGATGAAATTATTATTTTTACCCTTGGAGACATAAAAAACAAGAAAAAAAGTGAAAAACTATCTACCTCACTATGAAAGTATATTGGGATAAGAAATCAGCTGGAGGAAATCTTTTATATAATTTGGAAAACACTTTCATCCTATTAGGATTGAAAGCATTCTCAAAACATTGGTTATTAAGGAATTTCATATTCTCTTCAACTACATGGGTGTCCATCACTTTTTGGGAAGACCTATAGAATATTATATCATTGAAATTTTGAGCCAGATCAGAAGAACATTGTCCTCATAGAAGAGGAAAACTCGTTCAATGGTAGAGAGAATCTACTTTATCAAGAACATTGTGATCTCTAATCTTGTGTACTCATTCATGGTGTAGGTATGGCCAATATCAATGCATCAATGAGGAAATTACATGGAGTGGATATATCATCGAGAGAATGGTTGCCACTATGTCTTGGAAAAAATACTACAAAACATACAACCTTAGGGGGCTCAACATCAAGAATCTGGAATTGTTCAACCAATATCTCTAAGAATAATTCATATAGAAGATGGAAAATAGAAATTTTGATTTTTTAGAGCTTCTTTGTATCAGATTAATGGATTGGATTAGGTATGAAAATTTTTAATACACAGAATCCTCTATAATGACCCACATTTTGAAACGGGTTAAAAAGTGGGGGAAATTGAACGTTTTCAATTACTAAACAGGTCGAATTTATGATCGGTCTTCAAAAAGATATTTCGAAGGTTTGGACCATTATTTTTAATTTTTTGGACATGGGAGAATGCCCATTAAGTTTCCCGAGTGTCTCGAGGGGTTTCAGGAGTGTTGGACCTGAAGAAAACTGGTTTTTAAAGGACACCTATAGGCGCATGGTTGGTGCACAGTTTTCCAAACCATGTGGCCGAAACAGTGCAGCTTAATAGAGAGAGGTAGTGGAGTCCGCATGGCTTGCGCACGGTTTCCCCAAACCGTGCGGCCAGCCTGTGTGGGGTGGTCGGGGTGTCTAGTGGGGTGCCACACGGTTTGCGCACGGTTTAGCAAACCGTGTGGGTCAAACCATGTACGACCTTCCTTTTGTGTTTTTAATTAATTTTAAAATGAATTTAAATTAAAAATAAATTTAAATATAAACCTAAGTAACTAAATTCTCTCTCCCTCACTCCTCTCGGCTAGAACCCGCGCGAGCCCTCCCCTTTGGAGCCACAACGCACAGAGCTCCCCTCGGCTCCCTCCTCCTTCGATCCTCTCCTCATATTTCTTGAGGTTTTCCCTCCGATCTTCGAGGTAAGCCTTCTCCCTCAGTCTACTCTCATTTTGGGCTGATTTTGGATCCCCCATTTTCCCTGTTTCCTTTCGGCCAAACTCCCCTAGGTTTATGGTGTGTTTTTGATTCATTTTTCTTTTGGTTCCTTTTTTGTAAGGGGATGCGACAGGTCCCTCGAGACCTCGTGGGTGCGCGTATGATGTCCGTCACCGAAGGCAAGGAAGATTGCGGCCATTTCGGTCCACTGGTTTGACTCGGATGTAAGGGTTTTGTCTGTTTATGGTTTATACATCCTCTAAATTAATATCTTTAGTTGTTTTAAGGTTTGTAGTGAGTTTTTCCTAGTGTGTTTGTGGGTTCGGGATGGTTTCAGTTTGCCGGAGCATAGGCGGCTCGCATGCGTTGGAATAGGTACGTATTTATATGTATGTGGGTTTCCCCAATATGTGTATAGTTGTGAATGGCAGCGAATATACACGTATGGAGATAGGTGTTCCCATTACATATATAAAAGTTCATGCACAGGTGAGCGGAGATAGGTATATGTGTATAAGGTTAGGTGTAAGGATCCTCTAGCGCACGCTCATGGCCTTGCATGTGTGTGCTTAGGGGGTATGTGTCTTTATACCTATGAAAAATCACATATTCCTAGTGGGGGAGAAACATTGACAACATTAGTTAGAAAGTGCCAAGATCCAGAGTGGACAGATGGATCGACCTTGAGGTAGGGTCCCTCTCCTTGCCCTATAATTCAAAGTGAAGCATTTAAAGAGTTTAATACTGCATTGTTTTAGTATTTTAATTATGCAATTTTAGTCGAATAAATGCTTCTGTGAAAATCATGTGAATTGAAGGAATAAGATAAAAGAGGTTGTTTGGTCACTAAACTAACAATTTAATAATAAAACCCCTCGATCATAGGTGTGCTGTCTTCAAGATAAAAGTAGGAAGTGGATTCTTATGCTTTCCTGCTAAATTCTTGTTATGGTTTGGTGATAATTGATGATTTCATGTTTCCTCTCAATTGTATGAAATGGTTAAACTTGAATGAAATGGATTAGGATGGTATGACCATGACTTAGGATAATGGAATAAGCACGGATTATGTTGATGTCTTGAAATGGATACTTAAGAGGGGTTTCCTTAAAAATAAATGTGATGAATATGATAAATGATGTGATAATGATACTTGAGATGGTTTGCCTTAAGTATATTTTTATGGATGTGATTATAACAATTTAAGTGGATATGGGTTGTATGATTAGTTGTGATTGTGATATGACTTTTTATTTCTTATGTGGTACTGCCATAAGTAGTATAATATAAACATGTTTGTAATGTGAGTGTGCACATGCTGATGCCACCTAGTGACGAATGCGTGTCTGGATGGGAGGAAGTTATACCCCATACCAGTGTGACAATACATGAATGGAAGGGAGGCATTCATACCCATTTCTAGTTGACTTATAGTGATTATTTTCATGTCTGGATGGGAGGCAATTATACCCCATGCCAGAGTGATGAGTGTAACAGATACATGGTTGGATGGGAGGCAGTTATACCCCATGCCAGTGTGATAGTACATGTATGGAAGGGAGACATTCTTACCCCTTTCCAGTTGACTTCTAGTGATGATTTGAATGTTTGGATGGGAGGCAGTTATAACCCATGCCAGAGAGATGAGTGTGACAGTACGTGTATGGAAGGGAGGAATTCTTACCCCTTGCCAGTGGACTTATAGGGACGAGAGGAATTCTTACTTCGTGCACGCTAATATTATTAATGGGTGGGAGGCATTCTTACCCCACACCATCTATGATCTAAATGATTTTATATATATATATGGTGACATGATCAGGTTAATTTAATGGTAACGTGCTGAAGCTGGTATACCCATCGAGTGTCCTTAGGGAACCTGGACGGGTGTTGTTTATCTATGTTGTCCTGCTTATTGAATCCTGTTATACCTGCATACAGTTATAATTAATATTACACTGTCTGGATTGGGTTTTACACTAGTGGTGCCGACCTACTGAGATTTATATCTCACACCCTACTCGGGCCACCATTGCACTGGGGTACCCGAGTAGAACTTCTTGCTTGCAGAACCTAGGTTGTGTGCTGTTCTGTTTGTACCGAATGGGTTAGGAGTAAAGGACCAAGCAGGAGATTGGGATGCTCAGGAGATTTCCCGTTGGGCCTTACTATATTTTCTTCATTTCTTTTGTTTTTTATTGAAATCATGTTGTATTGTTTCTTGTTTTCACATTGAATCATTCATCATCCCTGTATCTTGTGAACTGGCTTTGCCCCCCCTTTATTAAATGGTTATCACCTGTCTTTTGCTTCTGCCTTTCTACTGTTTACTACTTCTATTATTGAATGTCTTTTACTCTGGTACTACCATTGTGTTACTATTATATGAGGGTATATAATCCCCAATATCACCTCCCGAGACCCTCGTTGCTAGTCAGCAGCCTCTGGCGTACGGGGAGACGCGCTTGAGGCCATGTGACCTACTGGTACGACCACTGGTTATATGGTCAGCCAGTCCGGGATGTTACAAAGTGGTATCAGATGAGTTTCTTCTTCTGGTTTGTTTTACTATTTGGAGACAATATACAGGGATAGGATGGAGATGGAATTTGGTAATAAGATGTGCTCCGGAGTATCTAACCCATGTACCGGGAAAAGCCAGATTTCCTCGAATGAAATTTTTATTTTAATGATTGTGATTATTACTATTGATTTGATTTCACCATTGGGTGACACACATGGTTTCTGTTGATACTATTGATGCAATTGTGGGTTCCATTTCTGTTGCAACCTGATGATATGAGGGTATGCAATTTCATGCATCATATAGGAACCTTGTAAAAAATTGCATACCATGCATTATGCCATTCCATCGAGGATGCCTTAGTTGACTCTTGCTATTGTGATAGGTGTTGTGGTAGTTATTCCATGATTCTGTGATATAACATGTTTCTGTGTTACTACTTTCGATAACATTCTAGGTTCAGTTAATATGCAATTGGTTGCTTTGACCAAAATTAAATGATTGCAATTACAATAGGAGCCAATTTTCAGTCGTAAGGTGTATGGGCGCCTTATGGCTGGGAGAAGGTAACCCATGTAATCAGATTTCCGAAAAAGGGATTCTAAAGTTTAAATTGTAAAATGAGATTGGTTTTGATTAATGGGATCCAAATTCCAAACTGTAAAGTGTATGGGAACTTTTCAGATTAGTAGGTGGCCACCCGTATGACTGGATCATAGTTTCGAGCATGTTTGATTCCGGAATGTATTTTCTTTCGCCTAATAGAATCCAAATTTCAACCCATGGAGTGTATGGGCACTTCATGAGTTGGAAAATGGAAACCCATAATGAATGTGATGGCAGCATGCTTTGCAAAATTCATAGTTGTGTAAATAATGTCAGCTTTTGATCTGATGTGAATTGGCTTGTTGGGACCTTCGTAGTTCACCTGATTTGTTTCAAATGAATTTATTATGATAAATTTACAGAATAATATGGGATTTTTGATAAATGTTTAGTGGTTAAAAGGATATTTGTTGAAACTGGCCTTTTTTTCTTTCAGCCGTTTGTTAAAAATGATCAAGTGTCTAGTGATTTTTGGTTTTGAAGGGTTACTTGTAGTTTTCAATTGAATATTTTAAAGTGATTTAAAGAATCAATGTGATTAGATATAAAGGGCTTGGAAAAGGAACCTGTAGTGGTGTCCTCTGTTGAAACATCATGTGAGGGTAAGTTATGTCTTTCTTGTGAGTTCCTTGAGACGAGACCGTAGGTTATTTCCGTGGGAATTTGTTTTCCTTTGGAAAATGACTTGAATGTTAGGATTGAGCCCGATGACTTTTGTTTGGCATGACCAAATTCTTGGGTAGATGATTGTTCTTCGTGAGGGGATAGCCCGTGGTAGGTATCTCCCTTAGAGCTTTTATGCCGTGCTTGTACGATGAGTTCCCTGATGTTGGGTACCGTTCGGGTGCCGTAGTCCCTCGTAAGACTTTTGGTTTCCAATGACACCCTTGTTCAGACGGGTGGTCATTCTTCCTTGATCTTGTTTTGGGGTTGAGCATCAGGTAATTATCTGTAGGAATGCCTCAGGCATGGTTGGTTTCTTGTTGGTTGTTTGAATCCTTAAGTGATGGACGTTTTGGTAGGTCGTCGTCCATGGAAATGGTTGTATGAGGTAATACGACATTCGGCTAAATCTCTTGGGCTGTCGAGTGTGTTCTCGGGTCATCTCCATGGTAGAGTGGGCTGAGAATTTAAGAACCAATTTGTCCCAATGTTGGGGATGATTTTCGGAAGACTCAGGTGGTTGACACGCTGGTCTTGTTTCCTTGGTTTTCTTGTGCATTTCGACATGGTGATCGTGGCTCAGAGGAGTGACACACATCTGTTTAGGTGGTGATGAACCGGTTCGTTTAGAAGAAAATGGCCTTTTCTTCTTCGATGACACTGACACTTCTAAGGTGGGAAGCCTTGTGCCAGTTTAGAGAAGTGTGTTCTTCTGGGTAGAAGGAACACGTCAAGAAGGACCATTTGTGAATGGTCGGGTTTGTTCGGATGCCTTTGAAGCTTGCAGGTGTCGTTATGCGTCGATGCTTGCTCGACAGCCTAACTTGATCTTGTTGGCGGTGTATGAAACCCCCTTTTAAGAAACACCATTGGTCCTAGAGTACTTCAGTGGTAAGTCTTGAATGATCAACGAATTCCTTGTGCGTGAAAAAGGCATTGTGATCAGTTTGAGATCTCTGTGTGTCGGCAGGTGAAGCCGATTTTCTTCTTTAGAGTCGACCGGGGGTGGTTCGACTGTTTTCATTCCTAGTTTTTGGGTATGACTAACTAGAATCCTTTTAAAATCCTCTTAGTTTACTCTGTCATGTGACGAGCATGTCCCGTATCTTGTTTTCATCCTGGATGCACTAAGAGAGCTTCGGTCTTACTCTGCGCTAATGTTTTTGAAAGTTATTTAGCTCGTTTGGTTGTTCTCTTTCAGCGTGGCACGCAGGATGCATGGTTTATCTCATGGTTTGTTCTTAGAGACGTCACTGGGAGTCAGGTGTGAGCTTCAATGAATGTTCTCGTAGTAAGTGTGAGATGCCTTGGGAGGAGGCATCATTGTTTATCTTTTAAGGCGTCGGCCGTTTAAGCCGTGCGTCTTCTTCAATAGTCATCCAGAGTGGCTTGACTCCTCTCACCTTGGGCATTGAGGTCAATGGGGAAGTCTACTATTAGATCATTTCAAAATAATTCTAGGTGCATCTTTGGTAAGCTTGAAGCATGATTTTGGAAGTCAATTTGGAAGGTGGAGTGGTAGTTTGGTTTTGACCGTTTAATGTTAAAACCTAAGGTGGGAAGTGCCTTTGATTGGTTTCTTGGAGAGACAACGATGAGATTGTGTCTCTGGTGTGATGGGCTCGGGTAAAAGTTGTCTGGGTGTTTCTGTTGGAAAATGAGCATTGGATCAGGTGTTAACAACTTATGTTCCGTGAGATTAAGAGGATGTTCTTTGGTTCATGGGACGTTTGGAAACGTAACGTGATCATTTTAAAGAAGCTTCATGACACTTTTAGGTCGAGTGAGGTGTGTGTTGTTCCTGATGGATTCTCGGGGACAAGAAGTTCTAAGGTGGTAAGGTTGTAATGACCCGCATTTTGAACTGGGTTAAAAAGTGGGGGAAATTGAATGTTTTCAATTACTGAACCGGTCGAATTTATGATCGAGATTTGGAATGAGATTTCAAAGGTTTAGACCCTTCATTTTAATATTTTTGGACATAGGAGAATGCCCGTTAAGTTTTCCAAGTGTCTAGAAGGGTTCCATGAGTGTTGGACCCGAAGACAATTGTAGGCGCATAGTTTCCCAAATCGTGCGGCCCAAACTATGCACCTTAATAGAGGGAGGTAGTGGAGTTTCCACGGCCTGTGCACGGTTTCCCCAAACCGTGCGGCCAGCCTGTGCAAGTTTCTCGGGGTGTCTGGTGGGGTGCCGTAGGGTTTGCACATGGTTTGGAAAACCGTGCGGGTCAAACCATGTGAGGCCCTCCTTTTGTGTTTTTAATTAATTTTAAAATGAATTTAAATTAAAAATAAATTAAAATAATAACCTAAGTAAATAAATTCTCTCTCCCCCACCCCTCTTGGAAAGAACCCGCATGATCCCTCCCCCTTGGAGATGCGATGCACGGAGCTCCCCTCGGCTCCCTCCTCCTTCGATCCTCTCCTCATATTTCTTGAGGTTTCCCTCCGATTTTCAACGTAAGCCTTCTCAAATAGTCTACTCTCATTGTTGGGCCGATTTTGGCTCTCCCCTTTACCCTGTTTCCTTTCGTCCGAACCACCCTAGGTTTAGGGTTTGTTTTTGATTCGTTTTTCTTTTAGTTCCTTTGTTGTAAGGGGGTGAGAAAGGTCCCTCGGGACCTCGTGGGTTCACGTATGATGTCCGCCATTGAAGGCGAGGCGGATTGCGGTCATTTCGGTCCGCCAGTTTGACTCCGAGGTGAGGGTTCTTCCTATTTATGGTTTTTTCATCCTCTAAATTAATATATTTAGTTGTTTTAAGGTTCGTAGTGTGTTTTTCCTAGTGTGTTTGCGGGTTCGGGTTAGTTTCGGGTTTCCAGAGCATAGGCGGCTCGCCTGCGTTGGTATAGGTACGTATTTATATGTATGTGGGCTTCCCTGGTACGAGTATAGTCGTTCATAGCAGCGAATATACACATATGGGGCTAGATGTTTCCATTACATATATTAAAGTGCCTGCATTGGTGAGCGGAGACAGGTATATGTGTATAAGGTTAGGTGTAAGGATCCTCTGGCGCACGCTCATGGCCATGCCGGTGTGTTCTTAGGGGCTAGGTGTCCTTACATCTATGCGAAATTACATATGCCTAGTAGGGGATCATCAACTATAGTTTTAGTTGGAAAGATCCAAGAGCCAGAGTGGATGGATGGATCCACACTAAGGTAGGGTTCCTCTCCTTACCCTTTAATTCAAATTGAATCATTTAAAGAGTTTAATACTGTATTGTTTTAGTATTTTAATTATGAAATTTTAATCAATTAAATGCTTCTATACAAATCGTGTGAATTGTAGGAATAAGATAAAATAGGTTGTTTGGTCACTAAACAAATGATCTAATAATAAAAACCCTCGATCAGAGGTGTACTGTCTTCAAGATAAAATTAGGAAGTGGATTCTTATGCTTGCCTGCTAAATTCTTGTTATTATTTGGTGATAATTGGTGATGTCATGTTTCCTCTGAATTTTACGAAATGTTTAAACTTGAATGAAATGTATTAAGATGGTAAGACCATGCCTTAGGATAATATAATAAGCACGAATTATGTTAATGTCTTCAAATGGATACTTAAGAGGAGTTATTTAAGTATAAATGTGATGAATATCATAAATGACGTGATAATGATACTTGAGATGGTTCGCCTTAAGTATATTTGTATGGACATGATTATAACCATTTACATGGATATGGGATGTATTATTGGTTGTGATTGTGATATGACTTTTTAATTCTTATGAGGTACAACCATAAGTAGTATAATATAAACATGGTTGTAATGTGAGTGTGCACACGCTGATGCCACCTGGTGATGAATGCGTGTCTGCATGGGAAGCAGTTATACCCCATGCTAGTGTGATAGTACATATATGGAAGTGAGGAATTATTACCCCTTTCTAGTTGACTTCTAGTGATGGTTTTCGGGTCTGGATGGGAGGTTGTTATACCCCATGCCAGAGTGATGAGTGTGACAGATACGTCGTTAGATGGGAGACAATTGTACCCCATGCCAGTGTGACAGTACATGTATGGAATGGAGGAATTATTACCCCTTTCCAATTGACTTCTAGTGACGATTTTCATGTCTGGATGGGAGAAAGTTATACTCTATTCCCGAGAGATGAGTGTGACAGTGCGTGTATGGAAGGGAGGCATTCTTACCCCTTGCTAGTGGACTTATAGGGATAAGAGACATTCTTACCTTGTGCCCGCAAATATTATTAATGGGTGGGAGTCATTCTTATCCCACACCATCTATGATCTAAATGATTATATATATATATATATATATGGTGACATGATCAGGTTACTTTACCGGCAACATGCCAAAGCTGGTATAGCCGTCAGGTGTCATTAGGGAACCTGGACGGGTGTTGTTTATCTATGTTGTCCTGCCTATTGAATCCTGCTATACCTGCTTACTATTTTAATTAATATTACACTATCTGGATTGGGTTTGACACCGATGGTGCCAGACTACTGAGATTTATATCTCACACCCTACTCGGGCCACCATTTCACTTGGGTACCCGAGTATACCTTCTTGCTTGAAGGACCTAGGTTGTGTGTTGTGCTATTTTTATTGGAGGAGTTAGGAGAAAAGGACCAAGCGGGAGCATGGGATGCTCAGTAAATCACCCATCGGGCCTTGCTGTCTTTTCTTCATTTCTTTTGTATTGTATTGAAAGCATGATATATTGTTTCCTATTTTCACATTGTATCATTCTTCATCCCTGTATCGTGTAAACTGGTTTTGTCCACCCTTTATATAATGGTTATCACCTGTCTTTTGTTTCTTCCTTTCAATTGTTTACTGCTTCCGTTATTGAATGTATTTTACTCTGATACTACCACTGTGTTACTATTATATAAGGTTATATTCTCCCCACTATCACCTCCCAAGAACCTCGCTGCTAGTCGGCAGCCACTGGTGTACGGGGTGGCGCACTTGAGGCCATGTGACCTACCGGTCTGGCCATTGGTTCGATGGTCAGCCGGGCTGGGACGTTACATCCTCAATATGGTCTAGTCTGAGAAATGTGTTTGAGAAGGTGTATAGGAAATCTCACTTGTTAGTGAATGCCAACTCATCACTAATATTTTGGCAGGATAAATGTATGTAATCTCCTTTTATAAATAGGAACAACTTAGTTAATCAAGAAACTGATCCTAATAACACCTTTAAGGATCATCTGAGAAATATAAACTCACCTCCCAGATGATCTTCAAGCTGATATATAAAATTTTTTCTTCATGAAAAATGATGATTTCATGGTTTGGAAACCATCCCCAAGAAATATTATATACTTGCAAACCATCTATAATCATGACATGCAATGGAATCACAGTTGGATCAATGAATTTAACAGCAACTAGATGCAACTGTCCCGATTTTCACTACATTGGAGAATAGCCTACCACTATGTTCTAGTTTATTCTTTTCTAGAACAGATATACATTAAACTCTGATCTAGGTGTGATCTATAACACCAACATAGAGAATTCATCCATCATATTTTCTTATCATGTTCCATGACTTCATCCTTATGGAAGTCATTGTTTGACTTATTCAGCATGTCTTCATTCCATACAAACAAAACTAATAACATGGTGTAAGAAGTAATAAAATTATAGTTTTCCAGACAAATATAAAACCTGCTTCACATTTCTTGTGCATAATTAAATCATGTTGTTTGTAGTTGGAGAAACAAAATCATACATGACTGCACTCTATATCTTCTTAAATATACCTTTTCCAAAATCATTATGGCCATTCAAAATGCTATCCATATTCAAAAAGGAAACTAAAATATCTCCATTAGTGAATTTTCTATACTCAGGTACCTTAATATACCAGGTAACTACACTCCCACTCATGTCATGCTTTAATTTTTTTGGATTTCCCCATTCATTATATGGAAATGTGCAACACAGATGGTGCTTCTAAATGAAACCTTGATTCAGTGGGCATTAGAGTCATCATCGAGGATCATAGTGGAGTGTTAATTGATTGCATTCATAGGACTTGTGGATATTTCACTACCCTATAAGCTGAAATGATTTTCATTATTATTGTTTTCCCCATGACTAATCAAAATAATTGGAATGAGGTTTGGTTTGAATGTGACTCAACCACTGTTGTTTAGGTGGTGAGGTTTGGCATCATTAATATTGTCATGAAATATCACTACAATATGGTTTTATTTCATGAAAAGTTATCTAAAATGAGTTATATAATCACTCATACCTTTTGGGAAGCTAATTCTTTTATTGATGCACTTGTTAAAAAAGTAGTTTTTAAGATTTTTTCACTCATGTTGATACACTCCCTCTTGACCTTTTACATATTCATAAAAAAGATAAATGTAAACTCCATTTTTTTCATTTGATGTAAATTTATGATTCATTTATAAAAAGAGTTTATGTTCTAATCCTTAAAAAAAACAATTATGGTTACAATAATAATATTGGTTATCTATAATAGATAAGTACATTTCTGGATTCAATTCTACATGCATATTTTTTTAATAGGTAAAGGAATAGAATCAATAATTAATGAATTTTTTTGGGCCATGAATATTTCTGACATGGATGTTAGAAGATATATCCATATATTTCATGATTGGATTTCAATGATCATAAAAAAACTAATGTAATTTGGATAGTGGTGGAACAACACATGAAATTAACAAATTTCTTTCCTATTAAAGGAATATAGTTAGCTGATAACCTTGATAAGATTTATATAAAGGAAATTGTTAAACTTTATCTAGTTATAATGACCATTTTATTTGATATAAATATCATTGTTTTTCATCTGTATTTTATAAGGGTCCCCATAATACTATAAGGTCATAATTGAGGATGGGTTTGAATTAATCTCCTTAGATTGATAGAAGAAATATGAGTTATTCAAAGTCTAGAAGATAAAAATTGATCATGCATTCTTGAATTTAGAACATCATGGGAATACCTAATATTAGTTGTGTATAAAAATAGTTTTTAATCATTTATCTATATGACACAATTTAAAGCATTATATGGTCAACTATGTTTATTTCCATTATATTTGATTGTGGATAGTAAGAAAAGTATTCTAATACATATTTTAGTGAAATATATAATGGATTTTATTAAATTAATTTAGAAATAAATGGTTACATCAAAAGTTAACACATGTATTATGCTAATCATCATTGAATACCCTTGAATTCTGATATTGATAATTATATTTTTTTATTATGTTTCTATGGACTAGATAATAGAGGTTAGGAAAGAAAGGAATGTTTATTCCATGGTATATATATCTTTTTGGGATATTTGAATAGATCAACAAAGTGTCTTACTAGTTGGACTTCACACAATGCTACGTAACAATTACAAACATTTTCAACAATTTTTAATTGATGAAGTATTTACTAGATGAAAATACTATTTTGAATTAAGGGATGATTGAGTTGTAACTCGATGTATATTATGTAGAATGATAATTATGGATTATTTTTCATAGAGAAATTAATATCATATTAAAGATATGAAATAAATCCTATATAAAAATAATGTGTTTTAGAAAATATCAAACTATATGATATAGAATATATCATAATGTTTGTTATACTAGTGATTAAGGAATATCATATGCCCTGTTTTTGATATATCATAATGTAGTGTATCATATTATAGGATTCATTATATATACTATAATTGATTGGAAATAGAATAATAATAATTATAACTTGGGTTTTATTCCATGATGGTTATCATAATTTTGAATGTTTCATATGATAAAACACATTGTAGGATCAATGATGCAATTAAGTTATGAATGAAATAAATATCCAAAGAATTAACTTATACATTATGTAATATACGAGTTGATGAATGATCATTTGAGTAGCATCCTCAAGGGATATATAAGGAGGAAGTCACCATGATATAGTGTTTATTAAATCCCACCACACTTCTTTACAATTCTCACTTATATCTAATCACTCTTACCCCTCCACCATTTAAAACTGAGAGGTAATAACACACCATAGGTGTGAAGGAGAATCTCAAGCATCAAGGGGTTCATATCATCCCATGGATACAACATAGAGGAGGGAGTCCATTGGAGGCCTCTAAGGGATCATCATTAAGTGCATGATTGAAGAAAATGTCAGTGGATAAAATTAGTGTGATTAATGAGTTATTTATTTAATGAAAATATATAGTTTTAGTTTCAATCATAGTTGATGTTGTGACTTTTCTGTTCAAATTGCTTCAGTTGTGTTGAATGAGTTTAGATAAATCCTTATAAATTCATCATTGGTATCTGATTTTTACCACCCTTCTTAATTCATGGAATCTTGATTGAAAATGTTGAGAGATACATATTGTATATAATTCATATTTGATATCATTAAAACTGATTGAAAAAAGATCTAATATAGGGTATACTATATGTGATATCATAAGTAATGACAGGGTTGTTCCATATGATATGAGATATCATAGATGATGACTCAAAGAAATCCTTTGGTTTTTATATATCTTTGTGTATGATTAAGGATATCATATAGGGGTGATAGTGTTTATATGTGTTTTTTTTAAAAATTGCATCATCTTCAAGATATAGGTGATATTGTAAGTTTCAAATCCCTAAAATTGAAGGGTTACTGTTACGTGGGTCCATGTCATAAACCAAAAGTTCCTTAGTGATGTGATTTACTCTTATAGAATCCCTCACTTCACGAGGTTAATGTTACATGTGATAAGTCCATGTCCACCAAATTTATTTTACACATAAAACATGACTTATCTTTTATGTCTGATTTATTACTTATTACTTTTCAATTTATTAATTTTTAGAATTCACATGAACTTTTTTTAAAATGTTTACTAATTTTTATGTCCCAAGTATTTTTGTATGTTTTATGTAGAAAACATTAATTTATACCATAAAGATAAATTCTATGATGTATTATGAATACAAAATCAACATTAATCAACACGATACATCAAACCAAAGCAGTGTCTGATTATCCAAATGACTTTTGTAACATCCAAGGTTTTTGGAGTGGGTTTAAATCCTCACCTGTTTTGAATTTCTAAAGTTTGGTGTGTCATGAACCAGCCCAGATACCCTGGTACCCTAATAGCCAACATGATCCAAATATAGTTCTAAGGGAATTCCAAATCCTTATAGGTTGACGACCGACACCTAGCATCATATAATATGAATGTGAAAACAGATTTTCCACAAAAATGACATAAGGAAGATAGAAAAGTCATTATGGATTCAAGAAAAACTCCAAAGGGAGAACTATACATTAATTCAAATATGAATGAAAAACCCAAAGTGAAAACAAAAAGTACTAGTAAATAGGATAACCACCCACATCCTAGCAGACACAACAGTCCAAACACAAAGATCAACAACGATAACCACCTTCATGTGGCCCTTTACCCTTGCTTGAACTTGGAAGTAGATAATATAAAAACACCCAAATTCACAGGTAGTATGTGAACTAAAATCTTAGTAGGGTATTACCAAGGATTCCATAAGAACATACCACATTTAATTAACAAAATAAATCTTTAAATTTTAAAAAACAGACATGGTAGTTTAATAGAATATTTAAAAAAAATCATGATTTATAATTCAAATGATGGAAAAACATTAAAATAATGTCTTAATAAAAATTTTATATAAATTTTTTATATAAATTAATATGGCATGGTAAAATAGTTTAGAAATATTTCCATATATATATATTAAAGCATATACAATGAGAAACATGGTCATCATCCAAGAATTATTCAATTTTAAGGATATGGGACTTCCTCACACTTGAATAATAATCACAAAAATATGTGTACACACATCCCTCAGAAACTAGTCAAAGTGGAATCATCACCATCCCATTGGGGATGTGACCTACTTCATTCATATTTTTAGTGTTGTAAAGAATCAATAGAGTGATGTCACAAATATCTAACTAACAATCAAGGATTTCATGTGATCCAAAAATAATAATTAATGGGAAATTTATTTCAAAAATATTCCAAATAAAATATAACCCATCTTTTCATTTCAATATGCTAATTTTGATTTAAAAACTAAAATATGTTTTTAATAAAATCATGCATTTTTCAAGATTAAACCACTAGGTTTCTATCAAAACAATTCTAATCCATTTCTCTCAAATACAACTTTGAAATAGATTTAATCAAATGCATTTCAAAATTCAAATTAAAAAATTTAAATCTCACAATTTCCCATAAATTTCAAAAGCACCCCTACTCATTGAAATTGGTGGGTTTTACCAATTTTGTGCCAAATCAACCAAAAATCCCTAATTCATTAGAACTGGGTGTTAAATAAACCAACTTAATGGAAAATTTAAATTTAAATCAAGAAATTGAATTTAAATTAATAAATTTTGGGTTAATCAAATTATCCATCCCAAAAGGAAGAACCAACCTTGGGATCAAGGGATCACAAAACACAAATCCATAATCGGGAAACTCTAATAAAGAACATTGGAAACGAGGATTTGAAAAGCAAACCAATATTCAAGATATGAAACAACCGAGATTAAATAATACAAAAACACATATATATGTTAAAACCTAGATAAAAGATAAGAGAGAGTAGGAGAAAGAGAATGGGAAGAAGAATTTTACCAGGATGAGATAAAATGTCATTCACCTAGCTTTTATCAGCTTCCGGAGGGGTGTAAAGGGGCCAAAATAAACTCTTAGAAGCCTTCAAAGAAGATTAAATAATATTAGGGTCATAAATTCCTATTAAAAACATCAATTGAGGGGTTTTTTGCTTGTAAATTTAATTTTTAGATTAATTTAATATTATACGTATTGTTTAGTGGGAAGGGCCACACAGTTAGAAAACCATGTGTCGTAAACATGCACCCCATTTTGAAAATGTTTACAATTTCTTATAAGTGGGCACATGGTTTTTCAAACTGCGCACTAGCTTTGTAAACCCCTAATATTTGGGTTTTCATAGTTTCCACTGAGAGGGTGCAAGGTTTGGGAAAACTATGCACCAACTATGCAAAACCTTGAAACATACAAAATTTACCAAATTTAAACCCAAACATCACAAAATACCCAACCAAATCATTGTCAAATGAGGGGTTTAGGAATACCTAAAAATAATAACACGATGTTACAAAATCCCCATCACAGAATATTTTTGTCCCTTGAAATCCTATTAAGAATATTCCATGTTAAAAAGATGATTTAATTACTCTCTCACTAGTACCTCTCACTCCCACATCTCATGGGAATCAGAAACATGAAACCATTGCACTCAAAGAAAAAGTATATTCATCCCATGAGATACATTGGTTTTAGAATCCACTATCCGGACATGATTCCCATTCATAGATAACTAAGGATCAACATAGAGACCACTCTATATCAACACATTAGATATATTTGAATGAGAATTTCATAGCTAAGATACATGAAACAAATTATGTATCAACGTCAACTATAGTGTAAGTGATAAAAGGAAAGACACTTTACCCACATTCTCAACAACCTCAAAAGGTCCCCCAAAATGAGGATAAAGTGTCCTTTTCATACCAAGATATTGATGAACCAAATGGGGTAAGACTTTCAATAACACCTAGTAACCAATGGAAAATTAAAACAGTTTCTGACAATAATTAGAAGATGAATTGATGTTGTCCAATCAGGATCTAAGTATCACTGAGAGGAGGAGGGGTGAATTAGGGAAATATTTTTATTTTATATTTACTTATTTTTAAACTAACCTCCACCTCCTATTAAATATTTCTTTACCTACTGAACACAATCATAACACACATCCATATGAACACAATATTTAAAAGGTTCACTGCTCAAAAATATTAGCAACATCATTGGTATGGTATATAAACAATCCAGTACCACACATTACACTAGAAAATAATCCTTTTATGTGGAGTAAAATTAGTAAGATATACCCTTAATCTCATGATGCACTTGGAAAACAATACGCAAGTGTGCGTGCACCCTTTTAGCACAAATAGGGGAAAACAAGGCTTTGATGCTTCTTAATCAGCTTTCACATTTTGATCATTCAAAACAATGATTCGTTTTCCCACCTAGAAGCTGGTAAAAAATACCTTGCACACAACATACTACTTGTACTGAATTCTATTTTTTGTGCACCCTTTTAGGTGTCTTTCATGGAACTTTCAAGCCTCATGCTAAATATTTATATTTTGTTTTGCAAAAAACCTCTTGTGGAAATCTTCAATCTTGCACGAAACTCTTTTCTTGCATGAAAATTCTCCATCTTATACACAATTATATTTTTTTTTCACAAAACATGATTTACATAAAATTATTACTTGCTTTAGAGTTTTGTATTTCTCTAAGTGTTGAGATTTTCAAATTAGGGCCACCTTTTATTTATAGGAAACACCAACCCCTATGCGCAAAAACTATGACGCATCACACAAGATCATTATGTGTCACCCAAAACCCCATTTTAATTTTCATTAGATGCCTAATTATCTTTCATTCCAACCTCATATTCCAGTCACTTCTTGAATCTTTTTCACACTTCATGAATTTTCTATTTTTTATGTTCTAAACTTGAATCATGCCTTGTGCACAACATTCCAAACTCCCTTCAATCTAGCACACAAAAACTAATCTTTTACGTGAGTATTTTCTTTTCTAGATTTAATTGTTTGGATCTTGGAACTCCAATTGCACACAACATACCAATCTATCATTTAAATTATATATATCATTCTTTTCTAAAATCACATTTCTCATTCTCCTAATTTTCAACATCATAAATTTGGAAAACATTGGAAAATGACACAATTTTAAAATATTATTTGGAAATAACACCAATGATGATTCATTTTCATCTATATTAATCAAAAAACAACTGCTTTCATCATTAACGATATCTTCCATGATATATTGTCTTTGATCAAACACCTTTAGCATTATTATATTTTCAATGGAAATTAATGAAACTTCCCAATCTTCCACTAGTATCTTTACTTCCAATAAATTCTAAATAGGACTGGTAGCACCTTTACTCCCCCTTTCCTTAAAAATACTTTCATAATATTTTTTCCTAACTTATGATATTTTTTAAATACAAACTAGTAATGAATAATGTGAATTTACAAGCCTTTTAAAAAGTGTGTTGATTTATTATCTTTGACAACAAAAGGCAACACTCTACCGATGAAAAACTCTTCATAATTCCTTACCCATCCATATTGGTCCCAACAAGAATTATAATGGGTATGTTCTATCAAGATTCTCAGAAAAAAACACTAAGTCATTGTTATATTATCTCAAACCAAGCATGGTCCAACCAAGTAACTCTCACCAATCTCTATCCAACAAAATAAATATATGTAAAGTCGGCCATAAAATCCCTCAAAAGGATCCATTTTGATCACAAACTGGTAACTATTTTTATAAGAAATATCAACCAATCCTAGATGGTTATCTCATGTTACACCAAAGCCAAGAACAGAGGAACATAACATATTACCAAAAATCCATATAACTCTTTTTTTCTATCCATCTGACTGTGGAATGTATGTCAAACTCAAATTAACCTCAGATTCCAGTGCCTCGTGACAGACTCTCAAAAATTAAGAAGTGTATTGATAATACTTATCAAAGACTATAGAATATGAAGATCTATAAAAATTAATAGTCTCTTTTAAATAAATATTTAACAACTCTTCAACTTTGGGTGTGTCATGAATTGGTATAAAGTGAGCCAATCTTGTCACATGATCAATCCCAACCAATATTACATTCTAGATTATCTGGGTATGTGGAAACCCAACCAAAAATGTCCATAAAGATCTCACCCAACTTCACGTTTGGGACTAGAAGTGGATTTACTAAACCCAAATATCTATGGTGCTTGACATTGACCTCTTGGCATATATAAAAATGAGAGAAAAATTATGTAATTTTCCACCACATACCTAGCAACCAAAATCAATTCCACATGTTATAGAATATATTCAAAGTTCATTGGTGCAAAACCCATTAGGAATTATGTAAATACCCTATAATAGCTTCCAGAATGATAATAGTACCACAAAATGATTCCAACATCATAGAATGCCCTAAATGGAGGATAACCAGTAAAAAATAGTCTCCCCACCATAAAGAGATACTCTAATTCCATGAAACTCATCATCAATATACTGTTACTAAAGAATCATCTTGAGAAGAGTTGATTCCAAATGAACACTATCCAAGGAAACATCAAACCTTGATTCCCATACTCCAATATGAAACTATGCAAAAAGATCCATCATGTTCGACTCTTCTGAAGATATTTTCATGACCTGGGTCAATAGTTTCCTTCTTAAAGAATCTTTGATTACATTTCATTTCCCCAATGTATAGGTGGTGTCAAATTCAAAATATTATTGGTATTCCACCAAACACCTTTGGAGGATATTTAAATCCTTTTGAGAGAAGACATAACTCAGGATTTTATGGTCATAAAACGTGGTAAAACTTTCTCTAAAAAGGTAGTACTTCCAAATCTTAATAGCAGGCATCACAATTGTGAGATCTTTGTGATGGGTTGGGTAGTTCTTCTCATATATCCTAAGCTAACGAGATCCAAAAGTAATTATATGATCTCCATGCATAAGAACGCAACCCAAACCTAAACCTGAAAAATCATAGAAGAACACATAGCCCTACCTAGCCCATGAAAGATTCAACATATGTCCAGTAGTCAAAATATGCCTCAACTCAAAAAAATAATTATAAATTTTTTCCTCCCAACCAAACTTTACACCATTCTAGATTAGAGAAGTCATCAGATAATAAATCATTGAGAAGTCCTTAAAAAATTGAAGATAATACCCAGATAAACCCAAGAATATCTAAATCTCTATGTTATTCTACAATTGTTCCCATGTTAGAATATCCTTAACCTTTCTAGGATCAACTTATATATTATTTTATGACACCATGTTTCCCATGAACTTCACTTCCCAAATCCATAATCCACAATTCAAAATATTTTACAAAGTCATTGATTTCTCAAAAATTACTGAACCACTCTCAGATGACGTACATGATCCTCCTTAGACTTAGATTAAACAAGTATATCCTACATAAAGACCACCATGGAAGTATCAAGATAATTTTAGAAATTTTTTTTCATCAAATCCATAAATACTACATGAT
The DNA here is from genome assembly GCA_963277665.1 of Viscum album. Taxonomy (NCBI): domain Eukaryota; kingdom Viridiplantae; phylum Streptophyta; class Magnoliopsida; order Santalales; family Viscaceae; genus Viscum; species Viscum album. The sequence continues at coordinate 26,840,252 of OY728156.1, forward strand.
CATTTTTAGACCAAATGGAATGATAAGGTACTCATAATGTTTGTACTTTCTTAGAAAGGTGGTTTTATGAATATCAAATTATTTTATCCTTAGGTGATTATAATTAGACTAAAGATAAATAATTGAGAAACACTTTTCACTTTTCAACTGATCAAACAAATCTTAAATCCATAGAAACTAATACTTTTTCTTTATTATGACATTATTAGTTTTTTGATAATCAACACCAAGGAGATGCAAACCATCAATTTTATTAGAGAGAGAACTGGTTCCGCCGAATGTTTTACACTTAAGAAAATAAATACTTTCTCTAAAATTTCATCCAACCAAGTATTAAACTCTTTAATTTTATTTGGTGCTATATAGTAAGAAATAATAGACATTGGTTTAGTACCAGGTAATAAATAGATATAAAAATCTACCTCCCTTACCTGTGGAAAACTAGAGAAGTAAGAAAGAAAAAACATTGGGAAAATCAACAAAAAAAGGAGGTAGATAAATGCTCAAATATGATTATCCTATATCAAAATAGAACACATTTATTACTTTAAAAAACTATGGATAAGAAGGTATAGCTCTACTCGACCTCAGGTCGCATTCTCCATGAAAGACACAACACACCCCATTGGGTGAAGAAAATGGAGATTTTTCGATGATAGCAATCAATATGTGGTTTATTAGCAATGATCAAATCCATCCCAAATATGAAATCAATATGGTTCATGTTAAGAAATATAAAAAACCAAGAAAGATAAACATATGATAAAGAGAAAGTATAAGTGGGACTTTGGAGACCTTATTCTCTCTTCATTCTAAGGGGTGTATTAATATCCATCACACACAAAAAAATATATTCTTAGAATGATTAATAATATTGAAATTATGGGTTGAAATAAATGAATGAGGCGAAACAACATAAAATAAAGCAGTCACTAAAGATGAAGCTATAGTTATGGTACCTTTCACGGTCGTTGGACTTGTATTCTCTTCCTTTGGAGACTCTTCTATAGAGTAAATAAGATTCATTCTAGATGCCTCAGGCTATAACCCCTTTGTTCCCGAAGCATCAAATTTCACCATAGTATTAGAAGAAGATAATGATCCCACACCACTATATGGAGTAGAAAACACATGGAATAACTTCTACAAGTGACCCGACCATCTGCAATAGCCACATATATTTAGTACCTCAATGAAAAAAAGCATATAATTCCCATAATTCCAAAAGGGTATAAAATAAAAGGGCCAATTCTAGGCACTGAAGGAGGTATAAAAAAATACTACTATCAAGATCCACCATGATAATCATCATGATTGTTCTTCTATTTATAGAAATTTACACTACTATAGGGTGAAAAAGAAACTCCCATCAACCCTACCAGCAAGGTCCATTTCCACCATCATTTCTTTATCCATCACATCAATATAAGAAGATGGCTTCAACAATAGAACATGATAATTAATATAATATTGGATTACAATTTACAACTATTGAGTCTTCATCTTCTCATTGGATACTATCTTAGGTTCAATCTACACTAGCTCAATAAAGTGGTTTTCAAACTCAGTCATGGTCATGTCAGCTTGCTTGATTTTGAAAAACTCAATAGCCTTGGCCAGCACCATTGAATCTGGATAGAATTGGTTAGTGAAAACAACCTTGATGTCTTTTGAATCTAATACCTCATTCTTCTTTTCCATCACAATTGTATCCCACCATCTGATGATCAACCCCACCTGTATGTAGGTGGAACACTTCAACATTATTTCATCTGGTTTCTAAAATATCTCAAAAAAATACTCAGTCCTACTCAACCATTCCTCAGCCTCTTTAGGATAATTGGATCCATTGAATTCCAATAGCTTCTAGAAAAGGAACTCCTGAGCACAATTTTGGAAAACATCCCTATGAGGTTTCACAGCTGGAGCTTGAATAAGAACTAGTGGTGGTGCCTGTCCCAAAGCATGGAAAATACACATAGTCAACTCAACTAGACTCAGGTCCATGAGAGGATTTTCCCAATGTGGTTCAACCGCATATTCCTCCTAGATTGATTTTTCACATCTTCACATATGCATGATTCTGCATAACATCAGTAAATAAGGTATAATACATCCAAATAACACTCAAACAGAGAAAAAAAAGAGAAATTAATCAAAACATATAGATAAAAAATATTTGGATTTAAATATATCTAAATCAAAGATAGATAAAGGTTTAGAAATAATCCCCAAAATGTTTTTTCCAAACCACCATTGGAGAATTAAGGCTAATTGTAGTGAGATATGGCTTGGAACTCAATATTAGCTACCTACTATGTCCACAAAAGATTACACAAATGCATAATATCACCAAAGAATTAAGCTCAACCTAGATCTCCAATACCACTTTGTCGTAATCTTTCCCGGATACCCCAATACCCTGATACCTAAGCCGATACCAACATAGCTCAAAAAACATTCTCAATCACCATAGGTTAGAGAATAGTACCAAACACCATAAAATAGGAAAGTGGTAATGAATATTCCACAAACACGATGGAAGTAAGATAAAAATGTCAGTGTGAATACAAGAAAAACTCTACAAGGGAACTGTGCTAGAAGCCAAATACAAATAAACAACCCAATGTGAAACCACAAAGTACCAGAAAACATGATAACCACACATGTCCTAGTAGTCACAACACTCCGGTCCCAAGGATCAACAACTAGAAGAACCTCCAACCGGCTCTTTACCCTTGCTCAAACCTGGAAGGAGATAATCTAGAAACACTTGAAGGAACAAGTGGGGTGTGAGCTATAATCCAAGTAGGGCCTCACTAAGGACTCCATAAGAATATGGAACATTTAATTAACCAAATAAATATTTCAATTTTAAATAAATAGACATGGAAATTGATGATCATATTTAAAAGAAATCTTGATTTAAATTTCAAATGATGAAAAAAATTTAAACAAATGGATTAAAAATAATTTTATATAAAATAATTTATATAAATTCCTAACGCATGGTAAAAATATTTAAAACCATTGGAATATATATATATATATATATCAAAGCATAAACAATAAGCAATATGTTCATCTTACATGAGGTAAAATAGTTATAGACTATTGGACTCCCTAAAACATGAATAGTTGTCCTTGAAATACATGTACAAACATACCTCAGACACTGGTTAAAGAGTAATAATCAGTATCCCATCAGGGATGTGACATGCTTCTTATGTATTGTTAATGTTATAAATCATCAATAGAACATTGTGCTGAATAACTCCCTAAATACCTAGGATTTCATGATATCTAAAAAAATTATTAATGAGAAGCTTATTTCAAAACTATACAAAATACAATTCAACCCATCTTGTCATTTCAATATACCAATTTCCATTTAAAAACAAAAATGTTTTTTTATTCAAATCATTACTTTTTAAAGATAAAACCACTGGGTTTATATCAAAATCATTTTATGAAATTTTTTCTCAAATACAACATTGAAATAAATTTCCTCCAATAAATTTCACAATTTAAATTCAACAATTTAAATCTGACTATTTTCCATAAATTTCCCAAACAACCCTAATTAATTGGAATTGAGGGTTTTTCCTATTTTCATGCCAAATAAAACACAAATCTCCAATTCATTGGAAATAGGTTTTCTATAAACCAATTGAAATAAAAATTTATATATAAATTAATAAATTGAATTTAAATCAAGACATTTAGAGTTAATCAAATTGACAATCACAAATGTAACCACCGAACTCTGGATCATGGGATCCAAAAACAGAAAGCCCAAATTAGGAAACTTCAACAAAGAACATCAACAATGAGGATATGATAATAAAACCACGGTTTAAGATATGGAACAATAGTTATTAGATACTCCAACAACATATAGATCTATTAAACCATAGGGTAGAGATAAGAGAGAGTGGGAGAAAGATAATATGATGAGAAAATTTACTAGGAAGAGAACAAACATTGTTTTCTTATATTTAATCTGGTTACATAAGGGTATAAAGGGGCCAAAATCACCTCTAAGAGTATCGAAAGAGGAAGAAATCATATTATGGTTGTATAATCCTATAATTAACTTAAACCAAGGGTTTCAAGGTTTTAAAATTATTATTATTTGAGTAATTAAACCCCATACACACAGTTAGTAGAGAAGGGATGCACGATTAAACAAACCGTGCTCCATAATTGTACATACCATTTTTACAAGGTGCACAATTTCTACTAGGTTTATACAAATTTTTATTTCAAACCTTGTGTTTCTCGTGTAAACCCCCATTGTTTGGGTTTTCATAGTTTCTACTAATAGGTCACACGATTTAAGAAAACTGTTCACAAGCCATGCACAACCCAAAAAACTTTCAATATTTCCAAAAGTTTATCTAGAAAAAGCACTAAACAAAACCCAACCAATGCATGATCAAAATATGGGTTTAGTAATACATCAAAAAATAACATGATGATACATGGTGGGTATGAAAACTCTTACGTCATTGACTAGAACATAATTCAATGATTTCTATTAACCCCAAACCTTGTTTTTAGATGGGGTTTGATGTTTAAAAATGGATTGGGGGTTCGGATGGGATTTAGGTGTGTAAGAGGCCCGAAGGAAATAATTTCAAGAAGTTCATGTTATGGAACATAGTTAGATCTAAAAGTGCTACCTCTTAATGAAAACTGTAAAACCACATATCTACACCAAGAATATATTTTTAAACAGTGTTTGATGGGGAATACGTTCTTACGAGACCTTAGTAGTTTTTACCAGAGGGAATCCATATGGTTTTCACATAGTTTGGAAAACCAAACACAAGACACACACATAGTAATAAATGGAAACTACACTCACGCTATAGAATATATAGTTTCCTCATGTTTAGGCCTATCCATATAGTCTAACTATGTAGGACTTGGTTCCTAAGTAACATGAGTCACCCGATTGATGCATGGTTTAGAAAACCATGTAGGCCAACTGTGTGGACTTTAAAAAGGTTGAAATTAAAAATATTCTCCTTTTATATTTATTCCCCTTATTCTTATTTTCTTTAATCTAGGTCACAGAAAATGTCATGGGAGGCCCCCATTTTTTTCTTTGGATAGGGAGTAGTCCCTCTTCTTCCTCTGACCTTCATTCTTAAATATGTTTGTGGTCTTAGATTCATTTCGGTAAGGCTCTCCATCCTCTAGCTTTTATTTTACTTTTTTTCTTCACCTCATGAATTTATAAATCCAAGCAATATGTTTTTCCTATATCAAGGATATTAATCAAAAACATCAATTTCTACCAAATCGGTCGGAGTTAGATTCTACGATCAGATGTGCATATGTCGACGGCTATGAGGTAAATAGTGCATAAATTTCTTTGTGATTTATTTAGTGTTGGGGGGGGGGTGGATTTTATCATGCCATTGTGTTGACCGAGTGATACCTTGTATATAAATAATTTCTTTTCATTAATTAAATTGAACTTTGTGAGATGCCTTTGGGCATGCTTGCATGAGACTATAATGGTTTGAACCATGTTAGAGGCTGTGGACCTTTGGAAGTTAGGCCGGGGTGTTTGTTTAATTAACTTTGTGTTTTTTTATTTATTTTAACTATTTTCTATAAATTTAATTTAATTATATATTTGAATTTATTATAGATAACTAATGTGATCCATGAGATCATGACAATCTTGTCTTGAGGATTGATATGGCACTGGCCTTATGGATTGGGGAGACGTAATGGTTAGGTTGTTTGAGGCCCATATTATATGAGTGATGTTGATTATAGATTCAGTGACTTGGTCATCATTTGAGAAGGTGATGACATCACGTTATAGGAATGTCTTATGTGATTTGGATGGTGTTGACCATTGGACATGAGAAACTCGGTCACATGGGTATGAGGTTCCCGCTGATGTGGCTTATGCTCTAATTGGGGATTGACACTAACCAACATTGGCCAATACACCATTTGGATTCATGTGCACACAAGTTGACTCAGATATTGAGTTTGTATTTACCACTCATGTAGTTAGAGGCCTCCGATATTTTTGGCTTAGGAATTCTAGTTGGAGGTTCTTGTTGAAAAAAGACATAGGGATGGTAAGGAGCTATTGAGTGACAACACCATTCCTTTCCATTAAGGGTTTAGTATTTACTTTCTTGAGGTCATTTGGATTGAATACTATTGGAAATATGGAAATTTTCATTCCTTGGGATGTCACCCATTGAGTCGAACATGATATTATTTTGAAGAAAAACGTTATTGTGCCTCTAGAAATCGGGCTTTGACCCAATGATTGATTTTGAGAAGGGCTCCAGGGTACCAAATTCTTTGTTTGGGAGGGCCTTGAAGACCACAGTAATATGACATAGAAGTGAGGTGTCTGGTGGCACATGGTTCTAGGTGACATTTGAAGGTGGAACCGGATGGTTCACCTAAAGATATATGAAATTATGGGATGCCTTGGGCTGTGGGATAATGATTCTATAATCTATTGTTATTACAGTGTTGGTTGAGGAAGGTAATAGAAACCAGGTGGTTGTTGAGCCCCAGGTAAAACTATTTTTATTGTATATAAGTGATATTGATTTATTTTTTTAGTAAAAACATACTTAATAAGAAATTTAAGGTATTCACAATTTGGAAGTGGCCTACTGGGACTCATTCTCACACCCTACATGGTCCCTTTGAGACACATGTAGATTTTATTCGTTTGTGTCGATGTAAGATTTTAGGCTCTAGATATGGACAATAGTTTTTAGCAGTTCAGCATGGGATAGATGGAATGGGAACTTGAGATTCCGGAATGAACTAGATTTTCCACTTTTGTTTACTTTTCTATATCATCATGATTTTGTATATGTATATACCTCTATTAGACTTGAGTGACCCTCATTTATTCTTATTGTAATGTATGACATGTTATGTATGCATGATATGTTTTAGTAGATAAAAATGGATTATTGGATTGTTTTTTTATTTCCACTACCACTAGTTATCTATGAATCATCTATTGAATGAGATTTCTGGTTTGAGTTGGTATTTATTTCCACTACCATATATTTATATTTTACCATTATTATACCTTCATTGGTAGGTATAGTCTCCCCATTATCACTCATTTACACCCTCACTACTAGTCGAAAGCATTTGGTGTATGGGGAGGTAATCCTAAAGATTGTGGAAGTCATTTTAAAAGTACTATTCTGGTGGCTAATTGGTTTGAGGGGATACAACTCTTATTCAGACCAACAATAAGACTTTTTTATTTTCTACCACACTGAAAACACTTATGAATATCAGACTAATTCAAGTACCAATATACCAGAATAATCATCATAGGAATTACCATATTGATAAACAATAAATAAGTAATTTAGACTAACTAATGTTTTTAATAAGAGGAAAATAAGAATTTTTTATATCATAAGAAATACTTTTAGAATTTTAATGGTGTTAAAACAAAATTATGTAGGACATACAATTATGACATAGCATTGTGAGCTATCAGGGAGCCAGTAGTACTAGGCCATTACAACTAACTATGAAATATGACTATTGTAGATTATACAATAAATAGTTGGTCATTTGAAGAGTTGGTGGCCGATTTGATCCATAACTCGATCTATCTAATATTTTCTCAACATAAACATCACATTACAAAGCCTATGTATTTATTTAGAGATATTTATTTCTAAGTAATCCTTATTAGGGATATTTCCTTTAGAATGGATTTACTTTTGTAATTGTGTTTGATCATTTTTACGATTGAGGGATTCTAGGGATCATAAGATTGTGAATAGAATCCCTCGGATCGAGGGCTTCTAAGGATATTAAGACATATCACAATCATTATATCAAGGGGTTTTGAGGATTGGAAGATATAGATTATTCCCATCATTGTATCGAGGGATTTACTCGAAAGGAAAGGAAGACATTACAATAAGTATAAAACCATGGATACCTTTAGTCAATATCATTGACTACCTAAATCTTATATTTAAAAGAGTAAAATCTCTTTATATTGCTTGTAATTTATTCTAAATTTTACTATATATTGTTTTACATATATTTAAAAGTCTATTTTTCTATGCATGTAATAGAAAGTTAGTCATCTCAATTATCATAATATTTAGTTTTTTTATTGGTGTAACTATCAATAGGATAGAAACATACATTGATATTAATCAGATCGACCATGATTCCAATTATCTTAATTTGATCATCAAATGAAGTATGAGTCTGATAAATTTACATTTAGAGGGTTTTGTTTTTTTGTTTAAGGGGTTTTTAAACTATAATTCACCACCTTTTGTATGTATATCCATCTAATCCACTCTAACGATCCAACGGTGGGTACAGGAGTAGGTTTCTACAGCTTAAGTACTTATATAGTTTTTTAGGTAAGTTTTTACATAAATTTTTGTTATAAACATTGTTACACTAATGTGTATTTTTGGAAAATAGTTTATATTATTTTAATATGGAAGGTATAAATTTTTGATCACTTGATTATTAAAATCCTAGTCAACCACCTTTTTTTGATGGAAATGATTATGAATATCTTAGAGATATAATGAATACATTTGTGATCAACACTAGAGTTGATAAATTATTATTTTTTACTGGAAAATACAATATTTATAATAAGTAATTTTCTATTTTTACAAATGTTGATAAGTTAGATTATCAATTAAACTAAAAAAATTAGAAATAATTTATTGTGTTCTATGATGATGAATATATATAGTCTGATATCATCTTGTGAAGATGAAAATAGTATCTGGAGTAAATTAGAAGTAAAACTTTTTGGTATATCAAAAATTAAGGAAATAAGAAGATATATTCATAAAGTTTATTACCAAGACATTAAATTTATACTTGTAATGCTTATTTCCAAGGATCACAAAAGGTTTATGAAAATTATTAATATTTTGAAGTCTCTTGTTGAAAAAGGTCTTGATGATGAAAATATGGTCGAAAGGATTATTAACCTAATGAATATTGAGTGGGAATAAAAAAGAAATGATCTTGATGATACAAGAATGCTTTATAAATTAATATTTATGAATTTATTGAAACCCTCATGTAGTACGAAATAAGATTTAAATGAGATGTTGAGAAAGGTAAAAAAGAAAAATGGTGGTGTTGTTTTTTTAAAACATCTACTTCACCTTCTAATGTTCAGTCATCTGAGAAAGTTGTAAAATGTTTAAGGAAAAAGAAATTTTTTATTTAGTCAGATTCTAGTACATCAAGGCATTTAGAGAGTGAGATAGTTATTCCTGAAATAAGGATTAATAATATAGTTTAAAATAAATTTTTCCAATACATATATAAAATAAGTCATAATGAAAAAGGTGAAAAAAGGATTATATTGTCACATGTATTGAATGTAATAAAGTCGAACATATATAACCCAATTTTCCAATGATAAATAGGAAAGACAAGAAGGAATGGAATTGAGAAAAAAATTCCATGAAATACTATAAAATAAATGGAAATAATGTTTTGAAATATTATGACACATGGAGTTCTAGTGATGGAGACTACTCTAAAAAATATTCTAATAATTAATGTTTGGTATAAAATAACATTATAATTTTTTTAATTTTACCCAAGGTAAATCATTTTCTAATGGAAAAGATACACACTGGTAAATCCATTACTAATATGTCCCTAATGGAAAATTATCATGATGAGAGAAATTCTACATCTTATGATGAAGAATCTTCCTTAGATAAACTAACACTTTACCTAGTTATGATGAAAATTCCAGATTTAAAAACTATTATAAAATGAAAATATTATGTTTTTTAAAAACCTTGACAATGATAAAGCTAAAATTTATATGGTATATATAAGAATAAATATTTTTATTAATGAAATATAAAATATTTATAAATATATCAGAAAATTTTATTCTCAAAAATAATTTATTAAGATATATTTTGAAAACATTATTTCTGATAAAATTGTTTACAAACTAATTTTGAAAATAATAGTTCCAAGAATATCACCAATGAGTATAATAATTTAATTGTAAAACTAAAATATGAAACTTCTAGTTTGAATAAACTTTTACCACAATTTACAATAAGTAATTAAAACATTGAAAAACATTATGAAAAAATTAAACATCATGGTAATAATTCTGAAATGGGTTATACAAATAAAAAACCAATTTTTATTAACAATTACTATGTTTCTAAAAGATAACCTCTTTTTTACTATGTTTCAAAGTTGTGGTCAGTGGAATAATAAATTTTATTTATTTAAATTTAAATATTTTGGTTTTCATAAAACTTATTTTTTTTAAATGTGATTACCTAAAGTTTTATTTTCCTTTATCACCAGACCCAAGAAGGTTTGGGTTCTAAAAAACCAATTCTTTTATTTTAAGGGAAATAAGGATAGTATAAACAAAAAAATATTTGTTATATGGATAGTTGTTGTATTGAGCACAAGACTGGAAACAAATATTTCTTCAAGAAGTTAATCAAGTTGAAAGGTTGAAAATTAATTTTTGGAGATAATGCTTAAGGACAGATTATCAAAACAGACAAAATTTCTCATCTTATAAAAAATATTTTTTAAAATGTTATATTTTTTGTAGATATTAATAATAACCTTATAAGAATAAGTCAATTATGTGATGAAGGTTACCTTGTGTACTTTAGGAATGATAAATGTAATTTACATAGTTCCAAACATGAATTTATTATATTTTTTAGTTAGCATGAGAATGTTTATACACTAAACATAGAAGACATTAGGATCCTATAATTACTTTGAATAAGTATAATAGAATATGAATATTGGTTATGAAATAGAATGTTAGGACAATATAACCTTATAAACATATCTAAGTAGACTAGAAAAGGACTTGTTAAGGATCAGTGAAACATAGGTTGTATACTTCAAAATATGGGGACCCTTGTCAGTATGGTAAGAAACATAAGTCAGGTGTAAAATCATTTAGTGGTGTATCAACATATGATGTTTTATAGTTAGTTCACATGGACTTATTTGGTCCTATAAAATTTGGAATTTTTGTTGGAAAGTACTATGTATATGTCTTAGTTGATGATCACACTAGTTATACTAGGGTCTATTTTATTACAAATAAATTCAAAGCCTTTAGTTATTTTAAAAATATTGTAGCCAGTGTTAAAAATGAGAAAAACCTATCCTTGATAACGATTCATAGTGATCATGGTCGAAAATTTGATAATTGTTATTTTGGAAAAAAAATTAGTAATAAATTTATTGTCAGGACCCGACCCAACGGGGCTCGAGCCGCGACTCCCCAAGCCCGCCTCCAATAGGCCAGGGGCTGGAGACCATCACTGAGTAGGCTATCACACACATGTGAGACATTAGCCTAAGGTACCTGTACACACGCACCCACAAACACCTCCATGCAACAGTGTAGAGATATCGAATCTAAAAAGTAAATGCATGCAATCTATCCCAAACCAGAGTGCAACAGAAAAAGTACAAATGGAAAAACAGGTCCCACCAAAAGAAAACTATAAAGTGCGCTGCTCTGAAGAAGGGGAACGCTGCCACAAACACCTGCCGAAAATCTCCCTCGGCACATCTCCGGTAAACACCCCGGTCAACTCGCTCACTAAGGTCTGCCTACTCCGGGTCCCCCTGGGACTCCGTCAAAAGGCTTGTGGTCTGCACAAGACACAAACATGTGCGGGAAAATCCCATGCAGGGGTGAGTATAAACATACTCAGTAGGCACCCCAAAACCCAAAACCAAAGAGAGCAACTGAAAGGCTTCAGTCTGCTCATCCCAGCCAGAGGGAACCCAGATGAGAGAGAAACTCCATCTCGTGACCATCCTTGGCTAAACAGAACTAGTCAGCTCAGCTCAGGTGTTTTCCCATACATACACCTTGAACAATCCATATATACACAACTCACGCCACAAAGCGACAAGAGGTACCGACCTCATCACTAGCAACTGCACCCAACCAGGAGAGTAGACCACACGATCACTGTCATCACAGATGACACTCATATGAGAGATACACTCCATCAGGTTTCTCTCAAACCTCTCAGACGCTCACTCGAGAGATCATGCTCGTCGGATAGCATCACTGAGGAAAGCTCGCTAAAACAACATAACCACCAAACTCCTCGGATAGGGGATCACTCCTAGGGTCCACTAGGGGATACCGAAACCCACTCCGGTATACGAAGCTCACAGATAGGGGATCACTCCCAGGGTCCACTGGGGGATACCACGACCCGACTTGGCATATGTAGTTCTCACAGATAGGGGATCACACCCAGGATCCGCTGGGGGATACCACAACCCGATCTAGCACTCGATAGAAGCACATCACCTAGATAGAAGATCGTCGTCCATATAAAGGTGGTCACGATGATACTGGAACCCTATCTGGTATAACGCACGATGTAGGGGATCGAACCGATGATGCCACAACCCTACCGAAACCACGCGCTAAGTAGGGGATCGTATAACCAACGATACCACATCCCTACTATACACCTCATACTGAGCAGGGGATCGTAAACCTGACGATGCCATAACCCTACTGTGCACGACCCACCGCATAGGGGATCATATTCCCGATGATGCCACAAACCCTACGGGGTTAACCTGCTAGATAGGGGATCACCGCCCATGAATAAACGGTCACAACAATACCAAGAACCCGATCTAGGGTAAAGATGCTAGAGGATCCCACTCCAGGCCCACCAGAGGGATGCCACAACTCTAGCAGTTTAAACATCCCATCGAGAGGATCACAAATCTATACGAAGGTTGTGATGCCACACGAACCCTCGTGGGAATGAACCAAGGGAGTACCCTCAACCACTACTGGTCCAAAACGTCGCTAACCCGAGCGACCCGCAACAACGCCACACTGCGCATCTCCAAGGCCAAAACCGAGGCCACCATCGCGTTCCATGCGGAAAAAAATGCAGGATAGGCTCTTTACTCACCCGAAACAGAGCACCGGTAAAAAAGGAACTATTCACCGTAGCTAGATCGTACGGGGCCCACATAACAATCCCGAAACCCATCGAGCGGACCATACCACGACGATCCCCTCAAAAAAACAACCGGAATCGACTACTCGCTCGTCCGAAACGGACACCCAGTGAAAAAGGTATTATTCACCGAAGCCAGCTCGGGTGGGGCGCACGCCTGGATCCCAAAACACATCGAATGGATCACACCATTGCGATCCTCCCGAAAAAACACACAGGATCGACTAATCATCCGCCAAAATCGGACTCCTGGTGCAAGAGCTGCGTTTCTCCGCAAACGCCAAAACACGACCTCATGGGGCCCGCACCCCGTACTCGGTCCCAACACCCGGAAACCATCTCAAAAAGTCCTTTGTACCATTAGGGTCTCAATGCCACTGATGACACGTCAATCGAACGCTCCGGGTAGAAGTTACAATGGCCTGATGTGGTAAAATAATAAAATAATATTATTTAATACGACGTTTCTAGCTCCCGGGCCATGATCCCAAACTTTACACCCTCGAACCCACACCGGAGGGTTCGAATCGTTGTCAGGGTCGCGTCTCCGCAAACGGCGCGTGAATCCGGCTCTGGGATTGCAAGATACGGGGGTTTAAAGACCCCCGTATGACAAAAAGAGGCCGGACCGGCCGCCGCCGCCGGCCCGCCCTGGCCAGCGGCTCTCCGCTGCGCGGCGCCACCGCGACGGTTCCACGCCGGCGAACCTTTCGAGGTCCGCCGGAGGCACCTCGGGGGTCCAAATGAAGATCCGGAAGCATCTGCGGGCCCCCTGGACCCGATCTATCCATATGTAGGTTCATAACAGAGAAAAACACAGAAATTTAGGATCTGGGATTTTAAAAACGTAAAACGCCTACCTCGAGGGAGAAACGCCGACGTTCTGCCTTAGATCTGCACTCCAGAGCTTCCGTTGCACGCTCCTGGAATGTTCTCCGTCGAATTCTGAGCTCGTGGGCGCTTCGTTTGCCCGATTCGGCGGAGCGGCGATGAACAACGTCGATAGGAACGATAGGGGGGGGGGTGATATTTATATCAGCCGCCCGCCGGCGCCAAACCTGCCACGGACCCGACACCTGATGCGAACAAAAGTAAGGTCACCCCTAGGGTAAACGCATCGTTCTGAACGCAATGGCGGACTCAGATTTTCTATCTGAGACTCCGTTCAGATGTTATTCGAGCCGACGCTCGCACACTAAATTCGGTACTTATTTACGAAAACACCCCTGGTGGCGTTTCTCACTGCAGGCCCGCGCCCGCAAAGTTTACACCCCTCCTAGGGTAAACGGCACGTTCCGGATGCAACCATGCCATCAGATTTCCGTTATGAGCTACCGTTTAGGAGATATCACACCCTCTCCATGTGCGTAGTATAAAAATACCTAATATTTTTATAAAATTAATTTCGAGCACACCGGGCCACGGAATCGCACGCCGTCTTCGCGCCTAGCTCTGGAATTATTTGTAGAAATATTCCAAAGTCTGACAGGGCCAAAAACTAGGGTCTCTACATCCTCCCCCCTTAGAACTTTTCATCCCCGAAAATCCCTATGAATAAGGAAAGCGACTTGACTCTCAACTGGGCCTCACACACCAGCGAGCTCACCCACAAACACCCATGCCCGAATGCATAAGTCAGAGGGACTCATCCACCAAACCTCAACACTATCCGCTTTGGGTGGCACTGACTCACCCGCACGGTTTTAATCGTGTCACAAAAATGCATCTCGGTGGGGGAAGGATCCCTCTTTCTTACGCATTCGAAGCACACCAAACAACACCCACTCAGGGTCTTACCAACGCCCTAAACAAAACTCAAGCAAGAAACAAAAGGTAGGGTACCACTAAACAGTGTCTATCAAACTACTACAGAAAGTAGAAAAGTCTCAAGGCGCACCTCTATCCATTCGCGGTGCCTCTGGGTCAACAGCTTTCAGGGCATGAAGCTGTCCTCACCCTCAGCCACCAGCTCCCTGAGCTTGGCGTGCACCACCTGGGGGTGGGGGTGGTGGCATCTGGTACCGCCTACAACCGCCTCCTGCTGCACTAGCTTCGCCGCCACGCCCGCCACCCTGCGGACCTCCTTGCTCGAGACGCTGCCTCTGCCAAGGCGGTCCATCGACCGACTCCCTCTCAGAAGCACGTCGGGTTGGACAATCTCTAGAAAGATGTCCCCGACCGTCACAAGCATAACACCGCCTCTCCTGCGGCTGACCAAAACTGGCCTACGAGCCCTGTGAGCCCTGAGGCTCAGATCCTCCATCCTGGGGTTGCCTCCTGAAACATCAGCCACGTCCAGACCCTTGAGTTTGTCGTCGGCTACCAGATGCCGACGTCTCAGCTCTCATGTGCCCAACACTAACAGGGGGAATCTTCTCAGCCAGAAATCTCTCCACCAACAACGCTCGCTCCATCACTCCAGCATAGGTGGGCAGGCACAAGAAAACCACACCTGCTCAGATGCCCCTACGTAAGCCATGCTCGAAGGACTGAGCCATAAAGAACAGGTCTCAATCCATATCCAGGGAGTAGCGCGATAGGTCTGTAAACCTCACTAAGTACCCCGACACTGTCAGGCCCTCCTGTAGAAGCTGTAGAAGCTCCTGGATCTGCACTGACCTCAACGTCACTAGATAGAACTCCTCCCTGAAGAGCTGCTCAAACTTTGACCACGTGAGCGTCTCCTCGTCATGGGATTGCGTCACCAGGATCCCCCATCGCCCGGAAGAACCATGCAGAAGGCTCGCCGCAAGGACCACCATCTGATCCGGAGGTGTCCTCACTAGGCGGAAAACTCGGGTGACTACCTCAAGCCAGTCATCAGCCGCCTGAGGGTCTGGATCACCCCGGAACCTCAGAGGTCGCTGCCTCTGGAACTCATGCAGTGCACTTAGCCTGCGCGCAACCTCATCCTGCACTACCGGCACAACCAGCTGCTCAAGAGGTGGCGGCTCAACTGGCAGACCACCTGGAGGTGCAACCTCAGAAACCGCACCCTGCTCCATAGCCTTTGCACGGGGTGGATTGTCACCAAAATCCTGCTGCGGAACCCTCGCTAGCTGTCATCGTGGCAGCATCCTGAATTACATTCAAGACGCACCACAGTCAAAGAGTATATCTGGAGAGCTGACTCGAGAAGGACAAGGAAAACCCAAAAACCCAGTCCTATATGATTCATTTACCATTATGTCCCTGGGACCAGTGTACGAATGTCCCGAGTCGAAAGGCAGGTTATCAGAGTCCTGGGGTATAGATACGTCGGCCGTCTTACCAACACTGGAGTCTCTGGCCTAAAATCCGAGCTCGAAATACACTAACACTGCCGCTATGAAACCCAAACCAAACTCACAGCTAAACCATCTACGCTCTGAGATCCCAAAGGTGGAACCTCCTCTGATACCACTCTGTCACGACCCGACCCAATGGGGCTTGATCCGCGACTCCCCAAGCCTGCCTCTAATAGACTAGGGGCTGACAACCAGTGCCGAGTAGGCTATCACACACATGGGAGGTATTAGCCTAAGGTACCTATACACACGCACCCACAAACACCTCCATGCAACAGTGCAGAGATATAGAAACTGAAAAAGTAAATGCATGCAATCTATCCCAAACCAGAGTGCAACAACAAAAGTACAAAGGGCAAAACAGGGCCCACCAAAAGAAAACTACAAAGTGCGTCCAACCTTTTTTGAAGAAGGGGAACACTGCCACAAACACCCGCTGGAAAGCTCCCTCGGTACAGCTCTGGTAAACACCCCGGTCAACTTGCTCACTAAGCTCCGCCTGCTCCGGGTCCTCTTGGGACTCCGTCAAAAGGCATGTGGTCTACACGAGACACAAACATGTGCGGGCAAAGCCCGTCCAGGGGTGAGTATAAACATACTCAGTAGGCACCCCAAAACCCAAAACCAAAGAGAGCAACTGAAAGGCTTCAGTCCGCTCATCCCTGCCAGAGGGAACCCAGACGAGAGAGAAACTCCATCTCGTGACCATCCTCAGCTAAACACAACTAGTCAGATCAGCTCAGGTGTATGCCCATACATACACCTTGAACAATCCAGATATACACAACTCACGCCACAAAGCCACAAGAGGTACCGACCTCATCACCAACAACTGCCCCCAACCAGGAGAGTACACCACATGATCACTGTCATAACAGATGACACTCATCCGAGAGATACACTCCATCGGGTTTCTCTCAAACCTCTTAGATGCTCACCTGAGAGATCATGCTCGTCGGATAGCATCACTGAGGAAACCTCGCTAAAACAACATAACCACCAAACTCCTCAGATAGGGGATCGCTCCTAGGGTCCGCTAGGGGATACCAGAACCCACTCCGGTATACGAAGCTCACAGATAGGGGATCACTCCCAGGGTCCGCTGGGGGATACCACGACTTGATCTGGCATACATAGTTCTCACAGATAGGGTATCACACCCAGGATCCACTGGGGGATTCCACAACCCGATCTGGCACTCGACAGAAGCACATCACTCAGATAGAGGATCGTCGCCCATATAAAGTTGTTCACGATGATACCGAAACCCTATCTGGTATAACTCGCGATGTAGGGGATCGAACCGATGAAGCCACAACCCTACCGAAACCACACGCTAATTAGGGGATCGTATAACCAACGATACCACAACCCTACTATACACCTCATGCTGAGCAGGGGATCGTAAACCCGACGATGCCATAACCCTATTGTACATGACCTACCGCGTAGGGGATCATATTCCCGATGATGCCACAAACCCTACGGGGTTAACCTGCTAGATTGGGGATCGCCACCCATGAATAAACATTCACAGCAATACCAAGAACCTGATCTAGGGTAAAGATGCTAGAGGATCCCACTCCGGGACCACCGGAGGGATGCCACAACTCTAACAGTTTAAACATCTCATCGAGAGGATTAGAAACCTATACGAAGGTTGTGATGCCACACGAACCCTCGTGGAAACGAACCAAGGGAGTACCCTCAACCACTGCTAGTCCAAAACGTCGCTAACCCAAGAGACCCTCAACAACGCCACACTGCGCATCTCAAAGGCCAAAACCGAGGCCACCATCGCGTTCCACACGGAAAAACACGCAGGATAGGATGTTTACTCACCCGAAACGGAGCACTGGTGAAAAATGCACTATTCACCGTAGCTAGCTCATGTGGGGCCCACACAACGATCCTGAAACCCATCGAGCGGTCCATACTACGACGATCCCCTCAGAAAAACAAGCGGAATCGACTACTCGCTCGTCCGAAACGAACACCCGGTGAAGAAGGAACTATTCACCGAATCCAGCTCGGGTGGGGCCCACTCCAGGATCCCGAAACACATCGAACGGATCGCACCATTGCGATCCTCTCGAAAAAAAACCCAGGATTGACTAATCTTCCGCCAAAATCGGACTGCTGGTGCAAAAGCCGCGTTTCTCCGCAAACGCCAAAACACGGCCTCGTGGGGCCTGCACCCCGTACTTGGTCCCAACACCCGGAAACCATCTCAAAATGTCCATTGTACCATCAGGGTCTCATAGCCACTGACAGCACATCAATCGGACACTCTGGGTAGAAGTTACAATGGCCCGAAGTCGTAAAATAATAAAATAATATTATTTTATACGACGTTTCTAGCTCCCGTGCCATGATCCCGAACCTTTACACCCTTGAACCCACACCGGAGGGTTCGGCTCGTCGTCAGGGTCACGTCGCCGCAAACGGCACGCAAATCCGGCTCCCGGATTGCAAGATACGGGGGTTTAAAGACCCCCGTATGACAAAAAGAGGCCGGACGGGCCTCGACCGGCTGCTCCGGCCGGCCGGGACCGGCCGCCACCGCCAGCCCACCCTGGCCGGCCACTTTCCGCCGCGCGGCGCCCTACGCCTCCGCGCTCCGGCGGTTGGGTCGGCGCGCCGCTGTGTGCCGCCCCTGCCGGTGCCGCCGCCGCGTCGACGCACCTTCCATGGTCCGCCGGAGGCACCACGGGGGTCCAAACGCAGATCCGGAAGCATCTGCGCGCCCCCGGGACCCGATCTATCCATTTGCAGGTTCAAAACAGAGACAAACGCAGAAATTTAGGGTCCGGGATTTTCAAAACGTAAAACACCTACCTCGCGGGCGAAACGTCGACATTCTGCCTTAGATCCGCCCTCCAGAGCTTCCGCTGCACGCTCCTGGAACGTTCGCCGTCAAATTCCAAGCTCGTGGGCGCTTCGTTTGCTCGATTCGGCGGAGCGGCGACGAAGAACGGCGAAAACGTCGAGAGGAATGATAAGGGGGGGGGGGGGTGATATTTATATCAGCTGCCCGCCGGCGCCAAACCCGCCTCGAACCCGACACCCGATGCAAACAAAAGTAAGGTCACCCCTAGGGTAAACGCGTTGTTCTGAACGCAACGACAGAGTTAGATTTTCCATCCGAGACTCCGTTCAAAAGTTATTCAAGCCGACGCTCGGACACTAACATCGCTACTTATTTACGAAAACGCCCCTAGTGGCGTTTCTCACTACAGGCCCGCGCCCGCAAAGTTTACACCCCGCCTATGGTAAACAGCACGTTATGGACGCAACCGTGCCATCAGATTTCCGTTCTGAGCTACTGTTTAGGAGATATCACACCCCTGCCACGTGCATAGTATAAAAATACTTAATATTTTTATAAAATTAATTCCGGGCACACCGGGCCTCGGAATCGCACGCCGTCTTCGCGCCTGCTCTGGAATTATTCGTAGAAATATTCCAAAGTCTGACAGGGCCAAAAACCGGGGTCTCTACATTTATTGACCATACATTTTCATCACCTAGAACTCCCCTAAGAAATTGTGTAGTTGAAAGAAAAAATAGAATTCCATAAGATATTACTAGAAACATGTTGAGGGAATACTTATATGCTATTTTTTTGGGTTGAAGAATTTAGTACTTCCTTTTATACTATAAATCATGTTTTAATTAGACCTTTTATTAATAGAAGTTTTTCTGAGTTGTGGGCAGGAAGAAAAACCAAAGTGTCCTTGTTAAAATTATTTGGTTTCAAAGTAATATTTTTGAATACTAATGAAAATTTACATAATTTTGCACCAAAATATTATGAAGGGATATTTTTTAGGTTATTCCATTACTTCTAAGGATTATAGAGTCTTTAATAAAAACACTTGTACTATTTAGGAAACATTACATGTTATATTTGATGAAACAAATCACTTTGTTTTTTAAAAACCTCAACCTACATCCTCATATGTTATTTCTAAAACTAATTTTCAACCTTTTTTTAGAATTTTCTTCTATGAATAAAACAACTCAAGAATTATGGTTTAATGTTATTCCTTGGGAATTTTTTCTAACTATTGTTGATTAATAGAATTTTTAAAACCCATGAATTCAATTTTTTTTATGGAATCATCCTTTTGAAAATACCATTGGTGATGTAGATCAACCAATTAGGGCTAGAAGTTATTTAAGAAATAAAATTTAACAAATATATTTATTATCCCAATTAAAATATAATAATCCTAATGAGGATATAGGTGATGATGATAGGATTATTGGAATAGAAGATGAACTCAATGATTTTCAAAGGAACAAAGTCTAGAATTTATTTGAACGACCAATTGAAAATTCAATAATTGGTTTAAAATGGGGTTTTTTTGAATAAATGTGATAAAAATGGAATAATAGTTATAAATAAAGCTATACTTGTTGATAAAAGTTATAATAGACAATAATGAATACATTAGGATGACACTTATGCTATGATATCAAAACTTGAAACTATTCAAATACTTATAGGCTTTACAGAATTTAATAATTTCAAACTATTTAAAATGGAAGTTAATTGTGGTTTTATTTACAGATATGTTCTTTTAGAAGTTTATGTTGAACAAAAACCTATGTTTGAAAATAAAAAATTTCCAAAATATATTTATAAACCCTCCAAATATATATATGGACTTAAAAAATCTCATAGAGCATGGTTTGATAGGTTAACTGGATTTTTGTTACAAAATAATTTTATTAATGGAGTTGTGGATCAAAATATTTTTATAAAACAAGTAAATAAATATATTATAATTTTAAAAATTTATTTTTATGAAATTATAATTGGTTCAACTTTAAGAATAATTAATGGATTCCTTTTTGGATCTCATGAAGTATGAGTTTGAAATGAGTATGATGGATAAGTTAACATATTTTCTTAATTTTCAAATTTTACAAAAACCCAATGGAATATTTATATCTCAACATAAGTATATAAAAAAAATTATTATGAAATTTGGATTTGAAAATAAAAAAATTATTAGTACTCTCATTGGTATCTCCAAAACTTTATATCTTGATAATGCTGAGAAACCAGTTGATTAGAAAATATTTAGAGGTATGATTGGAATCTTACTATAATTAAATTCTAGTCTTTAAGATTTATTTTTTCATTATTCTTATTTAAAAGATATCATGATAATCCAAAAAAATCCCATCTAAAAAATTTTAAATGAATCGTTCATTATTTTACGAGAGCAATGGATTTAATCCTTTTTTATTCACATGGAAATGTTGATGAACTAAAACGTTTTTCAGATGCTAACATCAGTGGATATATAATGGATTAGAAAATTACATCTGAAAATTATAAATTTTTATAATATTCTTTAGTTTCATTGTCTTTTAAGAAAAAACAAAAAGTAGAAATTTCCATAGTTGATGCTGAATATATAGTAGCTGGAAGTTGTTAGGCTCAAGTATTGTTGATATAACACACACTCACAAACATTGGAATAATTTTTACTAATACTAAAATACCTTGTGATAATAAATGTTCCATTTAATTATTCAAAACCAATCAGATCAATCACATGATAAACACACATATATATAAGACACCATTTCTGTTGGGATCACACACAAAATTGATATATAACTTTAAAATTCATTAGAAAATAATAACAAACTACTTATATATTTACCGAACCCAATTTTGTTAGATTTGAATATATTAAATAGAAGTTAGTAATGATCAACATAAATTGGTTATTCATATCTGCTTCTTGTTCATAAATCTTCAAACATCAATATACTTCTTTTCACAAGGGGTTATAAATATTTTTTAAAAACTCTTAGTTTTTCATAAAAACTTCTAGCCTTCTTAATTATTAGTTTTTATAAAATGTTTTTATATTAAAATGTTTTTGGACTAAAAATCTATTAAAATTTTTAGATTTATAAATCTACATTTTTTTTGAACACTTATAAATTGTTATAAAAATTTTCAGACTCACAATTTGTTACAAACATTTTTACTTTTATGAAACTATCATTTTTTGTTTTTTTCAAAACCATCAAAATTAGTTTTAAAAAATTATATATCAAAATAAATGTATCAGAATCAAAAAATATTTCAAAATACTTTTATTCTATTAAGTTTAAAAAAACTAAGAAGAAGAGGTTAATTATACTGATGAAAATTTCAACTCTAAAAGGTATTCATATTCTCTTAGTTTTTTGTAGTATTTCATTACATTAGTTTATAATTGTTGTTGTTACAATTTTGTTTCAATATAAAATTGTATTTGTTTTGAAAACATAAAAATAACTTTTTATAATTATATTAATTATCAATTTTATAAAATTTCTTTTTAAAATGGTCAGATTTCAAATACATTGTTAAAACTGTTTGTGCATGTGCATATTTCTTTTAATTTGATTTCTTGTGATTTTTTTGATTACTTTTCCTCTGTGTTTTGATGATATCTTAATTTATGTTATTTTAATTTTTGTGATTCTTATCACGTTGACAAGATATGATATTTATCTATACTTTATTAGTTGATGAGGGAGTTTAAGAATTCTTATCTATTCCTCAAAAAATATAATGAAGTTTCCACTATGTTTTTGGAAACTCTACATTCATCTTTTTTAAAACATTTCTGTATTTATATTATTGTAACTTCTACGTTTTTTCCGATTTACTTGAGACATGATTTTATGGAAAGATAAAATTTTTATCTTGATTTAATTAGTTTACATCAAAGTCTAAAAATATATTTTGAATGGACTTTTAATTACTTGAAGTTATGTTATGTTGTTTTGTAGTAGCATTTTTTCCAGAATTGTTTTTCTTCTATTTTTAGTGATTTTAGGATCTATAGATGATTGTTTTAACTAGTTATTTTTTTGTAGGAAAGATAATAAGTTTTTCTACAAATCATTAGTTTTGACCAATGTTTGAATCTTCTATTAGGAGGCCTTAAAAATTCGTTTAAGTTTGTTAAAATATTCTTTCCAGATTTCTTACAAAAGTGTGGTTCATTTTTTCTTACAAAAGTGTGGTTCATTGTTTATCTTACAAAAGTATGGTTCATTTTTTCTTACAAAAGTATGGTTCATATTTTCTTACAAAAGTATGGTTCATTTTTTCTTACAAAATTATGGTTCATTTTTTCTTACAAAAGTATGGTTCATTGTTTATCTTACAAAAGTATGGTTTACTATTCATACCCTATATTACTATTCATACCCTACGTTACTGTTCATACCATACGTTACGTTACTATTCATACCATACGTTACGTTACTATTTATACCCTATATTACGTTACTCTTCATACCCTACGTTATGTTATTGTTCATTTCACAAGGTAAGGTTTGGAAACCATATGTAACTATTCACTCCGAAGTTACTATTCACTTTGAAGTTACTGTTCATTCCAATGTTAGTGTTCATTCTGTGCAATTTTTTTAAAATTGTTTTTTTGAAAATATATTGATTATTGTTTAGTGATTTTTTTGTGAAAAATCATCATTAAATATAAGGATCATAATCAAAGGTTTTTTAATATTTTTGGAGCTATATTTAGAGAGAAAAATTAATATAGTTTTTCAACATCTTTTACAAATAAATTTGGACGTTTCATGATTGTTTAAATTCAAATTTTTAAATTTAATTTCAGAATCTGCTACTAGTTTTCATGAACAGTTTTGACAACATTTAAATCATTTTAAATGGATTTAAAATCATATTTCGAACCATTCAATGATTTTATTATTTTGGAGATTTTATTGGATGACTTATTCAAAATATTTTGAATTCCATTATTAGATATTTATTCTACGAGAATAAAGAAGCAAAAATGATGCTATTTTCATGGAGATAATAATGGGAGCTCTTAACTCAATTAATTTTGAATATCCTAAGGAAGTGGAGCTGTTGCACCTGCTATATATTTTTATTCTCGATATATATCATTCTCTCTTGCAGGAAAAAGTACAACACAATAAAAAAGAGAAAGTTCTATGAACATTGAACCTACTCTGCATTTGCAACGTCCTGTGACACTCTGCTTCACCACCTGCTCGTTCTCTCAAGTACTGAATTAATTCTACTATGACTACAATTTAATTGATGAGACGTGCTTATCTATTCCTCAAGAACCAATACATGTGCTTTAATTTTTATCTTCTCTTTCTTCTGGTTTTGAGTTTGTAACACTACTTCCCATCTCTCACATGCACTTTATTTTTCTATTTATGCTTTTTCACACAAAAGCATTATTTGTTATTCTTTTTCCTCGAGTTGTGACTCCTAGATTCTAAAGTCATGATATTATGGGTGTGAATCCCTGTATGTAAAGTTAAGACTGTTTGGGTTGTGACTCCCAGTGTCTAAAGTCAGGTTGTAAGGGTTGTGAATCCCCACACAAAAGTCAGTGTCATGGTTATTCCTCTACTAGAAAAGGATTTTGTAATTGGGTTATGATTTACCTTTAAAAATAATTTTTATTGCACAAGTATCTCTCACCGAGTAGAGAAGTATAAGAATAGAGTAGGCCCACTTTGGACCGAACTACTAAAAAAAATCCTTGCGTTATTTATTATTTTCACTTCTAATTAACCTTAATAATTTACTTTGATAATTAATTTATTTGATTACGATTTTTAATCTGGTCTATTCACCCCCCTCTAGACCATCTGCCATTACCCTGTTCGACCTAACAATTGGTATCATAGGGTAACCTTCTAAAGAATAGTTTTGCTCTATCTTTATATTTCTTTACACAGCATATTGACACCATTGATTATTCCTTAAGGAATATATCCAACCAATGTTTTTGTCTGCTTTTATATTTTACTATACTAACCTATTCCTAGACCTCATAGTCTAAGGATAGTGATCTTATAAGATGGCAGGATTCAACTCAAATGATGCTTGGATTACTTAGAAGCCACAACATTTTTATGGCAATGATTATGGATGCTGGAGATCCCGAATAGAGGCATACATCAAATAGTTGAGCATTGAGCACTAGTCTATCATGTCAAAACAATACACACTTCCTAAAGATGATTCAGATACTCTTATAGGAATTGATTTTAGTAGATATGTCTTAAATTACAAAGTCGTTAATATTTTATATTGTGCTATTAACAGAAGTGTTTTTAGTCATGTGTCTGCATGAAACATAGCTCATGAGATTTGGAATATTTTGAAAGTTACTCACCTTGGATCTGAAAAATTGAGCCGAACCAATCTTGGAATGATTTGTGTTGAGTAGAAGACTTCAAGATGGGTGAAGATGAAACTGTAAACCAAATGTTCCATAGATTCACAAGCATTGTGAATGGAATGAATTCACTTGGAGAATCTCTGTTAAATACTATACTTGTAGAAAGAGTCCAACGAGAATTACCAAAGAAATGGAATGCAAATAAGGTTGCCATTGATTAAAGCAAGAACTTCAAAGAGTACGCACTTGATGAATCGATTGGATCACTACTCCAATATGAGCTGGAACTGAAGAACATATCTGATGAAGAGACAACAAAAATAAAAGGTGTAGCTTTTAAGTCTGTAAATGTTATTTCTAATAATTATTCTAATTCTAATCTATAGGATATTGTAAAGGAATACATGGCTCAGATTGTAACTGGAGTCTACAAAAGAATGAAAAATAAAGGTTTCAAAAAACAGTTTAGTAGAAATCCTCAAAAAGAAAAATATAAGAGAGATAATAAAGGTGATATAAATTACAATGGTATAGTTGTAACATGTTCTGAGTGTAGGAAGAAAGGTCATATCAAACCAGATTTCCCTAAACTAAAGAATAAAGACAAATATAAAAATAAGGATAAAAAGGCATTGACAACCAACTGGGGTTGTACTGAAGAATATGATTCAAGTGAACATTCTAGAAATGAGAAAGAATCTGCTAACTTAATGTTTCATGGAATCGTTGGATAAGGTTTTTAAATGTAGTTATTATTATGAATGTTCTGATTCTGAATATGAATCTGAAAACCCTAATGTTTTTCATTTAAATAATGAAATTGAAAGATTAAGAAAGATATTTTCAAAGATACTGATTTATATAATAAACTTAAATAAGACAATGAAAAACATATTTATTAAAATAAATTAATTTTTAATGGAAGTAAAAAGTTAACAAACACTGCATCTACTTCTCATTCAACAGTTTATGATAATTTTAAAACTACTCAAGATTTGAATGAGAAATTGATAAAGGAAGTTGAATGTCTTAAAAAAATTACTTTCTTTTATTAAAGGTCGTGAAAAATATCATGAGATGATGTATTTGAGTAAAACTGATATAAATAAATATGGTTTTGGTTATGATAAAAGAATACCTGAAATGTATAAAACCTATTTTGTTAAAAGTAAAAATGGGTTTACTTCAACTGTTAATTGTTTTAAATGTGGCATGAATGGTCACTATGCCAATAACTGCTCACATAGATTTAAACAATCTTTGGTATTTACAAAAACTAATATTTCAAAATCCTTGTTATTGAGAGTACCTTAAAATAAATGTTTAAATTCTGTATGGGTACCTAAAATTTTTATTACTGATCTTGTTGGACCCAAAGTAGCTTGGGTACCAAAATTGGCAATTAATTGATTTTTGTAGGAAAAATGCCTTGGATGTATCAAGAATGACATATGGTACATGGAAAGTGGATTCTCTAGGCATATTACCAGAGACCCATCAAATTTTACCGCATACAACACATGTGATGGAGGCACTCTTACTTTTGGAGATAATTCCAACGGTAAAGTAAATGGTTTTGGTAAAGTTGGTATTTCAAATTCTACATTTATTTCCAAAGTTTTATATGTTGAAGGTTTAAAACATAATTTAATTATTAAATCACAATTATGCGATGATGGAATGGAAGTTAAATTTAAAAATGATAAATGTTTAGTTTTTAAAGATGATTCTTTATTATTTTATACTAATCGAAAAGATAATATTTATACTATTGATTTTGTTGAACTAACTATTCAACATGTAAAGTGTTTGAATTCTTTACAGAATGAATACATCCTTTGGAACTGAAGTTTAGGTCATGTTAATTTTATATTAGTGCATAAGCTCTCAAAGCATGAAATTTTTTTGCAGCTTCCTTCATTGAAGAAAGAACAACCTCATGTTTGTGGCGCCTGCATGAAAAGGAAGCAACAAAAATTTTCTTTTAGAACTATCAATTAGATAAGTACTATTAAGTCGTTAAAGTTGGTACATCTTTATTTATTTGGTCCAACTCAAATTTCTATCCTTTGTGGAAATAAATATTCTTTAGTTATTGTTGATGATTATAGTATATTTACTTGGGTTTATTTTCTATCTCATAAAAATGATACTTTATCTAAATTCACTACTTTCTCTAAATTAGTTCAAAATGAAAAAGGTTGTATGATTATTTCTATTCTTAGTGATAAAGGAGGTGAATTTCATAATTTAGATTTTGAAAATTTTTGTGAAAAGAATGTATATTTTCATAATTGCTCTACTCCTAGAACACCACAACAAAACGGGGTTGTAGAACAGAAAAATAGAACTCTTATTGAAATGGCTCGAACTATGTTAAGTTAATATAATCTGCCTTGATATTTTTGGGCGAAGGATATTTTTTATGTATGTTATATTTCAAATATAATTCTTATTAAACCTTTTCTGGAGAAAAATCCTTTTGAATTATTCAAAAATAAAAATCCTAAAGTTGGTTATTTTAGAGTTTTTGGATAAAAAGTTTTTATTTTAAATTCAAAGGATAATTTAGATAAATTTGATGGTAAAAGTGATGAAGGTATTTTTCTTGGTTATTCTAATAAAAATAAAGCTTATAGTGTTTATAATAAAAGAATGATGGTTATTGAAGAGTCTGTTCATGTTATGTTTGATAAAAATAATGTGAAAATAAATTCTGATTCTAATGTTATTGATGTCGAGTTTAGTGATTTTAATTTTGTTGAAGATATCACTCAAGATAATAAAGAATTAATTGAGGGGGAGTATAATCCTTCTCAACCTGATCCACGATCATGGAAGATTAAAAAATATCATCTTATTGAAAATGTAATCAGAAATGTTGATTTTGTTGTCAAAACCAGAAATTCTATTTTAAATTATTGTTCCAATTCTGATTTTATTTATGATTTTGTTCCTGCTAATATTAATGATTCTTTAAAAGATGAGAACTAGATTCTTTCAATGCAAGATGAATTAAATAAGTATGTTAGAAATAATTTTTTTACATTAGTATAATTTCTTGAAGATAAGCATGTAATTGAAACTAAGTGGATCTTTAGAAACAAGCTGGATGAATCTGGACAGATTGTCAAAAACAATTCCAGACGTGTTGCTCAAGGATACTCTCTAGAAGAAGGTATAGAATTTCAAGATTCATTTGAACCTATTTCTAGGTTAGAAGAAATTAGAATTTTGTTATATTTTCCATGTTTTCAAGGATTTAAATTATATCAAATGGATGTAAAAAGCGCTCTCTTAAATGGTTTTATTACTGAAGAAGTTTATGTTACTCAACCCCCTGGTTTTGAAAATGAAAAATTTCCCAACCATGTTTTTAAATTATCTAATGATTTATACGGTCTCAAACAATCACCTAATTCATGGTATGAAATATTTTCATTATTTTTATTAAAAAATGGTTTCAAGAAAGGAAATGTTGATCCCACTCTTTTTATTAAAAGATCTCTTGATGATATTTTTATTTTTCAGATCTTTGTTGATGATATTGTTTTTGGATCATCTAGTGAAATAATTTGTAATGATTTTTCTTTATTGATGTCTTTGGAATTTTACAAGAGTTTAATGGGAGAATTATAGTTCTATCTTGGACATCAAATTTATCAAAGGAAAGGTGGAATTTTTTTTAATCAATCTAAGTATGATAAAGATTTAGTTAAATGATTTGGTCTTGATTCCTCTAAATCAATGAAAACTATTATGGGTACTAATTTTAAATTAGATATTGATGCATCTGGTAAATCAGTTGATTTTACATTTTATAGAGGTATGAAAGGTAGCTTGCTTTATCTAACTACATGTAGACCTGATATCATTTTTAGTGTTTGTTTATGTGCTAGATTTCAAGCTGATCTAAAAGAAAGTCAAATTAAAGCTGTAAAAATAATAATTAGATATGTTAATGGAACTTTTGATTCTGGTTTATTTTACCTAAAATATAACTTATTTTATTTAATATCTTATCTTGATTCTGATTTTGGAGGAAGTAGAATTGACTGAAAAAGCACATTAGTTATGTGTCATTTTTTGGGAAAATAATTAATATATTGTTCATCAAAGATACAATTATCTATTGCTTTATCTACTGTAAAATCTGAGTATATCTCTACTGCTAGTAGTTGTGCTCAAAGATTAAGGATTAAGAAAACTTTATGTGATTTTGGTGTTTATCTTGATAAACTACCTATTTATTGTGATAATACATATGAAATTTCTATTTCTAAAAACCCCTTACAACATTCTAGAACAAAACATATTGATCTTAGATTTCATTTCATTTGAGATCATGTGAATAAGGGTGATATTTAGTTAGAATTTCTCACATATTAAAATCATCTTGTAGATATTTTTACAAAGCCTTTAGACTCTACTCAGTTTGAGAAAATTGAAAATTTTCTTGGTATGTTGGAATTTTAAATTTTATTTATTGCATTTGTTTAGGGGGAGCATGTTTTCACTTTTTGTTTATTTACAAAAAGGGGGAGAATTTTTAGAGAGTAGGTTAGGGGAGATATAATTTGGTTTTAATCATTTTAAAAATTTATTTACGGTTTAAATATTTTGGTTTTGTAATCAAACAAAAAGGGGGAGGTTGTCTGTGCATGTGCATATTTCCTTTAATTTGATTTCTTGTGATTTTGTTTGATTAACTTTACTCTGTATTTTGATGACATATTTTCTTATGTTTTTTGTATTTTTTTATTCTTATCACATTGGAAATATAAGATATTTTTCTATAATTTATTTGTTAATGAGGTAGTTTTAAAATGCTTACATATTTCTCAAAAAATTCAATGAAGTTTCCACTATGGTTTTAGAAACTCTAAATTTCACTTTTTTGAAACATTTATGTATTTATTTTACTGAAACTTCTACAGTTATCCAATTTACATGAAACTTGATTTTATGGAAATATAAAATATTTATCTTAATTTCATTAGTTAACATAAATGTCTAAAAATATCTTTTTAATGGAGTTTCAATTACTTGAAGTTATGATATGCTGTTTTGTAGTAGCTGTTTTTCCAAAATTGATTTTCTTCTATTTTTTAATGATTTTATGATCTATAAATGTCGGTTTTAATTGCTTATTTTTTTTGTTGGAAATATAATATGTACTTCTAGAAATCATTATTTTTGACCAATGTCTGAATATGCTGTTAGGAGCCCTTAAAAATTCTTTGAAGTTTGTCAAAATATTATGTCCATATTTCTTACAAAAGTATGGTTCATTTTTTTTACAGAAGTATGGTTCATTGTTTATCATACAAAAGAATGGTTCATTTTTTCTTACAAAAGTATGGTTAATATTTTCTTACAAAAGAATGGTTAATTTTTTCTTACAAAAGTATGGTTCGTTGTTTATCTTACAAAAGTATGGTTTACTATTAATACCCTACGTTACTATTCATACCCTAAATTACTGTTCATACCATACGTTATGTTACTATTCATAACATACGTTACATTACTATTCATACCCAACGTTACGTTACTGTTCATACCCTATGTTACGTTTTTATTCATTTCATAAGGTAAGGTTTGGAAACCATACATTACTGTTCACTCTTAAGTTACTATTCACTATGAAGTTACTGTTCCCTCTGAAGTTACTGTTCACATTGAAGTTACTATTCATTCAGTGAAATTTTATTAAAATTGTTTTTCTGAAAATATATGGTTTATTTTTTAGTGATTTTTTTGTGAAAAATCATCATTAAATGTATGGATCGTAATCAAAGAGTTTTTAATATTTTTAGTGCTATATTTAGAGAGAAAAATTAATTAAGTTTTTTAATGCCTTTTTCATATAAATTTAGACGTTTCAAGATTGTTTAAATTCAAATGTTTAAAATTAATTTCAGAATCTACTACTAGTTTAAATTAATTGTTTTGACTATATTTAAATCATTTTCAATGGATTTAAAATTCTATTTTGAATCATTCAATGATTTTACTATTTTAGAGATTTTATTAGAATACTTATTCAAAATATTTTGAATTCTTTTATTAGAAATTTATTCTACGGGAATAAAGAAGCAACAATGATGCTATTTTCATGGAGATATTTATGAGAGCTATTAACTCAATTAATTTTGAATATCCTAAGGAAACGGAGCTGCTGTACCTGCTGTATATTTTTATTCTCTATATATATCATTCTCTCTTATAGGAAAAAGTAAAACACAATAAAAAAGATAAAGTTCTATGAACTTTGAAGCTGCTGTGAATTTTCAACGTCTTGTGACACTCTGCTTCACCACCTTCTTGTTCTCTCAAGTGCTGAATTAATTCTGCTACGAGTATAATTTCATTATTGAGACATGCTGATCTAAACCTCAAGAACCAGTACCTATGCTTTAATTTTTTTCTTCTTTTTCATCTGGTTCATAGTCTGTAAAACTACTTCCCATATCTCACACACACTTTATTTTTTTTGTTTATGATTTTTTACACAAAAGCATTATTTTTTATTATTTTTCCTTGGGTTGTGACTCATGGATTCTAAAGTTAGGATCTTAGGGTTGTGAATACCTATATCTAAAGTCAATACTATTTGGGTTGTGAATCCCAGTACCTAAAGTCAGGTTGTAAGGGTTGTGACTCCCCACACCAAAGTCAGTGTTGTGGTTATCCCTCCACTAGAAAAGGTTTTTTTAATTGTGTTATGATTCCCCTTTAAAATTTATTTTTAGTGCACTCGTATCTCTCGTCGAGTAGAGAGGTATAAGAGTAGAGTAGGTCCACATTGGACAGAACTACTATAAAAAACATCCTTGTGTTATTTATTTTTTCCACTGCTAATTAACCTTAATAATTTACATTGATAATTAATTTATTTGATTAAAATTTTTAATCTGTTCTATTCACCCCCCCTCTAGACCATCTTCCATTACCCTGTCAGACAATACAAAAACTTCTTTGATTAAATAAATTTCATAAGATCAGAAGGGTCTTAATATCAACTATTTATTTCATTGTGGAAGTCTAGTCATCACTCCAATTTCCTACATAAAATTGGGTAACTCTATAATTCCACATTAATTTTTAGTATTTTTTCTCATGGGCCCTAGACCCATTCAAATCCGCAAGTATGATTCTCTTTCTATTCATCTAATCTCTAGACTCACTTATAGTACTAATCGAAAAAAATTAGATTATGAAAAGTGGTTTTTATTTGGGGAAAGAATTATCAAAAGATCACGGTATGATATATTTTATTCTACTCACGAAATGAATATTTATTTTCAAGGCTGGGAATCAATTTGTATTGAAAATACTGATAAGGATTTTGATCTTTATTATCTTAATTTTGAAATGTGTTTCTACGAATCAAATCAATTTTATAAGGAATATGGCAGGGATATGGTTTCCTTTATCAAGTATGGTAAAAGGATCAACCTTTCATATAAAATAGTAGCAAGCTTCTTCGGTGTTCATTTAGATGGAGAAACATATTTACCTTCTCATAAGTTATCAGATAGTCTTGGAACTTTAAAGAATAATGTTTTTTATGCTTCTTTGTTTTCACACTATGAGAAAGTAAGGAATTTTTCACATCTTACTCTAGATAATAGAGTGATTTCATTGGGTATGAAAGGGTATCTTATCACTAGGAAGTGTGATATAGATACATTGAATGTTTCTGATGTTTTCATTCATGACTATCTTTTTAACATGAGAAATATTAATTGGTCAATTTTATATTCATTATAGTGGAGATTATCAAAACTACTTCATCAAAGTGAAAGATAATAATGTTTCCTACCTTCATCAGAAAGATGATATTCATGTGTTTAGAATCATTTTAGGTGGAAAATAAATCATATCCAATTAGGGAGAGGATTTCTTTTATAAGCGAAGGCCCACAGTCAAGGATAAAATTTCTTATTGATATTGTGACAAAGAAGTTTGTTTAAAAAGTTTATGAGGCTTCTTCAAATGTAAAACCATCAAGAACAGCTAAGGAATATGAGAAGAAAAGAAAGGATGAACCATCTCTTCTTATCAAGAAAAATAAACAAAATATAATGAATGATGATGGCATTGACCAATTTATAGAACATAAAGCTTAAGAGAATCAAGGGGATCAAGAGCTCAGTATTGGTTATGAAGAGGACAATGATTTAAAATTTTTGACTGTATAATAATTATAGGAAGAGAAAAAAAGAAAGAAAAATATTAAAGATTGAAAGAATCCAGAATTAATGAAATATTGATTAAAGGCATTGATACTGCTTCTGAGAATCTACTACTTCCCAATTCTATAACTGATCAAGTAATTCCTAAAGTGGGATTAGTTTTTAAAGAAACTTCAATGGTTCTTGTTGATTTCCCTTTAACAAGATTATAAGGGAAATGTAAGGATAATTGTGGAATAATTAGTTCTTATGAAACCATCCAAACTTGAAATAGTTAGGAAAGAAACATTGATAACTACCAAGAAGTTAATAATTGAAGTTTATAAGGAAGATGAAGAAGATTTTGAAGCATAAAAAATTAAAGTATAAGTAGAAGAAGAAGCCCTAGAATATAAGGAAGATCCTGATGATGAAGAAACCTAATCAAATAAAGGATCAAATGAAAAAGAATCCTCATAATCATCTTCATCTTCATCTAATTTACTATCAAAACATAGTAATGATAAAAAATATCGAAAGTACTTAAGAGGAAATATCCACATAATAAAATAAATAAAAGTCAACATCAAAAGAAGAAGAAAAAGATCCTCATTATCAAATAAAAGATCTAGATAAATCTAATACCAATAAATATGTAGATATTATGACTATTTCAGAAGAAAAAAATGTTCCCAAGAATGTATCAAACAAAGATCAAAATAAAGGAAAAGAAGTGGATATTAGAACCATCATACCTAAACTTCCCCAGATAGAGCCCAATCATTCGAACTTAGAATCAACTATTTATCCGAAGGGTATTGATTTTATTTGTATTTCCCTAAAAGGTTGACTGATTAGATTTTATATTTACCAATTTGTGAAACAATATGTATGTTGATTCATGAATATATGAATGAAAACTTATATTTAATAAATGTACTGACTAAAATAGTTATTAAAATAGAGATCAATATGATAGTTTTTCAAGAAAATTTCAAAACAAAAAAGTCTTTATACAATCAGATGATGAAGTGGTCTAACCAAGTGGATGTTGATATATGTGGTCATGATGAATAATTTCATGAAGTAATGAAACTTATATTAGAATCAACTAAATCCTTCAACAAGTTATATTTAGATATGGATGATAGAATAAAGTTTGGATAAGGATTCATATATTCTATAAATGATTTAATAAAGGATGTGAATGTCTTGATACAAAAGATTCATGATTTAGAGTTGGAGATGAGAAGATCCAGGTCTTGTGAACGTGATCTCATCACTATGAGGGATGAAAGTAAATAATAATATGATGAAGTTAAAAGCCTCAAGAATAAAATTCATAAGTAGGATAATTTGGAAGAAAATGTTGCAAAGAAAGATATGGATAGACCTGAGTTGAATAAGATGAAGGCCTTTGTGAAGAAACTTATGAAGAAATAATGATATTTTTTGAACTCTAAATATATATTTTTTGTAAATCATTTGAATAGATATTTATAATGAATTAGTTTTTATCCACATTCATTGTTCTTTAATTTTTTCCAATTTTTATTGGTTATATGTTATTTCATATTATTAATGGATGATTAGTTAGTTAAATTTATTATTTTGTATGTTTTATTTTATAACATTTTATGAAACCATAGATTCTTCCCAATTCCTTTTAGAAAATAACAAGGGCGGAGAATGTTTTATTAAAGGGGAGTATGTTTTTATAAAGGATGATAATTTTTTAAAGGATAGATTCTATCCTTAGATAGAGTATAATTACTTAGGGTTAGAGTTCTTATTTGAAAGGGAGAAGCTTCCAATAGAGAAGATTCTAAATAATTTCCATCGTATTAGAAACATAGTTCCTGTTGTAAATAATAACATTTTATTTCTTAAAAGAAAAAATAGATGTATGTTTTTCAAGTTATATTTTCATTTATGTTTTTTGGTTTTTTATTTAAAAAAGGGGTGATTATTGAGTCATAAATATTAATTCATAGTTTACCATTCCTTTAGTTTTGGAAACCAAAAAAAATTCTTAAAAATAAATTCCAAACGTTTTATGTCCCACTTATTTTCATCTGTTTTTGTAGAAAACATTAATTTATACCAAAAATAGAAATTTTGTATTATATTACGAATATAAACATTTCATTACTCAATATGAAACATCATACAGAAGGTGTGTCTAATTATCAGAAAGAATATTATTTAGAAAAATATTTATAATTTTGTCTTGTTTATCACACTGAAAAATTCATGACTATCATAATGATTCTGGTACTGATATACCAGGCCGATCCTTATAAGGATTACAATTTTGATAAAAAAATTAATTCCATTAGACAAAAAAAGATTATAATCGAAATCCTATACAAATTTTTTCTATCACAAGGAAAACATTTTTCATTTTAATGGTTCTAAAACAAAATGACATCAAATATCCAGTTATTTCATAGTATTGTGAGTTATCAATGAGACTGTTATCCGAGGTTGTTGAAACTAATATAAAAATATGATCATTGGAGATTTTAATATAAATATTCAATAATTTGAAGAGTTGGTATATGATTTCATTCATAATTAAATATGTGTAATGTTTTCCCTATATGAACATTTCATTCTAAATTATTTTTAATTTTCTAGAGAGTTATTGTTCTAGGGAATCGTTGTCAAATTTGTTTTCATTATAACAAATATTATTTTTTATTAATGATATATCATTGTTACAATTTAGTTAATAATGATATAGGAAGATGGCGGATCCAATAAATCAGGTTGGGGGATTTCAAGGCTAGGAAGACAAACACTGATCATCATATTGATGTCTTCCAAGGATAGGAAGACATAGCTTATTCCGACCACCGTATCAAGGAATTTTTAGGTAAGTAAATACACACTTTAATGTAAGTATAAAACTAAGGTTAAATTTAGTCAAGGTTATTGAATACATTTATATTAAGGTTAAAATAGTTAAATCTTTTAATATAGCTAATAAGTAATTCTTACATTTACTAGCTATTGTTTTAATTTTTTTACATTTCTATTCCACTATGCAAGTAATAGAAAGTAACTCATTGTACTTATATTTATATTCTGTTTGTTTTATCGGTGTAACTATGAGTATGATAAAAACATAAATTGATATTAATCAGATCAACCATTATTTTTATTCTCTTACTATGATCATCAGATGAAGTCTGAGTTTGATAAATTTACTTCAAGAGGTTTGTGTTTAGTTGTGGTGAAAGGTAATTTAAACTACAATTCACTCCCTCTTCTATAGAACCTGATTATTATTTGTGTTATTGATCCTTTAAATTCTATTAAATATCAATTTAAATGTTTTATTGTGGCCTATTAAAAATTATCTTGATGGTCATAAAGGTAACTAGGGTGTTTGGGGCTCCTTCGAATCCCAGAACCAAGATTCTGGGGTGAAAGCTTCCTAACACATAGTTAGTTCAAACCATGAGAGGCATGGGAAGAGAGAAGGAGGATCTCACATGGTTACAATAAACCATGAAAAATGGGGCACATGACCATAAAATAATGAATTCATTTTTTAAATTTAGGTTTTGGCTGCTTTACTGGACACATGTCATGTATCATCATTATTGTATATAAGCTTCCATTTGATATTTTTATCTATTCATGCTGGTTATCTATTATCTGTATTATTTACTACTTCTTCTGCTTACCTATTATTTTTATTGAATTTTTATATACTTTGGTGATAAGGGAATATTCTCCCCATGGAAACACCTTGTTCCTTACTCCTAGTCGGTAGCCTCTTGAATTTGGGGAAATGTGCTTGAGGCCATGTTTCCAACTGGGTTTGGGGCACTATTGAGTGGCATTCAGGTATTAGAAGTTAAAAAGTTGTATCAGAGCCTTATTTTATATTTTTATTTAATATTGGGAGAAAATGGAAAGGGGTACGAAGGAATATGAGTTTGCTAATGAGTTATGCTCAGGAGGAGTTATCCCATATATAGGAAAAATCCAAACTGCATTGAATGGAATTGTTATTTTCTTGATTTTGACTATTAGAGTTGATTTGATTCCATAGTTGGGTGATGCACATGAATTTTGATGTTATTATAGATATAATTATTAGTTCTATTTGGTTTTAACCTAATGATATGAGGGTATTCCATCTCATGAATCATATTAGACACTTTAAAATAATTACATGCCATGAATTATGCCATGAAATCTAGGATGAATTACTTGTTTCATTCTATTGTGATAGGTTCCATGGAAATTATACATGTTGTTGTGATAGGTATACTGGAATATGTTCTGGAGTGAATTAGATGGATTCCCTATTTTGGTTCATGCATTGTAATGGATCGTATGGATTTGAATATGGTGAAACATTCACTTAAACATTTTAAGATGAATTTTTATAAATTTGAATTCAAATGAAATGGGAAATAAATATGGGAAAAAATAATTTGGAGAATGAATTTTTTATAGAAGAGAACATAACCAAGAATCGACCTTAGTAGTGGGCAGTATGCAGTATCTATTTCTTATGTATGGGTTATACAACACACAAACCTAAGTCTAGGAGTAGGTAAAGTGATAAGTTATTATATAGGAAGGATTATACCTGTCATATTTCAATATATATGATTTTGAGCTACAAACTTTGAAAATGTTTTTTTATGAGGAGTGAAATTGATATTTTTATAGGCAGGTCACCACGGTGTCCTCTAATCATATCCTAGGAGGGTGGTGATGACCATACTCAGGAAGTGATGGGTTATGTCTACTAATATATCATCCAATAGTTCTAGCTACAACAATAGTAGATTTACCAGACACTAGTTCTGAGGAATAATTCTAAGAAGTCTTTATGCAGTTCATAAAGACCATTTAGGGAGAACCAAAACATTCCCCTATTATGTTAGAGTAGTCACATGAATTTTAGTAGCTGCATACACCCACATTTTTTTTGGATGGAAGACTATAGGCTGCAAAGTCATGGATAGAGGCCATACTACCTACCTTAAAGCATCTATAGATTCCTCTTAAGAGGAGGATAAATCTTTCCACGTATATGCTATGTGATTCTACCAAGATATAGTGGGATGTCATTACCCAGATCAAAGATCATAGAGAGATGACATTGAGTGATTTTTATATAGCCTTCTATAATCACTTCTATCTCAAGATGTTGAGGGTTGATAGAGCCTAGAAGTTGTTTTACCTGGAGTATAGAGTACTATTATTTATGGATTATTCATCCCATTTTACTATGCTCTAGTGCATTAAACCTATTCTGATGGGCGAAGAGTTATCTAAATCCATGCGATTCGAGGATGGTCTCAGGCACAACTTATGATCATAGGTGAATGTGTTTTGGATGAGTAAAATTTATAGAATAGTGACTTTATTTCTTATCATAGACAATAACTTGAGAGTGGATAGATGTGTGAGATAGGGTGGTTCCACATCGAGATATGGTGCTACTTCAACTGGTAGTAGGAAGCTTCATCAGGAGCTTCCATGCAATGATATTATTAGTTAGAAAAGGTACATAGGTAGTCAGGTGAGGTGATACTAGTGTGTTAGGATGGAACATACAAGGCCATAGTGTATGAGGGACCCATTTGAGTGCCGATAGTGTGGAATGATGGGACATCTATAGTGATTTTGTAGAACGTTTCCTCTGGAAGCTAGTGAGAGAGGTTCTACACCCACTCCACATTTAGGAGCATGGTAAACAACTTCTAATGAAGTAGGTAATTGGATTAAAACTAGATGATTAGTATGAGGTGGTTCCCAAGGACATGGTAGCTTTAAAAAAGTTCTACAATGAATATCTAGTGGATCTACTCAGGTTAGATAGGTAGGAGCATAGGGCCACAGTTCAAGCTATATATACATAGTGCAATAGACCATTGAGGAGAAGGATCCCAAAACTCTTACTATCAGAGGTACTATTATAATAGACTCTAATTTAGATTATTCACTTTTTGATATAGGTTCCCCTCATATATTTATATCTATTCCCATTACGGAGAGCTTAAGGATCAGTGTTTTTTTACTTTTGATGGCTTCATGACACTTGGAACTCCGTTGTAGATTAGAATAGAGGGTGTACGTCAGTGTAGGGAGTCCCCCCTTGAGATTGGTAGGTGTCACTTTTTATGGGGACATCTTATGCTCAAGATGATAGGTTTTTACATGATTATTTGGAATTTCAGGTTGGTTCCATTTCACATTTTCATTGATTTTTATCTTTGTAGGGTGACCTTCACATCACAAGAGGGATGAGAGTTTATTCACAAGGGTGAATGGGATGTCGATGATAACCCATATTTTATGTTTATATCAAGATTCTCAGGGAAAACAAAATATATATTTCCCTGCAGTATTTGATGGTATAATGGATGTTTTCCTAGGAGACCAATCTATATTAACTCTAGTGAGAGGTTAATTTATCTATCAAACTAGTCCCATGAGTTGGATTAGTATCTATTCCTTCTTACAGTATTGATACTATTGAGATTCAAGTTCTCAAGAGGTAAAAATAAGATTTAAGGGAAAAGGGTTTTATCCCAACCATTACTTATTTAGGGGGTTTATTAGTCCTTTTTTTGAAAAAGTCACACAAAACCCTTAGGCTATGTGTAGATCACCAGATGTTGAACTAGTTAATAGTTAAGAACCGGTATCCTATTCCATGGATAGATGATTTATTTTATTAGCTCTGAGGATATTATATTTTCACAATGATTTATTTGAGATCTATTTATCATCAAGTATGTGTTAAACCATCAGACATACCTCACACATCCTTTCATAGTAGGTATGATCTATATAAGTATTTTTTTATGATGTTAAGTCTTGCGAATGTGAAAGTTTTCTTAATGAAACTAATGAACCAAGTCTTCCATCATTATCCTAATTCGTTTTTCATGGTATTTGTTCATGATATCTTGGTGTATTCTCACAATCTCCATGACCATGATTAACATATTAAGATTGTATTGAATAAATTGAGAGAGAATTAGTTATATTATATTCTCATAAAGTTCCACTTTTGGATGAATTAGACTCATTTACTGGGTTAAATCATATCACACACATAAGTATAGATTGGTTGAGAGATGGTGAGATATATTATTTCATAAAAGAATCCCATGAATGTCTTTGAGTTAGAAAATTTCATAGGGTTAGCTGGATATTATAGGCATTTCATACAAGACATGTCACATGTAGAAGAACTGACTGTGGGATTTATTAAGAAGGGTGTGAAATTTTTATGGTTAGTTCTTATAATACAGATTTTAGGATCTAAAAGGGAGATATAATTCAATGCCGATAATGATTTTTCCAAATCCATACAGGTGTTAAACTATGTACTACGATGCATCAGGTATTAGGCTAGGAGTAGCTCTTATGCAGGGATATAGAGGTGTGGAATATGAGCTTCGACAGCTAATGACACACAAGAGGAATTACCTGATACATGATCTAGAGTTAATTATAGTAGTTAATGCATTGAGCTATTGGATACTTTACATACTCAAAGACCATTTTGTGGTGTAAACGGACCACAAAATCCTCAAGTACATATCTATACAATGTGATCTCAATCTGAGGTGTCAATGGTGGGTGGAGTACTTATAGTATTTTGATTTTGATCTTTCCTACATGCTTGTTAATGGAAATGTAGTGGCCGATACACTGATTTTCAGGAACCAGATATAGGTAGTTTAGTTGGGTAATAGTGAGTGGAAGAACGTGGATTTGTTCTCCAATATGTATTTGGAGGTACATGAAAATCAGGGGAAGAGTTATCTATCTTATTTACCTATTATATATTCCCTAATAGATATAGTAAGGATGAGGTAGCTATTGGATTTTTAGGGCCTAGTCATACGAGAGAGTGTGGTAGGTGATGACACTTCTCCGGGTAAGACTATAGGAAATGATGAAATTATGCATGTTCGTGGTTGCGTATGGGTTTTATAAGATATTCGCGAGGAGATGATGTGAGGATTTCATGTCTCAGCTTGGGTAGTGTACCCACACATCACTAAGATGTATCAAGATTTATATCACCAGTAATGTTGGCCACGTATGAAAATAGATGTAGTTGGTTTTTTCATGAGGTGTTCCACGTATTAGTAGGTGAAGGTGTAACATCAATGACTAGTTGGACTTTTATAGTAGTTACCCATACCTGATTGGAAGTGGGTTGATGTTATTATATACTTAATGTTAGGTTTACTAAGGTCTCCTCAAGGTAATTATTCTATATGGGTTTTTATTGATAGGATCATGAAGGATTCACATTTCCTACTAATTAAGGAATCCTTCCATGTTTATGATATTAGAGGTTTTACATCTTTGAGATAGTACAACATCATGGGGTCCCACGTACTATCATATTAGATAGGGATGCTCATTTTACTACATGGTTACGTAATGG
This sequence comes from Viscum album, assembly GCA_963277665.1. NCBI lineage: Eukaryota > Viridiplantae > Streptophyta > Magnoliopsida > Santalales > Viscaceae > Viscum > Viscum album. Next base: position 26,882,432 of record OY728156.1, read on the forward strand.
GATACAGAGGGCATTAGGTACAAAGGTGCTTCTGAGCACATCATACAACCCTTAGATATATGGCCAGTTAGAGAGCACGATTTAGGTGCTTGAGGACATGATATGAGCATGAATCCTAGATTTCAGGGGCTCTTGGGAGAGGTATACACCCCTAGTTCAATTTTCCCACAACAATAACATTAAGGATACTATTCATGTATTGCATTATGAGGCTTTGAATTGTCATCCATTCCAATCACCCATGTGTTCATTAGAGGCAGGAGAGGTAGCTATGATGGGACCTTTTTTGTTCAGGAGACCACAGAGTAGGTTTAGTTGATTCAGAAGCAGATAGTAAATGTGTAGTCTCGAATAAAAAAATTCGTTGATTACCATAGATGACCTCCAGATTTCAAGGTTGGCGATTTAGTTTTCTTACGTGTTTCACTTAAGTGGGGGAATAGGAGGATTAAGAGATATGGTCTGCATTCACCACGGTATGTCTAGACAATTTCCTATCTGTTGTAGTTAAATTAGAAGTACCGATCTATGCATGACTTCTTCCCTAAATTTTAGTTACACCACTATAATTTAGACCCATCTCATGTGTTGTCCCTAGGTGGTTGAGTTACGAGTAGATGCTTCCTTTGAGGAGAATCCAATACATATTATTGATCATAGTAGGAAGGTTCTCAGAGTCCAGGTAGTTAATTTTTTATGGGTGATATTCCAAAATGATTTAGTATAGTATGTGACCTAAGAGTAAAAGGCCAATTTATGATTACAATGAATAGTGTTATTCTCATAAAAACTTGACCACCCTTGAAAAGGAAATCTAGGGACGAATTTCTTTAAGGTTGAAATTTTGAAAGAACATGGTTCTTTTTTATGGTATTGACCCTTTAAATACCACCAATTCTTAGTTTAAATGTTTAATTATGGACTATTACTAATTCATTTGGTGGTCATAAAGGTAAAGGGAGTTTCTGGGTCTCATTTGAAGCGTAGAACCCGTATTTTGGGGTGAAAAAATGCATAGAACATGGTTAATTCAAAATGTGTGGGGAAAGACACATGGTCTAACAAACCATGAGAGGATTGAGAAGAGAGAATGAGTATCTTAAATGACTATAAAAACAATGTTAAATATGGTGCATGGACATGAAAAATTAATGCTATTTTGATACTGAGGTTTTGCAGAGTTTGCGCATGGTTAGAAAAATGATGTGAACAAACCATGTGAAGTTCCCCTTATTCCAGAAGACTATGCATGGTTTGTCAAACCATGTGGGAAAACCACGTGGTAACCATTATTTTGTGTATTGAAAAAACTCAACTAATTAATTATATTTCTAACCCTACCCTTCCATTTCTCAAATGCACAAAAAAATCACCACTTGGAAGCCATCATTGGTGAATATTCATTGAATAAAGAGATATCCTTTGTCTGGTATCGTATTCAATCATATTTAGTCTCATTGGTTCAACATAGATAAGATATATATTCAATTTTATCAGCTCCTCTTTTGATTTTTTATTAGTTGAGATATTTAGGTGCAAGATCATTTGCCCTATTTTCAAGGTTCTCATCAATTATTCAATTTTCTCCTAATCTGAGTTGAATCATGAGATTATAATAGAAGTTATTTCCTTTAAAAACAAAAGTTAGGTGATCTTTTTTCCTTTAATTAAGATTTTAAGTGTTTATTTACACTGCTGTGTCACACACCCAATTCTCAGGCTGGTCCTTAAAATGAATTTATTCCCTTGAATTAAATTTCAATGTATGGACTATGTTATTAATGGGGATTATCTATGAATGGTTATAAGTTATTTTCCTTGATTTGAAACCACCCCTTTGGTGTTTTGTGGGTTTAAATGTTCCATTTTGATGAAATAAAATTTTTGGATACCTTTGAGGTGTTCCCTTTTCCACCTTTTCCATTGGATGAGAAATGTTAATTGAAAGTACTAATTGATTTGTGATATCAATTTTAATTGAATTGATTAATAGTATAGTATGGATGACCACACCCTTGGAATTTCCTATGAAATGGATTATTTATGTATGGGAAGTTTGTTATAATAAATTTCCCATGTGAGTACTTAGGAGACAAGACTTCTAAGATTAGCCCATGAATTTAGTCACCTTATATTGTGAACTTTATATGGATTGTTCTTAGTTTTGAACTTGACATGGAATAAATGAAATAGTTTAAATGGTATTGAATTGGTTAAATTATTATATTCCTTGGGTGACAAATGGATTCATATAAAATTCCATGCATACTCTCAATTGGATTATACCTTTCTTATGACCGAGTGATACTCCAAATCCCAAGTTGAATTACAATAATGGAATCAGAGGATTGACTATCATATATCAGGTGATAGTTAGATTCCATATGGAATTACAATAATGGACTCCAATGGGTATTGGATAATTTATTCCATAAGTGATACTTGGACTCCCTTAGTGGACCACCAAGGGTGAACTCGAATGGAAGAGATGTTAAAACCCACATAGAGAGATACATGGGTTCTTGAGAGGATCTTATACATTTTGGTTTATATTATAAATATTGTGATTCCAAGATTCAAAATTTGGAATGCCAAAAAAGGGATCAAGATCATAAATTAATAAAGAATAAAATGATATATATGATGCATCTACTAGGATAAAGCACAAGAATGTATTAGTTATCTGTATTATACTTTATGGATGGAATGCTGAGACATCCTTGGACCATGTTATCATAGGGGATGCTGGGAATTATTCATGGTCTTGAGTTTTTATAGAATTTGTTTAAAATATTAAATTAATTTGATTAAAATTAGAACATGTAATTTATAGGACGTATAATTTCAGTACATATTTACTTATTACATTATTGCTTGCAAATTATTGTTATATATATTCACTAATTTGACGGAAGATGACCTTGGGTAGTTTCCTATTGGGATTATATCTAAAACCCTATTTGGGCTGCCTTGGGTACCCAGATAGATTATATGATTATAGGTATGGGTACAAGAAAGCACCATAATAGAGGTTATTGATTGCTGGCAAGGAGCATGGGAGCATGGGACTGAGCTGAGGCTCGTGATGCTAGATGAGATACTTTTTGGTCATTATTTACTTTTGTTCCATATATTGTACACCTACCTTGTATACATGTTTTTGTTACTTTTCTATACACATGATATGTATCATCATCATTGTATATGAGCTTTGATTTGATATTGTTATCTAAACCTATTGGTTATCTATTGTATTTATGATTTTTTATTCTGCTAATTAGTTGTTATTGTTATTGTTATTCCACTATGCTACACTCTAGAGATGAGATAGTATTCTCCCCATAGACACACCTAGTCCCCCATAGCTAGTCGAAATCCTCTGGCGTTTGGGGGAGATGTGCTTATGGCCATGTGGCCAACCACGCTCAGGGAACTACTGAGTAGCATCCAGGTCTAGGATGTTACAAATTCTATATCCACCTATTAGATATCGTAATAACTGATAAATAACATCCATAATATACATGATTCGCCTTATTATATATGATATTTCATTAAATATGATATTGAATAAACACCAGATTTTCTTATTTTTAATTATAAAGTGAATTGTATTGTTTATAAATTGTGTATAAATAATGGAAAAACTATTTTAGGATATTTATTTAATTTATGAAGTGTTTATAAATTAATTAATCATAAGATGTATATAATAAATTAATTATTGTTTAGAAACATTTAATAAATAATGTTTCCTTAATATTTATAGTGAATACTAAAAATACCATTTTTCGTGTTGTATGACATGACTTATAATTTGTAAATAAAATATTTATATTGAAATAATAATTTTAATATAAATAATGTTTAAAAATTAAAAAATATTCTTAATATAAATTATTTTATATTGAATTATTAATTTTTCAAAATTATTAATTTTATATTTTCAAATTAAAGGCCTTGTGTAAGATATTATTTTAATCATATCAAAAAGGGTTTTTATAATTAATATGAAGAACGTTTAAATAATTATAAATATGTGATATTTATAATATTTAGATAATATATGAATAGTTCATACATATATAATGTTTATATTTTATATATAATATGTTTAGAGAAAAATTCCATATAAAAGAAAATATGAAGAGTTCATATTAGTAATGAATATAATGTGTTAATATTTTTATGGATAAATTATAAAGTATTTTTTATAGCTATATTTATGAATTACTTCCTAAATGTTTTATATCATATTTAAATAAATTAATAGTTAATTTGTTTTTATTCTATAATTTATTCATGAATATAATTGTTATATTAGAAATATGGTTATTCTTTGTTTAAAGTGTTAGATTTAATAAAATTACATACTTGTATATAAGGAGTTACATGCTTGGTATGATAATTTATTTAGTTTTATTCAACCTTGAATTGGATTATACCATGTTTTCATCTTGAATTAGGATGTTAATTATAGTTTATACATATTATATGTTCAAATTATAATGGGGTTGAATTATCTCTTGAGTAAAGTATCCATGGTTGGAGGGACTTTGAGTTGGACTGTGCATTGTATTTAAAGATTATGCCTTATCTAGAAATGTGGGGTTGACAAGTTTTTACTTTAAGAATACTATTGCGAGGATTGTTTATTCCATATTAATATAAGACTTTACATGAAAGGGTTTCATGTACCCTTTGCACGAGTCTCATTTGTATGTGTATAAATATAGTTGGATTTCAATTTGGGTTAATAATAAAATTTATTAGTTTCACAAAGAGTTACCAAACAATATTGCTTGAACATATTGATTAGTGGAAGTAATAACATTCTAAACTAAAACCTGATAAGCATGCATAAATGTAGAGGGAATAACATAATATAATATTGTGGGACTGAATACCCTTTAGAAATACTAATTGTTAGATTCCTTCCATGGAAAACCCATGTCAATATATTGATTATTAAAATAGGTAATTTCACCCAAATAAATATTACCATGGATTATCTTGTGTAAGTAATAATGAAAATATATTGTCTTAAGTTTTCAGATAATTAATATCACTAAGAGATTTCGGTTAAATTTATTTCGAAAACCCTTATAAATGATACCAGAGGAGTGGTGTTGATTTTATCCAAATGATGGGTTGGATAAATATTTTTTGATAAACCATCCAAGAGTATTATAATATATTATTGACATGATGAACTAACATAATATAGAAGTGGTGACATAGTTTCCAAATTTGAATCATTTATTTGTGAAATATAGATCTTGTTTCACTAATGGACATTATATTTATGTAAAAGGGTTCATCATTTTAGTGAGAAAGTATTTAATAAATGTACTTATTAAATGAATAAAAATAATGATAATAATCTAAAAAAATATTCTATTTTGGATAAATATCATCATGACTATCAAATATAGAATTGAGATAAATCATAGAGAAAGTAGAATCTTAATGTAGGAAACTTATTAAACTAGTATGACACTTAATGACTATTTTTAATCAAGTAGAAAATTAAATGTGTTATAAAAATAATTTATTGAGTTTATTAATGTTCAATATGTTAATAAAATATATTCTTCTAAGAATAATGGATGGATTCACTCATGGTTTCAAAGGAACTAGATTACTAAAAGATGCATCAACTTGATAAGGATCAATGAGTCCATGAAAATCATATAGGCTATGTTGTCCTAGAATGCTCTTGTAGTTCGGTTTCAATGGGTATTATTTTTCTAGAACAAATACAAAAATGTACCTAATGTTTTTCAATATAATTTATTTATAATTACAACTTGATAAATAACTCTAATGGATTCTCCACACACTTACAAATCATTATCATTGGATCATCAGTAATAGCAACATCTCTTTTAGGGATTAAAATTGGGTAGGTCATCCACTATACTTCCCAGTATTCTTGACCCTGGCTTGAGATTAATTTATGCTAAGGATCACCATAGATTCATCAACCCTATCATAGATGATGAGTTAAAGTTCCCCTACTCAAACTTCACTTTTGTAGAGGAGCCTAATTACAACATCTTCACTCCCATAGGTTCATAGTTATTTGAAACTTATATTTTCTATAATCTCATAAATGTACATTAAGGATATTATTTTTGGGATAAATAGTTATCAATCAAATCCAAACCACAAAGTACAACAATCGGGTGTGGTGTATTTGACATTGACCCATCTCCTTTGAAAATGTAGTTTAACAAAAATGCTTCGAAATGGCCTCAAAATTCTTTTACTGTAGTGATCCCCATTATTAATTTTAGGATCACATATTTGTATATGGAAATTCATATAATTTCATATGTAATTTAATCATGTGGAGTTTGATATCACTAACTAACTAGGATCACTCAAAATTTTCCTATCAGCCTGGTTTCAATGTGGCAACATCCAACCACTATATGTCAAGCTTAAAAAGTCACATTTAGCATAGTAATCTAGGTTATATAGGAGTCATAAAATAAGGTTTGACATAAATATATGTCAAAAATAACTATACTTCTAATGTCTAAACTTCTCCTCTTAATAAAATACATGAGATCATTTATTATTAGGATAGATTAATAGAGTTTAGTAGGAGAACATGGTGTTTTAGAATAATCCAAGTACAAGAATCCAAATCTACCCTAATGAATCCTTTATAAATGGTGTCTTAGGATTTGGTGGAATCATTCATGATGAAAGGGAATCCACAATCCTAGCCTTAAACACCAACTATATAAAATGAAAATTGATTACTATAGAGGCTTTTACCTTGCAAAATGATTTCAATATTTTTCATACCAATGAAATCTCACTATCGTCGATGGAATCAGACTTGATATTAGTGGTTAAATTATTATGAGGTTACTCTATTACCCCAAATTCCATAACTAAACTGATCATGAAATAAAAAGGCATAGTAAATCAAAGTATAAAGATTAATCACTCTGGGAATTATTGAAACAAGTATTTAGACCTCTTATGTTCTATGTTATATATAGATGAAACCATTATAGTCTATAAAACAATAGGATCCTTTCCCCTAGAATATAAGAAAATTATACTTTGGGATACCACCATGATCCATCATTTCAGACCACTTTGATTGTACATAGACATTCTTCCTCCCTCTTTAATTAAATATCCAATTTTATTGAAGACAACTAAAAGAACGTTTATCTCCACTCTTATAATCAATTTTATTAAGGGTTCTAATTACGTAAAGAAATTAGAGGTAACCTTTAAAACTGATTTCTTATGGAATTTATTCTGTATTCACTATTGTAAATTTTACAACAATGTGAAAAATTTCAAGAAATGGTTAACCTATTATTAAATGTTTTGAGGGTAAATGATCATGGAATGTGATGACTAGGATCAGGTGTTATGATAATAGTACCAAATGGCAAAGGATTAATCCATAAGTAAATATTGGGTTTTCCGAATAGTTGTTATTTTTCATTGAAACATAGAGTTACAAGGAAGGGAAGGAATTATATAAAAATGGTACACTTTTCTGGGATATCTGAAGGGGTTTTGGAAACTAATGGAAGTTTCATGTTAGGTATCAGTGTTATAGAAATCAAAGTTTCAATTTAGAAGGGTACACGATACCAAATGTTCTCAAATATTGTAAATATATAGGATTTCAAAATCAATAAAAGAATTGATATACCTTGTATTTTGTATTAATATGATGAGTTAAAGGGTTTCTAATAATAAATTTTAATAACAAGGATAGTATTAATCTTAGATATTTCTATATAAAGGATTCATATTTTCATCTTATTTATATTATAATATAAGTGAATTAGTTTGTCAAAAAATGTTCATTATGAATAATATGAGATGATGAATTTAATACACATGGTTAATGATTAATTTAATTATATAAAATTCATGAAAGTTAATGAGGATAAAATGTTTCTTAGAGGATAAATTTTTTTAATCATATATTTCTTAAAATCTGAGTGATACGATCCCACCACCATTTAGTGGAATATTATATAGAATACAACCTTTTTTTAGAACAATCTTAAAATCACATAAAAAACAAATGTTAGATGGGATTAGATATTTTATTTCTTAAATATTACCATTAAATGGAATAATTTTCATTTTCCAACAAAAAAGGGTTTATGTTCCTCATCATAATATTATATAAAGAATATAATTTCAAAGATACCTGTGACACAATAGTTCGACTTAGTGAATTTTAATGAGAAAAAATAGAGGATTTTAATATTAAAAATAAAAATATAATATAAATTAATATCATAAAAGGATTAGGGTATATTAGTAAAGAGAAATGTATAGATTAACATTTATTTACTGTAATGAATTGAATTTGATGTTATGTACTAGTGGATATTTTGATGCTTTTGTAAAATTTTAATGAAAATAGATGTACTAGTTATTGACATATTTGAAAGAAAAAAATTAGATGTAATGAGATCAATGTTTAATGATGATGATTAAACTATAAAAAGTTATAAGTAGATAATAATTGTTATTAACATCATAAATTTGGATGTTGTCAACTTAAAGAGTTTGAATACTGTGTTTAAACAGGTGAACATTTGGAATATGATTTATAAAGTCTCCCCTTTATTCCAAGAGGATTTATTCATAGAATTTAATTGCTAAATGTGTTTAGTGGGAGGGTTTTATCCGATATTCGCATAGAGTCATGATAGGGATTACCTAGGGATGTAACGATTTTAAGAAAACCCTAATAGTGAATGAAAACTAATGTATCTATGATAGTCTATCACATGTGATATGATAATATGAGATATTATGTATAGTCTTTAATTATTTCCTAATAAGTATAATAATATAAAATTATATATTGTTATGAAAAAGGAATTATTCAATTTATCATTTATTCTTGTTGGCTTTATATACACATGAAGGGAAATGATAATTGGCATCTAAATGTATGATTTAGAGTTTCAATAAACTGATGCTCATCATTAATTAATATAGAGTTTGATGAAATTTTATGTTTAACTTGAGTAAATTTTTTATATAGATATGAAATATCTCCTACGGTAAGAAACACGTTATTTGTGCTGGATGACTAGCCAAGTATACCACATGGATTTTCATACAATATGTCTTTAGTATACTAGGGGTTCATGTTTTATATTTATATTTCACCAATACCTATGGTTAGTGAGATACATACCAAGAAAACCATCGTACATTGATACCTTTGTTATGCTAGTATCAAGGATTATCTAATCAGGGGGTGGTTAGGTATGTTGCTAAAAATTTCATCAAATGAATCTTAATAAAGATAGGATTTATCCTCTTATATTATTAGAATAAAATATAATCCCTTATTTGAGATAGAATGAAGAAGTGTACGATAGTACTTTGATAATACATCTAATGTGTGTCTCTATCAGATGAGAAAAACGTGATGTAATCATCCATAAAGGTGAATGAAATTTGATGTATTCATTGACTAAGACAATCAATACCTAGAGAATTAAAGGTGTATGAGTATCTATATGTGATTTAAAAACTCTATGTCTTCTAGTTACCCAGTTAATTAGAAAAAGCGATTATATAAAAATGCATTCATGCATATGATGCAATAAGTGGACACACGTATAGAGATATATGTGTTTGATAAGATCATGCCAGAGCCCTTTATTGATTGAGTATCATTAATTATTTTTTAAAGGGAAATCTTTCATTAAATTTATAAACTCAAGAATTCATATTTTTTATCAATTATACCAAGGATTATGGTGTCACACTTTATGTTCAACTGAATAAGGATTTATTTGTACTCAAATAACTTATCTAAAAGTGTTTTAAAGTTTATAAAAATAGAAATTTTGATGGATATTGAAAAGTTATTGTATATTATGTGATATAAGGTGAAGTTGGTGATAGATTCAATTTTTTTTCTAAAATATCTAAAAAAATTGGATATGGTTTCACATGTTATTATATATGATACAATTTTAGGTGAAATAAAACAAAAGTGTCTATGGTTTTAGCAAAAGTGTAAGATTTTTGGAGATATTACCTAAATCCTATATAAATATAATGTGTTTAGGTATATATTGTATCATATGATATAGAGTATATCATAATGTATGATATAGCAATTTTTAAGGCATATCATTTGCCTTGTTTTGGATATATCCTAATGTAGTGTATCATATTATATGGTTCATTATAAATCATATGATTAATTATTATTCAAATGATAAACATTATGACATGGGTTTTATTACAAATTAGCTATCATAATTATGAATGTTTCATAAGATAAAATTCATTGGGGGATAAATTATGAATTTATACGAAGAATGCGTGAAATGGACAAAGCATTGAAACATATATTCTATAAAATATGTATTAATTCTCGATCAATTTAGGACAGTACTTAAGGGATATATAAGGAGTAATTCATTGTAATACTTTGAGAGTTTATGAAATATTTTTAAATACATTTTCCTTCTTCGATATCTTTCATTACTCCAATAACAAGTTTAGACGAACCAAGTAACATTTTTAAAATATTACATGTTAGTTATAAAAAAATAATTAAATTGGATGGTATGAATAAGAATAAATGATTTATAAGATAAATATAAATATCTAACACAATATTAATGTATTTATACTTTTTTATAAAATAATCACTCAATTTTTAGTAAAGTCATTTTATTCTTAAAAAATATGTTTTCTTAAAAATGGGTTTTCTTTTTTGTTTTAGCAGTAATTATTATATTTAATATTTAGGGAATTTTGTTAAATTTATTTTAAAAAATTATTTTTTGAATTAATAATTTCAAAATTATCTTAGTATGATTAAATTATATGTTCCTAAAAAGATTAAATTTTCAACGAATAGTGAAAAATACCGTTTTATTGTAAAAATGGAATTTACTTCCAATATATTAAGTAATTTAAAAGTATGATTATGTTATTTATATGAATTAAACTAAAATAAGTATTATTTATTTATATTTAATCTAATTAATTAAATTTTAATCATATTTATACTATATTTTTGTATAATTTTATTTTTTGGTGTAAAAACATATTTGTTCAGAAAAATGTTTTAAAGTGCATAAGGTTTCTCCATTTAAATGAATTAAAATATCCCATAATGGGTAATAACTTAAATTAAATTTATATATTTTATATCTATAAATAAAAATTTATATTCATATAATGAATATTATTGTCATAGAGTTAATATAAAATCATTATAGGCTTGAAAAAACCAGAGGCTTGAAAAAAAATCACAGGCTTGAAAAATATATTTCTTGAAAAAATGTTTTTTCATCACCTTTTGTGGGATTTATTTTAAATTAAATTATTACTCATGTGTGAGTTGAATCTTGAAAAATGGATTCCATATTTTTATTCAGTGGATCTGAATTTGATAAATTGGTCCCTTTTATTTTTGGCCATTATGAATAATAACTATAGTAATACTATTACCATAGTAAGGGTAAATCATGTAATTTTGGATGCAAATAAAATGACAAGGTCTAGAAAATGACACTAAAATTTGACTTAAATATTATTTTATGAGTATATTTCATCCATACTCTTCAAATATTTAGTTTCATTGCATTTTATGACCATATTGAAAAGATTATGACCTTTATAATATTTTATTTCAAGAAAAGTCAATCAAATCAAAATCTTATTTTTAATAACTATAACATTTTCTATATGGGGTCATAAAGAGGATATATCAGGCTATAAATATTATTTATAAATAAAATATATTTATCTTTGTAATGTTAATGTATTTTCATTTTTATGGTATAAATAATTAGTTTAAATTCTTACACAATGTTAACATAGTAATTATTCAATTAAGGGGAAAATGAAATAAATGATATTAAAAATATTTGACGTATTATAATTTTAGATAGTTTATGTGACCCAATATTTTTATATATTAACCTGTAATTTTATGGATATATTAAAATACATTTTAAAATTTCTATTTTTGTATTTATTTTATTAAATTCAATTTAATTAATAGTGTAAAAAATTATAATAATGATAATTTATGAAAATAATAATTTATGAAATTATTTAAAAATATTAAATATATTAAATAAGTAAAAATGTGATATGATATGATTGAAATTTTCATCCCCATTTCATTAATAGTAAATTCTGAATCATTCGGAAATAAACGAGTCTTATTATATTTTTATCTTTTGATAAATTCAAATAGTTCCCCACACCACAATTATAAAAGCGTACCTCCTCCCTCACTTATCCATGCCACATTTAGTCTTATAGATTGACCATAATCTTCCTAATCCTATTATATAGTTACCTAGACACATTTTAGTGGTTCTGTTCTTCCCAAAATACAATTCCTAGATCATGTTAGAGGTGATCTAAATTAGTCATTTCGAAGAAGAGGTAGTCATCTTAACTGATTAATTTATTTTTTTTATATTATTCTTTACCTTTATAAATATATGATATTTATAAAAAAAACAAAAAATTAAAAAATCCTAAATATAATTAATTCTTATTATTATTATGAGAATACAATTATGCACAATCTCTCTCATTAAATAGGAATTGAATGTATTGCTCATGCATACATAGGGTTTACCATCTCCACATAGAGCTAAAATTTATTTTTCATAACCATAATTTATAGAAGTGCATTATTATCATTTCAAATTTTTGATATTATATTTATTATATAATTATAATTTTTTAATTAAAATATCATAATTAACTAATTATCTTCTAAACCATTGGAAAATGATAACGTCACTCGTTCGTATGAGTGGACTATCACCTCCACGAAGATATGTTATTTTTTTGATTTATTTCTTACTTGGATGGTATGTAGTATGCATTATATTTATATACATGTACATATACATATACATTTGGTGGATTCCACCAATTTCTGAATGGTTGAAAGTGAATGTTGACGGTGCGGCCTCTGGTGCACCAGGTCCTGATAGATGTGGTGGAGTTTTCAGAACTCATTGGGGCTTCATTAAGGTCTGTTTCTTTCATTATGTTGGGTATTCTCATCCGATTGAGTCATAAATTTGGGCAATGATCAAGCCTATCAGGTATGCGGTGCATTATGGTTTTCATAGAGTTTGGTTGGAGTCAGACTCCTCTGTTATTGTACAGATTTTGAGAGATCAATCTCGGAATGTTCCTTGGAGGATGATGTCTTCTTGGATATCCTTCCTTAGCCTTGATGAGTTCTTATGCCTGGATGTCTCTCATGTGTATCAAGAAGCTAATCAGGTTGCAGATGCTCTCTCCAAAAGGGTGATCATGAAGGTTAGTTCCAGTTGGTCATTTGTTCTGCCCGTCTATTGTGATAGTTTGGTTTGCAATGACTGGGAAGGTGCTTTGTATACATGGCTTTGTAAGGCTTCCTCCTTCTGAGTCACTTTGTACTGTTTATTCATTTTTATAATAGTTTTTTGGGATCATGTTTCTGCATGTCTCTCAAACCATTTGGCTATAATAATTATTTTTAGGGTCAAATTTTTATATACTATGTTCATTCAATCCACTGAAAAATTAAAACAACATTCATGCGTATGTACGTCCCACCATCTCCATGAATGATGCAATTCATTTTTTTATATAAATTCTATTAATGATTAAAAACATTTATATAATTAATATATATAATATTTATATCATTAGTAAAATGATTGAGATGATGGAACCATGATCAATGTACAAGAACAAATAGTACCAAAACAAAACATATGTGAAAAATGATGCAGATATCACCTTGAACAATGATTTTAATAAATAAATTTTGATCATGAAAATGATTTAAATACTCATAAATAGGTATGGATTCTAATTTGTTAGATATATTGGCTTTATTATAATCCAAGAATATTTTAGGATATTACAACCTTTGTGGGAATCCCATTAGGATGGATAAAAATACAGAAAACCTATGTTCTGGTTACTATGTTAGGATCCTATTTGAGGTTGATATGTACAATACTCTGGTGGAGGAGGTGGTGCTAACTAAAAGGGGTGATAGTATATAAAATGAAATTTTGAATGTATGAATGCCTATGTTTTTTATAGGATGAAAATTCTCCAGTTATATGATCTCTCAATGTAACAAGAATAAAGAATGAAATTTTTGTAATGTATAGGGACATGATGAGGTCATGTGTAAAATGATGAAATTTCAAGATAAATTGTTTCCCTATGAATCAAATGGAAAAAATGAATTTTGGATCTTATAAGGATGGTGAGGATCACAAGGATGAGTATGTATAGTTGGAACATATTCTAGGGGAGGGACTATGTGAACCTTCTAGAAAATTATCATCTGAGACTTAGATGCAAGACCTAGACAAGAATAAGGTAACTATAATTGGTGAAGGTTATGAGGCTAATAAACTTTTTCATATACAAAAACCGAAAAATAATAATAATATGTAATTATGTGGGATTGACCCTGGAGGTTAGAAATCTTTCTCAAATATGTGTGGCCTATTTTGACCACCAATTGTCTACCTAAAGATGATGTTGTAAATTAAAAGGTGGTCACTAATGTGAATAAATAGTAGTTCCCACTAGAATCCTTACCACCTGATCACAATGATCATGAAAATATTAATGAGTCATTTGTAGAGGTAAGATCTCATGTCTATTATTTAGGGGATAGTGGGATTTTAATATCTATGGTGTCTCCTTAGAATGCATAGGAAGACTCAGTGAAAACCTCTCCTATTTTGGGAAGAATGAAGAGCACCTCCCTTTTTCCAACCAAACTATGATATATGGATTATTCTCATAGGTGCCATCTTATAAGGTTTCTCGAAGTAAGGCCCTTGTGTATGAGTCCCCTGAATTTTTTCGAGACACCAATAAATTCACCCCTCTTAATAGTTTTTTTTGGTATGATGTGTCTTAAGTTTCACAATATATTGAGAAAACTGAGATAACATAAAATAATGACACTATTAAGGATCACCAAACTACTGATGTTATGCATGATAATGATCCAGATGATAATACATAAAACTAAATAATGGATACAACTATGAAGGAAAGAAAAAAAGGTTAAAATAATGAAGAAACAAGGCCATGTGAGTGCGGTGAATAAAGGAGGTCACATGACAAGAGGAAAATCCCAATAAAATGATTATATTTTATAGGAATTATCAAGGGATAGAGAAATACCCATTTAACAAATCCATTTGAAATTAAATAGTGGTAGAAAAACCTATTCTCATTGGGATTGATGAACCAAAAATTCCCTTTATGAGATAGAAGGAATTGAATTATGAATCCCCTGGGTATACATTTGTTTCTTAGAATGTACATGATTCTAGTATGGACCCTCTATGGATCCTCAAGAATGAGAATGTTCAAATACTCACTTCTATATGAAACACTCAGAATATTTCAGTCTCATTAAATATACAATTATTTTTTGATTCGATAACTTTTTTATACCTTTGCATTACATATTAGGGTAAGGGAATTATGTGAATAGATTTTGGAAGAATTTAGAAGCATTAACCATAAATGGATGATTGTGCGGGACTTAAATGCTATATTAAAGCCTAGAAAGAATACTAGATACAACTTCAATAAGGTAGAATTCCAGAAATTCTTACCTAGCATTGATCAATGTGGAATTTCTAAAGTCCCAATTTCTTTTGATTAATTTACACAGATAAGCTATATCCAAAATGAAAGAAAATAACATAAGCTGGATAAATGATTTGTACAATTAGATGATTGAAGTGTTGATACTAGAGTATCCGTTCACACCCTCCCGAAGAACCACTCATATTACTACCCCATCTTAGTTGATCATTCCCTTTTGATAAAATCGTTATTACCTATACCATTTATAATAAAAAATTGGTGGCTGGTTGAAGGAAAATAATTCTAGAAGCTAGGAGAATGGAATCCAATGAAAGCACACTTAATGTTCTTGATATAATATTAAGGTATGCCAAAATTGTTTTAAGGTAATGTAGCCGAAAATACTTCTTTAAAGTAGGCCTTGAAATCAAGGATGCTGAATAAAATCTTGCATCATACAAAATTAAGATTCAACCCAATAAGACTCCCAAAAGTGAATAATTGAAGGACCTTTCTCGGCTTTATTGTAAAGCCCCGGTTCCGGAAGCCACCTAGGGGCACGCCGTACCCGGTTGGTCACAAGGCCTCAAGCGCATTTCCCCGAATGCTATAGGCTGCCAACTAGTAGTGAGGGCCTTGGTGTGATTGTGGGGAAACTATTCCCTCATTGGAAAAGTACACAGCGGAAGAAATAAATATCAAACAACAACAGCGGAAGCAGTAAATACCAAACAATAGTAAACAATAGAATACTGATAAATAAACAAACGGAGTAGAAATATATGTAAAGTATGCATGATACATATATGTCTAGGAAAACATCCAAACAATTCACAATGCTGAATACAATACTAAAACAATGTAACAAATAAAAATAGATGAGAAACTCCTCAGCATCGCAAGCCTCAGCTTGGTCCCATGCTCTCCAGCTCCAGTAAAATCAAGAACCTGAAGTTAAATGGCACTTGACCTTATATATACATATAACAATATAATCTGTTTGGGACCAAAAGCATGGCCCAAATAGGGTGTGATACAATGTCCTAGTAGGCAACCACCCAAAGATCTCTGCCTAATAGTCAGTGAATATATGGAAGGTAAAGGTACAGTAAACAGTAAATAGAGAAGTACTAAACAGTAAATAATCCACAGTTTCTAGCATTAAATCTACAAACAAGTAAGCAGCCACTCATGCATGTAGAACAAATAGGTATCCCTCAAGTTATTTCTCATAGCCTAACCCCTATGGTTCAACCTACAAATACTAGAAACCCGCTGGGAGGCACACATAGTCTCACCCCTCTAGTTCAGATAAAGAATAGACTCTTTGCGGAAGCACTCACCGTCAATTCCCTCTATAGTCTCATATCGTACTATAGGCACTCTGGGGAAGCACTAAACGTCTCATTCCCTCTATGTCCAACGCCGAGGAACTACATACACTCTGAGGAATAACTCAACGTAAATTCCCCATGTGGTCTCACATCGTATTATAGGACACTATGGAGAATTCATTACGTCCATTATCCCTATGGTCTACTACACTAGGTTCTCATAGCCCTGTGTAAAGTCAGCAAGCATCACATCACATAACGGCCAAAGTAACCTAAAGAACTACTTGGCTAGAATCTATAGTATCTCACCATTAAAGAACTACAGTCACACCATCCTATAACTAGGCATGGAACTGGAAACAACCTAACAGGAAAAACATGAATGGGAAAAACATCCAAAGAATGGTAAGTTACCCTATTCACAACCAGTAACCTCTACTCAAGCATATAAGAAAATAAGGCAAACAATAAGAGTAATACAGGAAACACATAATACCCCGTTCAAGGGTACTTGTGGAATTTGCACAAAATACTCAAAGACTTCCTACGGAAAGGCACAAACCACCGACCTTGATTCTAGGAGATCAATGTATTTGAACCACGAGGCTTGAATCTCCTTATAACATCGTAGATCAATGAAAATGCACAAAATGTTCTACCAACTATAACTTGGAAAAGTGGATGAATTGGAAAACAATGATCTAGGAGAAGGAAGATCTTACCGTTCCAGTTCCAACGCAATCCATGGCGGTTGATTTGGAGAAAGGATGGAGGATCAGGGGATCAAGGGCGATTCACAGCCATACGAGATTCCCTTGGTCGAAGAAACTAGAGAAGAAGATGTTTTTGGGGTTAAGAAGCGACCCCGACCCGTTTAGTAAAAATAAGAAAGTACATGGCGTGTACTTTTGGAGTACACGAAGTGTACTAGGATTTTCTATACTCTGCTTTAAGCGGCCTCCACATCACCCCTACATGGCCATGTGTGCGGCCCAGACACGACCATCACACGACCTTGCGTAGCAAGGGAGTACATGGCATGTACTCATAAAGTACATGGCACATACTTCAAAAATTTCCAAAAACACCACTTTTCTAAAAAACATCAAAAAGGAAAAACATACCTGAAAAGAAGGTCCGGGTTCTTGAAAACATCCCCCCTTAAAATAAAATTTTCCCTGAATTTCTCTAGAGAGGATTAGAAGAATAAACCCCAAACAACTCTGGCCACTGCGATTGTACATCGGCCTCCCTCTTCCAAGTCTCCTCCTGTACTCGCCCGTGCTGCCATAGCACCCATACTAGAGGAACAAACTGGCCATGAAGAACCTTTGTACTACGATCAAAAATCAAGATAGGATGTTCCTCATATGATTAATTTTCTTCGAGCTCAACCTCCTTAGGTTGAAGGGAATGATATGGTACTAAAAAGCAACATCGAAGATCAGAATCATGGAATACGTCGTGCATAGCTCGGTACCTCTGAGGTAACTACAACCGATAGGAAACTAGTCCAACTTTCACCAACACCTCAAATGGCCCAACATACCGTGGTGAAAGCTTAACCTGTCTCTGAATCCTGTTGTGTCCCAACCTCGGCGCGACACGCAGGAAAACCTGATCCCCGACCTCAAACTCTAGGGGTCGTCCCCGCTGATCAGCATATGACTTCTGTTGAGACTGTGCCAAAACCATCCTCTTTCGAATGAAATCTATTTTCTCTGAGGTCTCCTGAACAAGATGAGGTCCCAGCAAAGCTGCCTCTCCTGCCTCTAGCCAGCATAAAGGTGATCAACATGGCCTACCATACAAATCATTGTATGGTGCCATCTTAATAGTCGCCAAAAAATGGTTGTTGTAGGATATATCCACCAAAGGTATATGCTTCTCCCAAGAACCTCCAATGTCTAGAATGCAAGCTCGGAGAATATTCTCAATCACGTGGATCGTGTGCTCGGACTGACAATATTTCTAGGGATGGTATGCTGTAATCAAATGTACCTGTATACCCAAAGCCTTTTGAAGCCCCTTCTATAACCGAGAAGTAAAACATGAATCCCTGTCTAAAACGGTGGAGTGTGGAACTCCATATAGATGTACAACCTCACAAATGTACAACCATCACAGCTCACCAACATTGAAGGTCTCCTTGATTGGGAAAAAGTGAGCAACCTTCGTAAGCCTGTCGATGACAACCCAAACAACATCATTCCCTTGTGGTGATCTTGGAAAACCGGTCACGGAGTCCATCACGACGTCATTCCACTTCCACTCGGGAATGGATAACTGCTGTAAAAGACCTGCTGGTCACTGATGCTCTGCTTTCACCTACTGTAAAGTGGAAAACCTCAATGAAAAACCAGAAAATCTATCTTCATACCTGGCCACCAATACTGGAGGTGTAGATCACGATACATCTTGGTGATGTCAGGATGAATTTACCAAACTGAGGAATGAGATTACCACATCAGCTCCTTGCATATGTCTTCTTGCTCCCATACATGTCCCTAGAAATGCAAGATCTCATCCTTTCCTACTATCCATACAGGAATAGGGTTCTCTCCTGACAAGCTTTCCAGTAGGACTAGGCCTTTAGAATCAGATAGCTACCTCATTTGTACCCGATCAAGAAGTGTAGAGGTAACAGCTACATAAAATAGAAAATTCTGCCCCTGTCTATCATACACCTCCAAATGCATCTCATAGAATAGTTCCATAATCTTCCACTCACTACTAGCCTCCTGAACTGCCTGTATCTGAGTCCTCCTACTCAACGCATCAGCCACTTCGTTTTCCTTTCCCGGCGTATAGGCATGCTCAAAGTCAAAGGACTGAATATACTAAACCCACCTATGCTATATCATATTCAGATCATGTTGGGTGAATATGTACTTGATACTCTTCTGCTCGGTTAAAACCAAAAAGTGCTCTCCCAGAAGATAATGTCTGTAATAACGTAAGGCATGAACAACTGCCACCAGCTCAAGATCGTGCATCAGGTAGTTCTTCTCATGTGGCCTCAACTACTGAGACCCATATTCAATGACTCCATCTCCCAGTATAAGTACAACTCCCAACCCGACACCTGGAGCATAACAGTATACAATGTAGCTCTTGCCCGGCTCTGGAAAGACTAGTATAGGAGCTGAAGTCAACCTCCCTTCTTGCTCCTGAAAGGCTATCTCGCAAGAATCTAACCACAAGAACATTGCACCCTTCTTCATCAGACCTATCAATGGTGCTTCTAAGCATAAAAAGTCCCACATGAAGCATCTGTAGTATCCAGCCATCCCTAGGAAACTCAATACCTCAAAAACGTTCTTGGGATGCTCCTAAGAAACTACATCTCTCACTTTCTATGAGTCTACTTATACTCCTATCTCTGAGATAACGTGGCCCAAAAAGTGAATATGGTCCATCCAAAAGTGGCATTTGGAGTGCATAACATATAACTGATGCTCTCTCAGTGTAGTCAAAATGATCTCAAGATGGGTAGCATGGTCGTGTCGAGTGTGAGAGTAAACAAATATATCGTCCACAAAGGCCACGATGAAAGAGTCTAAGTATGGATGAAACACTCAGTTCATCAGTGCCATTAAAATTTCAGATGCGTTCAATAGAACGAACGGCATAACCATATTCTCGTATAGACCATACTTGCTTCGGAAAGCTGTAAGAGGCATATATGATGGTCTAACATTCAACTGATGATAACAGGACATAAAATTGATCTTCGAGAACACTCGGGCTCCTCGAATCTGATCAAAGAGGTCATCAATCCTCAACAAGGGATATCGGTTCTTGACCGTAAACTGGTTCAACTTCCGATAGTTCACACACAGCCTGAGGGTATAGTCTACCTTCTTCGCAAATAGGACAGGCGATCCCCAAGGAGAAGTACTAGGTCAGATGAAACCCTTTTCCTACAACTCCTCCAACTGCTTCATGAGCTCTTGTAACTAAGGTGTAGCCATCCTATACAGAGGAATTGACACAGGTTCCACTCTTGGCACAAGTTCAATAGAAAAATCTACCTCGTTATATGGAGGAAAACATGAAAAGTCCTCTGGATTGACATCCCTGAAACAATCCACCACTGGAGGAAAGTCTATCTATTAAGTCCCCTGGTCATCCAGATATAGATTGGAAATATGGGCTCTAACCTCTCATAGCCCATGATGATTGGGTCCTACTCTACTCGCCTGGACATCCCACTCACCACTATGAAGAAAAGATTCACCCTCAGGTGATATGAAGCTTACCCTGTAATGATAATATTCGACGACTACATGAAAGGGAACTAGCCAATCCATTCTGAGAATTAAATCATAGCCTGTCATCTCTAGGACATAGATATCCCATAAGAAGTGACACCCTGCAACCTCAAGAGAGAACTCTCTGCACTAACATACATTAACTGTTATAGTCATCAACGGTGTATCTAGAGTCAAAGTATCAGCAGAGGAAAAGATGCAGAGTCCAAGGCTCTCCACAACAGAAATAGAGATAAAGCTATGGGATGCCCTTGTATCGAAAAGAGAAGAAGATAAAACAGAGGCTAATAAGATCATACCTCAGACTGTAGAGGGTCTGGGATCCTGCTTCGGCTGGCTATGCTCCACTGCAAAAGCCTGACCTATAACATGGCCCTATGGCCCTACTTGACTGCTCTGAGCTGATCTGCCCTGTTGTCATTGATAGACCAACGACTGACCACCCCGACCTCGACCTTCACCTCGACCCGAATGGCCGGAAGAACTGCAGTTCCCAGACTGGTGAGAAACTGGTGGTGCTGCTCCTGAACACGGAGTTATGGATGAACCCCGGTCACCAGCTGCTGGTGGGAAAACTTGACAGAAGTGCTAAAGGTGACCCATCTTTCTGGAAGATTGGCACTCTACTGGGTCTCTCTGGCACTGTGGTCTCGTATGCCCAACTCTACCACACTGGTAGCATACCACCTGGATACCTGAAGATATGTCTCGATGTCTCGGATCACCGCACATAGACTCTCTATGATGCTTCCTACTGTCAGGTGGTAAAGCACTAACCTTGGAAGCAGAACCGCCCTGGTTCTCATCTCTATAATCTCTCAATTTGCGCTCTACAATCAGTTCCTAGTTGACTTTTCAGGATTTGGAAGTCAACATTAAGATATTCACCTATGAGAGGATCTCTCATCTAAGGCCCTCCTCAAACTTCCTTGCCCAGAACAACAGATCTACGCTCTGGAGTGGTGTGAAACTCTGAATCTCAGTGAAACGAGTGGAGTACTCTATGACAAAAAGAGTACCCTACTCCAGGCTCATGAACTCCTGGGCTCAGTCGGCTCTCAGGGTCTCTGGATAGATGTAGTCATAAAAGACGCGCTGAAACTCCTCCCACACCATAACATGATGATGACCCACTTGTGAGATCACATCCCACCCCATCTTAGTAGAGTCTCATAGCATGTAGGTATAGAGCTTGACCCGCCTCTCTGGAGGTGTCTCCAGATGCTCGAAGATCATCATCATGGCTTCTAGCCATGACTCTGCAGCCTGAGGTCCTCCTTTGCCTAAGAAGGTGGGAGGATGCTACTCTTGGAAAACCCGCGTCAAGTCTGATATAGACGTAACAGAAGGCACAACTCCCTGGAAGGTCTGCATCATCCTCCGAAAACATTATCTAAACTGTACATTGGCTTCTGCAGCTGGTATCACTCCTGGTGCCAAGGCTGGCATAATAGGAGGATCTGTGGGAAGTCCCTGATCAGCCATATCCGGTGTCTGATCACCACCTGGAAACTGGCGCACAACCGGAGGATGTCTCGGTGCCATGACTCTGCAAGGTCAAACACACACTTTAGATGAACATTAACAAGAACTGAAAAACTGAAGGCACAATAAGGAACAATGAATAGAAGGCATTCAAGTTATGAAAAACATGACAACATAGCGTGTACTTTCCCTACATGGCATGTTGCCTTGACTCATTCACATGGGAATGTACTTCTACCCAAACTAGTTGTGTAGCACCCTAGATACACGGAATGTTGTCTTAACACATGGCATGTACTTGAATCCTATTCCTCGCCCGAGTCCTTCTACACAGTTAAGCCAGATGACTCTTCCAAAGAAAAACTACATGGTGCGTTCAAGAAGGACATGGCAGTGTACTAGACATGCCTTACCTGGCACGTGTTGTTCGTGACACGGCCTGACACATGGATGACACTACATGGTGTGTTCTAGATGGGCACGGTGTGTACGAAGAAGATTAACACTGACCCGTGTTGTTCGTGACACGTCTGTGTACCTAGATTGGACTACATGGCGTGTAAAATTTAGACACAGCGTGTATGTGAAATGGAAAGATGGCCTGTGTTGTTCATGACATGGTTGGGGTACCAACTCCATACTACACGACGTGCTAAACCAATACACAATGTGTTTCTACAAGATATTTCCCAACCCGGTGTTTCTGCCCACAAAGTCAGTGATGCAGTTTAAAAACTACACGACGTGTATTCATAAATTACACACTGTATATTCTGGGTTTTTCTGGGAAGTAGCTCAGAAACGGCTCTGAAGCCCAGAAAACACAGAAAACAAGAGTTAAGGTGCCCAATTCTGATCCGTGAGGGCCCATAATCCATGTGAATCAGATCGTGGCATCTTATACAAGTTACAATTAAAGTAAATAGGTTAATGATCCACCAAATCTGGTTCATGAAGGCCCATAACACCTTAAGAACTAAAGTTTGGTGCCCATCTAAGAAAGGAACTATACAAACAAATCCTCTATCAAATAGCAGAGATTCTATCAAATCATATATCACAAATACATCCATAATTTACATGACATCTATCACAACAACATGAAATCTCTAATGCATCCTATATGACATGGAAAAAATCCCTGACATGTGATTTCTAGGAAGTGCCTATATGATGCATGAGATGTAATAACCTCATCCCATCGGGTTGTGATAGAAATAGAACCACAATAACAACAACGGTAACAACCCAAAGCATGTGAATCACCCAACGATGAAATCAAATCAACTGTAAAATTGAGAACTAGTAAAATTGAAATTAACGAGGTAGTATGGCTTTCCATGTACACGGGTTAGCTACTCCCAAGCACAACTCATTACCAAGTACCTATTCTATCCTATCCCTTGCTATATTCTCCAAATAGTAAGTCAAGAGAAAAGAGACCCTCTGATACAACTTTGTAATGCCCCGTTCCAGAATCCACCCAGAGGCGCCCCGTACCCGGTTGGTCACATGGCCTCAACCGCATTTCACCGAACTCCAGAGGCTGCCAACTAGCGGCGAGGGCCTTAGTGTGATAGTGGGGAAAATATTACCTTATTGGCACAATACACAGTGGAAGAAATAAATATCCAACAACAACTGCGGAAGCAGTAAATACCAAATAGCAGTAAACAATAGAATACTGATAAATAAACAACTAGAGTAGAAATATATGTAAATGATTCATGATACATATATGTCTAAAAAAACATCCAAACAAGTCACAATGCTGAATACACTACTAAACCAAAGTAAAAAATAAAAACAAATGAGCAACTCCTCAGCATCGTAATCCTCGTCTTAGTCCCATGCTCTTCAGATCCAGTGCAATCAAGAACCTGAAGTAGAAGAGCGCATTACCTTATCTATACCTGCAATAATATAATCTGTTTGGGCCCAAAATCAAGGCCCAAACACGGTGTGAGACAAATTCCCAGTAGAAAACCACCCAAAGATTTTTGCCTAATAGTCAGTGAATATATGGCAGATAAAGGTACAACAAACAGTAAACAGGGAAATACTAAACAGGAAACAATCCATAGTTTCTATCAAACAATCTACAAACAAGTAAGTAACCACACATGCAAGTAGAACAACTAGGTAACCCTCTGGGTAGTTCTCACAGCCTAACCCCTATGGTTAAACCTTCAAATACTAGCAACCCTCTGGGAGGCACACACAGTCTCACCCCTCTGGTTCACCTAAATAATAGACTCTCTGGGGAAGAAATCATCGTCAATTCCCCCTATAGTCTCGTATCGTACTATAGGCGCTCTAGGGAAGCACTCAATGTCTCATTCCCCCTGTGGCCCACATCGAGGAACTACATAAACTCCTAGGAAGCACTCAACGTCAATTTCCCCTGTGGTCTCACATCGTATTATAAGACACTCTGGATAAGCCCTTACGTCCATTCTCCTTATGGTCTACTACACTAGGTTCTCATAGACCTATGTAAATTCAGCAAGCATCGCATCGCGTAATGTCCAAATTAACCTAAAGAACTACTTGGCCAGCATCTACAGTATCTCAACATTAATTAACTACAGTCACACCATCCTATAACTAGGCATGGAACTGGCAACATCCTAACAGGAAAAACATGCATGGGAAAAACATCCAAAGCATAGTAAATTACCCTTTTCACAAATAATAACCTCCACTCAAGCATATAAGAAAAGAAGGCAAACAACAAGGGAAAAATAGGAAACATGAAATACCTTGTTCAAGGGTATTGGTGGTATTTTCACAAAATACTAATATAATTCCTATGGAAAGGCACAAACCACCTACCTTAATGCTAGGAGATCAATATACTCGAACCACGAGGCTTGAATCTCCATATAACATCATAGATATATGGAAACACACAAAAAGTTCCACCCACGATAACTTGAAAAAGAGGAGGAATTGGAAAACAAAACTCTAGGAGAAAGAAGAGATTACAGTTTCGGTTCCAATGCAATCGACATTGGTCGATTCAGAGAACTGACGGAGGCTCAGGGGCTCGGAGGAGATTCACGACCGTATAAGATTACCTCTGTCAAATAAGATGAAGAAGAAGACATTTTTGGGGTTAAGACGTGACCCCAGTCCATTTAGTAAAAAAAGAAAGTACACAGCCTATACTTTTAGAGTACACGATGTGTACAAGGATTTTCCATACTCCACTTTAAGTGGCATTTACATCACCCCTACATGGCAGTGTTTGCAGCCCAGACAGGGCCAGCACACGGCCTCGCGTGTCAAGGGAGAACATAGTGTGTACTCATAAAGTACATGGCGTGTACTTCAGAAATTTCTAGAAACTCCTCTTTTCTCAAAAACTTCAGAAAAAAGAAAAACATACCTAAAAAGAAGGTCCGGGTTCATACATTGATGATCTATTAAGTATCTATGAAATTTTGGATCATAACCAGTTGAATGTTAAATATTTGAAGGACTGGTATATGAATTAATGTTCCTTCATATATTGTATAAGGAGAAAAGGGTAAGAGTAGGGAGTAATTCCATTAGCATAAATGGATTCCATCATGTATCTAGAAATAAAACATCAAGTGTAGTGGTAGATTATTTCAAAGGGATTTATTCTGATGATGTGTTGGACACCACCCAAAAACAGGTTGACAACATATCCCCTTGCATTAAAGATAACCATAACCAATATCTCATTATTCATCGTTCCAAAGTGGAAGTTAAAGTAGATCTTTAATCTCTTAATATGGAATGTGCTTCTAGCCTAGATGGATTTACAAAAAAACATTTAATGTTTCTTTGGGATATTCTGCAAGATGATATGAAAAATGTATTCGAGGAATTATTCTGCAAGATAGAAAACCCTTATTTTTAACTTATTAATAGGTGGCTAGGTAGACCATCCATTTGGGTAAATCCTTAATTTTTTTGGTGAAGGAATACCTATTATGTGGTAGAACATAATCCATAAAATTCTTGGGGGTGAAAAGTGATCTCTCCCACTCACTTATCTTGGTTTATCATTATTTTGAGGATAGGTAGAAACCCAATATATTGGGAACATTTTCTTTAGAATCATCAATAAATAGGCCAAGTGTAAAGGGAAATATACATCTCAATGTGGAATGTTGTGTTTAGTTGACTATATGATTACATCAAAAATTTTATACTTCTTATCTCTTTACATGTGGATGAGAATCCTCATTATTGACCTCCAATGCATGACCATGAACATCATAGGGACTAGATTAGTCCATGAATGAAAAAAGATCACTTTTTATTGGAAATATTGTATCAAACCCATTGAGATGGGGGATCTTGGAATCAAGGATCTGCGTATCTTCTATGATGGTCTCATTAAAAATTTTATTGTAACCATATGATATATAATTAATCTTCTTCTGAATTTTTATCTAATTGGTTAAAATAAAGGTTTCCAAGTGGGAACACGAACTGCCTTGCATATTCTGTTTGTAACTCTACCAGGAACTATTTTCATTATCTCACTCATAATTCCAAATCGCTGGTTAATGTGATATCCAATCTCAACTATTGGGACACCACCTGGCTTGACAACCCTCTTAATTATACTAGGAGTATACCTCCAAATATGCTTCAAATGAATATTGCTAAAATCATGGTATATGGAAACAAATTTAATTACATAATCCCATTAAAAACTGGTATATAAATTCAGAGATACACTTTCTTGGATGATGATACTGTGATTTGGAGACACAATCAAAATGACCAGTTTAATGTCATGGAAGTCCACAAACTGGAATGTGATGGACACAATATTCCACCATAACGACTTATGAAATTATAATAACTTTGAAAAAACATTTTATATTTCTTATACATTGGATGAAATAGAAAAATTAATTGCTTACCCATGATCAAATGAAGAGAGATATTCAATACATAGTTTCATCATGTCATCTATGTATGAGAGATGAATATATAATACAGAACCTCTTCATGGGTTGTGACTATGCCTTGGAGATGTGGAAATATATAGGTAATTTATTTAAAATCATTTTTTCTATATTAAGAAATTTGGAGGAACTAGTGGTATTCATCAACAAAACTATACACAGTGAGAATCTTTAAAAACACCCCTTGGAAGAAAAAACCGCTGTTATTGAAGCTGTTTGAAATGTAAGAAATGATCAGTTTTTTAACAACCACTCTTCCCCCATTTATACATGAGTCCTTTATAAACATATATAGGCCTATATTTATTCAAAAAATCATATGAGATCCATGGATAATATCTTGAATGACCTCACAATTCTAATAATGTTGGGTGTTTCAAGAAGACCCCGAAAACCAATGCAACTTAAAAATGTATGGTCGACCCCATTGATATCCTCATTGATAAAGGATAATTTTGATGGATCAACAGTTATCATCCAAGGACCCTTAGGTTTTAGATGTGTCTTTGGTAATTATTGAAACGTTGTTAAAGTGTGTTTTCATCACAATACCAGAAATGGCATTACTTATGAGGCTGAGTTTTGGGAAATGATATATTCCATTAACCATGATATACATCAAAATTAGAACTACCATTGGATTGAATCTGCTTTTGAAATTGATGTCAAATCCATAAATTAAATAAACATGAATATTCCTTAAATAATCCTACCACATTGGATAGAATTCATCGATTAGGAAAAGCATCTCTACCTAATTTCAAAAAATGCGTATATAGAAGTGAATCAAGTGACAAATGAAATATCAAAGAGAAAAATAAAAGAAATGAGTATGATGTAGTATTTTATATTTTTTGATTATTGTACATAAATGGTTGATGTAGTTATGTGGGGAGTTATCCACTCCCGTTTTTTTAAAACCCCTTGCAATTCTTGAAATTGTTTTTGCCTTATCATTACAAAATTTTAGGACTGAATTTTTCTAGATCATAGATCATATGTGTATATGTGGAGTGTTTTTTTAAAATATACATCATGAATGGATTTAATAGAATTTATAAATATTTTTTTGAGGATTATTTTACAAGTTTAAAAGTTTATTTTGAAAGAATATTTTTTTTAAATATACATAATTTATTTAAAAAAAATAATTGATTTCAAAATGGAAAATATATTTTCATCAAGAATTATTAAATTATTCTTTAATGGTATATTAAATTTATCAATGAAAACAACCCTTTGTGTCCTTTATACAATATTATGGGTTTGATCCAATGATACTGTCCTTATTATTTCTTAAGATGGTTAATGTTTATGATGAATTAATGTTTATAAAACACATTTCTTTTCATGGATTCAGATATAATGAATTCTTTACGAAACCCATTTCTTTTCATGGGTTCTAATATGATGAATGATTTATGATATTGTGTCATGAATATGTATGATTATAATTATGTGATGGTTGGGACTTATATCTCACTCCAATTCATTCATAAAATACTGATATCTCATGAGATAAATAGGACTAGAATGGGGAGTCAAACTAGTTCATTAAGGGAACTTTTCCACTTTGATAGAATTGGGAGAGAACCCTATCTACTATGATAGTTTTTAATGTGAACCAATTACACTATTGAAGTATTGGAAAATATTCTCAACTACTATAGAAATGAGGTTCCCTACTTATGTGTATCGAAAAATTCCATGTATCATGCCTATATTATTCTCCCATTGTTCATTTTCTTTGATTCCATTATGATTGATGACTTATGAACTTCCATTATTATTAGATACATTAATATTATTTTATTTTATATGAAGGTTATAATTTTCAGAAGTTAGGATCATGTTCTTATACCCCTACGTTCATGTTAATATTATGTGATCATTGATATCTCATTTATTTAGCATTACTGAGAATCTGAGCTCACCGTTTTCTTATGTTTCCTTTCCATAGGTTTTAAAGAAAGATATTAAGTATGATCTGTCCAATATGGGTTCTAGTTATAAGTAAATAAGTGGGGGATAATTTTATATATTTTATAAAATAGTTTTTTTATGTTTCCATATTTCCCAAGGAACTAACTTATATGATTTTGGGGCAGATCATTACTCTCTATAAATTATATTAATCTATTTCAATATAATATCAATGTATGAAAAGTATGGGTCACTATATAGTTGGTATCAAATAACTGTTTAGTTAACCTTTAGAAACTAGGATGATAACACTTTAGTGAGACCACTAAGGTTATGTATAAATATAATTTTAACTATAGGATAACAACATACCATTTTGGTGATAACCATGGATGACCTCCGTTATACTTAAGGTATCATGGGATGAAAAGGTGTCATGATTTAGACAAATTATAAATGATTTTTCATGATTATATGGTTTCCCACTATGTTTATAGTTTCTCACAGTATTATTTTTGGTTTTATAAAATGGTTTAAACCTAAAACAATCATGTTAATGCTGAATGTAGTGGATAATTAAATTTTTATACACAGGAGAAAACTATTATTAAGGTAGATAGAATAAATAATATTAAAGCTATGCTCATTGAACATTATCATGCTATGAACCATTCCATGTTTCCAAATGATCAAAGGAGGGAATGATAAACTGTTGAATCATTCATAAGGTAACACCCACATTCTTTTATTAGATCGTCTGATCCACTAGTGGATGATCAATGAATCAATACCATTGAGTAAATATTTTTTGTTCATTAATTATATATACACGAAAATGTTGTCCTAGATGTTTATCACATAAAAGGTGAAGAGGATCAATGGTGGAATCTTATCGAAAAAAATACATGAGGAAGAAATTGAATCTAGAAAATGGGATGTGTTTAAGGTGATATTATTTATTAAGTAATTCCCTGACATTCTATGTAAAATGATAGAAAATGTGTTTCTTGAGATGAAGCAAAAGTATAATGAATCCATTGGTACCTATGAGGAAAATATGAAACGGATTTTAAGGCATGGTTATAGTTTAATTATCATCAGCGAGAGTAAAATTGATAGATTATTTTGTTTCTTAAAATCAACTTTTTGAAAGGCATTAGTCATAAGAGACTTCAGTAACTATGAAGTAATTTTTCTATGTGATCTCAAAGTAGATATGGAGATTGGAGTTACCCATCAATTTCAGGATTTTGACAAGAAAAGAAATTTGGAATTTAAACGAAATTCTAAAAATATTACGGAGAAGAAGATTAGATTTATTTAGGGTGAAATGGTTGAAGGAAACATAGGGGGAAATTTCATAGGGGAACTGATAAATGTTTTATGTATGGAAAATAGGATCATCAGGTAATTGAATACTGATGTGATGAGAAGAAGTTAGTTACTTATGTTGATAGAGAGAGATATCCATAAATTTACCACCCACAATTTAGTGTTTTAAATACAAGGAGTGAGGGTATTATGCTAAAAAGATCCCAAATATGATGGTTAATGATGATGTTTGATGCTGAAAACTATTTAATCCTAGAGAGAAGGTAAAATTTAATGCGATCACTATTTTTGAGGATAGGTATGACAAGGATGAGTTATAGTTAAATATTAAAGTATAAATTTGAATGAAGAATCTGTTTATGTATCATGTTTATGAAATTATGATATAGTGGTATTAATTAATATGATGAGAATCTTGAAATATATATAAATTATTCTATAATAGTATCAAGAAGATTTTTTCTAGAACAAATAACCTAGAAACATGATTTAGTGATAATGTGATATTTTATGGAAACACATGATTAAGTGAAAGACACCCCTTAATATATTTTTGGTACATGGATAAAAACCTTTAGTTTGGATAAAGAGATTATTGATTTTGGATAGTTAAGAGGACCATATAATTTGTTAAATTTGATGATAAAGAGATTTTGTTCATCATTGATGAAGTTTATTACATTCTTGGACTTATTGAATTGACTAGAAAATCATAGAGATTATATGATTAGGGAATATAAAATTTTTATATGATAAATTAAAAGTTATTGATGTTATTTGAAGATAAATTTTAAATTAATCTTATAAGAATATGTGATCAAAATATTTTTGATTTTTTGGGGTTTGAAAATGGTTGAGAATATTTAATGCATTTTAGGATATTTATGTATGGAATGAATTAATTTGATCATTGAGTACTAAAATTGAATTTTGATTAATGTGGTATCGCTTCGTATGATGGTTTATTCAGCTTAGTATGTATCTTACTTCTAGATACAATTTATGTTTTGGTTATTTTATAGTCACAAGAATAATAGATTGTTATCCTTTTATTGAATTATGAGATCTGTTAGATGTTGATTTTAGTGCTTCAGGCATTAAAAAATCATATTAAATACACATAATTTAAAGTAAAAGATTAGTTTGTGGTGAATTTTTATTAAATGATGAAATTACACTTATCATGTAAGTATATTTCATTATGTTACCAGTCTATATGGTAAAGGAATTAATCAACTATAGGAAATGGACTTTAAGACAAAATGATTTCCTATAAGCAGACATTATGATGAATTTATGGGTTTTTAACTCCTCACTGATTGATGGTTTTATAGAAATTTCCTTACTAATTTATGGTTTTATAGTTATTGACATTCACCTGACTAGGTTCTATATATCTCCCAACTAGTCCTTGAGAGGTAGGTTTTTCTCTTATATCCATGTTTAACTTCACACTAATTTTCTCCTCTTAAAAAACATAGTTTTTTTTATTCTAAATGACTTTTGAATTTGACATTCTCACTTATTAATAGTGAGTTTTATTAAACCTTTTCATGTCGTGGGTTTCCACAAAGAAATTTTAAAATTTTAAATATTTGATTAATGAGGAAAAGAACAAATTGAGAGGATGAAATTTATTGGGGGGATAATTTTACACCATAATATTTTAGGAAATATTATTTATATATTTTTATTTTATTTGATAGATTCCGTTACACACAAAAAAAAGATTAGATGAAACAAGTAACATTATTAAAATATTATTTATCAATTATCACCTAGCCCTTAAATAAGTGAGTATGAATAAGAATAACTGATTTATGAAATAAATATAAAGGCCCAAATCAATATTAATTTATTTATAATTTCTTTTCAAATAATCACTCAATTATTAGTGATTTCATTTTATTTTTCTAAAAACGGTTTTCTTCAAAAAACAGGGTTCTTTCTTTTTATGGGTAAATATTAAAATTAAATTTTTTAAAATTTTAGAAAATCTACTTCAAATAATTAATCGATGTTTTGAAATAATAATGTCAAAATTACCCAAGAATTATTTTTTTATAATTTTTTGGAAAGATTAATTTATCAGTGAATTGAGGAAAATAGATATACTTGTAAAAAAATCATTTATTTTAAATAAACAAAGTCATTTATATGTAAAATTACGTTTTTATATTATTTAAAGTAAAATAATTATTATTTAATTTTATATAACAAACTTAATTACATTTGAACCATTATTATGCTGGATTTTAGTATATGTTTACTTTTGGGTGTAAAACAATATTTTCCTGAAGGTTAGTTTAAAATGCATAATGTTTATCCATTTTGATTAATTAAAATAACCCCTCATGGGTAATGATTCAAAATAAATTTATTGGTTCTATATTTATAATTATTAATTTATATTAATAAAATGATGATCACTAGTCATAATGTTAAAATACAATTAATATATTCTTAAAATATCATTCCTTGAAAAACCATTTTTTCATTTCATTTTGTGAGATTAATTTTTAATTAAATTATACTACATATGTGAGTTTAATATTTAAAATTTATTCCATATTTTGAATTACTGGTTCCAAATTCATTAATTATTCCTCTTATTTATAGTTGTTATAAATAGTATCTAACGAAATTTTATTAACACAGTACATGTAAATCGTGTAATTTAGATTATAAATAAAATTATAAGGACTATAAAATGATATTAAGACATGAATTAATTTTATTAGATGCGTCCAATTGATCTATAAAAATCCCATATTCAGTTATCTGATTTTTTTGTACATTTAGATAAGACTAAGACCTTTGTAATATTTTAGATCAAGTAAAATGAAAAATCTCATGATCTTGTTTTTAATAACTATAAATTTTTTAATATGGGATCATCCATAGGGTATTTTTGAGTCTAAATATTTTTTTAAGATTTAAATTATTTATCTTCATCATGGTTTTTTAATTTTTAATGAATAAATAATTACCTTTAATTCTTAAACAACCCCCACTTCTTAATTATTCAATTAATGAGAAAATAAAATAAATGATATTAAAATTATTAAAAATATTATATTTATGGATAATTTGTATGATGCATAAATTATATAGATGAAAAATTAATGTTTGGGATGTATTTAAATACATTTTTTAATTTCTATTATGGTCTTATTTTTAATGCCAATGTAATGAATAGTGTCAAAATTGAAAATAATGATATTTTATGAGAATAATAATTTATTAAATTGTATAAAAATAAAAAAATATTAGATAAGTAAAAATGGATAATATATATATATATATATAAATTTCATCCCAAATTAATTTTATAGGCTATTTTGAATCATTTTTTTTTCTAAATTATAAAAGGTAACATACTCCCTCACTTATTCACACCACATTGAGACATCTATGTCCACCATAATTTAAAAAATTATCTTTTAAAATTCCATATACACATTATAGAGGTGATTTTATTCCAAAAACACCAACTTTATACCCCTTTGGAGGATATCAAAAGGAGTCATTTTGAAGAAGAGGTAATCTCCTTAACTGATCAGATTCTTTTTTCCACTCTTATATAACTTCCTAAAATCAATGATATTTATCATAAAATAATAACTCAATTTTATTAAAAATTATTACATTTTATAATTATTATTATAACACCATTATACTTCTTCTTTCCCATTACATAATAAGTGAATGTATCACTTATGCGTACGTATGACTTACTGTCTCCACGTACCGATACAATTAATTTTTTATATCCATTTTTATTAGTATTATTCTTTTTTAATGTTTATGTATTATATTTATGAAATAATTATTTTTATTGAATTAAAATATCATATCTACATCCTTATCTTTTAAACTATCGGAAAACAATAACGTCCCTCATGCAAATGTGTGGACTACCACTTCCATGAAGCGATGTGATTCATTTTTCATTTATATATTACATGGATTATAAGGTGGAAGGATATATATATAATATATTATATAATAATTATTCAATAAATATTGGATTATTATTTACCAATCATCTCTTCCATTCATTGAAAAATGAAATCAATGTTCATGCACACGTACAACCTACCGCCTCCTTGAATAGTGTAATTAAATTTTCTATCGATAAATTTCTCTAAATGATTATAATCATATTTATAATGATTATATATGATATTTATGTCATTATTAACAATATGAATATAATGTAACCCAGATGAAAGTATAAGTACCAAATGTAAAAAACCAAAACTTACGTGAAAAACAAAGCACACATCACCTAGAACGGTGATTTTAATAAAGAATCGATAAGAAAGGTTATAAAAGGTAATAAGTAAAAAGAATTTTGTTTGATATATATGATTATGGTTATTTAATATAACCCTAATAAATATATATTTATCATTTTATTGGTTCCAAAATTTACAAATTAATTCAGACCCAAGGTAGAGGATTTTCGTCTCACTTTTATTTCTATGGGACATATGTCTTATATACCAGTTATTTTTTCTGTGTGGTGTATAAAATACCTATTATTGTACATTATTATTATTATAATGAAAATTATGGGATTATCATATCCATATATTTTCTTTATTTTATGGGTATTACTATTAAATGATACCAAATTGGTAAGGGTTTCATTTCACAATCTCATTTTAATTTAGGATTGTTTATGGTTAAGTCTGCAGGAAAATATTTCTATTACATGTTTTTTAATTTTTTTTCCAAAAATATTTTTTATATTATAATATTATTCTTTTTCGTTCTTTTTTACCCTTTTTTAATTTTTATGAAAAAATTATACTTGAAACTTATTTTTATTTTCGAAATGAAGTACCTTGTAACATTTCTGAAAAATACAAAAGTAATATTTTTTAAATTGTATAGAGAAAAATTACCACCTTAATGAATAAATGTTTCTTTTAATATCCATTTAAAATTTAAAATTTTTCTTTTCAATGAAATTTTTTTCATTTATATGTGGAAAACTTTCTTAGAAAAATTTATTTCAAAATAGAAATGTTATTTTACCCAAGAATGTTTTAATAATATTTTAATTTTATTTATATATTTTAATGAAAAAAATCTTGATTGAATTTATATTTTATTGGGTATATAATTAAATTATACCATACTTATAATTTCTTTTTGTAGTTTAGGATTATTATGAATTTTTTTTTGAAACCCATTTCTTTTCATGGGTTTTTATATGATGAATGTTCTATGAAACCTATTTCTTTTCATTGGTTCTAATATAATAAATGCTTTAAAAACTGTTTTGATTTCTAGGATTCTAATATTATTAATTATTTATGATCTTTTGGAACAAATATTTATGATTTTCATTAAGTGATTGGTGCACTAGTATAAATCCTTTTTTTACGTAGGGTTTTTAGATTTTTAACGTCAATTTTGAGACGACGTTATTATGAGAAATGTAAAAAATAAGGTTTTTTATGTCAGTTATTTAATAACCAATGTTAAAAATGGGTTTTTATGGTTTTTAATGCCAGTTTTTAAATACTGATATATAAGACCTTCTAAAAATTCCATTAAAAATCCATTGTTATATCGGTTTTCCAAAATATGTTAATAGTTATTTTTTACATCTGTTATTTAAAAACCGATATTTAAAGTCATTTTTAAAGTTTGTATTTAAATAAACTATATAATAAATGGTTATCATCTTGTATATAATTTCCTAACCTTTAATTTTACTGGTTGTGGAGATCAAATTGAGTTACGAATCAAAATTTATGACTATTAGAAGTTTGATATATTTTTTTAGGAAAGATCGAATGAGCCAACCATATAATTGTATTAGAAGTAATTTTATAATCAGAAGGAGGATTTTTATTTTTACCATGATATAAAGAATTATGCATCATTATGATAAAATAATATTCATTAAATGGTATATCAATTATTAAAAATACTCATAAAAAATATAAACCATGGTAAAATAATTACAAATACCTTGACAATATCATGAAAAGAAGAAATAATGGCTTCACGTAGAAGATCAAACAAGTTGAGTTTGTTGAATGATGATGGTTGAATGAAATGATCATTAAATGGTATATCAAATTAGAAAAAACATAAAAACCATAAATCATGGATATATTATAAAATATACCTTGAAATGATCATGGAAAGAAGAAATAAGTGATTCCCATTGAGGATGAAACAAGTCATGTTGGGGGAACGATGATGGTTGAATGAAATGATAATTAAATTAGGATATGTGTATAATGAAAACATATAAATGAGATGATAAAAGAAAATGTGATATTAAAAATTTTAGGTGGCAATTGGAAATTTCGATGCTGCGTTGCAAAAAAATTTAAATTTCAAATTGGTAGGAAATTAAAACTATCTTTAACGTTAGTTTTATGATAACTTTCATGAAAAGATATTAAAATTTTCCCTAATTTTTCACATCGGTTATTATATAAATAACGTGAAAAATAAATTTTTTTGACATTTCCAAGTCATTTATTTAATAAGCGATGTTAAAAGATATTTTTATAAAGATTATTTAATAAAAAATGCGAAAAATGTTTAAAAACATGTATTTCTTTTTCCAAGATTTGATTTGATAGGTCATGTAGCACAAACGGTGTTACAAATTAAAATTTATGTCCTTCGGGAATTGGCCTCCCCTAATACATTGTTTAGAGATGATCAACTTTCGATACCCATAATGGTTGGTTCGTAACTCAGTTTGAGCTCTGTGACTTGTCAAATCGAATCTTGGGAAATTAAATACATGTTTGTAATATTTTTTCACATCAATTATTAAATAACAGACATTAAAAATACCTTTTAATGTCGTTTCTAAAAAATCGATGTGAAAAAAGGCTTCGTTAAAAATAGTTTTTGTACAAGTGGTGGGACCTATATCTCCCTCAAATTAATAGGGAAAAAATTGATTTCACATAAGAAAAAATAAACTATAATGGGGAGTGATCCCAATTTAGAAAGGGGCCTTGTCAACCATGATATTCTTGGGAGTGAAATTTTATACTAAGATGGTTTGGGGAGTGAAACCTTTCCACTATGATATTCTTAGAAAATATCCTTGACTCCTATGTAAATTTTTTTCTATAATTATGTCTATGCCACAATTCCACGTATCAAACATATATTATACTCTCATATTTCATTTAATTTTATTCCCTTATGATTAACGATTTATAAACTACCATGATTTTTTACATGAGTTAGGATTATGATATTTGATATATATGGTATGGTTTTCAAAAGTTAATATCAAGTTTTTATACTATTATGTTCATGTTATTCTTATATGATCATTGGTATCTCCCTCATTTACCCTTATAGAGCATTTGGGCTCACTATTTTCATATATGTCATATCTCTAGGTTATGAAGAATTGTATTAGGTTTGATATGTCTAAGAAGTGTTCTATTTATGATGAAATAAGTGGGATATGATGTAGATATTATGTTTCTATGTTTCTAAAGGAACTAGAACTACACAATTTGAGTGTGGATAGTTATTCTATGTAAATAATATTAAAATATTTTGAGAAAATATCAATGTATTAAGATTACGGTTCACTATAGCAACCATGATATGATGTTTTTTCATATATTACATGATTATATTGATTATATCTCACCCCTAATCTCTATTACTCCTCCACCCTTTTCATAATGAGAGTTACTAACATACCATGGGTATGAAGGAGTATCCCACTTGAGTATCAAGAGATTTATATCAAGACATGGATACACGATGGAAGAGGGAGCATGTTTTCTTCCTCTATGGGATATTCCCCAAGAACATGAAGAAAATATAAGTGGTTATCATCAGTGTAAGGTATTAATAGTTCTTTTTATATATATAAATGGTTTTAGTTTCATGTGTGGTTGATCTCAGATTTTTTTGGTTTCTAATTTGTTCCACTACATTGAACTAGTTTTATTTAATCCATAGAAACCCATCATATTGAAGGCCATAAAACTCATTTAATGGGAGTAATTTTTTAAACATAGGGTGATTCAAGAGGAAAATTTGGAGAGGTAAGCTCAAATATATTAGTAATAGACCGAGATTTTTAATATTGAGATTACTTAGTGAATTTTAGAGGGTGAGTTGTCTTTTAATAGGGAGAACCATAACACCCCATTTTTTGAGATTGTTTAATTAAATGAAAATTGATTTTAATTTACTTATTGAAGTGTGATTGACATTTAAATGTGTTAAAATTTCATTATTTAATTATAAAATATTACCTATTTTGACATGATATTGAGGGGAGTTTTAAATTAATGAGAGTTAGAGAATTAGGTTTTGGGAATTAATTGAAATATTCTTGGGATATAATGATTTTCTAAGAAATTATTATTATAAATTATTTTAAGTTAGAGGTGTAAAAAGTAATTTAACCAGTGGTGGTATATTATAGATTTCATTAGGAAGTAAATGTGTATTTAAATAGATATTTGACTATATAAATATGATAGAGTGAGAATTGAAATTTGATATAGGTGAGAGGATTAAATAATTTACTCATTAGTTATGAA